>JABWPP010000050.1:167210487-167882571 GCA_016920855.1 Puya raimondii
CCATAATATTACCTATAATCTATCATGAGAGATGGCACATTTTCTATCTTAGAGATAGAGCGCTTATACCAATATTTTAGAAGAATTCCTGTAAAAATGATTTTTTGCAGTTATTTTTTTATTTTACCTTATAATTGATAAAGTTCAATTCAACAAATTGTGATATATATAATTTGATTCGAAAGTATCATCTCCCCTGTGGGTGTGTTGTAATCGAAGCACAATACTAACTCTTCGTATATGTTGATTCTGGCAGAGGTTATATGGCTCCTGAATATGCTATGCGAGGTTATCTGACTGATAAAGCAGATGTTTATAGTTTTGGTGTTGTTGCTTTAGAGATTGTGAGTGGCAAGAGCAACACGAATTATAGACCAGAGGAGTTTGTTTATCTTCTCGACTGGGTTTGTTCAAAACCACTGTTGACATCAATTTACAATTTATTATTAAGTTAATGGACAAATTGAGTGATTATCACATTTTTGCGGTTCCTCATAGCTTACGAATTTGCTCAAACTTTTTTGAACATTCCAGGCTTGCGTTCTTCAAGAGAGAGGCACTCTTTTGGAACTGGTAGATCCATACCTCGGATCGGAATACTCAAAAGAAGAGGCACTTCTGATGCTAAATGTTGCTCTCTTATGCACCAATGCATCGCCCACGCTCCGACCCTCAATGTCGAAAGTGGTGAGCTTGCTCGATGGAACGGCACCCCTCCAGCCCTTACTCTCAGATCTCAACTTCGCCAGTAACAATTTCAACTCCAGAGCAATAAGAAGAAGCTTTTGGCAGAACCCGAGCGAAAACCATAGTATTTCAGTGAATGCATCATCATTTACGGATACCTCCGAAACAGCCCCTGAAAATGATAGTAGTCTACCATTGGTACACAACATGCAAATCTCTTAACTTGATTGAGGGGTACTTAACACCGTCTAATAAGAATGCTGATGAATAATTGTAAAGCGTTTGTAATGGTTATTTTTCGTGTTTTCTCAACCTGCAATGAATGTGTACTCTGCTAAATAAGTCCAAGGATCTCCTAAATTTTCTTGTCTAGGCTATGATATTTTTTGGTTTGTCAAATTGTAATTCGACAAACTGTAAAAATAAGACAAGAAGTCTAATCATATTCAAATTTAAATTTTTTTTTTGTTCTGATATTATTATAAAATCTTATGCTGTCAGAAAAGAAAAGTTTTGTACTTCATATTTCTCTAACAAGTAATAATCGACATTGTACTCAGAAAAATTCAAAGGATGGGAGTAAGAGAGCAGGTATACATGACCCATCTTCCAGGTACTACAACAACTGTGGTGGCACGTTTATAAAGCAGGCAAGTGTCCCGTCGCAAGTGAAGAGGGGTCACTTTCTTTCCATACACAGAGAGAGAGAGAGAGAGAGAGAGGTAAAGCGTGCGGGGATCCATGCCCTCTCCCTCGTCAGTGTGAGTGCCCTGCATTAAAAGGTGTGCAACCCTAATCTCCACCCTCCCTGCAACCAATACTTTTTGTTGTTGACTAACCCCACAATGTACCCCAAACTACTACTGTTTACGAGCCAAGTTTGTTTACAAGAAAATTTTAATTTTTCCTCGCTCTTCTGATAATACTGAAAAACTGCCTATTTTGTACTGCTTTCAACTGCAGTTAGTGATTTTTAGTAGATTGTTCGGCAAATAGACGCGTCTAAAACTTCCGTGCAATAAAAAAGTTAAAGTAATATTACAAGCTTAAATAATAAAAGTTTTATTTTATGTTCCTGCAACAAAAGTGTCGCCGCTCAAAATATTTCAATCTACAAACCATAGCAGGATAAAACAGACCCCAAATCAGTAAATCTCACTTTGGTGTAAGCGACCTAAGCGTAACATGAAAATTTACTCCCAAAAGGTTAAAAATGGGGGGGGGGGTAAAAAAGTTTCCGACTCGAATAAAAGCTGAATTATTAATTAACAGCAGCTACTTTGAGATGGGTACATTTTGAGCCACCCCTCAGCAATGCTCTCTTTCGCATTTCCCTTTACCAACACCCCCCGGGGAGCATCCTGGTCGTTGGCAGAGCCCCACTGTTTCGACCCACGTGAGCCCTCGACCGCTGATCCCCTGCTGCTCCCGTCTCCGTGCGGGCGCCGTCCCCACCACCCCCACTCCCCTCTCTCTCTCTCTCTCTCTCTACGCATCACAAATAATGGCCCTCTACGTGTTTGTATAAATGCTCCGCAGAGCGACCGCTCACTCTGTGTATATTTTGCCCCTTTCTTGTTTACACGCCACACGCTTCTGAGGGAGCTCTTTTCCTCGGATTGTATACACGGGCCATTTTGAGCTGGTGCCCCACATTCTTTGCAAGCCCACCAGGGATATATGCTTTGGGTATCCTCTGTTATCGCTAATTTATTAGTATTTACTTACGCATGTAGATGTGACATTAACACACCAGCAAATTAGTAACCCAAGAAAGAAAAAAAATTCTAGAATGCAATACTTATATTGCTGACGTGGTGCTTCCAACCAATCAAAAAGCTCCTCTGGGGTTCAACCATTTCATTATGATTTTTAGAAAAATATTTTTGTTATACTTTTCTCTTTAAGAAAAAAAATATATATAATTTGCTGGAAATAGATGATATGGTGTAAGTGTTACACAGTAGATTTTCTCCAGAAAAGGAGTGTTGTTTGGTAGAATTCGGAAGGGTGATGCTTTAGGTACCCCTCATGGATTGTCTCAGTAATGCTTTTCTTTTTTTTGAGAGAAAAATGTAGCACGTTACCCGCTTCGTTTTATTTCGTTTAGAAATAAATTTAACTGGAAATGTGAATCAATTAGGATTCGAACTCGGGACCTCGGGTACCAACCACCAAGCCCTTCGCCACTTGCGCTAGGGACGGTCGGTATTGTCTCAGTAATGCTGATGTACTAACCATTAGTGCACGCATGACACTTCATGCGTGACACTTCAGTACATCAGCAATTTATAGTTTAACAAAAGAAAATTCAAATGGCTGTATGAACTTTTCATTCATTTGCAGATAATCATTTAAAAATTTTATACTTATCATCAAAAGTTTTAAATTTTGTAATTAATCATTTAGATTTATATTTCATCATTTAAAGTGATTCGTTCTTGATGCCAAATATTACTTTAATGATAAAATTAATCATAATTATCCTACTTAATTAATAAAATTCAGATGCTGAAAATTAAATAGGCAAAACGTTTGGATAATTTTAGTGCATTTAGCCCTCCAAAAAAATTATATATAAAAAAATTACTTTGGGTACTTGTTTGGGTGCTCAATATACATATCACAGGTTAATAAACTGGGCCATGAGCAGTCCCATAAGCTGCAGGGTTATGAGGTACGGTGTTGTTCCCACAATGCTAACAACAAAGTTTAGCGCTTCGGAGTCTTCAGAGCATGTGATAGGGTTTGTTCCAGAAAAAGCCCTCTGGCCAGGTGAGAACATAGGCCCCTTTTTATGGGTGAAAAGGCCTAATCATAGTAGCTTATGTGTTTTTTATTTTTGTTTGTTCATTTTTTTAATTTTACTTTTCTATTTCCATGATTTGGGCTTGGTATAGTACGCAGTTCGACATGTAAAAAAGAAAGAGATCGACGTTCAGTGGGAGGTGGTCTTCTATGTAGTAGTTACACTTAAGTTACGTTGGATCTAGAAATTTATGGAGCAGCGAAAGAGTCAAGTATATGTTCGTCACCTATTATTAATAGACTGCAGCATCCCATCACAATCTCTACTAGTAAACTCGCTGGAAAGTGAAAGAAAAAAAAAGGTATCTTTACAACTGCACCCAGGTTCATAGATTGATTCAAATTACTGAAAACTTTGTATCTCTAATAAAAAGGGAGTGTATAAAACTCTAGTCGGAAAATGAAAAAGTAGTTTCAAGTTTCAACTCGCTCACTCTTTAACTTTTTTGGATCATAATACAAGATAATAATACACCTGCACCAAAGAATCACGTGAAAGGAAAACATAGAGCTATAAAAGAGATCAAATATTGAGCTAAAAAAAAGGGGATAAAAAAAAGAGAAAAAAGAAACCAAGTAGAGCCTAGTAATTAGAGCAGAACATAGTACCACTCCCAAACACCCATGAGACCCAGCAATTGATAGTAGAATCCACAAGGCGAAGATGAAGCTCCCCCCAGTGGCTTCCGCATTGAAGATGAAGAAGCAGCAAAAGCTCCAGTGTCGTCCCCGCACACATCAACACCAGCATGTGTGCTCTCAAAGCTCTCCGAATCGTTCAAGCAGAGCCCCACATTCCCACCCAGGTCCAGGTTCCTCCCGAGCCTCTTAAGAAACCCGACATTGAAGGGCACAACCCCTGATAGCATGTTCCTGCTCAAATTCAGGTGGTACATCCTTCTCAGCCCGCTCAACCCCACAGGTATCTCCCCTGTGAGGTTATTGTTCTCCAGGGACAGGGTAGTGAGGTTGCTCAGCCAAGCAAAGCTCCCCGGGATCGCACCCGAGTATCCCGAGTTAGCAAGCCTCAGCTCTTGGAGATTGGCCAATCTCCCTAAGTGAGCAGGGAGTGGGATAAACATGGGATTATCGTCCATGATGAAGCACTGGAGATTCTGCAGCTTCTGCAGCCCGTTCGGGAACTGCCCGCCGAGCCTGTTGTTGCCGAGAGCTAAGAAAGCCAAGGAGCTCAGGCTCTCCACGCTCTCCGGGATGCTCCCCGTGAGCTCGTTTGAGCTCAGGTCGAGCTTCTGGAGCAGAGCCAGCTGGCCAATTGCGGGCGGGATGGCGCCGGTGAGGGAGTTGTAGCTCAGGTCGAGCCCCACCAGGCTCTTCAAGCCGGCTATCTGAGGAGGGACGGCGCCCGAGAGGGAGTTGTAGCTGAGGTCCAAGTGAACGAGGGAGGTGAGCTCGCCGACACCCGGAGGGATCCTCCCACGGAGCTGGTTCTGGGAGAGCGTGAGAACTTGGAGCGACCTGAGCAGGGAGATGCGGGGTGGTATGGGGCCGACCAGGGCCGGGTTTGATCTGAGGCTCAGCTGCCGGAGAGAAGCGTAGGCTGGGGCACCCTGGGGCGGCGGGGGGAAGGAGAGGGTGGTTTCGGCCGCGGCGAAGCAGCCGAAGAAGAAGAGGGATTGGAGGAAGGGGAGATGGAAGACCTGGGAGGGGAACGTGGCGTTGCTCCTGCAGGAGGGGTTGGGCGAGGCCCCGAAGTCGAGCCTGGTGACATGCAAGTAGTTGTCTGAGGTGCTGGGCTTGCACTCGATCCCAGGCCAGGAAGAGCCCGGGATGCAGGGGTCGGGGGTAGAGCCCCGCCAGTCCCTGTCGGAGGACATGGCCTCCATTATGCGGAAGAGGGTCTCCTTCTCGGGGGGGTCCATCAGCATCTGGGTTGTTTGCTTGATGCTGTGGGCGTGGGAGACTGTGGTGGTGGATGGGAGAGAGACAAGCAGCAGCAGCAGCAGCAGCATTGGCAGGGAGAGGGAGAGGAGAAGGGGAGGAGGAGGAGGAGAGGACATTGTCGTTGTGGTGGTGCTTTGGGTGTGGTAGTGTTGGAGAGGGGGAAAAGAGGAGAGGGTGCTTTTGGTCTACTATGGGAGATCATAAGAGCTAGAGAGAGAGAGAGAGAAGAAGAAGAAGAAGAAAGAAGAAGGGTAGAGAGAGAGAGAGAGAGAGAGAGAGAGAGTATAGGAGAGCATAATAATAGGATGGAGGAAGCAGTGTCACTCCATTTTTTTGTATTGAAAGGGGATGGGGTTGATGTGATTGATACGATGGGTCTTGTTTTTGTGGAGTGTTGAGGTGAGGTGAGGTGAGGTGAGGTGAGGTGAGAGGTGTTTTTTTTTCTTTTTGAAGAGCCTATGTAGGGTCAGAGGAGATCAGTGAGTGATCTTGAGGGATGATTTTAAATTGAAAAAAAGAGCTTCTAATACACTCTATTATAACATATATAAAATTTAATGTTTAAATTGATAAGATAAGCAAGTAATTCTTAATTTTTTTAAAAAAATAAAATTGAGTGTAAATATTATGCCTATATTATAAATATACAGATAATGCTGCTCTTTTAGATTATCGAGGCTAAAGGATATATGTATGTAGTAGTTTGTTTAGTGGGCTTTGCCATACTCTTTGCTTTTATTGTTCATTTGGTTTCCCATTTTAGAGCTTGTTTGCTTGCTTATCTTAGCAAATCATTCCCATATCAACACACTTGAACACATAATTTTGCTTAATTTGACTACTAAATATGCAATTTAATATTGCTAGTAAGTTATTTCTATTCTGCGAGGGCAAAATCAAAAAAATTGAAAAACTAATTTATTGGTATATAAATTGCTACTCTATCAGTACTATTTAAGAAAATCTTTCAGTATCCACTTAGCAATGCTAATTTAGTAGTTATTTAATATTTATAAATTTATTAAGATAGCAATAAAGTACAGATTAAAATTTGAATATTATATATTCAGAAGAATAATGGCGACACAAACTAAATGGTAAGGAAAATTTTCAAATTTACACTTAAAATCCTTCAAAATTGGTAATATGGTTCCAAACAATTTTACTATAATAGCACTTCTGTAAAAAATCGAGCTGGTATTTATTAATGAAGAAACTAAGCCACATGCTCATGTAATTAGTAACGTTAGTTCCGGAGCTAAAAAGCATGTTGAATAGCTAACAAATGGGCCAGCGACAAGGTGCATTTATTCTAGCGAAGTACCATATACAGAGCCCGTGAGTTTAGGACCGTTGGATCGATCCGTGAAAAACCAAAACGGCACGGCGTGCGTGTTAGTCAAAACCCATCACCTGCCGTCGGTTGATGGGCCTCATCTGGATGGACGGTTCTGATAATGAGTAATAACCGGGTCATCGTTTACTTTTATTTTTCCTTTTAAGGGCAAAAGGATCTGGGACTTACAAGTACTGTGCGTGTACATAAGCTCTACGATAAACAGACATTTGCACCGGAAGAGCGACAGCTGCAGCTGACACCTCTCACGAGCGGATGTGACCCGAGCCCGCAGGATTCCACGGACGAACTGATGTATCGTAAGAAATACAAATTTTTTATAATTTCGTGTTCATCCAACGGCTGAATCTTGACATAATTAATTTATGCCGTTCTATTTAGATGATATAGATGATGTTGATTAATTCCGCTAAAATTTAAGGGCAGGATCATCTCCGTGCATAGTAAATCCTAGTAAATCCTACGCACGAAGCCGTATCCAATTCGTACCCGCAAATAAGAGAGGCCTGCTACAATACTATATAAAAGTTTTTGGTTTATGTAAAATTTTAATTTATGGCTAAAGCGAATCTACACTAATCCAACTCATTTAATATTAATTATATTTGGCGAGTCTAAATTACTGATGATATTAATATTTAGAGAGTTAATTTACTCCCTGTATGCTCCAGTGTAGTTTACTTAATCTAATATAAAATTATTAGTGTTAAAGCCAGAAGTTTGCTCATATATCAATAATTATAGAATACATTTCCGCATAACCCGAAATATTTTCCAAACATATGTACTTTGAACTAGGAGATAGTAATATGCTTTGGCAATCCACAGGGTCCTTACGGACTATTGATTAATTAAATTCACATGACAATTTGGTCTGCATGTACAAACCAATTAAAAACCTCCATATTATATATGCTAACATTTCAACAAGTTATAGGAAAAATATTGTACAAGACATGTAGCAGTGGCATTTTTTTGCAAGAACCTGGCCCAACACGTCAGATAGGAGGATCTCGCTCGTTAGTTCAAACTCTACAAAATTAGATAAAATCTAAACCATCTACATAGTCTGCCTACAAAAAATCATAAGGTCTAAAAAGCTATATCCTGAACATTAAGAAGTTCCATAAATTGACCATGTTTAAAGAACTATTATTTGCTGCATTAGTAATACGTTTCTAAAATTCATGATTTTTTATGTGTTGATCTCAGATATTGCTGATCATATTCATCTTTATAAACTTTCACTTTGAAACTTCAATAGTGGAATTTTAATAGGAACATGCTATTTGTAAATCAAGTCCGTGCAATAATTTCTCATAGAGTAGGAACTAGAAACGAAGGCTATAGGGGCATAACATGTCTGAGGCTGAGGAATCTGTCCCCACGAGGTCAAAACTCTCCCTTGCTAATTTATGCCCCTTTTTTCGGGAACAAAATCATGTGACCACACAGTAGAGACAGTTCATTTTCCAAATTAACCGCAGTTCACTTGCCCTTCGTTCCCACTTCCCCACTTTTTATATTTTGGTTCTTTAAGGTGCGTTTTGTTTTTCACATAATATCCTAGAAAACAAATTTTTCCGACTAAAAAGTAATTTTCTTCCGTTTAGTTTCTGAAAAAAGTAATATTTCTAAAACATTTTTTTTCAAACTTTATAAAAAAAGTAATATTTTTTTGGTTTTCAAATAGTTTATCCAGAAACTAAAACTATGAACAAAGATAGTTTCCGTGAAAGACTCTTTAAATTTTGGTTCTCATATTTTCTAAATTTTAAATTGTAACATTTCATTCCTTCATATACTCTACATGCCTATTATTAAAGTAGTTTGATAAAATTAAATTTTAAAAATGTAACTGATATAAGAGTTAATCTTTGGAGACAAATTTACTTTTACCCTTCTTCACTTTGTAATTTGCATCCTATTATTTTAAAAAAGACCAGACAACTTGACTCCAAGACAAACTTTCCGAAGCAGACCCAAACAGTCTAAACACTTGAGGACGGGATTTGAAAGCGACAAGATGAAGTGGGCACTGGAGGAGAGATTAGACTGGAGCTTCTACGATACCTTGTTTCAGAAAAAGGAAATATAGATCGAGTAAAGAAATAGACAACCACTGACAACGACCAGACGATCAATATTCACAAATGGATTATTTAGGTTGCAACAAAAAAAAGGGGAGAAAAAAAAAAGAAGTTTCTGTTTCCAAAGATAAATCTGTGTTCAACTATGGGACTCGTATAAAGCAGTAAAATAATAAAGCCACCGCCCATGTCGATCCAATAAGCTATATGGCGGCAAGCACAAATTGTAACCCAGTTGTGCTAGTATAGTATTGAAAGCAAATGAATAAGATTTACTATCACCTTTTTACATTTTAGATTCATAATGGTATTACCAGCAAATAGTAAATTTCAGATATGCAAGGGCCAAATAATTGATAGTAACTACTATTTCTCTACCGTTAATAATATTCTAGACCCACTAAACCGTAAACTTCTATTTTCCATAATGGGTCAGATAAATTTGCAGTAATTAGTAGATCAACGCCCACTAATCAAAGGCATATTAAAGTATAAGCTAAAGTTAAACACCTAGTTAAGTGAAACGGTAATTGCAATTTGAGCGCAATAGAAACTCCTCTGAATATTCATGCCTAAGAATGTATGATATTTTCTTCTTTATTTTCCATTAATTTGCATGCCGCGCTTTTACAATCATACATAGAAAAATGTGGTGGGTAGAGATGCAAACCTTCACGGATGCAATAGCACTAACTGCTGCATCAGAACCGCCACGATGCTGCCAATGGAGATGTTGATTACGTTGACAAGGTCATTGTTCAGCTATTTGAAACAGAAATCACAGCTTATATTAGCTTTATTTCTAGATTAACCATAAGCAGATACTAAGCAGTGTAAATGAAAAAAGTTATGATTAGTGTTAATTAACCTTGTGTTGTGCAGAATAAAATATGCTGAACATAAACTGTAAATTTTCCAGATGAATTTTCCCGTACATAGTATTTGAATGGTATAATTAGCAGACTATTTAAAAGTGCGGGACAAACAATTTGGGATGCTATATTCTAGTTTGACAGGTGAGCAAATTAGGAGCAAGAGTGATAGGATTTTATGTCAGAAATACACTGCACCGACTGAGAGCGACAGACGAAAAGCATAAAACTTGCACGATTTATTATTCAAGTATTGCTGCCTGTACCTTACAAGGTCTCTCAAAATATTTTCGATAAGTTAAAAATGTACACATATGACAGCTAGCAACTGATTTAAAATTTGAGACTACAGAAATAATGCTTGATAAAGAGACAAGTTCTAAACTGGTAAAACTAATCGCTGCCTTAGACACGTAAAATGCCACCTCTAGGAGACCTCATGAGGTACACGAGGCATTACTCTTTCTCATCCCAAATAAAGCACTGTCTCTATACAGAACACAAGCCCAGACTACATATCCTAAACAAATTGGCCGATGAAGTTAAGATAATGCATTCTATCTATGAGGCAATTTATCATATTATTAAAAATTGAGTTAAGCAGCAATATATGCTATGCAGCTCAGTTGTAGACATCACTTCATACTCACATGCTCCTTGTGTAAAAGGAGATATTGAACAAGATGTTCACACATTCAAGCAGGACCATAATGTTCGCATTGCATATTAGGCAAGCAAGTTCATTAAAAACAGTTTGGTGCAGCAAAACTTGATTAAGTACAAAATTACCCAGGGCTAAGCATGAATGAAGAGACAGCAACAGACAATTAAAGGAAAGATCATAGTTAAAGGGGAGGCCGAATTGTATGCTCACCCATTTATAACCATCCTTTTCTTGCAGTGCAGCACCAATCAGGCTCTCACCAAAATTCGCAATCTGGGATGCTAGAACACATATGGCGGCTTGCAGTACATCCACCTGTACGAAATTATGATGCATCAGCTAGGTCAGAGAGGTGGGCCCCAACTGATGAAGAAACTGAGATATCATAAGTAAAATCACTAGCAAACATCATGGAATCATATTTGGAGGATACGGTCCATTTGATAGGAAAGTTTACCTCTCCCAGAAAATAACCGACACTAGCAAGGAGAATTGAAGCTAAAAGTCCAGCAATAGTCCCCTCAACGCTAATTGCCCCTTCTGTTCCTCTTGGGACTACCTTCAATGTTGTCACCAGGTAGCTGCGCTAAAATCACCAAAATAGAACTCTCAGATACTGAATGTGTATTGTTATATTTGTACGGACCTTGAGTTTCAAGGAAGAGGTGCTAGAATATGAAAGGATACTCTGTCACTTGACAAAATATTTTATAACTTTTTTGAAAGTAACCATTAAGTTCTAAGGGACTTGATGAAATTTCTGAAACCAATAGTTATGAAAAATTAGAAAAAAAAAAAAAAAATTATTAAGGCACCCATCTAACAATGCATTATATTCCTAAACAACTATCAGTTGTATGTAGAACAAAAAAGTGTACATGAGTGATAAGACAGCTTATACTGGCACAAAGATATATAAAATAACTCTACAAAAAGAATTCGTATATCCTTATGTACAGCATTTGAACATGACAATGCTAAAAGAGTATGCTGTTACAGCATGCAATCAACTTCCTCCAGAGGCATCAACTAAAATATGGATTGGTTAACATCAACACAATATGTTAGAAGAGGCTGAAAGTATGAGATAGAATAAGCCTTTTTGTCAGGCTTGAGCTACTTATCAGCAAATACAAACTGAAAGATCAGAAACCCAAATGGAACTCAATGTGTGTAGAAACAAAAAAAAGATATACATATATTAAACTAACTCATGGTAAAGTAACAAATCAACATCATGTTCATACATATCATAACAGTCTGTGATCTTTAGCTTCCACATAATATTACAAGCTGCTAAAAATACAATTACAGAGTAATAGCATGATTCATGAACTTAAGTAAGTTCTATGACAGCTCATTCTTATGCAGAGTACAATCTGATTATTGATAATTCATTCAAACCAAAGATGGGCACGACTAGCACAAAATGAGCTCCACATGGAAACTTTAAACCTCGAACAAACTAAAGCATACAGCAAGAAAAAAATGAGACAATGTGACCATCAATTTTCCCCTTTGCAACAGAAAAATTACCAGCTTATTAAACCACAAAATATAAGGTTTCAAGGTAAAGAATGAGGCTTACGTTGTTTTCCCATATGCTTTGCCTATTTCACTGGAAACTGTGTCACTCAACTTAGTACAGTAACTAGCAACAAAGCCAAGTCGCCAGAGCCCTGAAAATGAAGCTCCTCCAATACCATATATTGATAGCAAAGCACAAACACAGCCAGCAGCACTGGAACCAATCACACTGCCTGGTCCTCTCCGTCCACTCCTTTTCTCAGCCACTCCTAGAGCTTCTTTTTGTTTAATCTTCAACTTCGTTGCTGCTGTTCCCTACATATCTAACGCAATTTAAGATTGCACAGGAACTGGCTTCCCGAGAATGTAAAAGAAAGAGAGCTTTATTTAAAAACTAAGAAAATTATTGTGATGAATAAGATTAAAGCTCATGAAGTTGCAGAAAGTAAAAGAGAAAATATATAAACTACATAGTAACTACATTCATAACAGGGTCAAACAAAAGAGATAATCAACAAGGATACAGTGAAGGATGATCTAATTGAAAATCTTAAGTAGAGAAATTGAAGAGCAAATTACGCTTTATTATTCCCTAACGATGCAGAAGATTTAAGTTTTTAACACCTAAACTCTTAATTTGCTGTAATTAATAAACCAAACATTGCCACGTACTAAATTTGACTCCTAATATGGACATTCATAATGTAAGAAGAGTCTATGTGGTGTTCTATTCAGATCCAACAAAATCCCTGTTAGTCATTTAGGACATTTGGTGCCTAACTGTATAAGAGTTCGAACTAGTAATTACAATAAAATGGAATTACAGAGCTATGAAGGATTAGCAATACGAGCTTGTCACAACTCCTCTAACGGGAATCGAAATCAATGCCACCGCGATAATTGTTCATAGAGCTACTCAGATCCAATGCTACATGTTTAACAAGACGAATCAAGTAACATATGAATCAAAGAATCGAACTCCACTTACTGCAACAAAGTATGTGGCGACAAGCAGAAACCCGGCGGATCCAAAGGCTCTCCACGTCAAAGTGCCGAGCAAAAACGCCGCTCCGATCCCCGAAGCGGAGAGTCCCGCGACGAGGATGGGCGATCCGAGGAGGAAGATAACGAGATTGTTAGCAATGGCGGATTCCCACGTCGGAGGAGACGCCCGCAACAGATCGACGAGGGAGCTTTGCAGGGCGTTGGGAGGGAGCAGCATCCTAGAAAACCTAGGTTTTGGATCGGGAGCTCGGGTTTTGGGGAAGGGGATAGAGGAGATGGAGGTGGGAGAGGAGGAGGAGGGGCGAAGCAGAGGAAGGGGTGAGGGAGGGGGTTTGGGGAGAGGAGCGAGGAGAGCGAAAGCCATTTGTGAAATCGCCGAAGCTTCAGAGGAAAGAGAGGGAGCTAACTAGTAAGGTGAGAGTGAACGAAGGTGCCTTTTACGGAGAGTCGGCAGCGGGTGCGAGATGGAAGTACCACGTTCAGCTACATATCGGTGCCGACTCTAATATTGAAGTCGTCGGTTGATTACACATCTTTTGCCGACTTTCTTACTAACGGTTCTTCGAGGAGTAGTGTGCTGTACTGCTGTGCACTCGATACGTAGATCAAATAAATGTGATTTAAAACATCTAAAAGACTTTTAAATTTAAAATTATAAGTTTTAAAACGAATTACCTAAGCATCAATCACTCCTGAAAAAGAATGGTAAAAAAGCCCAACGAATTAATTGCAACAATAGACCCGGCCCAATATCGGTGCAAAATGCCCAAAATCGGACTTTTTCGACTTGGTCCGTACCAGATCCGGCCCATCTGGGCCCTATTTACAGTACAAACCCTAGCTATTGCCTTTCCCTTTCATTCCCTTTTTCGCCCTCTACGATTTCCCTCATTCGCCTCCATTTTGTATCATCCGCTTTGGCAATGGGAATTTGGAAGCTCTTTCAGTTATTCCTTTTGATTGATTATCTGTTTTTTTTAATCATTTATTTGATTATTTATATATTTACTTATGATTTTATTTTGGGTTTGCCAAATGATGTTGGACATTGCGCAAGGGCTTTGAGCAGCGGAAATTTTCGTTTTCTAAAAAAGCTGCTATGAGATATATATCATGATCGTCCTTCCTGATGGCAATCCTTTACCTGATTTCTTAAGATTTTCTTAAGATTTTTCGTTATATCATGATAATGAATTTTTGCAGAAGCTCGAAAGCTTAGATAAGGCTTCCTAACTGAAGTTCTCTGAGAGATCTGAACCAGAATGAGAAAAAAAAAAAAAAAAAAAAAAAATCTGCTGGATTTTTAAAGAATAAAGAAACTTGTTTCTTACATCAGTTTAGGTTGAGTGGAATTTATCAACTGTGATGTTGACGATGGAATAACAGATAGAAAAGATTGCTACTTTGGGCCTGTGATTTTTTTGATTTTTCAACATGAGTTGGAGAACAACAGTGTAATGCTGAGCTTGAGGATGGGTTGCTGTAAATCTTTCACGTTAACTTTTTTTTTTCTTTTTTTGGGAGAGAATGTGGAGTATTGAGTATCATCATTAAAATATAGGAAAAGAAAAACCAAAAAAGAAAGAAAGAAAATAGACACCCTACACAAGTAACTGTAAATTCACCAATAGATGAAGAGGACAAATTTGAATACGCATGCGTAGTAAAAATGTGTAACAAAAATCATCAACTGAAATGGCCATTAAACGTTCACAACATATGTGTGGCAAGATTAAATATGAGGTACTATCATTGTGAGGAATATAACTAACTGATCAATCGTTGAGGCAAAAATACTTTCAAAATTGGGGCCTCTGATGACATCTCGATGGTATCTCCATGCCGGACCGAATGGAATACATGTGAACCGTCGACGTACACTACGCCTTCTTGACTATACCATTCAAGTTGCATTGATTCGTTGGATTTGATCACGCCATGCATCAATGGAATGTCCGAATCTCGAGGCAAAATGGGCTCTCTTACTATGTACTGAAGTTCACTGCTGGAGATTGGCATGGGGAACCCTCCGGCCGAAAGCATGGCGGCTGTTGATCCTGCAGCTGTGCAGACCCTGAGGCCGCTTGATCGGCTGTTAACTAAATGTGAGCTCTTGCCACACTCGCTTTTGATTCTGAACATCACGAAAATTAAGTTTTCATCAGGAAATAATTTAGAAAATACGGGTTTATGCTTGTTAGAAGAAAGATCTTACCGAAATGAGAACCGAGATACGGATGCTGGACAAGGATGCGACACCAAAATATCGTTAAGAGCAAATGTTGGTACGCGATTACCATTTAGGTTTACTGATATTCTTGAGAGTTCAGTAGGATGTTTTCGACCCTCGAGGATTTCATCAAGTACCTAAAGAGAAGGGAGAGAAGTCCGACAAATGATACAACGCTAAAAGATGATTAGCATTCCACTGAGTAATAGTATCAGGTTATTCAGATGTACCTCCTCGAAATTTCCGGCAGAAGCAGCACAGAGATAGCCTGTGCTTCTTGTTGCATCAAACTCATCACTGAACTCATCAACCTACCAAAGGAAAAAGAAAGTACCACCACAATTTTTATTTTTAGAGGAGCAACCATGCAAAGCAAAAAAGCGAAGAAAATCGGTAAATATATCAGAGTGCCTACTTGGCTTGCTAGAATGACTTCTTAGCTTCAAGAACCAGTAGATAAGCGTTAACAAATGAGAAACCTGGAGCTTTTGCAGCTATAGGAAGGTAGAATAGGCTTCTAAACCTCAAAAGCAGAAACTCTAAATTGAAACTTCTGCTTTGTGTGCAAAAGTAAGATCTAAAAAAAAATTTGTTAGTGCATCTTTGAACAGTTCTGCTCAGACAAAACCTTTGCAAAAGATCCGGTCAACCCAAACAGGCCCTCAATGTAGGATGCAATGCAGGGACACAAGGAAACAACCGCCAAAAAGGACTAACAAAAACAAAAAGAACTAGTAGAACTATTAACAACGGTCTTGTATGGCAATTTTCTCATAGATCATTCAAATTTGACAAGAGTTTTGGCTTAGTTATACCGACCTCTTCGACTCGTGTAGGATCTGAATTAACTCCTACAACTGGAATTGAGCCATCCAAGAAGTGGCTCGCCTGTAAGAGAGTGCCATCCCCACCAACAGTAATCACGAGATCCACGTGACGAATTGGACACGACAAATGGTTACGCAATACCAGCTCCAAATCAAGAGCTTTTCGTTCCAAAACACTCCGACAGAAATTAATTGTGTCCTTGTGAACTCTGCATCTGTCATCCAAGTAACTTAAAAACTGCAAAGATCACCACGAACGTATAAATAGAAGTTCATTTCCCACCATAATACGGTGTTAGCGCATAGAGAGGGAAAAAAATATTGCAAGGGACAAATAACTACAAACAGTATCACGCCTATCTTCTAAAGGAAGGTCTTTTTTGTTTTCAGATAGGGTGCGAAAATTATCAGATTCAGCTTGAAGCGGCTTCAATCAGCAAAGATTTTACATGAATGGCACTGCAAACACAGTATATTTTGCACACAGGATAGTTACGAAAAGTTTAAAGAAAATATAGCAGTGCCTAAAATAGACTGAAAAGTGAACACTCCCAGAGAATGATTTCAAAAAAAGGAAAAGATACGAAAGTAAACAGGAATCGAAACGTTAAATTTAGCAAAGAAGAATGAGGAATACATAACGAATCAACTTCAACCTAAAGCACTTAAAGCACTGAATTTTGATCTCATTGTTAATTCTGTCTCCATTGCTCCAAACGGAACAAAAATGTTTTGACAGTTTGAGCCAAAAATAATATATTAAGAGATTAAACGAAATCATCGTCAAAAATATCACCATCTAATTAAGTATTATCCAACCACCAATCATCGTTTACAAAGTTTTGCAACCAATTCCAAAATTTCTTCTACACCTATTAAGTATTAGTGTATCCAAGTACATCAGTAATGTATTCTTTTAGAAGTAGAGGAGATTAGGGTTTTGGCATTGAAGGGGGGTTAGTTAGTTACCCTGGGATTGATGGTGCGAGGCGTAGCCGAGGAGGAAGCCGCAGCGGCGGCGGCGGCGGCGGCGGAGGGACGCGGCGGATAGACGTCGAAGGGCTTCAGAAGCAGCAGCACCCGCCGCCGCGCCATGAGCGAGAGATCATGGAGCGAGCGCGCGCGAGAGAGAGAGAGAGAGAGAGAGAGAGCGCCTCGGCGGTTCGGGAAGCAGCGGAATGGCGCACTCGGCGCGCGCGTGCACATGCGAGCGAGAGAGAGATCAAAGGGCTCGACCCCGACCGCACCGCTTTGTAGGGTCAGAACCCAAACTAAACCGTTACTAAGCTACTATACCGAAATGCTAGCGAAGGAAGTTGTTCCCTGGACCCGGTGCAGTATGTCATGTGGTGCGCAGCTTAAAGGACCGGCGCGGCCCACGTCTTGGTATTAATTGGCCCGAGTCCAAGAACGGCTCATTAGTAGGCCTGCTGTATCCGACCAAGCTGGGCTCGGGTTTGATCCAACGAAGGCCCATGAATTTAAGGGGAGCTTCATCCGAGGATCCAGCGATAAGTGTGTCTCGTTAGGGCTAGTGTAGAGAATGATGCATTAAAATAACTGTTGTAGAGAAATTTTTTCCTGCAGTGATAGAATAAAAATTAATTATGCATCGAAAGATTATGCCTGAGCAAGGCTAGGCCGACATCGCCCGGCCTGGCCCAGCTAGCTGATAGTTTACAAATATGTAGCCCGCATCCAAAAGAACATGATAGATAACTAAATTCCAATGCGCAGCTAAATAGGATCCAATTATGGATCTAATTAAGCATTAACATCAACACCGGTCTTCAAAGTTGTTATTCTTATAGATTGTTGATAAATAACATATATGATACAAAAATATTAGGTTGATTTGTCCAACTGTATTAAAACGCTCTAAAAAAAATTATCACCATATCAACAATTCTGTAGAGCACCAATTGTTGGTCAACCAACGCATTCCTCAGATAATCGGCCCTAGCTGAACAAATAGGACGAATACTCCATATTGTACCTCCTAGATAAGTCCAAAAGGCAGGTTTGCCCTTTTATACTGCTCTAACAAAGTCAAAGGGCTTGATGGTTGGTACCCGAGGTCCCGAGTTCGAATCCTAGTTGATTCACATTTCCAGCCAAGTTTATTTCTATACGAAATAAACGAAGCGGATAGCGTGCTACCTTTCTTTCAAAAAAAAAAAAAAAGAAAAAAATCTAAAATGCACCGGGTATATTGCTGACGCGGCGTTCCCAACCAATAAGATTGTCCTTCTTGAGTTGATACATCCCATCATGATTAACAGAATAATATTTTTATTATACTTTTTTCTTAAATAGAGAGGTATGATTGACTTATTACTGATGATGTAGTACAAGTGTGACACAGTAAACTTCCTCCTAACAAAGAGTATGTATATGCGGCACAATACAGTGTGCTATGACATTGGTTTCAACCCTCTATTGTGTTATATGTCTCTCTCAATGACGTATATACTATATTGCATTGTAGAAAGTAATGCATGTATTTAGTCCACCGAGTCAGTGCACCGCATGTTTTTTTTAGAATAAACTTTAATTTGCGTCCCTATGATATAAGGTACGTAATTTCAAATTTTGATGGTTAGACGAGTTAACTCTATTCAGTGATTTGTTAGATACCCTTGATTCAAGGAGTTCCACAATGTTTTTCATGTGGGACCTATAAACCAAGAGCGCTTGCCAATTAAATGAGTCAATTAATTCAATTTGTCGAATCGGCTCAGTATAGGACTTCTCTAGTTAATACATCGGTATACAATATGGCAGATTTTGATTTAGTTACACGCATGTTTTAAATGTCATGTGAATTTATTTAACACATTATGTGTATAAAATAAAATTATATAATTAATCTCATATGGAATAGTAAAACTACACCTGATAATGGAACTAACTAATAGTAAGATATTTTTGCGTCAACTCCCGAACATACAGGTTGTTGGAAACCCGCCTCACGTTTTGTTGAAAAGTTCCCCCGCGTAACGACCTCGCACTTGTGGCCCCACATGCCAGCTCGCTGTATAAGACCGTTGCCCCCAAAACTCCTCTCCGTTTTTCTCCCTTTCCACATCGTCGTCGTCGTCGTCGTCCTCCTCCTCCAACAAACCCGGCCGCCCCGCGTTTCCCCCCTCTCCGCGAGGGGGTTTAACCCCTCCCCCTCCTCCGATCGCTATCCCCGGAGCTTTTCCCATGGCGTCGAAGCCCCCGATGTGCTTCCCCATGGGGAAAAGGTCGTCGCTCGCCGTCCACGGGGCCGCCGCCGCCGCCCAATCCGGCGGCGCCGTAACGGCGACCCTCGCTGAGATCGATGGCGACGTGTGCCTCATGTACCTCGTCCACGAAGGCGACATCGCCGGGATCCGGGAGCTTGTCGACGCCGGCGCCGACGTCAACTACCGCGACATCGACGGCCGCACGCCGCTCCACGTCGCCGCGTGCGAGGGCTTCGACGACGTCGTACGGTTGCTCCTCGAGAAGGGGGCGCGCGTGGATCCGGAGGATCGGTGGGGGAGTACGGTGTGTAAGCTTCGATCGCTTCTCCGATCTGCGACGCCTCTGTTTTGATCACGTTGTTTTTGTTCTGAATTGTTTCTCAAATGTGTTCAGCTTTGGTCATTTTTAGATGAATCTATAGGATACACTGTGTTAGAAGTGCTAGGATGTCGAAAACTAGGGTTTACTAATATCCTTAGTGCGGAATTGTAGAAATTTCTAATGATCACTGTTTTAGAAGCTTGCAAATATGACAGTATCGTGTTATTTTGAGTTAACACCACGTTCTAAATGTTGTTCTATTAACAGCCGCTAGCAGATGCAATACATTACAAGAACAATGTAGTAATCAAGCTTTTAGAGGAGCATGGTGCCAAGCTTAAGGTATCTCAGTGAGTTCTGTTACCTATCTTTTGTTGAATCAGACGGTTTCCAAATTTGGATCTTGCTCTTTACTTGAAGGTTGGTTAAAATTTCTGACAATTTCTTGTTTTTACTCATGCAGATAACTCCGATGCATGTTCATAATGCCCGTCTAGTTTTAGAATATGAGATCAACCCTAGTGAGTTTGATTTCACCAACAGTAAAAATATAACTAAGGTACTTTCTAATCCTTTTAATATCAGTCTCTGCCTTTCTCGCTTTTTTGCTGGTCGGTTATATGGCTATATCGCTTGACTATCAAATATTTATTGTTATAAATCTATGATTAAGAGATTCTAGACTAGAGGGTAACTCTTTGGAATAACAGTGAACCAGTATCATCAGGAATTGCTAGGTTCTGTAAAACTATCAATTATACAAGTTTTAATTGTGAAAGTGATGGGGAAAGTTGGTGAGATGCTTGAAGTGGTATAAAATGTAGTCAAAATAGTTTATGGTAGTTATCTCAAAAAAAAAAAAAAAGTTTATGGTAGTAATGGATTTTGGTAAACTTAACGGATAGTGGAACTAAAATTTTAAAATATTTTAGATTCCAACTATTCGTGTGAAGATGTGCCTGTAATACGTTTCACATTTTGATATGGGCGTGTGTGACATCTCCTTATTTATTTGTAATATCTATTCTTTCAATTCAATAGCATTCACATAAAAATAATAATATTATTATTAAATAAAAATAAATCAATTAGCATGAGTCCGGCTACTATACTCTTATGAGTACGATCGCCTTCGTACTCATAAGTCGTTTCGATGACAGAGCTTTCGAATCGACGATCCATACCGTTAAACATTATCTAGAGCATTTGAAACATCTAGAAATCAAATTTTATAATTTTTCGACAACATTTACCTTATGGTCAAAAGATTTCGAAATTGACAATTTTTAATGGCCGGTATGGGATTCTTGCTAGTTTAACAGTGTAAAAGAATCGAAATCGGTTGAATTTTTGATAGAAAATTCTATACACTATCTAGATAAAGATTAATAACTCCGGTCTTAAATTGAGATATCCGATCCTCTATTTTTAGAAAGTCGTTTCAATTTTGACCGTTCATTTTATGCCCGCCTGATGAACTTTATTACGAAAAATATAAAATTTATTTTCTATAAGTTTCAAATGCTTTAGATTATATTTAACGGTATGGATCATCAATTCGAAAGATCCATCATTGAAAACAACTTATGAATACAAATAGCTCTATACTTATAAGAGTATAGTAGCCCTACTCCAATTAGCATTTCAATCATACAGAAAAACTTTATGTATAACACTGCTTAAATCTTGTTTAGAGATGCCATTCAATTCAAGTTTGGTATAACTTCTTACATTACTGGCTTTTAGTTTTCCATTCAAATTCTCTTTTCATCTATAGGGAACCTTTCGAGTTGCAACATGGCGTGGAATTCAGGTTGCTGTCAAAAAGCTTGACGATGTGCTGATTACTGATGAGGATAAAGTGTGAGTTGCTTTTTCCGACTGTAATATGTTTGTTTCATGTGTTATCTCCTTTTTCTAATCATTCTTGTTCATCTTTCTGTCTAAATCTGCTTATGAATATGCAGAAGGGCATTTAGAGATGAACTTGCTTTGCTTCTGCTAATTCGGCATCCAAATGTTGTTCAGTTTTTGGGTGCAGTCACTCAAAGTAGTCCTATGATGATTGTAACTGAATATTTGCCCAAGGTAGTTGAGAATCTTAATGCTTGTTTATCACCTTATTTAAGATACCCTATTCTGCACATCAATAGGCAATTTCTGTATATGCATCTATATTATAGATGTCCAGACATGATTTATAATTACATAGTTCATTCTTATATGTAGGGTGATCTTCATGCTTACCTGAGACGTAAGGGAGCTTTAAAACCAACAGTAGCTGTCGCATTGGCACTCGACATCGCAAGGTTTCTTCATTTATGCATGTTCACAATTATTATCTAGCTCTCTGCTGGTTCCTCACAAATTTAGTAGTTGTTTATATAAGTTTGTTACTTAGACTATGTTTTATTCACTATTTTCCAAATAAAACCTAATTTATCTTATGAAACCTGCCAGAGGAATGAATTGCCTGCATGAGCATAAGCCAGCCATTATCCACCGTGATCTTGAGCCTTCGTAAGCATTTACGTCATATTGCCATTCTTTTTTGCATGCACTTCATAATTGAGTCGTAACCAACATTAATGCTTGTTACGGAGTACCCGATCCTAATAGTCCTAACTGTGAAATTTCCTATTATTTGACCACTGTAAGATAACAGAAATATCCTGCGGGATGATTCGGGGCATTTGAAAGTTGCAGACTTTGATGTTAGCAAGTCTGTGAAGAAGACTAAAAAAGTTAGAGAGGATAGACCACTGGTCTTTCAGGGAACTGCCTGTGAGTATACTTTTAGTTCTTATACTCTTTAAGTTTATGTAATTTTACTTGAATATTTACTTGAATGGATGGAAAATACATTGGCCTATAAACATGAATTGCACTACAAATTGTTTGTGATTACATGTTTGGATATTTCTAATGTACTCTCTCATTTAGTATTATTCTTAAACTTTCAGAATATTGGAAGTAAAATAGGATTTCAATATGAAACTTTTACGTTTTATTAGTATTTAATTTGGTATCAATCACCCTCACTTTTTTGATCGGAGATTTTTCTTTTTTTATCTTACGGGTGCCAATGTGTAGCCCTATATATAAATAACAGCAGAAGGTATTATAAAAAAACTCGGGAGGCAGTAACCACAGAGTATTTTGCTTTATCTTTTTTTCCCCTATTTTTTCCTGTTTCTCCCTAGGTTATTTGATGCACAAACGGAGTAAGTTTTAGTTGCACTTACGGATTTTCATAATTACCTGCTGAATTACATCGACTTCAATTCCAGGCAGGTATATGGCCCCGGAGCTATTCCGAAATGAAGAGTATGATACTAAGGTCGATGTCTTCTCATTTGCTTTGATTTTACAGGAGGTAAAACCTTTGCCTCTTGGCAGTTTCTTTAGGCATATGATATAGGGTTTTTTTTTTTTTTTTTTTTTTTTTTTTTTGTGTGCGTATGGAAAGGAACAGGGGAATACTGTTAAAATTTATATAACTTAAAAGAGTACAGAGGAAAAAGGGAAAAAACAGAAAAAGAATGACAACAAAAGAAGAAGGGGAAGGAAAAAAGGGAAACAAGAGAGAGTTGCTGAATGTATATGTATACTGGCAGTCCTCTTTAGGTTCTTTTCTGAGGCCTAGCTGCCTCCGAAGTGTAGCCTAGTTTATTTTCTTAATGACCAAAGCGGGTAGCTTCCTATCTTTCTCTCTAAAAAAAAAATAATATTAATACTAGAAGTATCTATTAAGATAGCTTATCACCTGTGCAAATCTTTCCAGTGATGCAACATTTTTATTTTGAAATACATGCATAATATGCATAATATGCTGGATGCTGGAAGATTGTATGCTTAGCATGCTATTATAATATGAATTATGCGTGCCTAACCTTGCCCAATGTGTCTAGCCATGCAGAATTTTTTAGCATCTCTGTGGAACATACAAATTTATGTTGGAGCAGTTGCTTAGATCCTATTGCAAGAAATTTGAGAAATGATAGCTATGCAATTTGTTAATATCAAAATAAGAGCGCTCAGCTTAGTTTCTTAATTTGGAAACTGAAAAAAGAAAAGGATGAAGAACTTGTTGCAGATTGGAAGTTCTGTTTTTCTTTTCAGCAGATAAAGAAAGGGATGATCGCCAACTTTACAAAGATTTCATAGCATAGTGGAATCCAAACATTCATTGGCACTGATATCTCGAATTTCTTTTGCTTTATTTCCAGTTGATCGAAGGATGCCCGCCATTTTACCGCAAACAGGATAGTGAAGTTTTAGAAGCGTATGCTTCTAAAGAAAGGCCTCCTTTCAGAGCCCCCCTTAGGAAATACTCGCATGGATTGAAAGAGTAATTTATATGAACTTATACTCTCTAACTTACTCTCTCTCTCTCTCTCTCTCTCTCTCTCTCTCTTCAATGCAGAAAATCCATATCTTTGATGTCTTTTTGTGTAGGTTAATTCAACAATGCTGGAGCGAAAATCCAGCCGAGAGACCATCTTTTAGAGAGATAATCTGTCGTTTAACCCTGATTCAGAACCAAACAACTAAGAAAAAGCAATGGAAGGTATGCTTCATAAATGTTAACAATGCTTCAATCTCTAGGATGGTGCTTATGCCTGTCAATTATATTTTGCCAGCTTGAATAAACAAGTTGTAAAATGCAAGTTTGTGCAAATTTTTACAAATTATGTTTAGCAAGTGAAATGTACAATCAATTATATGTACTTAAAATGGAAGGAAAAGAGTAGTACCGTAGGAGGTACCTTAACATTTTTTGTTATGTGGGAGTGAGGAGGAGACAGTCGACCACTTATTTGCACAATGCATCTTCACCAGATTCCTCGTGGTGACGATCGTGGAGTGTATCCAGCCTGGGGACCTGGTAAATGACGTGATTTGGGTATGGGATAGATGGACAACAGGGAAAAGACCGCAGGCACAGCGTAATAACCTAACCCACCTAATAGCATGCTGGTGGATAACTTGGGAGACCAGAAATGATTTCATCTTTAGAAAGATCCTACCGGACCCTATGAGAGCAGTTTACTTAATCAAGCAGCTTACGACCATGTGGGGGCAAATTCGCCCAGTCCTACAGCATTAGTATTATTATTATTATTATTATTATTATTATTATTATTATTATTATATATATATATATATATTTTACCACTTTATCGCCTTCTTTGAGGCCTTTTGTTGCCTCACCCCTGTAGCCTAATTCATCGTATCAATGAATGAAAGCGGGTAGCGCGCTACCTTTTCCTCAAAAAAAAAAAAAAAAAACATTTTTTGTTGTGTTGGGTACATATGTTTTGATCTTCTTTTTTTTTTTTTTCTTTTTTGTTATTTTTTGTTAATCTGTTTTTTGCAGGTGAGAACATGTTTCGAAGGTTTTGAAGCCATGTGGAAGAAAGAATGCTCTAACTCGAGCGGCCATTCTTCTCTCTTGTCCCACTCAAATTTCTGAGCACTGGGAATCCCAAGCGTCGAATTCAAATATTAAAGCATAGGTATTATCCCAGTATGAGATAGAGAATGCTTTGTGTAGAGGCTTCATTAATTTGTCGAGAATGCTTAGTGCATGCCTTTTATTTTGATATTATTGTTGTTAATTCTTCATATTGGATTTTTGAAGTGTGTTCACTGATACGGCTTTCTGGGACTTCCAAAGTGCTGGTTTTGGTTTGAGTTTGCATGGTCCATTAGAGCTCAGACTGGTGAAGCGGTTTAGTCCTTTTGGCATCTACAGCACCATACTGATCATTCCTTCCCCATAGTCATTGTATTTAATAAAAAAGTTTTTGTTCGTAAGTATTCGTCCGAATTTACCTTGTCCATTTTTAAATGTTTTACATGTACATTGAAGGCTTGAAGCTGTGTGAGTAATTAGTTTTATTTGATCTTTAATTAATTTTGATCCTTTGGCTTTTGCTGAAAATATATTATCCAAAAAATTTGTTTTCTTGCAGGTTTATGCCCATTAACTGAGGGATATGAATTTTAGAACATGTGATGTGTTGACTCTTTTAGTATCTTTCAGGAATATTTTGTTCCGTGTAGCAGTGTCTGATTAAGACTATAGTTTAACACTTGATGCTAGTTAACAAGTGTCTGGGGATGCACTTAATTATGTAACAAATCATATAAATTACAGTACGCGACGAATCAAAAATTGGTTTTAAAGCAATTTTTCGGTAAGCTTTATGACACCGCACACTTTGTAATTTCTGTTTGACCTGATGTCTGGTACTGTTTCTCCGCTGAGAGAAGTAGGGACATGCTTAGGAAGCAAAAATCTTTGAAGTATTTGCTGTGAGAGAAGCTGAATTTAAATTTCTAAGAGCCTATTTAGCTGTTCTAAGGATAGGTTCCATTTAAGCAATGTTTAATAGTTTTATCGAAATCTTTGAAGTATTTCTTTAAAGCAAAAACCCCAAATTATAACTTTTTTTTTTGTTCAAACTTTTTTTTTGTGTGGTGGAAATAGAATGATTTAAAAAATAAATATGTCGATTACTGTAATTGACCCATTAATTAATTTATTTTGAAAGATGAGCCCCCCAACAACAGCATGGACACTGGTGATGACATCAGCCGACAAAAATGCAAGAGCCCGATCTCAGGGTATGTCTTTTCATTTCGCAGTCATGCGATTGGAGCAAGCGGAGTTTGGTTTGCGCGGCGGTGATGGGGTTCACCTGGCTGACTTGACTCGCGCCCACCTCTGTTGAGTATCACCAGCTGCGGCCCCACCCCCCATGTGCTGCACAGCTGATACTCGCGGTTTCCTTGTTACAAATTTCCTCTAATTGTATTCATGAGAAAAATTAAAATACTATTAATAGGAAAAAATCAGTACCTATTATTATCTACTTTTTTTTCTTGGGACGTAGAAAATTTACTATTTGACAATTGTACTATTATAAATTTAAAAAAATTAAAAAAATGACAGTAAATATTATTTATTTATTATCATAGTATTTTACATTAACTCATCGTATATTTCTTTCTATTTACCACACTAGTAACATATATAATGAAAGAAAAAATAGTTTAAGTTAGTAAAGCGTTTCTTTCATAGTTCGTTGATTTGGTGATAAATACATGTCATATTTTTTTTATACTACGTGATAAATTAATCAAACTTTTTTTATTATAAATGCTGACGTATCAACAATCGGTAAAAATACATTTTTAAGAAAACTATAGCCGTATTTTAAATAGAGAAGTTTTACTTCATCAGAAGAACAACAATAATAATTATTAACCAAAGTATTTGCTGAACTTGCTTATTATTTACTAAATGGGATTAGGTTGAATAGATCTAAACCTATTTACAGATACAATAGGAAACATCACTTTCCTGGAAAAATTTGCTTCTTTTTTATCCTAGATTAGGAATCTCTCCCCCTACCTTTCAAAACTAATAAATGGTCTACGCCTCAACTTTTTTTGGCGCAGGCAGGAAAATTGTATTAATCAGCAACAGTCTCTTTCATGGTACCACATCATTCGTCCAATCACGTGCGAAAGACGCAGATGCGTGGGCCCCACCTCCGATGGCATGGATGCCACTCGCCCACTCTACTCAAAACACCCCCCCATTGTTCGTACGCGTTTAAAATCCCTACTCCCTCCCAAATCCTCCGTCCGATCATTGGACCCGGATCTCCACCGTACGATGCGCGTTGCATTTAGATTCGTTTCCTTGCGGGTGCGCAGCGCATCGCACCCGCATCCGCACCACGAAAATTTTTAGAATGTACCGGATATATTTAATGACGTGACGTAATAAATTAATCAAAATTTTTTTTTTAGAAATATATGTCCCATCGTGATTATAAAAAAAAATTTATATTATATTTTTTTAAAAAAAAGAGATTTGATTGGCTTGTTATTGATGACGTGGTGTAAGCGGGACACTGTACACTTTCTCCCGCACCACACCACACCATCACGCCGCGCCAATGGACGTGGTAACGATGAATGGGGCATATTTATGACGTCACCGTTTCGTCAGCCGGTTTACTGTGTTGAAACATTGCTACGAGTACCCCTTATGCGTACCCTGATCTTTTCCCAAATTCAAATTCCAATTCAAGGGCTTGCAGTGCATTTTTTTAAAAAAAATAATAATATTATCTATATACTCCTATATTAAATGCATATATTTTACACCTCAGTTATCCAAGTGCTTTTATTTTCCACTTATCTTATCATTTATTTTTATTACTAAATATTAAAAAAAATTGTCATTTTTAGGCTATATAAGTTATAAGATTTACATTTTTATGTAAGTGTACAAGTATTATTTATTAAAATTAAATTCTACTTTATTAATCGAGTGTAATAAATAGATGTTTTTAAATCACATTGATTATAAATGGTACACAGACATTAGTGCATTGTGTTTTAATAGGTGAGGCAGGGCAAATGCTATAAAGTCACGGAAAATAAGGTATCTTCTGTCTCATATTGGCTCAATTGCATTATTATTCGGAACTTAAGTAGATTGCATAAATTTTATAGTTATCTTTATTATTTATCTATGTTTTAATATTATTAAAAAATTTGATTATTTTTATTACTTGGAAGCGAAAAATAGCTCAAATGTCTTCCTTCTTTTCAATACATGAAAATTTTCAGAACCAGTTGAATCGAATAGTGATCTTTAAAATAATTAAAAAGTGTATATTAGTTTTTTCTTTAATAATTTTGTAACGTTTGAATGAGACGTATTTTTTATTAATCCTTTAAATGATAAAGATTGAGCTGAAACTTGTATAATTTAGGTATTCAGTATATATTTTTTATTTTGCTCCAAATATTATAGTATTTGATATATAAGAAATATGAATAAGCATCTAAAACAAATACCATATTCTATTTTTTAAATTATTTTTTAAAATAAAATAGATTATCTTATAAGTAAAATAAAATGTTTACTTTTTATGACACTATAAATTTTTTATACTGAATTAAAAGGTGAAAATATTTGGGTACAGTAGTTGCTCGAGCAATTTTTTTTGTTTTTGCCATCACCATTTTTAACATTTACCCTAGTAATTACGAATTTACACTCGATTGATGGTGAAGTACAACAGTAAGGGTGGTGAAGTACAACAGTAAGGGTCTGTTTGGATTGACGAATTTCTTGATTCAACGTAACTCGAGTGCAGAGGTGTTTGAGTTTTTCTGAAGTGTGATTATTTTTCTGTTGTTTGTTTTGACGTAATTTGTATAGTCTGGAAGTTAAATTCAGTCACTTCTTTTGTTTGTTTTGGGGTAACTTGATGTTGGTGAAATTAATTTTTTGATTTCATTATTTGTTTTGATGTAAACAAGTGAGATTCGTTATCTCCTGAATATAATAGTAAACTTATTCTATAAAATTCAACCTATTAAATAATTAAAAATTTTATTATTTTTTAAAGATAATGCTAATTTATTATAAATAAGGTAATTTTAACTCATTGTAAAGAAAGTAGGGTTTAAGTTATACTATTTAATAAATTTTTTAGAGAAGGTTGAGTGTGGTTGAAGTCGAGTTCGACATTCTAGAAGGAGAAGTCGAGAGTAGGTGATGTGGAAGTCAAACGTAACTTGAGTTATATTATTGTTTTTAACTTACATCAGAATAAACATAAAAAATGATGGAACTTGAATTTAACTCTCCCACTTACACCAATCCAAACGAGCCCTAAGTAAACTGTTAAAATATAGGATATTTTTTTAACCACGCAAGTCGCTTTCCAACATTAATAAGAGAGGGGGGGCAAAGCAAGCGGCAGAAATAACGAGGCTCTCTAAAAGCGGGAAAATAGAAAGAGAAATTGAAGCATCGACCGACTACTTACTGCTCACTACCAGTGGTGGTGGACTCTCTCTCTCTCTCTCTCTCTCTCTCTCCATCTTTTCTTACTATTTTTTCCGCCTCTCTCTCTCTCTACTCTCTCTCTCTTCTTCCTGCTTCGAGAGCTCGAGAGATTCTCTCTCCTCTCTCCTCCTCCTCTAGCCATGGCGATGGCGCTCGAGGGCTTCTCCATACGGTAACGATCGCATACTACTCTCTCTCTCTGTCTCTATCTCTGTCTTGTTCTCTCGCATCAGGTTGTTGATCCAATCGATGGGGTTTCGCAGAGAGTACGCGGCGAAGATGCGGAGCGTGGACGTGAGCAAATGCTGGCCCTTCGACGGGGACGGGGACGAGAGGGCGCTGCCCCCGATGCCGGCGCGGAAGTTCCGGTGGTGGGCCGACGAGCTCGCCGCCTTGGGATCCGGGGGGCAGGCGGCGGCGCCGGAGGTGGAGGAGGAGGGGAGGGCGCAGGGGAGGCCGAGCTCGGCTCGGGCGAAGCAGCGGGCGCCGAAGAAGCGGTCGATCGTGGAGCTCTTCGCGGTGGCGCCGCAGATCGAGGCCGTGGGAGACGAGACCGATGGGAGCGATGGAGAGGGTCGCGGATGCGACGGGGAAGAGGAGGAGGAAGAGGAAGAGGATGGGGAGGGAGGAGGAGGAGAAGCGAACGAAAGAGGAGGAGGAGGAGGAGGTGGTTCGTGTGGCGGAGGCGAAGGCGACGGTTGCGATGAGAGGGTTTCCGAGGTGGTGAGGAAGAGGAAGGAGAGGAGGAAAGGAGATGGGAAGGGGGAGAAGATGATGAGAAAGAAGAGTTGGATGAAGATTAGGAACAGGAAGAATAAGAAGAAGCAACGGCTCCAGATCAAAATATGCATAGCTAAAAAGGTATACGATCTAAGTTTTTGGTTCTCTACATATATACATAGCTGCTATTAGCTTTTCCCCCTTTCGTTAATTTATTACAAGTATAACTGCTAATTTAGTTACTCGTAAGTAGCTTTGATGCATGAAATTGGGGTTTGTAGGCTGTTGAAATTTCTTTGTATTACTGTTTCTATATGGTATTAAAGAGGTTGTTCTTGTGACTCAAAACCACACCATTAGAGCAATAGTAAAAAGATTGTAATTATTTTTGTCCCTTAAGAGACATTTTCCGTAATTTGAAGGAATGATTCCAATTTATTCTGTTTGATGCGAAGAGTCCTCCTTAGGTAGGTTTGATGGAAAACTAGACTAAACTTTTTTCCTCTTTCCTTAAAACCTGTTGTTATAAATCAACGAACGAAAAGGTACATATCCCTCGGTAGAATGCAGTTGTTATAATGTTTGGCCTAAACTAGGAGTCTACTGTTCTAATTATGTTTCGAACTAAATCAGGAGTGTAGAATATGCAGTTGATAACCATAGGCACAGTGGTTGGCTTATATAGTTTTTACATAGTTAGCGATTGTGTGAACATTTGAGTGACCTGTGTTATCCTAATATAGTAATATGGCAAACCAGGGTGCTCATTAAGGATTACCTACTTAAGAGACACCTTATCGTAAGCGTCCGGTGCTGTGGTGGGCCTTCTTATCTTAATTGTTGCATGCAATGACACACAGTTGGAGTACTGAGTTTTTGTTCCTGAAGTACTTGATAAAAACTTCATTGATCTCTTCTCAGAGGTTTGTTATGGACGAAGGATAATTATTGCATCTGCCGACTAAACAATCAATAAAGTACAACTCCATAAGGGCTTATCTAAGAAACAGGTCATACTGATATGTGAAACTGTAACATTATGTGTCGTTTTCTGTTGCAGGAAAAAATGCGCAAGCCAAAACTATCACCTCCTCTTGATATTTCTCATTTACTTCAAGACACACTGTATAAGAAATTGTTCAAAAAATCTATCAGCAGTTCCATTCGTACCCAAAAAAAGAAACCACAATTACTCAAAGATCTATTTCAGAAACAGAATCTAAAGAAAATTCAGAATACCAAGTCAGCTATCAAGAATCAGAAGGCAGAACCAAAGGATATTCCTGTTCATAGCATTCTCAAAAAGAAAAAAAGGAGCTCTTCTGTGAAAAAAGCAGGTCTAATTGACAACATGGAGGATGGCTATTCCATAAAACCTTGCCTTGAAGTGAAAAAGCATGTCACTTTTTCAGGCAAAGATGACATATTTGGTAATAGCAAGAGCCCTTCTTCCAATGAGTTGTCTCACTTGGAAAGCCCCGGTAAAATATCCTCAGATGTCTCGGCTGCATCAAAAACTAGAGATAAGGCAACCGACCAGGGTGATAAACTTCCTTCGACTACTGAGAAGGCTCAGATGGCTAATGAAACTGGAACAGATGTTGCATCGGAGGTTGTGGTGAGGGAGGTTAGTTCTATCCCAGAAAAGACTCAGCCAAATGATGCTTACTCTCATGAAAATAATTGTCTTGACAAAAGGAAGACATTCTTGGATGAATCTGTTGACCTGAATCATGCCGTGCAGAGTTCTAGTACTTTGAATTGTTTGAACTTTGGCACTGCAACTTCCTCATCTAGTCATCTGTACTCTGGCGAAGTACCTGCTTTAAATTCTTGTACTAAAGAAGGATCAAAATCTGATGCTGGAATTCATGCACAAGATTGCTTTCATTTGACTTTAGATGGTAGACAATTGATGCCTCTACCTATTAGTTCGAGGTCTGATACAAGTTCATGGGTCATAACCAGTAATGTGATCTCACAACCTTCAGCAACTGGGAAAGAAAGAGGCTCATTTGGTACAGCAAAAATGAACACTTGCGCCCATATAATGAGCAGCATCTCCTCAACAGGATCAAACAAGTCTCTGGATACAATTCTAAGTACTGAGCGTATGTCTTCTTGTAGGAGCTTTTGCTTCAATGATGATTATGTTGGTCTTCCTCTGAACTCACAAGGAGAACTTATCAGGATGAATTCAAAGGGCCACTTTGATCGTAGTGAGCTCTTTAAACAGCAGGACACACGAAAAGGTTCTTCCGGTACTTTTTCTGTTCCGAATCTTGTTAAGTGTAAAAATATCTTGGATCGTACAAGTGCCAGAAGGAAGAAATCTGGTGAACCATTGTATAATACAGAGCATTTTAGATGGTATCCAGAATTTCAGTATTCTTCTGGTGCACCAGTAACGTCGGGAGTAGGTTTTGTGCAGTTGCCTGACTATAGAAGAATGGGAGTTAAAAGTAAAGGACAGTTTGGACAATATCCAATGGACGTCTCTTGCAATGGGTGCATGGAACATATTTGTCAAGCTCAAAACTTGAGCAGTGGTCAGAAGTTTCAAATAGATGGTTATTTGGGCCGGGAGATTCAGCATTCAGCCCAACCAACAATGCGTTTGATGGGTAAAACTGTTGCAGTTGGTAAAAGCAGCGAAGAGTGCAGAGACTTAGATGATGGAAGGATATGGACTGACAAGGAAATCATAGCTGAAGAGTGTCATCCTGGAAGAATGAATAATAAAGAGTTTCCATATCTAATGACCCAAAAAGAAGTTCCATCAAGCATTTATCGCGCTCCAGCTGTCGAACTAAGGTTTGATCACGTGCATTTTGATAATCAACCACAAAGGATATCGAGAAGTCATGTTTCCTCATCCTTTGGAAACCCTACCAGACTGAACAATTATAGCCAGTCTGCTCATCAGTCAATGCTGAATAATTCCATGACCTCCTTGAATTCGGTAACAAGGTACGAGGAATTGGGGCATCAGGCACCATTTCTTGCAAACTATCCGCAAGATGTTAATCAGAGCATGCTGCTGAATTCTACCCACTGCAAACACAGCCAGAGCCTTTTATTTAGTACTTCATCAACTTCTGATCCATATAAGAAGTACAAGAGTTTTGTAGAAACATCATCTGCTCAATCTTCATCTTGTTTTCCACAATGGCTGATAAATTCAGATCTGCAGAAGAGATCTCAGAAATCCTCTTTCTTATCTTTTTCTGATCCCCCTGATGTTCATCATCCATATTCTGTCGCTACGACAAACTTCCCTTGCTTATCTTCGGGATATCCCCCATCAGTTGTTTCTTTTCCTGCCTATAATACCAACAATCATCGGCCCACTCCATTAGTTTACCCTTCTTATATCCAATCCTATCCTGCTACCAGATCTAATTATTCAGTCAGTTCTGTCCATAGAAGCAAATTGAAGAGCAGGAACGAAATGAAATCTAAGTTTACCTTGAAGGACTTGGATAATACTAACAGAAGTAACAAAAGGCCTGCCGCTGAGGATGATGAGTTATTTAGACCTGCAAAGAAACCTCATCTCACACTGCAGGAGGATCTGAATGGGCCAGTGGGGCCGAGGGGAAAAGAACAATTGAATGGTTGTACTCCAAATGGTACAGGTACTAAAGAAAAGATTGATTCTCATACTAAGAATGATGAAATTTGCCCTCAGTCTCTGAACGATGGCAAAAATGAAACAGGAAATGCTGCGGTCTCAAGTCTTGACTGTGTGAGAAGATCAGGGCCTCTGAAATTGAGTGCAGGAGCAAAACATGTACTGAAACCGAGTCAAAACACGGATCTGGATAATTCTAGGCCAATTCATTCAACTATACCATTTCCTGTTGGGACCAGTTGTAATACTGTTCCTGTATCACAGAAGAAGGCGACAAAAATTTACAGATTCTAGTTGTATCTGTCCCCATTCAACAGACGTTTCTGAATGGCCGTTCTTCACCTGTGGCACTTTCATAATGACTATCTTCAACAGACGTTTCTGAATGGCGGTTCTTCACCTGTCGCACTTTCATAATGACTATCTCTGCATGAACACAGATTTTTGGTGAATGGAATCACTTAAGTGAAGGAGATATATTGGTTTCTTTCGTGGGCAAAATGATTATTTGAGTATGTATGACATTGTATTTTATGATTATCCACTTAAGGGCTTTTTCCATGTGACTGTTGCAAGAGTATTTGCAACTTCACGATAAGGTATGCAAATCTACTAATTTCTTTATAGTATCAAGCATAACTATATCTTCTAAGTTGTCTTAGTAAGTTGATGTACATATCTATCATTTGTGTACTTGTTTATATCTGTGTCTATCAATCTATATGGCATATATACTTCTCTAGTATGATAGGAGGTTGGCATCTTGCCATTCGCCACACACTGAGACAGTTCCTGCTTTTATAACGAGCTACAATTGGTCCTTGATTCTCTCTCCTAAGCAGGTTAGTCAGGGTAAATAGAAAGATCAAGTCATATTTATTTCTCTTTAGACATTCTTCTTTCAGTATACTTGCTGATCTCTAACATTAGATTACATCTTTTGAGCTTGACATATATAAGAAATTGCAACTACTGAATTTTGATCCGGGCTTTTCATGCTATGGTGAAACAAAGTTGTAATTCATTTGTTGTCCCTGATGCTTATCATGCTGTATTGTTTTTTCATTTATATGATTGATTTTTTCTTTCTGCTCTTTTTGATAATGTTTACACAACTTGTCACATGTTTGAATGAATGGCTATGAGGAGCTTCTGTTACAACACTAAAGCAGGCGCTATTGTAAATTTCTTATAATTACTTGTAATACTTTGGTGCTACTTATCCGTCTATGGTTAAATCTGAGTTGCAAGTTGCTTTACTGTTGTGATTTTCAAAGCATTCAAGTGAATACTGCTTTGGCTTATACACGTTATTGTCGTTCTTCTTGATGGCTAAAATGTTGATTTTGGGGTGTTATTTGAAGCGTCATTTTTTGTGTGTTCTTCTGTTTCTGCTATAAATGCTTGTATTCTGATTCTTTTCCCTCATCTACTTCAGAACTACACTCGTTCTTTCATTTTCAGGACGTAATGCTTCGATGAGATATCTCATCCTCAACAAAAAAAAGTACTATTGACTGCATCTCCAAATAGCAATTGAGAAGTGATTCGTGTTGATTGATTTGGTTCGGTTGCTTGTTAAAAAGATTGTGCTACCCATATCTTCTTATTTCCCCAAATTTTTTTTTTTTTTTTTTCTTTTCTAAATAGTTTTTGTTTCCCTTCCTCTCTTTTTGTTTGTGTGAAAGCTAGTTATCATCTGGAAATGTAGCCTCGGTCTGGACCGGCGAGGTTAGATAGATACACTGGCAGGGCATGTTGGCTGAGTGTGAATAGCTTTCAGCAATGGATCGTGTCAAATTAGCCCTGGCTCGAACCAGACATACTATGTCTACTCGCTAATGTCGGGTCGATCCGTCTGGTCAGTGTGTCGGGTTCAAATCGGGTCACTTATGCGGTTCTATTATGCTATATTGGCCCTCTCCTATCTAATCAGTCAACCTATTGTCGGCTCCTAACACTGTTGCTTCTCCAACAAACTGCTGTTACAGGAGTAAAATTTGTGTTTCATTTGAGAAGGATATGAATCCAAATCCCGCGAACTATCGACATATAGACTGTGAACACAAACCATCAGCAGTGGTTAGACGATACGATCAGCCTAAGGAGCGGTTGAGTTGGGCTTTCGCCTTTAGATAAATGACACGAGGTTTTTGTGCACTGGGTCTGCAAAGAATCTTTCACACAACAGCCTCAGGCTCCAACACGTACCAATAAATTAGAAATTTTGTGAGTTTTTTATATTACTCCCTCACCCACCAAAACAGGTTTTTCAACTGTTAAAAGTTTATTATTTTTCTGATATGGGCCAGGTCCACACAGAAACAAAATTCTGGGGAAGGGGGGAAAAGGGATCTAGTGCTTCCTCACCTTTGAACTCTATTCTTCCTTGGCCGTTCAGCAAAGAAGAATTTAAGCAGTATCTACAAGAATGCTTTTCTTGCTGAACACAAAATTCCAAAAGCACTTTTATAAAAGCCATGAAAGCTGCATTGTCTCACTTGCCTTGTTCCTTAACTACCAACCACCACATTTAAGTCTGTACGCAGAAAGAAGCAATTAGTAACACATTCATGGGTGTTCTAGGAACCCTAGCTAGGCATCTTGATGCACTCATTGGGTAAGAGCACAAAACTCTGTTCATAACATATTAACATGTACATATTGAAGTTTCTTTTCTATTGATGATTTTGGTGCTAACTCAAAGGTTTTTTTTTTTTTTACTTCCCTAATCTGCGGACCAGCCCGGGATTGATGCTGCTTTATCCTTTGTAAGTAATGGAGTCCTATTATTTCTTTTTGCAAAAGTGTTGTTTGACTCTATGTAGTTAGTTTATCAAATACAGACAGTTTAACACACTGACAAAAAGCAAAACTTTAGCAAAAACTGATCTTAACTTACACGACACTACGAAATCTCGACTTTTGCTTGCCAAAACCGATTTTCAAAGATTTCCTTTCCAAGTAGAGAAGTTATTCTGGAAGTCAAGCCAAACATACACTTTTTACAAAAGACACAGTATTTACATTTGCTAATCAGAAATTTTTTGATGATCAGATATGCATCGATGCGAGCAATAGAGAGCCCTTCATCTCTGGATGATCAGCAATGGCTTACATACTGGGTCTTGTACTCCTTGATCACCCTCTTTGAGCTAACTTTTTGGAAAGTTCTACAATGGTAATTAATTCAAATTGGAAGCTTGAAAACTTGGATAAATAAATCGACTAACTGCGATTAACTATTCATTAATGTTAGGTTTCCTCTGTGGCCCTACATGAAGCTTGTTTTCTGTTGCTGGTTGGTGCTGCCCATCTTCAACGGGGCGGCGTATATTTACGAGAATTATGTGAGGAAGTATGTCAAGATAGGAGGCTATGTGAGCCCAGCCTACGGTGAGAAGGAGAGAAGGGTGCTGCAGATGATGAGCCTCGACTCGAGGAAGGCGGCAGAGCGATACATCGACACTCACGGGCTAGAAGCCTTCGAGAGAGTCATCCAGGCGGTAAGAGACGAGTTTTTTCTTCTTTTCTTATTTCTTTTGACGGTCAGGAGCTTAGCCTCTGCACTTAGGATTCGAATTCAAGACTATCGGGATTTTGTTTTCGATAAAGCATACATTGTCTTGGTATTGCGCTGACGCCAAATTTGTCTGGTGCAGGCTCTGAGGGAAGCAAGGAAGAGCTAAACAAACAAGGGGGTTCCGTGATCGGAAAATATGTCAAGTGGAGAATCAATCAAATTGCAATTACTGTGTATCATTAAGTAAAATGGAGTATTGATCTACAGTTTCTCAGATATGAAAACTATCTACTAAATCTGTAATCACTGCAAGGATCTATCTTAAATTCTCATCTTACTATTGCGTTTCATGCAAAGAATTTCTGGTGCTAGAAACATCACCTACAGCATTAAATATCATCCAACACTCAATCAGATAGATCAGAAAATTTTGTGAACACAATGAAAGAAGAAGAGTCAAAATGTTTTATTTGACTCACTGCAATCACAAACCACAAATAAAAGAGAACAGAACACATTTTTCCTACCCAAAATAATCAAAGACGAAATGCAGAGAGATGCAACAATTCCAGAAGTGCACATGTAGAAGAAGATGGGTACTCTTGTTTGAAAAAGAATGGTTTTCTTACTACCACCGATCGCGAGTTAGATCTGAGCGAGACGACGAATATCCATCGGATAAGCGTCGGACGACGACTGAGCACTGTAAGATCGCTTTCCGATGATTAAATTTGCGGCCTCGGTCGGATGAAAAGCATCCCAGAATAAGTACTCATCCCTATTTTGGCATGGTGTTTGATAAGGTAGGCATGTTACTTGGCCATTGTTCCTTCCTACTCCACAGCATCCTGTGTTGGTCACCTTTAAACCTGTCGAAAACAATTCAAAATTTTCACACATCTCATTACCTACATATGCAATTCTTTTCTGACAAGTACATATATAGATATATATATACAATTTACTGTTAGTAGAGAAAGCACATGAAGAAACAAAAAATTGTACCATTAGCTGCAGGGTTCCTCAGAATATCTTCGAATATACCGTACGCATTAATGTACGTGAAATGCGCACCAGGTAACTTGTTGAATTCGTCGACCAACGTGATCAGCTTCTGGTTAAATATTTGGATCGCGCTGTTTATCCTTTCCACGCAGGTGACGCCGTTCGAGCTCAGCTGAGCCAACTCATTTGGGCTGCACCCAACCTGGCCAACTCCGATCAGAACCACCTTCCTCGCGCCGTAGTTGTACATAGTCTAATAACAGTAAAACATATATATATATGAGGCAAAAAAATAAAAAAAAAATGGTCCAGTACCATTTTCTCTCAATAAGAAAGAAAGAAAGAAAAAGAAAAGCAACACAATATTGAAAATGTGAAGGCAATTATATTTAGTCCATTTTGACGTAAATATATTAGAGATTAATTTTAGATTGTGATATTAACATCACTGTAACGATCCGACCCGCTAGCAATAATAACTCGTTAGGTCCAAACTACCGACCCAAAATGTTTAAGTCCAGTTATTATTGCTAGGATGCGACGCCTCATATAATCCGATCAAAAATATTTTTTCATCCGATATAGGACTATTGAGGTAGATCCTGACGTTCTCGTCGGGTCTAAATTGAATCATAGACATATAGACCCGAATTACCAAACGATGTGAGATTCTGGAGGTGGCTCTTATGGGTTCAAAAGGGGGCTTCTATCAAATCCATAGTGTAGCATTTTGCCCCGCATATAATCCTTTTTTCGTAGTGTGAGATTCAATGTGGGACTATTAGGGTGTTACATATTTCGATCGTACACAAATTAAATTAACTAAATCTGATTCAATCTAATCAAAAAATAATAACCAGATTTAATGAATATTTTTTCTAATAGTAAAAAGAGCTCGGAAAAAAAGACCACCCTAGTTTTATCTAACTTTTAAAATATTATTCCTGTACTTCATATTTTATAAAAAGCTTAAAAACTTCGAAAACATACGACATGAAACCTTGCGTGATCCATCATCATACATCAAATAAAGGGTTCAAAAGTATTTTTAACTGCAAAACTAAAGGATCAAACTGCAAATTTTTTTAACCAAAAAAGAAAAGAGAAAAGGGGAAAAAAAAAGAAAAAAGAGAAGCATTAATTAGACTCACCCTTAATTGTTGTGAATATTGTTGGATAAGGACACTGGCGTATTGTTGGGGATTGTATTGTCGACTGGTGGAGTAAAATGTGGGCATAAAATAATTGTTGAGGTAATCGTTGCTCCCCATCCCCACCGAGAATATACATTTGCTGAGGTAATTTGCAGCGGAGTCCTCGTCTCCCAGAATATTTACAACGCTCTGTACAGCTGCTTGGTAATTTTGCACTTGACCCCCGAAGCTTATCCGACCACCCTATTTTGAAAAAAAAGAAAAAAAGTTTGTGATGTTTAATTACATGGAAAAGTTGGTAAAATTTTATTTGTGAGAGGTGAAAAAAGACTAAGACCCACCTGAATTTTCACGTAATTTAAAAAAAAGAAGAAATTAAATGAAAATAACCCACCTGAACAATCTTTTTGTTTTCCACCTAAAACCACGGAAGGGTGATTTTTTTTATCACGTAATCGTATTGTTTAAATATTTATTTACCATTTTTTCAAACTTTCAAAATACACTAAGTAACCTTTTTATTTTTAAATTTGAATAAAAATATCAAATTATTTGGAAATATATATATATATATATATATATATGAATTTTAATTTTGTTTCTTTTCTTTAGTTAGTAAATAAAATGTGGTAAAAATGTACAGAACTTTTCTGAACCATTGAGCATTTTGAATCGGCTATCCAATCTTTCAAAATTTTGATTTTACTATCTAATCTTTCGATTTATTGTATTTCCGTCAGTCAATAATATTTTGACCTCAAAATTTAACCTAATTATTTACTTTAATAATTTGAAGTATATATTAAAATTTTAAAGTCAAATTGCCAGTGACCGACTCAAATCAAACAATTTGAAAGATTCGCCAGTAAAATTAAAATTTTAAAAAAGTAGCCAGTCGATTTAAAATGATCTATAATCTAGGTAAATTTTCTGTACATTCTCATCATAAAAATGTGTGTACCAGTTGTTGACCCGTTTCTTCTCGGATTCCTGCAGCAGCGGATGCGAAATTGACACCAGTCAGAAGCTCGTTGCCACTTGCGCTCGCAAATGGCGGTGTGTAGTTGTCAAACCCCAGCAGCTTAGCTACAAACAATATCAACAAAGCCATCAATACAACCTTTTCGCTATTTTCCACACGATAATAATAATAATAATAATAATAACTACGTGCAATCAAACGGTGACCAAATTTATATATACATATATATACTGACCGATAACATCAACTGTGGTCATGCCGTTGCTGAACCTTCCCGAGGGGCCGCCGGGGAAATCGATCCCGTACGGCGGGTAGTTCGCGCGCGCCAACGACGCGATGCCGTTGTTGTTGCCATTGTCCACCAGCGAGTCGCCGAATATGAAGTAGCAGGGCACCTGCGGCGCCGACCGGGCCGGGCGGGGGGCCGTGAACGAGATCAGAGCCAAGAGATGCACCCAACGCAACCTCACCACCATCCGTCTCAGCTCAATGTGAGCCATTTATTACTGAGAAAGAGTGAGAGTTGTGAAACAAGGGAATGAGAGGGAAACTACACTTTGGGGGGGTTTATATATATATGGGATAACTTTAAATATCATCCCTGTGGTTTCGTACTTTCCCACTTTAGTGCCCTGTGGTTTAAAACGTATCACTTTAGTACCCTGTAGTTTGGTTATTCTTTTTTTTTTTTATCTTTTCGTTAATTTTTTCGTTAAATTATACAGAAAAAATTTCAAATATCCCACCTATAGTTTATCGAATATTCACTTTACTATCATGTAGTTTTAACTTTCTTATTAATTTAACGAAAAAATAATAAAAAGAGAATAATCAAACCACATGGTACTAAAGTGATACGTTTTAAACCACATGATACTAAAGTAAAAAAGTACGAAACCACGGGGATGATATTTAAAGTTATTCCTATATATATATATATATATATATATATATATATATATATATATATATATATATATATATATATATATATATATATATATATATTATAGTAGTGTGTAGTGTGAATGGTTTGTGGGGGGTGTAGTAAATGGTCTAATGAAGAGACCGGATTGGGGGTTTCGGTTGGGGCAGTAAATGAGCTATTGGGGACAGTATTATCCTTTCCGGGAAAAGTTAAAAAAAGAAGAAAAAAAAGAGAGAGAAAAAAAGGTTTTTTGAGATTATTTGTGTCATTATATATTAAAATGATTATTTCTTCTGTAAAGTTTTGATGAAGTAGTACAAGAAAAGTGTTAATAGAAAAATACTCATATTAAAACCTTTTGGAAGTTCCTAATAGTAAGCTGAATCAGAAGTTACAAATCTAAAACTTTGCTTCACGAGCTTAGATTCTTATTTGAACCTCTCATCACATTATAAGCATTGGACTCTTCAATTTTATCAACTACTGTATTGAAATTAACGATGACAGATCCATACTTTTTCTTTGTCGTGAGTTTGGAACGGTAAAAGACTTTCATCGACGTTCTCAGTATCCATGAACCAACTCCCGTGAGCAAGAACAAATCGCATTCGGAAAAAAAATTAAGAGCAATGCTACTGGTGCACTTCAAAGTAGAGTGTATATTTTATACCCATTTCATCCAAAACCGTTATTCTCTAAAAATTTAAGCCGGCAAAAAACGATATTTTAAATCTTTTTAAATTTAACACTCCTCCTCGCGTCTGAACTCGAGATTTTCGTAAGGACCATGACGTGAACTTGAATTAAATGAGAGAAAATTTAATAATGTTAGGAGCCTAACTTGACTCGAACTCAGGACCTCCTACTCTAATATCATATTAAATAATACAAATAATTATTATTATTAAAATCTTAAATTAATAGAAAATGATATTTTAAATATTTTTATATTTAAATGATTGCGCCGACCAATGTATGTTAGGGTTGAGCCCATGGGCTTTGGTCCTACATGCATTTATTTGCCACGCGGGGTTATCGTGGAGGGATATTATTACTACTATGTAATTAAACGCGTGGGTGACCAACACTCCACTTGATCTCTTCCACAAAAATTGTGGACATGTGAAGGAAATTAATTGCTAAAATTTTTGCACGGAGCTCTATAAAAATGTTATATTATGAAAAATAAAAGTAAGATATTTAAATATTAATTATATAAAATTTAAATCCTAATGTGTGTTTAAATTTAGAGCTCGCGACCCAACACTTGGAAGTAATTATCGATTAGAGGTACATTTTGCTTTTTATCTTTTATTTTAGTGAGCTCGTCCTTTCCTATGCATAACTCTTCTTTATTATAGTATGGTCACAACTATAAATTGGGATCCTCTTGTAGCTAGTGGAGCAATATTTTTGTAATTTGTTTATTTGCATACAATAAATAACCGCACCACAAAATCCAATCTACATTGATGTGTTGGAATTTACTTTTTTTATTTTTTATTTTTTTCCCCTCTCAATACCACATTGGTCAATCCATGACTAAAAGAGTGACCAAATTCATCTCTGTGATGCTATCATGTATGTCCCTGGACATGGATACGCCCATTTCGTTCTTCCATGCACATAAATAAATCACAATATCTAGTTACAATTTTTATTTTTATGTTTTTTTAGAGAAAGATAACATGTTATTCACTTTATTTTAAAAAAAAAATAAATTTAGTTAAAAATATAAAATAACTAGATTTTGAATTTAGAACCTTGAATTCTATCCATCAAGTTTTTTGTCATTTACGCTTAGGACGGTTAGTATCTTGTTACAATTATTAATACTAGTAATTTACTATCTTGTAGTGAATCCTAGTAACAATTTATAATTTGAGAAAGAGCATGTGACTAGTACTAAGATGTATTGTTAAGGTCATGGAGAAATTATCATGAGATTAGCTCTTTTCGGTAGGGATTGAACTGGAGCTCTTAAATACAGCCAAGTAGCCACATGAGGCCATAAATGCCTTTACATCAGCAGTGAATACAATTTCTTTTCTTTTTTTTCTTTTTGAGATTAGAAATGAATGCAACTTTTGCCCAGGCCCCCTATTAAAGTTTTGCAACCAATTAGGGAGATAAAGTGTGATTCACTTATCATATACGCCCTACATTTTTCAAAATTGAACAAAACTTTGAGGGAGCGGCCCCATCGACCGTCCAATCGCCTCTACTGCACCGGTCTTACGACAAGCAGAATACACACCAACTGCTCTAAGATTAGTGTTGGGAGAGAGCAAGGTAAAGTTTTATCTCATCTGCATCTGTCAGAGCAAGCACTGCATCATCATATTATTTTTACGCGCAAGTAAAAGAGAGTCGACAAAGCATTTTTCTTTCCGCGTTGAAACAGTAGGCCTACACAAGTTCATGCAAAATAGGGCCTGCACCGACAAATTTTTCCACCACGGAGAAATTAAAATGAGCATCTATCAAATTGCACAAGCTATTTAAGGAGGCCAACCAACCATCATAAATACTGCGTTGGAAAGCAAAACAAAATGGAGCAGGAAAAATGGGTGATCTGCTTGTCAGGTCTGATGCATGATGTGGCCTTGCAAATTCTTCGCGCAGTTAATGCATTTGCAGAAATGCAAAGTACTCTTTATCTATCTACTAGCTAACCGTTTATTGCAGCAGTAAGTGCTCACTCATTACTAATTCTACACTATTCCATATATCCCTTACCATTTTACATGGTGGTGAAATGATAGGCCATTCCCACTCACCTTGCAGCATGTGCAGCGCTCTCATCTTAAAGCGTGTTCGCAGATTTGACGGTCTCTCTTTCACCTACATGCAAGCAAAGTGCATGAATGAATAGTAAATTCAATGCATCTGCTTTGTAAATAATAAAGGTATTTTATCTCAATATACATGCACTTCAGATTGAACAAGCACTGAACAGTTTTCTGATGTATAGAGTTAGGGCGAGTTCTCTACTTTGACCGGACAACCGGGTGAAACAAATTTCTACATTATGAGTTACTGAAAAACTTTCATGTTGGAATGTACAACAAATGAAAAGGCAGCAGCTCAAGATTTAAACAAGTAAACTTTTGTACTTCACAGATGACTGAGTTCTAATACGATCGGCTTGAATTAACTACAGATATATAAGTCTGAAGCTGTGAAACTACTAATTAAAGATTTGTATATACAGCAAGCTCAACAAGCAGAATGTTCAGAGATCTCTGATCTCTTCTTTGTTTCTCGAGGAAGACTGCAGAATGCCTACATTCACACCTTTCATAAATGCCTGCGTGAGCTATTCTTCACCACAATTAAGCATAAATTTTCCTTTTTTTTTGGGTTCTTTTCAGATGAAGCAGTGTGACACCTATCTAAGGCCGTTTACTGTTTCAATTTTTGAGCAGGTTCTACAGATCTTCAGATTCAAACTTTTGTCAGAGCAAAAGGGTATTCTTGTAGCGAGCTCCAATTGAAAGGTTAGAACTGGTGCGCCGAATCCATTTGGATCCTAATTTCAGAAAAATAAACAAAGTCATACATACACTCCCTTCAAAAATGCCTACTCTTATAAAGCAAAGCTATAGCAGGTATAAGAGAAACCAAGTAGACGCGGTAGAAATACTGTTGTGCGATTCCCAGAACAAAAAGTCAAAGGAGAGAAACAAGCGCAAGGAACCAAGAGAAAAGAAATGCCAAAATTTAGTAACAATAAAATTTCATGTATGATGGAAAAATAATTTTCAATCTTAGTAGAATAATGATTTAATTGGAACAGGTTGATTGCGAGATGAAATATTCAAGATAATGTCGCAATTCTTGGAACTATGAAAAGTTTATGTTGCAACAATCCCTAGTCGAAGGTTTCTGACAAATTTATTGTTTTTGTGAATTTAGTGAGAGATTAGAAAAATTGGACTTAAACCAACACAACAGCAAACATAACTATGAATGTAAATTTTATAAACCTTTTCTCAAAGTATAGAAAACAAATGGTATCATAGACAATCACTCTGAATGCTGGCATAACATAATCAATTTTCTCTTATTGGTTCCTAGATCCAGGGTTTGAGGTTGGAGAAGTAGGGAAACGGCAAAAGGAAAGACATGCACAAAGACATGATTCAACTTAGATCCAGGTCCACAGGCAACCGCAATTCAGAAGCAAAAATAAAAAATGTAAAGGCATTATACTTCCACAATGATGTGTACCATTGAAACAATGCACAATCCCTTTAGTTACATTTGTATGAGCAGCTCATGAATCACGATGCGAACACATAATGATGAACCTAACTAATACATGTGTCAACAAACCCTTCCAGCAACTAGACAAATTCGAATCTCTCATCCTTAGAATAACATCTCAAACATGAATAAAAACTCATACTGAGTCCAATCAATTTATTTATTCAATCGTAAGAGCAAGCTTATGGGAAAGAGAACAAGAAAGAGAGACCCACAGAGCACCAAGCTTCACGCCTATATGTTATGCAAAGTCATTAACTAACTTAATGCTTATGTTCCACATCTTTACATGCTTTAGGTAAATGCCACACATTTGAAAGATAAGTTGGCGCAGAGGAATTTAAGCCAAGCCAACAATATGCGATAAGCAGCACCTGACATATAACAGTTCTAGGCTAACAAGTATGGAGTCTAACTGAATCCTTAAAAAAAATACAGGAGTAATATGAATATAATTTGGAAGTAAACAGCTCCATAAAAATTAGATCTTTAACTTCTCTAGGCGATCGAGATTCAGGAGATAATCACTTCTGTTCAGATGTTCTTTGTAAATTAGCATGTTGCTACTACATAGCAGAAAAAAAAATACCATAAAAAGTAGACCAACTACTGAAAAGAATTGTGAAATTACCAAAAAGAAATTGCTTCTCAGAGCTCGTCGTTGCCGAAACCGGAGGAAGAGTAGGAGAAGAAGAGATCTTTGGCTATTCGAAGCAATCCCTCCAAGTCTCGCGCCCCCACCTCCAAGCAATCCTTCAGAAGCTCACCTTCCTCCACCTCCCTCTGTAGCACCAACACCGCCTCCCTCAGCGGCCCCTAAACGAACAGCGAAACCCTAACTAAGATTAAAGAAAAAACCCCTACACTCCAATTATAGATCAAAGAATAGAAACTTACGGATCGAGAGAAGGTGCGGAGAAGAGTTCGGATGAGGGAATCGGAAAGGGCGACGAGATCCGGGTAGTTCCGCAGCACCCACCGCGCCATTTCACCGCTCGATTCGATGCGGGAGGCTTCGGACAGGGCGGCGAGGAGGCGGGAGGCGGCGCGGGAGGCCTCGGCCGCGGCGGTGGCGGCGCCGCCGCCGCCGCCGCCGCGGAAGGCGTAGTTCCGGAGGAAGTCCCAGCCGAGGGACCAGGCGCCGCGGCCGACGCCGAGGACAGAGAGTTGGTCGGCGATGGCGCGGGCGCGGGCGGCGCCGGCGAGGTCGCCGCGCGCGGCGCGGGCGTTGGCGACGCGGGAGAGGAGGGAGTGGGAGAGGGAGAGGAGGGAGCTCCACTGGGTCACACGGAGGGCGCGCGCGCGAGGGGGCGATGGGGCGAGGATGAGGACGAAGAGGAGTGGGAGGAGGAGGCGAGGAGGTCGACGAGCTCCTCCCATGGAGCGCGGTCGTGGTCGGCGTCGGAGGACGAGAACGAAGGAGAGGCTCCGACTCGTGTCGTTCTCGTTACGTTTCGGGGCTGCAAACGGGTCGGGTGAGTGGTGGCGCACACCGAAATCCGGATCCGACCCGAAACGCATAGGTTTTAGAGGAAAAAGAAAAGAAAAAAAGGGGATTCAGGCTCTGAGGCCTGTTTCAGAACCTCTCCATAATTTTAGGTCCAAAAGCAAACCATTAACAAGTTCTTGGGTTCAAGCCTTCTTTTTTATTTTTATTTTCATTTTTTCCTCTTTAACGGGCTGGGCTTAACCAGGCCACAGTTGGAGTTTGGGCCGATGTGGTCTTGTAGCCTGATTTTTGGGCAATAGAATTGATGCGAGGTATTTTAGTTGACACTATGAATTAATTTTATAATAATAATGTATCTAATTCATATGATTGAAATAACTCAACTTAAAGACAAAATATAAACGGAGTTCGTTCATACAAATATCAGTAAATAATAATTATAATAATAAAGTTTAGACATCTATTTTGTTCTTTTACTTTTGCTATAGAAGAAGCAGTTGGATGTGGTTATCTCTCCATAGTGTGATGGAAATATACTACTAAGCCAATATTTTGTCAAATACTACTATACTTAACAGTAGAACCGAGCACATTCTTAATATTTTGTCATATTAAATTGTTTTTATGAGTAGTTAAAGACCATAAGAATCATATAGCGGTTGTTCGGATGCGAAGGAGTCAGAAAGCAAGAAACTCGCAAGTTTTGCAAACTCAACTTCGCGCATCATTTGTCTGAAGTCGAAAAATTGATCTCTACAAAATTCTGAGTAACAAATCAGATAATCTCATAACTTCGATGCCGAAATAAATGACAGGACGGTCGACTTTTTCAGAGTTGCAAGTTCGACCTCCCAGATCCACACAACTCGTGCTCTTTCGATCCAAATGGAGAAAAAGAAATTTGTAAAGACATTATTCTATTATATGCATATATACAACTTGTGATATCCTAGTGACACAGTGCCCCCACGTGCTTAGATTGAGGAATCAGAAACGGGCCCCACGATTGCAGTATTCATATATTCTTCAAAGTCCGGTGATTCGAAATCCTCAACGGTCGCGTCGTACTACAAATGGAAAAGATATAATGCCATTGAGAGCACGGATTTATGATTTATCCTCAAAATTATTGCGTGCACCGCGTGTATTACTACTACATTTTTCACACACTGCACCTTTAAGTTCCAATTACTCAGAAATCTAATAACTATTTATTAAAATTTTATGAGAAAATTATTGATCGTCAGATGAAAATCTATGGCATGATTTATAAATGACGTTGATCGTCGAAATGTGTGGTGTATGAGGTGTAAGGATACACCGGGAGCAGGCGATAGTTTCTCGTATCATGTGCACCAGATGTGACGTCATCATCAGCAATAATGTATCTTCCCGGGCCCAGCCCATCATTTGGCCCAACTCCAATTATTTGTGCCCACCGTACGTACTGTCGCATACGGACAATATTTAGTGCAAACCAATTTGGATTTTTGACCCTACAAATTTTTTTTTTTTTTTTTCTATTTCCACTTTAAATACAAGTAGAGAAAAAGTCCCAATTATTTTCGAGTTACAATTTAGAAACCGGTTAATATTCTAGTCATAAATTTGTCGTTCTCTGACAGTTTAAATTTTTATATACGAATAAGTTATTTTATATGATATCAGAGGAGAAGATACTGTGTTCGATCCAAACCTACCTCAAGACACGATCTCGTAAGTCCAAGAATAATATCTACCTTTCCCTCAAAGTCATGATCATATATGCCTCCTCCCACTTTATAGTCCAACTGATTCTCTCATCTTTTCACTTTAAAAACTTTTTTTTTTTTTTTTTTTTTTTTTGTGGAAAAGAGAAGGCAAATTAAAGAACAAAGCTTATACTCCCTAGCTATTATTGCAGCTTTTAGGGGGGGAGAGGGGGAGAGGCAGATTCGCAAATCTCCACCACTGGTTCCCCACGGTAACAATTTGGATTCACAAGCATGGGGAGGGGAAAAAAGCTAGCTAGAAAAGCACTTCTCACAAGTGGTTTTTGGATCGGGGCTTTTGGAAAAAGCCGAAAGGAGAGATACACCACAGCTCAAACAGTGATGTTGAGTTCCTATCAGGTCGCTTACTCTTTGGCCGAGGTGGATCCACACTGATCACAATAGAGATACTCCTATGGATTGCGTTTTCGGTAATGCTTCGTGTACCTCCGAATGCAACTTCAAATATCCGAATGAGTTAGTTTTGTATACGGGACAGTAAGTGACTGCCCAAGGCTTTTGAAGTTGATGTCCTAGCTATCTGGTGTCGAGGTTGAAATTGAATAAATCTAAGTGTTGGTTGCTGAATTTATATATCGTGAAGTTTCATTTAGGTTATTGAACTCCAGATTATTGTAACTAACTGAGTTACTGAGTTTTGATAGTTATTTCTGTTAAGTCACTCTGTAAATTAACTTTATTTAGGCACGAAGAGCGTCATTTCTCAAAGAAAATTTGATTCTTGATTTATCCACCATTTTATTTTCTAAAGATGAGAAAGCGATAAACTATTGTAGCCTTTGGAAATTATAGTAATTAAATTACACTACAGTAATTTTTTTCCCTATTATAGCAATTTAATTGCATCACAAATTTAATTATTGCAAAATTTATTTTATCACAGCAGTTTGTGCTGCTGTGATAATGCAAATCATATTATTAGTCATTTCTTACCACGAGACTTATAACAACGATTTGCAGCGATATTAAGATTATTATTGCAACTAATAGCTATCGATTGTAATAGTACTTTTTGTTGGAAAAGAATAAATTTCTAGTAGTATAATTAATTAGTTTTCATACCATAACTCTGGCTATTTAAAATAACATGATTTCTCAATTAAATACAACATCATTCTTCTACGTACAAGAGAAATTAAACTGTGCGTAAGATTAGAATGACCTTATTGAAAGAGAAATTAAAGGATCATAAATGAAACTTTAGGATAAGTTTTGTGTGGTGTGATATTTAGGATTTAAGAGAATATTACACTCAATATATTATTAGCTACCACATATATGTAAAAGAACGATTCGTCGGTAATATTTTGGGTACGTTTCCGAAGTGCGTGTAGCATTATTAATTTTTTTTCCTCCTCATTCTTTTTCTTTAGACAGCAACAACGGGTCAAAGGTTTTACTGAGCCGGAGAAAGTTGTGATTCTGTGTCGGCCGATGGGGATGGCTACAAAGATTTGGTGCACACCATCTTGTCTCCCACATACCATGTTATTTCTGACATAAAGATAGATATGTGTGTGTTTGTGTGTGTGTGTGTGTGTGTGTGTGTAAGGGTCTTATTTACATGATGTAGCTAGGTTGATCATAACCTAAGATAATTGCGCGAGTTTGAATACAGAGTAATGCTGCGCTTACTAACAACTTTTTGTATCGTTTTATAAATATGTATATACTTGTAGCAATTGTCAACTGGGAGAAAGGTACATGTCACGAGGATATAGATATGATTTGTAAGATCGAGAACAAAAAAAAAAACCAACAACCACTAAATTATACAATTTGAAAAATAATGTAAAAGTTGTTGATAGATATATATATGATATTACTCTTGAATATAATAAACGCAGTTCTGAGTCCACAAGTGTTCACTCGATGTCATGTGATGTAGTTTATCTATTGTTACCATGCAAGTTAGAGGGGGAATTAAGGTTATTGTCTATTAAGGCGTACATCTCAAGCTCAGACGTAAAAAACAAGTGTTGGATATAAAATAACAAGATATGGTCATTCTCCAACTAGTATCCGAATCTTTTAGATAAAATAATATAACTTTATAATATATTTAAGAAAAATTTATATTCCCATCATTATCTTCTATATATTCATTCAGAAACTACGTACACACACTTACTTTAGAGAGAGAGAGAGAGAGAGAGGGATATTGAAGCTTTAAATTGTACTGTAGTGTACAATTGTTTATGTAACTACGTACATGCTAAAAGTTTCCAACCGAAGCAACTGTACAATAAGAGCATGAATATATGGAGTGTCCATGTTTGCTTTGCACGTTATGATAAAGTTTTCCTTTTACACCACACAATATTAATTCCATATATACTACTACACGCCAATACAAGATGAAATCATAACGTATTAGCACACTAATTTTTTTAAGGAAAAAAAACACAGATGCATATTTGTGGGGGAAAAAAATAATTTTAGTGGTCGGTCTACGTGTCGTTCGTTTATCGGTTGTGACGTGAGTAGCTTTGGGAGGAAAGCTTTCTCACAAGATCCCATCCAATAAACAGAAAGGATTAATACATTTAAGCAAAGCTTTCTACAATATTGTAATGAAAAAACTTTTTGTATGCTACATAAATAATTTCTATCTTTTTCAACTTTTGTTGGTGGCTACTCAATGGTGCATCATTTGTAGTGGCTAGACCTACTCCCATAGTAATATAAATCCCAGCATATGTAGATATAATCATAATAATTAATAAGTTAGAATTATTAATGTGGTGTAGATTCACATTAGGAAAAAAAAGATGATGATGCATAGCCATTATTGTTATTGTTCCATTAAAGTGAGAGCCTTTGCCACCACAACAAAGTATACTCCTTTAGTTATATGAGAACTTTCTAGTCTAATTATAGAATTGATGATCTTTCTCCAAAAGCATGTTGAATGCTTTCGCGTAAACTTATCCTTTCAAAGTCATATATATTATCATATTCCCCTAAATAGAAGGTCAGCTCATGCTTAATGAGAATCATTGATTTAATTACAACCATGCATGTACTCAAGCATAAAGTTTGTTACATATTGTATTGCATTTGGCTAACTTAATTCATCATGTTCCTCTTTATTCCATTCATAGATGCTACGAGTTTTAAATTACAGTGAACTGGCATGCACCATTAATTTATATCCTCGCATATATATATATATATATATATATATATATATATTTGTGTCAGTTACCAGCTAGATTGATAATCAGCTTAAATGTAAGTTATAAATAATACCACCATGATCAATATAAGTTGCTATTGATTGGATATGACACTACATTTTGGAGCTTCTACTTCAGGATTTAAAAGGTCCCTTTTGGGTACTTCTAACATGATCAGTCGTACGCTTGAAACTTATTTTTGTTGCCCCAAAGGAACATCTTACTTCTGTTTCTTAGATGGAAAAGTTGTTCGAGAAGCTGCATATATAGTACTAAAGTATAAGCTATGCTAGCTACTACGACGGAATCGAGACATATATAAAACCTCCAACTTTTCCTGGCAATTTTCGTTGTCAAACAGCAGGACCACGATAAGCAAACAGTTAAGAACCAGCATTAACTAGATAAAGTGGCCTTCAAAGGTGTCGATTAGAATAGTAAAATGATTTTCATAAGAAAAACACGTTCTAAAGAACGATTCGAGGCCACAAAGTTTGAGCCTTTTGTAAAGAGAGAGTAATAAAGCTGGAGATGGTGCGAGGATACTCTTCTGACCCATAATAATCTTTCCAACATCGTATTCCTTTGCGAGCATCAGAGACTTTTGGAAAGAGTAGGCCATTACAACCATGGCCAACTACTTTTGCACTCTTCGGTGGCTAAGTATGTGGGCGTGTGCGCACACATTAAAATAATACTATTAATTATTTGTACTCTCATCACACCATTAAAACCTTAGCTACCAAGGAAAGAAATGAAAACTTATCAATGAAGAATGATACATATTAGTTTGGTAATGTGTACTACAGTACTCGAAAACTTTATGAAAGATAGTTTTATATCAGAGTTTCTGCACTTTTTAGAATGCGGGGAGAATCATTTTAACTATTCGACACATCAAAAGTTTTGGACAATATAATTTAGGCAGTGTTTGGTTGGAGAATTGTTATCTCCAGAATTGTGAGAGGCAAGATATGTTTTTGAGAAAAAGCAAAAGCCCGACAACAAAATTTTCCATATAGTGCTTTTATATTTATGGATAGACGATGGGAATATTTTACTTCCTCAATATTGCCTAGTGGGGAATTTCATATTCCTAGGAGTGTTTGGAGAGATATGTGGGGATATGAATACACTACTGTTCTCCATCCAAAATCTGCTTTTCGTTCCAGTCCTATCTGTAAAACATATTCAGAAAAAAAAAGAAGACTCTGAGGTCTTGAGTGGAAGATGATTATCTCTGCATACCTCCATGTTGCAAGTCAAGGTTGATTAAAAGTCATGCAAGGCGAATACGCACGGGGAATCATTCTGTGTTTTAATTTCAAAAAAAAGAAATTATTAATTAAAGTCAATTGGACACTAGCTGTGGCTAAACTTAATGGTGGGTACAACGCTGGTTGCAGCCAACCAGGATTGGCTTAAGAGGATCAAGAGGAATTTCCCTTTTTCTGGTAAAAGTAAATGAATTACCATTGATGAAAGTGGAAACTTTCGATGATAATGCACCATTTTCTCTAGAATAAGATTTGTCAAAAGATATTTGGTAAAACATATCCCTCAAACTATAGACCATGCATTTTGAAGTACTAGACCCCTCCAGTATATCGTTTTCCGCCTTTTTTTCTTTTGTTTGGTCGATGACTTAATTTTGCTTTAGCTCTAGTCTTGTGGATCTCTTTTCCTGTTAACAACTAGTACTCTAATATTTAATAGAATTATTAATTTTAATAAATCTTTTTTTTTTGAGAGGGAGATATACAGTATGCTATTCGTTTCATTCCTTTTTTTAAAAATGAACTTAACTAAAGATGTATGAAGTAATTGGATTTCGAACTTGAAACTTCGAGCACCAATTTGCGCTAGAGACGGTCAGTGAATTCAAATATTATCAATTATAATTGAGAAAGTTAAAGCATATCCATATATAGTTCAGTTGGTCTTCTTCGTACTATTTACCCCAGATTTATTTTTTATATTATTTTTTCGCCTTCCTTCAAATTCACGTGGATATATTAATTTTTACTTCCACAGCATTTTGGGGTATTGAGAGCTACGTAAAAAATCCTACCCTTTTCCATCTCTTTAGCACTTTTTCATTGGAGTTGTATGTATATATATATATATATATATATATATATGTAGTTCAACTAGGCTACTATATATTAATAGTATATAAATAGTGGTTACAATCCACTTTTCTATATACTCTTGGATTATCTCATTAAATCCTAGGCATGCAAGGATGAAAAAGAGAATAATATTCGCTATTCAGTATTCACTACTATTAATAGTATTTTAGCACAACTCTGTATTATTATTATATATATATATATATATATATATAATATAAATATTGTATTGTCTTTTTCTGAAAATATATAAAATTGATCAAGGACGCTGGGAGAAGAAGATTAAGGTGGTGCCGCACAGGGGGACACGTAGGCCCACAACTTACAATAAAAATAAAAAGAGAGGTTTGTTAGTGAAATAGGAAATGTACGTCCACTTGTCTAGAGCTTTTTGCAGAGATAGAGAGTTGAAGTGTAAAAACTCAACGCCCATTCGTTTATTCTCACATATTTAAAGTGGGTCAAATGAGCACTAATTACATGCAAATGTCATTCGCTATTATTCTCTTTATATATATATATATATATATATATATTGGTTTTATTTAACGTGTCATAGCTAGGTAGGCTCCTGATCTCGAGAACCCACCTCAAGATCTCTTCTAATCCCAACATATATGGTAGCTAGGCACGTGGTCTTAATTGTTTTCTCGCACCTCCTTAGTTTCCTACAAAATGAATAAATTTTGAAGAGTATGAAGCTAATTATCTCTCTAAATATATCTATATATTCTTTATCTTTTTATGACATGGATAGGAATACATACGAGTGTTATTTTGGGCTTGTTTAGATTTATTACAAATTAACTAAGTGCTTCCACAATTTTCTATTTTAGGTTAAATACTGGTTTATCCTTCTAAAGTTTAAAAATAACTTATATATCCCTCCAAAGTTTAAGTCAACTTGCACATCAATCTTTTTTTTTATTTTTACTTAAAATTATTTAGATTTTTCTAAACCCTGAGATGGCGGTTGTAAAATCTACGCCACTAGTTTAGGGTGTACAAATAGAAATTCTCTTACATAAAATATTAGAGAGGCATAAATGAGGGCACACTAGCTCTAAGATAGTACTATATAAAGGCACACATAACAGGAGTGATCGATCACCAAGCCACGAGTCCAAATGTGATTGCTTGTAGTAGATAAAAAGCAAATAGGGAATGAGATCTCCAACTTTTCATCTTCTGTTAACAACACCATTATACAGTATTTTAGTGCCTTTGTGTGGGGGTTCTAATTTTAATCATCCCCACCTATTGCTTTGGTGAAAAGTAAGGCATTGTTGTTGCAACATCCTTATCCACTATATACGAAGTGTTTGGTTAGGTCCAAAGTGGCAACAATGGTATGTATCTTTACTATTTCATCAAACACGATAGATAGTTTCATGAGACATTCTTATTTGAAATTGCGTAACAATTAATGATCTCTCTTCAGTTGTTGAGGTGTGTGTGTGTGTGTGTGTGTGAGTGTGTGTGTGTGTGTGTGTGTGTGTGTGTGTGTGTGTGTGTGTGTGTGTGTGTGTGTGTGTTTATATATATATATATATAGAGAGAGAGAGAGAGAGAGAGAGAGAGAGAGAGAGAGAGAGAGAGAGAGAGAGAGAGAGAGAGAGAGAGAGAGAGAGAGAGAGAGAGAGAGAGCAGGGCTGTCGTGCTCCTGAGCCGTTTTCGATGATGAAACTCTTGAATCGACGATCGGCTCCGTTAGACTTGATCTAGTATATTTAAAGTATCTAGAAAATAAATTTTGCGATTTTTCGATATCGTTTACTTAGTGATCGAAAAGGTTCAAAATCAACGGCTGAAAATAAAAATCTCATAAAAATTAATGATATAGTACTAAAATTTTCGATAAGAGATATTGAACTTGTTGTAGGTATTATATAGAATTTTCTATCAAAGTTTCATATGATTTGGATACTTTTACACCGTTAAACTTGAAATGGCAGATATCAACCATTAAAAGTTGTTGATTTTGAATCCTTTAGATTGCTATGTAAATAATATCAAAAAATTACAAAATTTATTTTCTACATATTACAAATATGCTAGATCAAGTCTAACAGAACCGATCGTCGATTCAGGAGTCCTATTATCGAAAATGGCTCAGGAGCACGGAGGCCTCCGTGCTCCTGAGAGCACACAAGACCTACTCGTGTGTGTGTGTGTGTGTGTGTGTATATATATATATATACATACTAGTGTGGTTGATGCGGCAGGTGGGTATTATCGAAGCAATATTTTTTTTCTTTCATCGTTGATCATCGATGATAGTCTGAAATTATACATATATAAAAAGTACGGTTGGAGATGAAGAGATGAAGAAAGAGTGGCGCAGGAAGGGAGAATAACAAAAGATGCCAAAGTTATACATATATATATATATATATATATATATATATATATATATATATATATAAATAGTTTTGGTTGAAGGTGGGCCCCAATTAGCCAAAAATAAGGAGAGACCTCCACATCAACATTAGAAATTGAGCTTTTATATATAGTTAAATTATAGAGGTATATATACTTTTGAAAAAAAAAATATGTTCAACATCGACCTCACAAAATGAAAGGGTTCTGACTCTAATACTAAATTAGCCCCAAAATTAATCTAATAAAAAATAGGCCCAAAAATATATATAAACAGGCACAATAAATAATTCAGTAGTGCAAAAGAATGTATAGTAATGGCAACCAACCATATACTAAGATCGATCCGAAGTACAAAAAAAATACCTGGGTGCATGGCCCTCGATCAATTAATTAACTTTATTGGTTTTGCAAAACAGAGTGGGATAAGGCCTGAAAAATTTTGAAACATAATCACAGTTTCCAAGTATATTTCGAAGTTTAATTAACTTGAAAGAAAAGTCTCTATTTCATCTTTTAAAAAGAAAAAGGCAGTTACTTTTTTTATAGATCCAAGCACAAAAGAGGTGTTCTAGCTAGATTCCAATAAGATCTAAAGTTGGTGAGGCTTCTTTCTTTATCCCTCCCAGTTACTATTAGAAAGTTGTGGTTAAAGAATATTTATCCTATTGATATTTTCCTCCAAATATCTATCCAATTGTACCTTTGATAACATACACTCCTTTTTGTTCAGCATCTGATTCTACTATCTCTCTCTCTCTATCCTCCCTATCAATTGTACCTGGTAGACGTCGACTATGAGCGTTGCAATCTCATCTTTGCCTTAGATCTCCACCACTTAAATATTGCAACTTAATTCTTTTTTTGTCGAAAAAGTACATTTAATTTCAAATGGGCTAGTGCGGTGCATAGCTGATGTGGTGCACAGCGCTAGCGCAATAGTTTTCTCTTTTTTTCTCGCCTTGTTTGAATAACAGCGTTCTCATCTTATATAGCACACACTTCTCTTTCCACTGTTCCATCAAAACCTTTTTTTGGCCATGGATCGATATGCATATATCCTTGTCATGGTAGATAGGAGAAGGGATAAGAAGCGCACATACCGGGGAATATCCTTTCGCTGTCCTTGGAATGGTGATGCTATGGACGGCGTTCGCTTCTCTCATAGTCATTATTTCCTCATGAGTTGGATTCTATCTTAACATTCTAGAGTTATCACTTACCTTTCTCTTGGTGTAGAAGGAAGGAATTATGTTAACATCTTACAATCTTTGGAACATGTCATCATAGGGCTTTACTCTTTTTTTTAAAAAAAAATGTTTCTAACTTTTTGTTTTTTTACATTTATAATTCACATCCTTTTGATACGGAGAAGTTTTGTTACAGAAGAATAAGTTTTAAATTAGAGTATCTACTATTATTATTCTTTTTAAGTTATCTCTTACGGTAAAATATTTAGACTTGTGATTTGGCACTGAATAAAGAACCTGTACTAGAATTTAGGGGAATGGTCACAAGGGCATGCAGGTGCACATCAAAATGGTTCACCATATGTAGTTGATGTTGCATGAGATGTACAATTACAGCTTCTTCTTCTTTTTTTTCTTTTTTTTTTGAGGAATACAACTACAGCTTTTTAGGATGAGCACTATGTGGTTCAAACCAAGTCACCAAACTGGACCGAGTGAGATAAGTCGGTTCAGTTCAGTTTTATGTGTAATTCGGTTTGGTTTGGTACTAAAATTGAAAACCGGTCAAAACAAATAAACCAAATTAATCAAATTTTACAAGTTTAATATAAAATCTGCATTATTATGTTAATTATTATTATCTTTAAATTAATTAAATATTTTTAACATACAGTTAATTATGATTATATCCTATTTTAGTAGTTTTTAAAAAATAAATCAAACAAAAACATTTTGTTCAAACCAATAAACGGAACCAAACCAACTTCATTATTTCGCTTTGGTTCGGTTCAGTTGAATTCATGCTTTTAGTTTGTTTCAGTTAAAAATAAAAATAAAAAATGCAAAAAACCGAACCGCACGAACCGACTGATACTCACCCCTTTATCTTTCTATTGCATATTATGGCTACAAAGTTGTCCTTTAATTTACATGATTTGAGGTGTAATTTTTATAAGGCAAGTGTGGCTGGTGAAACATTGTCATTTCGATAGTCTCTTCATGTTGGTTCTCCTTTTTCTCTTTTTTTTAAAAAAAAAGTAAATCACCTTATATATATATATATATATCTCGACATTATTGTTAAATTTTGGTATTCATATTGAAATTAGTAATGTTTAATTATTCAGTTATTTGCACTAAGAAGAAAAGACAAAAAATGGAGATTAAAAATGAGATAATCTATGATTAGATGTGACATTATTTGTTGTCCTTTCTGAAGTTAATTCAATGCATTAGTCAACTTAATTCATTCCACAAATGCTATTCCATATATATTAACTAAATTAGGAAAAATACATTGTTTGAAAGTTTTGTTTTTCTATTATAGATAATAAAATGATTGAAGATTGATTTGCAAATGATAGGTTCCTTTTTATAAAAAAAAATTGTTTGTTTGGTAGCTGTTAAAAAAGGTTCAGGGCAAGAAATTATTTTATTTATTTAATTAACCTAAAGAAGGAACTAACTTTTTATAACCATGCATATATCCATCATCAAAACAATCCATGCTCATCATTTCTTATTCTATCATAACTTACCAAAGAAAACAACTACTTTATCCTTTAGGGAAAGGAAAAATGTGAAAACAACTTAATATTACTCTAACCAATTCCATAAACTATAAGTTGAAATACGAAATTCAAGCTAAGTTACCTTTTTGTTCTACCAAAAATAGGAGATGCTAATTAATCTTATCTTTTTTACTTCCAAAAGAACATGCTTTGGAGCTTCCTTTTTTGTGCTACTTTTGCAAATATGTCCAATAATTTCTTTAAAACATAATAGTAGGATGCTGTTAGGTACTTTAATTCTTCAACTTGACTCTTTACATGTACTTCAAATTTAAAAAAATAAAAGGCAAAAAGACTCTTTATACATATAAATTACTCAATTTTATGGTAGTGGGAATCATAAAAGCAAAGGTAGGAGAGAGAATCAGGTGTGCATACACATATGCTATCCTAATGGGTTGCCAAATAGGGTGGCATTGAGCTCTATCCTTTAAATGGCTCGGTTATATATAAAAGCTTTAAGCATAGTGGCATCTTATTGATACCCAATATCAAAAGCAAGGGTACTATAAAAAAGAAGAAAAAAAGATCGAGTAAAAACCCTAAAAAAAAAAAGAGTACATGGTAATTTCGTGTATTTTATTTCCTCGCAATGCATATAGACTTTACATATGTACAACAAAAGCTCGGTGATCCTTTGTTTAGTGTTTCTTTAGAAAAATCTATAGCATCATCTCAAGGTAAAGAACGAAAAAGCATGCAACACGCACACACATAGGCGTGTGCATACACACGCAAAAAGAATCCCTACCCCTACCCCCCTCCGCCTCGTATGTATAAATTATGTTCGCATACATGCGCGCGCACTCACATACGCATAAAATTGCATGAACTCTCAAGCGTGCTCACGCACGCACATTTGCGTGCGTACGTTAGGTTATAACTGTCGCTTTAGCACAATTTGTTCCTCTTTTGTTCACGTACTAGCCATTCAGTATCTCCTAAATGTGCGAATTAATATATGATGTATTACCGACACCAGGGGCGGAGCTATGTGGAGACCCAAAGGGGCCATGGCCCCCCTCAACTTTTCAATATTTACATTATAGTCCTTTAATGGCTTATAAATTTTTTATAAATTTTTATAATATATGAGTCTATCTTATAAAAAAAAATTTAGTACTAGTATAGACTTCTCTCTCTTCTTGTGTGTTTATAGGTAAAAATATACTAAGAACCTCTTAATTATAGTGTATTTTGAAATAAGTCCTTTCAACTTTAAATATTTTATTTTATACATTCTTAACTTTCTAATTATTTTTTATGAGTTAATTTATTTAACTAAATAAAATAGTATGCTAAATTTAATAACTCTGTTAGATATTAATCATTGGTTGTTACTATTTAACTAATAAAAATTAAAAAAAATAAATTCTAACTAAATTACTATTAGATTTAGTAAAATTAATTCTAAGTCATTTGAATGGAATAATGCAAAAATAATAATTAGAAGTCAAGCAAGCAAGTGTAAATTAAAGAAATAAATATAATATGTTTTAACATTAATTATCTACTCACTAAATTTTTTTATTAAAAGTTTGAGTAGTTAAAATTTTATTTATCTACTAAAACTTTTATTTGTATATATTTTGGCCCCCCTCGTGATTAAATCCTGGCTTCGTCCCTGACCGACACGAAACACATTTTAACCGTTGTCGTGACTACGTACGATCTAACGGAAATTAAGTTAGGCCCGACAAAATCGAGATTTCTTACTGTACTCTTCATGCTTAAATTGTTTAATGATAAAAATCTTTCACTTGACAATTTAGACATGCATGCTTTACATTCAACCAGAGAATCAGGTAGATAAGTTACGCAAAATCTCGCATTCTGCACTAAACATGCATGTAAGCGTGCTTACATACCATTTTACACACTTTCATTCTTTGTGAATTATTGGATATAAAATATTAAAAAATTTATTTTCTGATAGTTTAAATTATGTGTTGCTTATTAATGATAAGAGAGAGCTTAACATGTAATATGGAACCTACATTATATATGCGTTGAACATTCTATATAAGAAAAAGGAAAATGGCCCCGGAGAAACTCATCAGGAACAAATATAATGGAGATTAATGGGTAATGGTGCGCACAATCATATAAAGTAAACAAGAATGGAATCTAAATAATGGTAGGAATTTGTATCATTAAGAGCCCGTGTGAATGAGAATTAATGTATCAGTTTATCCTGTAATAATTTGTACCAAATAAGAAATTTCTTTTTCGTGATTACTATTTAAAATTGTTTCTACTATCTTGTGCAAGATTTTGGCAGCTTTCAATGATTAGAATACATATAATTTGTGTAGATGACTTGACTCTTAAGAAATTTATATAAATTAAGAAACAACGACAACATTCTAAATTCTCGGTAATACATATCACATACAGCAATAACATGCCATGCATTATAAGCTAAGCAAACACAAGAAGAAATTTTTTTTTTTTACATCGTTCTCATTCATGACTAGATCTTTCATTATCCTACTCAATAAGATTAACTTGTCCAAACACTACATGACGCCATGTCCGCTAAAGAAAAAACTTTGCTTCTGGAAGTGGACATAGCATTATTCATGCAGCAGGATGTTAACTATGCAAGCGAGACCCTCGTGTTTACTCCCTCCTTTAAAAAAAATAAAAAAATAAATTAATATGTGGATTGAGCAATCCAAGATTGTTACCAGCCCCCACGAGGATCTCATGAAACGGGCTCACTCACTCTTCTCCCGCATAGAAATTTCTATGCGGTAAATCTCGCATAAAAATCCACCCCTATTGAGAAACCAGTGCACTCATATTATTATTTTAAAATTAAATGATATATATATAATTAACTAACCGAGAGAGCACGATTGGGTGCCTATTCAGGGCTACAAATCACAACATCCGATTAGACTAAGTTGCCTTTTATGGTGCGCTCGCGCCCGTTCGCTGAACCACATCACTGCGACCCTTTTGGATTCTATTTCAGGTGGTTTATTGTTTTGGAGTACAGCTAATATCACTTTTTTTTTTTTCCAAAAAAAAAAACAATTTATGTATTATTTATAAACAGTACAGCTTTAGTTCTACTGTACAGAGAAAGAGAGAGAGAGAGAGAGAGCCTTTATTCCCACCCGACTTTCCTTATCCGCACGCCAAAAAGCGGGAGCGGAAACAGTGTCGTGGGCTCGTGGGTGTGGAGTTTGGGGGAAAAAGGGGAGCGTGGAATAACAAAGGGAAATGGCGAGTGGAGGGGCTTGGGACTAAGTAGGCTATATATACCAGGCGTGTGGCACCTGCATGTGGACTGTAGTGGACTCTGAGAGAGCTATAAGAGAGAGAGAGAGAGAGAGAGAGAGAGAGAGAGAGAGGGAGCGCGAAGCGAGCGAGAGCAGTGTGAGAGAGGAAGCGCTTTTGAGAGAAGCACTTTGGCGCGCCGCGGAGGAGGAGAAAGAAAGAGAAGCAGAAGCGGTGAAGTGCTTCTTCTTCTTCTTCTTCTTCTTCATCTTCTTCATCTTCGTCATCTCTTTCGCGCGTTATCTACCGCTGATTTATTTTTAATTTTTTTTGTTTTTATTTATTTTATTTTTTGGGGGGTGGAGGGGTAATTCTAAATTTCTATCCGTTACGGAACTCCCGAAAAAATCGGTTGCGGGGCCAGAGCGGTGGGGGCGCTAACGTGCGCCGTGCCCACCATCACCGCGACCCGAGCCCACCCGGAGAGGGAAAAAACGGAGAAGAGGGGCTCTCTCTCTCTCTCTCTCTCTCTCGCTCTCGCTTCTTCCGAGTGTTCTAGAATTTCTACATATATTGATACAAGATTATAAATTTAGTTATTATTATTATTATTTCCACTATATTTATTAATATTATATATATATGTATATATATATCTGGGGATAAATGTGGCCATAAATGTGTGGATGGATCCGTACACTTCTTGCATGGCCGACCATCGATCCGAATTTAGGTGATCGCCCATCTCCTTCTCCATTCCAACCCTAATCATTTTTTTTTAAATTTTTTTTTTCTTTTTTTTACGTTCTACTATTTTATTTTTTTGATGATTCTTTGGTTTCTTTTTTTTTTACATATATATATATATATATTTATATATATAATGGGAAATTGGTGGTGTGGGGCGATCGATGGTGGTCTCGGGTGGTCCGAGCGGCGAATCCGTATGGCTTTTGTGTGATCGCCGTTCGTGCATGTCGCCTAGAGCTCGCCTCGGAACCGGACTTTTCCTCATAACTCTTCTTCTTATTATCATCATCATCATCATCATCATCATCATCATCATCATGCGAGAGAGAGAAAAAGAGCATTAGAGAGAGAGAGAGAGAGAGGGACCACTCCTTATTTATTTATTTATTTAATTTTTAACCTCTTTCATGTTTTTTTCCTCTCGCCCCCACCACCACTCCCTCAGTAACCAACCCCATCCTCTTCCTCGTTTCTTACAAAAATCTACTCCACCCCACTCCGCTCCGTAGAGCGGAATGTATCTGCTGCTTCCAATTATTCTTATTATTTTTTTGTTTGCTGTCTCTGGTTGAGTGCAGAGTGGCTCTTGCCGCGGCGGTTTGGGTAATCCGTCGAACACATGAGCTTCAGCGAGAATCACAAATACAACGGCGGCCGCAGCGCGTCGTCGCGGGTGGAGCGGCTGTTGCGGGATAGAGAGCTCCGGAGGTCCAGCAGGGCTTCTCATCAGCAAGAAGAACCCAATTGTACCAGCAGTGCTGACAATAATAATATAAACAACAACAGCAACAACAGTAATAATTATGATAACGGCAATGGCAGCATTAGTTGCGACGACGGTGGCGCTAATGCCGATATAGATGCCGGCCCCGCCGAGTTAGCGATGCCGAGCGGATCCGGCGCGAGTAGGGCAGCAGGTTCCGACAGCGCTGCGGTCGCCGGTGAGGTTACGATCGGAATGCCGTCCTCCTCGGGCGCGGCGAGGAGCTCGAGGGACGGTTTCAGGATGGGCGGCTCGCGAGGCATGAAGCAGCGGCTGCTCGTGGTGGCCAATAGGCTGCCGGTTTCCGCGGTGAGGCGCGGCGAGGATTCGTGGTCTTTGGAGATCAGTGCAGGTGGATTGGTCAGCGCCCTTCTTGGTAAGAGCCTTTCTTTCTTTCTTTCTTTCTTTCTTTAGGAGAACTTTTTTCTTTAGGAGAACTTTTTTCTAGTTTCCTCTGCTTTTAATTTAATATAAATGTGGTGTTGTTTGTTAAGTGACTAGCTTTCTAGGGGATGTTTAGGTAGATTCGGGTTAGTGTCGTATCCGAATGCTTGCTTGGCGACTTACTGTCGGAGAACGGGTCACCGGTTGTCGCTGTTCGCGATGATGCAATTCCGTTGAAGTGGATGTTGCAGTCAAGTGTTAGTGGGGTGTAAAGGCTATTATTGGATTTTTCGTTTCTTGAATTTGTTTTGAGATCGGGAAATTCTAGTGAAAGAGAGGTTTTCACTGGAATCCGAGACGAGGCCGATCGGAGGAAAAAAAGGTTGAATTGCTGGATTTAATCGGCGTTTGGGGTATCTTTGCATGCTTGCATAGTAGAAGGATTTTAAACAAATTAAATTAGGTGAAGGTGTCTATTTTTATGTTACTTTCGTCACACGTATCACGTATCACGGTCTTCTTGAGTTTAAATTAGATGAAGGTGTCTATTTTTATGTTGCCGTCGTCACACGTATCACGGTCTTCTTGAGCTCCAAGTGCATCAATCTGCTTCAGTCTCACACCATTATTTTAGTAGTTGGTGATGTAGAACGGTGCATTTGCGTGTCCCGAAAGCTTCATAAGTGATCTGGTTGAACCATTCCACATGAAAAGGACACATGCTTCTAATAATTTATCTGCATAATGAGAATATCTGATGGACAAAAGTGGTTTATGATTTAAAAAATTTAAGATATTTTTTCTATTGAAGCTATAGATTCTTAGATCTATATTTGTTATTTTCACATGCCAAGTAGAGGGGCTCTCTGCACTGCAACCGATCCTACTGTCGACAAGTGCTTGTGAAGTTAAAAGCAGCAAATGCATAAGATTGTTTTTATTTTGATTTGATTATTTGTTTTTTGTCACAGGTGTGAAAGATGTAGATGCTAAATGGATAGGATGGGCCGGTGTAAATGTACCAGATGAAGTTGGGCAGAGGGCGCTGACAAGGGCACTAGCTGAGAAGGTATGTCGAAATTACTATGATTTTCTCTTGTATTATTACCTCGTTTCGATACTTAGTTCGCGTAGCTCCATAGGGTCCTAAAATTTTCTTCTTCGGTAAAAACAGAGATGCATTCCAGTTTTTCTTGACGAGGAGATAGTACACCAATACTACAATGGCTACTGCAACAATATCTTGTGGCCACTTTTTCACTATCTCGGCCTCCCGCAAGAAGACCGGCTCGCTACTACTCGAAGCTTTCAATCTCAGTTCGATGCATATAAGCGTGCAAACCAGATGTTTGCCGACGTCGTGAGCCAGCACTATCAAGAGGGCGATGTCGTATGGTGCCACGATTATCACCTCATGTTTCTTCCCAAATGCCTCAAGGAGTATAACAGCAAGATGAAAGTTGGCTGGTTTCTGCACACACCGTTCCCTTCATCGGAAATCCATAGAACCCTTCCTTCTCGATCGGAGTTACTCAGATCTGTCCTTGCTGCTGATTTAGTTGGGTGAGAACTCTAATTTTCATCTGTCAGGCTGCACTGTGGATATAGCATATTACGTCTGAATATAATGCATCTAGGAAGTTTAATTTGTCAAAGTATTGTTGTGAAATTCTCCTTCTCCTCATATTATGCATGTTGCTGATATCTCTGGCTCTGATGCCTTCCACAAGGATTGCCCAACATTGTTCAGAGTCTTTTATCGGTGATATGATATTCTCTATTGGTTGAATAAACTTCTACTTACCTAATTTTAAAGCACTCTGCTTAGATCCAATCTGGCCATCTACTTTGAATACTTTGTTTTTTTCTCTCAAGGAAAAAATATAGTTTTATCTCTTTCTAATTGTCTTTCTATCAGTTGCTTTACTATGACTAGTAATTTCATGCATCAGTTTCCATACATATGATTATGCAAGGCACTTTGTTAGTGCTTGCACCAGAATTCTTGGGCTTGAGGGCACACCAGAAGGGGTAGAAGATCAAGGAAAACTGACGAGGGTGGCAGCGGTATGATGCACCTTGTCGCTCTTATTATTTTATTGCATCATATGGATCGACACTTCTGTATGTATGCATTGTATCACATTAGTTTTCCAAAATTGCGTAATCTGTATCAATAAGTCTTCAAAAAATGTATCACAATGGTTTTCAAACATTGGCCACGCGATCATTTATGTAAGTACCTAATCTGTTCATAGATCGAGTCATTCTCCTTTTTCTGTAGATCCTTTTCTGGTCTTGGTGTTGATGGTTCTTACACACTTTGGGCTAAACTTTCCAGTTTCCTATTGGGATAGACTCAGAGAGGTTTAAGCGAGCGCTTGATCTTCCAGCAGTTAAAGAGCACATCAAAGAACTGAAGCAGCGGTTTGAGGGCCGAAAGGTAAAAAGAAAAAAAATCATCTTAAGCGAGCTCCTTGTTTTTGTGCTGTTCACTGTAGATGTTAAATTTCTTAGTTTCTCATAGATATATTTTTCATTTTACTAGAAGAGTAACCTGAGGCTTTGGCTCTGTAATACCATTTCACCCTTTTACTCCATCTGTTCTAACCATAAATGACCCCTCTCTTTCAATTGCGGCTAACCCAAATTACATCTCTTTTCTTAATCATAATTGATATTCTATGCTTGTTTACTATCTTCCTTGGATCCAGATATATTTTTTCAGACAGCATTCATGCTATTATAATTATAACTGATTTGGCAAATTGTATGATATATACCTAGTATTACCAAACTTATTTAACTACTATGACTTGATCTTGTTGCCATTCGTCTTCATGAAGTTGAAAGGATAATTTCTTATTACTAGTCATAGACAGCTCTGAATTATATATAAAATGTCAAATATCATATACGGTTGTACTATCTTGGTATATGATAACCATGAGTGCACCTTATCATATACTTCCATTTATTATTGTTATCGTTTCTCTTCTGATAACATCCACGATCTGAGGATGCATTTTTTTTGCTTGTTGCTGATTCTAAAACTATCAGACTTCACTCATTTGATTCGTATAATCTCCGTGGCAAGAAGATAAAGGAAAATGAATTCTTACCGTCTCCAGTCCTTTTAACTAAATTGATGGTAACATTCAAACAAGCTGTACTGATGAATTGGTTTGTCAGCTATGGAGTTTTTAGATTGTGTAGATCACTAACAACAACCTAGAGTTGGATCCTCAGTTTAGAAGCAGGATTATTTATATTGTAATGTGCACTGAGAGTTGTGATTCCTGTCAAGAGAATATGAAATTAATACATAAGTACGTGCACATATAATCATACTTGTGCTTATATCATTAAGATATTGACTAAGAATTGCATACTTGGCGCTAAAAAGATCTTCGTGCACTTTTTACGTGTTTGTTGATTATCAAGACCGTTGTTGTACTTGTAGGAGGAAGGAAAAGGAAGAGGCAATTGACTTCCGTGTTTGTACAATTGACATAACTGTATTCGTCACAGATTTCGGCTATGATTATGCTAACATCAATAACCTGGTAGGCAAGGGATATATCATTTCAAGTATGATGACATCTGCTACTGTTATGATTGTTTAAATCCTTACAGTACTCTTCTGTTCTGGTGAATACAATGATAAATTGTTTTGGGTGGAGATTATGCCTTTTATAGCTTCTCTCTCTTTTATGGGGAATTTGTGAAGAAAAATTCTTGGAGGGTATATCTTTCTTGAACATTTCACATTTCACAATTATAATTCTATTTGGAGAGTTTCTGGTCTTTTCTAGACGTCGTGACATTAATTAATTTCTAGTTAATCCACTTTACTTCGACATACTTTGGGATCAGGTGTTTTTTTTACTAGTGGACCTTGCACTATTTCTACAGAGTACTGCTTCCTATTTTTCTTGCATTCTTGTTAATTTCTTTTTCTGAATGGTAGGTAATGCTGGGTGTCGATCGTCTTGATATGATTAAAGGGATACCACAAAAAATTTTGGCCTTTGAGAAGTTCCTCGAGGAAAACCCATTGTGGCGTGATAAAGTAGTCTTGCTTCAGATTGCCGTGCCAACAAGAACTGATGTACCTGAATGTATGCTTCCTCGTTCTATTGTTACGCTCAGCAGTCTTCCTTAGTTAAGGGTGTCTAATTTGCTTTTTTTTTTGGGGGGGGGTACAAAATATGTCTATCGCTGTGACAGTATTAACTAAACTTTTCCTGTTGTTTACTTTATCAAGAGAAGTAGAATGTCAAAGAAATTTTCATTTGATTCTCATTTTTCTCTTTTTTGGTGAACAGATCAAAAGCTTACCAGTCAGGTGCATGAGATTGTTGGACGTATTAATGGCCGGTTTGGAACACTAACAGCAGTTCCCATACATCATCTGGTATGTCTTGAAGGCAATCGCCATATTTTTGCTACTGTTGACCTCAATATAGCTTGACTTGACTTTAGTACTGCTTGTTTTGTTGTGTTTTTGACTTGATCTTTCTCTTCTCCTGCTCGTGGAACATTCTTTGTATTCCATGGTCTGCTCTTGAGTTTTTGTATTTGTAGTAGATGTAAACTTTTTCAAAGTATGTTAAATGTGTTACAGGATCGATCCCTGGACTTTCATGCATTATGTGCTCTCTATGCCGTAACTGGTGATTTTCTTGTCTCCAAACTGCTGCTACTTTTTTCTTTTTCACTATGATACATTTTGGTAGAACATAATTTTAATACTCTTTTCTTATGTAGATGTTGCTCTTGTAACATCGCTGAGAGATGGGATGAATCTTGTCAGCTATGAGTTTGTGGCATGCCAAGGTGAAAAGAAAGGGGTTCTTATTTTAAGTGAGGTAATTACTTCAGACCCTTGTTTATTTTTTTTTGAGAAAAGGTAGCACGCTACCCGCTTCATTCATTAAGGGAAGTGAATTTAGCGTACAAGGTGGAAGCAGCTAGGGCCTCCTGGGGGCAACGAAGGCGAAACAAGAGCCAAAAAAGAGAAAAGAAGGAAAAGACGAAAATGAAGGGACCAGCTGGATGCGTATATCCGTCGTCAGTATCCGTCGTCAGCTGATTTCTGTTATCCGTTAGCAGTTTTCATTCCAATCGTTCGTTAGATGTTTAACCCTATCAGTCATCTGGGCAGGAGTGGTGTGAGTCGCTCTGAATATGATGTTGTTTCTCTCGGTCCAGACGACCCACCAGATAGCCGAAAGAAAGCTCAGGCTTATGATTCTCTTTCTTGCATCTTCAATGCTGGTCGATTTCGCCCAAAGCTCTCTAGCCTCCACCGAGGGCTCAGTTGAAAGGCTGGATTCATTCGCACATCTTAAGATTAGGAATTTAACCATCACACAAGTGCTAAAGAGATGGTCACAACTCTCTGTGTTGAAGGCGCAGAAAATACAAGATTGGTCCACGGTCCAACCATATTTGAACAGCCTGTCTGCAGTCCGAATTCTTTTTTTAAGGAGAAGCCATATAAAGACTTTGATTTTAATCGGTATTTTCATTCTCCAGATGTATTTGCTCGTTAGGTCTCGTGCTCCTGTATCCGTAAGGAATAAATAGAAGGATTTGACAGTGAACTGTTGGTTGGAGGTCCAACGCCAGCTGGCCAGGTCCGGCCTATTAGTTGGCCGGGCGGGCGATAGTAAAACCTTCAGCTGCGCAAGTCGTCTACGTCTGTCAGCTGAATGGGACGTTGTGAAGCCCCGGCTTATGTAGCGCCATCTCCAACCCTTGTGGTTCCAGCACTTAGACACTGTGGCCTCCTTATTGCGAATGAGGTCAAAAATATCCTGGAATTGTGTACTTAGGGGACTCTCTCCTGACCAAATGTCGGTCCATAACCTGATGTTCCTGCCGTCTCCAAGCATGTAGGTTGTACCGCAGGTGAAGATTTCGCGGCAGCTAAGCACACTCCTCCACCATTGTGAGAATGGTGTGAAGGCTCTTCCTTCGTGAAGCGGTTTGCGTCTGCTGTAGTAGAGGGTTCTAACCAACTTGTTCCAGTGCGAGTTTGGTTCGTTGAATAGGCGCCACCACCATTTGGTTAATAGCGCCAAGTTCATTGATTCCATATCCTTTATCCCGAGCCCTCCTTCTTGCTTGCTTCTGCACACTGTTTTCCAACTCACCAGACAGGCCCCCTCGTTAATTTTGTAGCAGCCTTTCCAAAAGAAGGCTCTCCTTAGGGCTTCGATACGATGTAGGACCCATTTAGGAGCTTTGAATATGGAGAAGAAGAATAAGGGCAAGCTAGAGAGCACCGAGTTAACTAGCGTAAGTCTTCCCCCTTGCGAGAGAAGCTTCGCTTTCCATCCTTCAATTCTGGTGTTAATACGATTGATGATTAAGGACCAGTCCTCCTTTCGTAAGAGTTTGCTTTGTTTCTTTCATATACTTGTGAACTTATTTTATTCCCTGCAAAACCTAGTCAAAGGTTTTCAAGCTATATGAGTGTCATTAGGTATAACAATCGACTCGACATTTGTGTTGAAGAAGCCATTCGAGGCTTGCCCTCTGTGCCCTATGGGCGTTGGCGGGAGACTTGTTCATCGTAATACCCTTTTATATCTGTTAATAGTAGCCTAAGAGGGATATCCAACCTTAAATTATTCTATTCCACGGCATAAGAGTTGATTCGATCTTATTGTTGCTTTTATTTCTAGTTTGCTGGAGCTGCACAATCTCTTGGAGCTGGTGCCCTCCTAGTAAACCCTTGGAATATAACTGAAGTTGCTGCCTCTATCTGCTATGCTTTGGAAATGTCTTCTGATGAGAGAGAAAAGCGGCATAGACATAACTATGCTCATGTGACTACGCACACCGCCCAAGATTGGGCTGAAACTTTTGTAAGGTAAGAAATCTCATTCCATAACTTTTGTAAGGTAAGAAATCTATTTGCTGTTTGATCTGATGGTGGTCGTCGGTTCATTAAACGTCTAGGGCTTTGTTAATTCGTATCACAAGGAGTGAGATTAAACTTAAAATTACTCTTGCCATATTCTCTTTTTGTGTAGCGAACTAAATGACACTGTCGTGGAAGCTCAGCTTAGGACAAGACAAGTTCCGCCTTTGCTTCCCACTGTAACGGCAATAGAACGATATCTGCGGTCCAAGAACCGATTGCTCATATTGGTAATTGCCCACACCATGTTGTAACTCTTTGTATTTTGGTAGAAGACAATTGCAAATTATAATATCTTTGTTTGTTTGATACTTTTTTATCTTACCACCCTGTAGGGTTTCAATGCAACATTGACTGAACCGGTTGAGTCATCCGGAATAAGAGGTGGTGACCAAATTAAGGAGATGGAGCTCAAACTGCATCCCGAACTGAAAGGACCTTTGGCGACTCTTTGCGATGATTCACAGACGACTGTTGTTGTACTTAGTGGAAGTGACAGAAGTGTCCTGGATGATGTACTGTTCAATTCAAACCATTCTCTGGTTTCCTTTCTGAAGTGATACCACTAATTGCATTAATTTTCTACTTCTGCAGAATTTTGGAGAATTCAACATGTGGTTGGCAGCAGAAAATGGGATGTTTTTACGCCTGACGAGTGGAGAATGGATGACGACAATGCCTGAGCATCTAAACATGGACTGGGTTGACAGTGTAAAGGTACTTAAAATGGTCGACTTTTGAATCTAATACTCTCTTTTGATGTACTAACTTTGTGATTTCAACTGAACTTTTCCAGCATGTTTTTGAGTATTTTACTGAGAGAACACCCAGGTCCCATTTTGAACACCGTGAAACCTCGCTTGTATGGAACTACAAGTATGCTGGTAAGGGTTTCTACTCACATAGCTTTTCTTTTGCCTTTAATTAAATCCTTTTCCTGCCACCATCTTTCACGACTTTTTTTTTTTCCGTTGTAGACGTTGAATTTGGTAGACTTCAAGCAAGAGATATGCTACAGCACTTATGGACAGGTCCAATATCCAATGCGGCCGTTGATGTCGTCCAAGGTAGCCGGTCGGTCGAGGTTCGATCTGTGGGGGTTACCAAGGTTTGTGATATGTTTGGCTTCTTTTTTTTTGCAGAAGGTGAATAAATGCATCAGATCTTTGTTAGTGGAGCAGGCTGCAAATGCAATTTAGTAAGGTCTTCTAATTTAAACTGTTTGGTTATCTCTGCAGGGTGCTGCAATTGATCGTATTTTGGGAGAAATTGTCCATAGTAAAAGCATGATCACTCCAATTGACTATGTTTTATGTGTTGGTCACTTCCTGGCAAAGGTAATAAGTTCGTGTTCTTATTTGCTTGCTTTTGCTTGCTATTTTTGAGATTAGTAGCAAGTAACATGAAAAGCAGCTGGACCAACTCTTGAACGTCGCAATCATGATGATGGTTCCCGGATTGTTTTCCTTCATCTAATAGGGGTATTGATGGTTTCAGGATGAGGATATCTACACCTTCTTCGAGCCGGAGCTCCCATCCGAGCCGTTAAATGCTGCAAAAGCAAAAGCATCCGACGGTTGCAGGCCGACTCTCGACCGCAGGACCTCAGGGAGATCATCGAACAGTCGGAACAACTCTAGAAATTCGCAGTCGCGAACTCAGAGGTCGCAGTCCGGGTCGGAAAGGCGGAACTCGTTCAATCACAACTCTCAGCGATCTCCTCAGGAAACCATGTCGTGGCGCGAGGGTTCTTCCGTGCTGGATCTCAAGGGCGAGAATTATTTCTCCTGCGCTGTGGGGAGGAAGCGTTCCAATGCGAGGTACCTGCTCAACTCGTCGGACGAAGTCGTTTGCTTTCTCAAGGAACTGGCGGAGGTGGCGGGCAATTGCTATGGTGCCGGTAATCAGCCTGGTTAGAGTTCTTCTCGGCTCAAAGGTGAGTTAGATTTCTTCCGATCGAATTGCTGCTGCTCGGCATTGTAAAAATGTGTATAATTCTACCCAGTGAAAATGCTACCCCGTGTGAGGACTAAGTGGTAGTTAAAGGAGTGTATCATTTGGGACAATGTATATTTCGGTTTGCGATTCGATCTTTGCTGTTTCTTGTTTTATTCAAAATTTGTTCTATTTATTGAAATTTGTTTCCTTCTGTGTGTTCTCCTGCTGAGACGATTTGCATGTGTCTATGTTTATCAGTCTATGAGCATTTGGATTCAAAATCTATAATTGTGTAATAAGGGGTGTCAGCCCTCAACCCAAAGCATAACCGCATATCTGCTAAGGCTATAACATAAATGATGTCAAATTTAAATTGTTCATAGAAATTCAAAATCTATAATACTGTAGCACTTAAATAGTCTTCGCATGAAAAAGAAATGGGAATATAAGATGTCCGCAATTAATTTAACTACTTATATGCAATGATAGAAAACAAATAATGTCAAATTTAAATTATTTACAAAAATTCAAAATCCATAATTCTGTAACACTGACCTTGACCTTGATGTGGGACTATTGGAGTGTTACAAAGGGTGAATTTGGTTTGATGTAATTGGTGTTAAATTTTCTATGAAGAGTGGTACTGACTGTTCCTAGCGGAAAGTGGCAACGGGCTTGATTGTTGGTATCCGAGATTTCAAGTTCGAAGCTTAATTATTTTATATTTTGTACTAAATCTATTTTTTAATAAAAAAATGCACTAAGCAGGTAGTATGTTGTTATCTTTCTCTCTTTTAAAAGAAAAAAAAATTAAGTCAAGTTATCCACGTGCAATTGATGATCTCAATTTTTTGAAAACAATTTTTCCACGCAATGTCCCGAAGAGTCGTCTTTTGTGGAAAGATCCAAACAATTAAGCTGTGGATCACGGGAGATCTACAGCTTAACTGATTTATGGTTTGGCATGGTCAACATTTTTCGACCATGCTGTGATTTTTCAAATAGCTTTGAGCTTAAGTATTTTAGACCGATAATTTAGACATCAAGAAGCTTTTAATTGTGCCAATTTATGCCACCTATAAGGCATGGTTGCGCATTCATATTTGGGCCCAGTTTTCCAATGGAAGTGTTGCTTCGGGCTTCGGGCATATCACACTCTTTTATTAAAACTCTTCTTATTGCTTTTGCAGAAGCTGAAGCTTCAAATTGATGTACCAATGGTTAAAATTATTAATGTTAAGCAACTTAGATTTTTACTAGTGTGGATGCTTTATATATTCTAATATAACTGTTTAGACTCTGACGTTCTCGTCGGGTCCAAATCCAGATCTGACTATTGGGGTGTTACAAACTCCTCCTGTTTAGATCCTGAAGTTCTCATCAGGTCCAAATTCAGATCACAGACATATAGATCAGAATTACCAGGCGATGTGAGTGCCCTGCATAGTATTTAGCACTCACACTTTCGGCCGGTATTCGGCTCTAATACCAATTATAACGATCCGACCCGCTAGCAATAATAACCCAATGGGTCCAAACCACCGGCCCAAAATATTTAAGCCCAGTTATTATTACTAGTGTGGATGCCTCATATATTCTAATTAGAATCATTTTTCAATCCGATGTGAAATTATTGGGATGTTATATTATTCATCACTCGAAAAAATCAAATATCGTACCATCACCATATTTTTGAAGTGGCGAGATTAAATATTACAAGGGATCAAAGTTGTAACTCTAATACTTGGGGACTACAATTTCCGCACCAAATTTTTCTGCGCACGGGTAATTCTACTGCTGCTGATGAGCGGCGAGATCAATCCCATATATAGACGCAAACCGAGCACTGCTTTGCATCACATCCCTTCTTCTCAACGAGCTCAGATCAAAGCTTTAAAAGCGTGCACAATGCAGGACAAAAGGCAAATTAAGATAGCAACAGCAGGAGTTGAATATGTGGGATGCTTTAAGAGACGTGCGAAGAGGTGAGCTTGGTAGTGCTGCAAATGCTTCCTTGCCTCGAAGGGCACTGCCTGCAAGTTGAATGATGGTCCATGCACAACTTCTTCTTCTTCTTCTTTCTCTCTTTTCTTTTTTTTTTTTTCTTTTTTTTTTTTTTTTTTTTGGTCTGGAGATGAATAAGAAGTTGTTGCTGTAGAAGTGAACTTCTTTTCACAATAAAATTGGATATAAATTACTGACCGTCCCTAGCGCAAGTGGCAAAGCGCTTGGTGGTTGGTACCCGAGGTCCCGACTTCGAATCCTAGTTGATTCACATTTCCAGCTAAATTTATTTCTAAACGAAATAAAACGAAGCGGATAGCGTGCTACCTTTCTCTCAAAAAAAAAAAAAAAATTGGATATAAATTTGACGTATAAGCGTAGTGGGAGTCGTCATCAGGTCTAAAATGAAACATTGTGCGTAACTTCGGCGTGCGTCTCTTCAGCCCCATGTTTATGTTCAACTTCTTTTTTCTTTTCTTTTTTTGAGAGAAAGGTAGCACGCTACCCGCTTCGTTTATTTCTTATAGAAATAAACTTAGCTAGAAATGTGAATCAACTAGGATTCGAACTCCGGACTTCGGGTACCAACCATCAAGCTCTTTGTCACTTGCGCTAGGGACAGTCTTTTTATGTTCAACTTCTAGTTATATGAATTTGTGAAAAGGACCAATTAATTTCCTATGCTTTTTTTTAATTTATTCTAGCTAGTTTTATTTTATTTTATTTTAAATGTGGTATTTATACCAAATTCAGAGGGCATAGTAAGATTCCCTGGAAATTATTGCAGCATTTCTTTACCAATTTTAGGAGGGAATATTACCCCGTTTTAAGGAAATGGTTGCTAAGTAAATATAGAGAAAGAGAGTTCCATGAATCTCACGAATTAATTCTTTCATTAATGAAATACTGAATATATATCTCAATCCGCTGTTCAACTTTGCATAAAAAGAAACCATTGGAAAATTTGCTTGATTATCAACCATCCCCAGCGCAAGCGACAAAGGGTATATCTGAGGTTCCAAATTCGAAGCCTAATTATTTTATATTTTCAGCTAAATTTATTTCTAAAAAAAATGAAGAAAACAAATAGTATGCTACGTGCCTTTCTCTCTCCAAAAGAAATAAAATGTTTGATTTGAATTCACCATCAAAGAAAAAAGACTTCTCATATTAGATATATTATAGAATTCTAATTTTTAGTCAGTATGAAATTAAGAGTCCGGCTACTATACGATCGATATATAGCACCAAGCGCTCGGTGCTATCGAGTTTTCCGCCGTTAGATCTACCCCTTTGACCATCTCCACCCGTTAGATCATATTATTCAACCAATCACCCACTCAACCTTAGGGAACTACTATCATCTTAACCACACATCCCTTCATTCAGGGCCAAAATTAATATTCTTAATAATAAGATATACTATAAAAAATAAAAAAGATAATGAATGAGTCGGCATTAAATATATGTATGATAGCTACTAAATAATTCAATATTCTTAAAGTAGATATCCGTATGGAATATCATTTACTATTAGGTGAACAATAGTGACCCATCAACTGTATTTTATAAAAATAGCCGTCCTAGCTAACTTATTACTCTAATTACATCCTAAAAACATATCTTCAAGCATGAACAAAAAAAGATTCTCTTCCTCATTTGATGGAAAAGGAAAAATATGTACAAAGGCAATCTCATCAAACTGTGCATACCTTTCTACTTCTACTGTACTTTTCGGTCCCCACTACCTATGTATATATATATATATATGTGTGTGTGTGTGTGTATGTGTTTGTATATATAATAGTAGCATAGAAAAGAGGATTAACAAGCACACAATAGAAGATGAGAAAAGCATCACCATTAACACCCACTCTTCTCCTTTTCTTTCTCCTCCAACTCATCCCAAGTTCTCTCTCACAAAACAAACAAGGACAGGTTTGTTAATTACATACCCTTTTAATTGTTAATTTAAACTCTTCATTTTCTAAGTTTTCTTATATTAAGAGAACAAAGAGTTACTTACTAGGGCTTAGTTTTTGAGTAGGTTTATATAGTATACTTGGGAGAACACAGTGGAACCAAAAACACTGAAGAAATCCTGGAGGACCACCATTCACTTCTCCTCTCTGTCAAAAACAGGTGCATATGAATTATATAATTGTATCATCTATAAATACTTTTTATGATTGTTTAGTGCCTAATAATTAATTGAGTTTTTAATGGATCTCTTTAATTTCTCTTTGCTTACTGGTTATTTAGTGAGGAGGAAGCACGGCAATCTCTTTTATATAGCTACAAGAACAGCATCAATGGATTCGCCGCAGTGCTCTCCGACGAAGAAGCTGCGGCGCTATCGGGTACAGTTCAGATTACATAAACTCTCACTACTAAAAATTCATACTTTTTAAATAACAAATATTATTGTAATTGATAACTATTAGTTGCAATAATATATATATATATATATATATATATATATATATATATATATATATATATATATATATATATATATATATATATTTGCACTAAACAAGAATCATAGCTACAAGTCTTGTGGTAATAAATGAATAAGCAATATAATTTCTATTATTACAACGGCACAAACTGTTATAATAAAATAGAAGAAAATATTTTTAGACTCTTTTTCTCTAAGAGCTTTAATTAAGCGACAAATAAAATGCTATTTTACTTATTTAGAGTACTCAATCATGCAGTAGGAGTATAGTAAGATTCGAACTCGAAGACTTGTGTTTGGACATCGCGTGAAACAACAGTTTTTACTCTAAAAACTTAAATTACAATAAAGAATATTTTAATCATTTATATGTAATTAACAAATATATCATTCATATTTATGTTTTTTTTGGGCAATTAATTATCTTTTTTTTTCTTCTTTTTTTTGATGGAATAGCTATGGGGGAAGTGGTGTCTACATTTCCAAGCGAAGGGAGGTGGTCACCACACACTACGAGGTCATGGGAGTTCATTGGGCACGAAGAAGGGTTGAAAGGTCAAGAGATTAATTCGCTACGATCCAAAGCAAAGGATGGGAAAGATGTTATCATTGGCATGTTGGATTCTGGTGAGCGTACTCGATCCCATCGCCAATAATTTTTTCACATGTTGCAACCTCAATTATCTTGTTTTCTACTACTAATGTTTTTATTAATTTTTGGGTTAATTAATTGCATTATTTGCAGCTCCCAACCTTTTACAAAAATTTCAATTTCCAGCAGCTTATTTTTTCAAAACGAATCGTAATGGCCTTTAAACTTTTTTTCTTTTTTCTTTTTTCTTTTTTGAGAAAAGGATAGTGAACTATCCGCTTCATTTATTAAACCACTAAATTTTTATAATTATAATAGGTTGGTTGATTTGTTATTTAACATTAATTTTACTAATGAGCAATTTTTGAACCCACATATGCTTTTGAGACACGAACTAGAGCTTACTATTTAACAAAACGGATGATAAAACTTTTTAAAAGAAGGGTTATTTTAATAGAAAATATATTTTCAGACCTTACACCAACTTTCTTATCAAAGAATGTTACTTATTAGTGTTTATGCATCGTTATTCTATCAATAAACTAAACATTAAATAATGGGACAGATAAATTTGACACATTATCAAAAGTTTAGAGAACATTAAGTTCACTTTTAAAAATAGAGGCTAAAGTAAAACTTCGATAATTTTTTTTTGAACATGCAGTGTTAGGCTTAGTTCCTAACAATTCGTTGAATAAAGAATTAAGGTAAAAAAGTCCAGGTACAAAGGTGTAGTGAAATTAATCCTTTTTATTGTGTTTTAAGCAATATAATATAGTAGCCTATTATATTAATTTTGTTAATTTTGTTTGGTTATTTTGTTTGGTTTCATAGGTATTTGGCCCGAGTCCAAAAGCTTTAGTGATAAAGGAATGGGACCAATTCCTAAACAATGGAAAGGGATTTGTCAAGAAGGAGACTCATTTAATTCTTCAAATTGCAACAAGTTAGTAATTATAACCTCATTCCTTTAATTTTCTCTCTCACTGTATATTCTATGCCTTTTATTTGAAAAGTCCCTTACTATATATTCCATGGCATTATCTTGAAAAGTACGGTTGTTTGTGGTCTCAATTTTTAGCTCTTGCATGTGTTAGTCAGTAGGTCGGTTTCATATACAGATTTACCATGATGTAATTGTTACTTAAAAGATCGATCTAATAGAAAACGAGCATAAAAATATATATATTAATAGTAATTAAGAAATCACATAATACGATGGATTTGGATTTAAGCCATGCAAAATATATAATGGCCACGCATAATGAACAAAATCACATTATTAACCAGTGGTCAGTTAGTTACTAATCGGTATATATAGGAATATATAGCTTTTTGGAATGAACTTATTCCAGATTTAAGCCTGCGTGTATGCTTAGAAATAAAAAAAGTTAAATGATATATACTTGTATCTTAGTTTTGTACGTGTCTTTGACATTCGAAAATATATATATATATATATATATATATATATATATATATATATATATATATATATATATATATATATATATATATATATATATATATATATATATATATATATATATATATATATATATATATATATATATATATATATATATATATATATTTATTATTGGAATGCTTGTAGAGGATGCATATGCTAGACCATTTCAAATGATAACGACTCAAATATCTTCTTGCTACGTACATATATCCCAAAAACATTTAAGAGCAATACAATGACTTGATATACATGAGAAATAGCTAGCGTTAAGGAGAGAAGTTCATGTTCTCGAAGCCCCACATCTCACTGTTTTTTTTCCTGCCCTCTGAATTTTGCAGCCTCCAAAATACTCTTTCTTGCGCCAGTCGTATTTGCACATTCGTGCACCATAAATCTATCTAATCTCCAATATCTCACGATCGCATCTTATATTTCTATTTATATTACTTTATGAGTATAGCTACTATGCTATCGGAAGTATAAAAGAATGATGCTTCTAATTTTTTAGCCCTTGGATCAACCCATTTGATCATTTCTAATCATTAGATTAATATTATTATCCAATAGGGACTACGACTCAACCCTAGGAGGACTATTCAATCATAAGAGGGACCATTATTATTCTAACCGTAGGATTCTTGATTCAAGGGCCAAAAAGTCAGAAACATCAACTCCCTTATACTTCCGATAACATAATAGCTCTACACTTACTTTATTGTATTAACGTTTAGCTATAAATATGTAGGTTGTGTGTCTGTATACTTGAAGTATTAAAACGATATATAGCTCCTTAATTTTCTTTTTTTTCTTTTTTTTTTTTTTTTTTCCTTCGCCGGAGGCCCTGGCTGCTTCCACCTTTGTATGCTTAGTTTATCTCACTTTATGAATGAAGCAGGTAGCACGCTACCTTTTCCTCAAAAAAATTTTCTATTGATCTCACCGAGTAAGTATGAAATGCGATGGACGATAGACGCACCGGGTGCGGGCAACAACTTACGATGTTGTTGGGACTGTCCCACAACTTGGAACGTCCAAACAAAGTCGACTGACTCAGCTCGACCTGTTGTGATGTTTGGCTCGGCTTCTTCACCCGGTGGGAGACAAAAACCCATGCACGGGATCTCGTGACCTCTTCCTTACATTACTACTACCGATGCTGCAAACGTAATTTGTCTGCTTCTCGAAGAGCTAGGCTTTGTTTTCCAAAATAAATAAATATGTCTCAAACCCAATCCTATATTTTGACATGCCCCGCTCTTGAAACATATATATAGAGTTGAACTAGAATACTTCTAAAAGTATCATGGGGGTGGTGCTTGTGGGTTTATAGCCATTGGATGAAAATTTGGAGGGTTCAGATGATGGTGGTAGATGGTGGTAGGTGGAATAGTGTTTGATCTAAAAGCTATAAGTAATCAAGAAGTAGATCCAAAGGCTAGAAATGTGGAAACACCAAGGAATTGATGCTTCCAAAAGTATTCTAGCTCAATTCCATATATATATATATATATATATATATATATATATATATATATATATAAACGAGTATAAATATTTTCCAATTAATTGCTTAAATCCGGAGAAAAGCTTCTAGTTTGCAGTTGATATATATATATATATATATATATATATATATATATATATATATATATATATATATATATATATATATATATATATATATATATATATATATATATCAACCAGTGGTCTCCGGTTAGAATGATAGTGGTTCCCTAGAGTTGAGTAGGTGATTGATTGAATAGTATGATCTAACGGATGGAAATGAACAAATGGATAGATTTAACGGACGAAAATTTATGAGTACAAAGAGACCTACACTCATAAGAGTATAGTAGCCGGACTCTATATATATATATAGAGAGAGAGAGAGTATTAATGTCGCGCCAAACTTGTCGCCCCCGAAAAGCTTAGGAAGAGTGAAGCTCTAAAACGGTTTGAAATTTTTGCGGCTGCTGGGCGTAAATCAGATCTGCAAGCTAAGTGGGTTAGCTTCGAAACTCTGCATGGACTTGGGAACCAAACCTAAACCGTATGAACGGCTTTCGGATTTTGCCCAAAATAAATGTGGACTCGAACTTGAACTCGAACTCGAACTCAAACTCAAATCTTGCTGGGCCATAACCCGGAAATGTTATGTAGGCCCGGATGTGGCCTGGATTTCTATAGGTTTCTAAAGTTGAATCCGGGGCAGGTCTCACTTCAACAATCTCAATCTGGGCCAAACCTGGCCCCAATCAATCTTAAAAGAGAGAGAAGGGCTCACGATTAGGTTTTATTAATGTGCTATCCAAATGGTTAACTAGACAGGAAATGAGTCTGAAGATAAATACATTTGACACTGAGGTGGGAGCATAGTGTTTATTTTATATTTTCTACCTATCATCAGGACAGAAGGTTCTAATTTTGAATCATGTACAGTACTTTATGTGAAAACAACGAACAACTAACAGCTAACAACCAAACAGGAAGCTGATCGGAGCGCGATACTACCTGAAGACGTACGAGGCCTACTACGGCGCGCTGAACACCACGTATGCCTACCGCTCACCCCGCGACCACGACGGCCACGGCACTCACACCGCCTCCACCGCCGCCGGCCGCCCCGTCCCAGGCGCAGCAGCCCTCGGCGGCTTTGCTGGCGGCAACCCTGCGTCTGGCGGTGCCCCCCTCGCCCGCCTCGCCGCCTACAAGGTCTGCTGGCCCATCCCCGGCCCCAACCCCAACCTCGAGAACACCTGCTTCGAGGCCGACATGCTCGCCGCCATCGACGACGCCGTCGGAGACGGCGTCGGCGTGCTCAGCGTCTCCATCGGGTCCGTCGGCGCCAAGCCCCGCCTCGACAAGGACGGCATCGCCGTCGGGGCGCTGCACGCGGCGCGCCGCGGCGTCGTCGTCGCCTGCAGCGCCGGGAACGATGGGCCCGCGCCGGCCACCGCGTCCAACCTCGCCCCGTGGGTGATCACCGTCGGCGCCAGCAGCATCGACCGGGCCTTCCGTTTGCCGGTCACGCTCGGCAGTGGAATGGTGATCATGGTAACTAACATCTTCCATATTCTAGAGTAGATGAGAATAGTAGAATTTAAAATAATTAGTAATATTCTGTAATTTCCATCATTCACTTCCTACTTATTTTTGTATTTGTTCTAAAGAATCGGCATAGCAATTTTTTTTTATAAATAATAAATTCAATAATGCAGTCAAATTACGGCGTATCCTGGCACAATTCACAAAATTTTTAGGGTGGCTTTTATCACGATGATAGTATTTCTCTACTTTTTATGTAGAATTAGAGATAATATTAATGCTTCTGCTATAACATCTCTCTCTCTCTCTCTCTTTTTTAATACTGAATATTGATCAGGGTCAAACAGTTACACCATACCAGTTGAAGAAGAAGAAACTATATCCTTTGATCTATGCTCGGGATGCTGTGGTTCCCGGGACTCCCACCAATGTTTCAGGGTAATAAAATTATCTTTCAACTTAATCCATAAAAGTTTAATACTTTAGATAGAGATTACAGGAAGGATTTAATTGAAATGCCAAAAAGGTGTTAGGAATCAAACTCTGGAGGCTAAGTTTTGTAATTTAATCCTTGCAAAAACAACTATATTCAATCATGTAACATTCTTTTCAGACCAAAAAAAGAAAGAAAGAAAAAATGTAGCACTGCAACATGTTTAGCTACTAGTATATATTGCAGGCAGTGTCTACCCAATTCTCTGTCCCCCGAAAAGGCGAGGGGCAAGATAGTCGTGTGCCTGCGGGGAAGCGGTCTGCGGGTGGCCAAGGCACTAGAGGTGAAAAGGGCCGGCGGGTCGGCCATTATACTAGGCAATCCTTTGGCTTACGGGAACGAGGTCCCCGTCGACGCCCTCGTCCTACCCGGAACGGCCGTGTCAGCGAACGGTACCGTCGCCATTCTCAACTACATCAGCTCAAGCCGGAAGCCGACCGCCACCATCGGTCGGGCTCATACTATTTTAGATGTTAGGCCTTCGCCCGTCATGGCGCAGTTCTCGTCTCGTGGGCCCAACGTTCTCGAGCCCAATCTTCTCAAGGTAACTGTGATCACTTCTTGGCACAATATTCTCATTGAAACTTTGTGAAATTTTGATACTTAGACACTTGTTGGTAATGTCGTAGCCCGACATTACGGCACCGGGGTTGAATATATTGGCAGCTTGGAGCGAAGCATCCTCACCGACGAAGCTCGAAGACGATCACCGGAGAGTGAAATTTAACATTATGTCGGGGACGTCGATGTCGTGCCCTCATGTATCTGCTACTGCGGCTCTTCTCAAATCCTTGTACCCTCACTGGAGCTCGGCCGCTATTAGATCTGCTATGATGACCACTGGTAGTACTTGTGCCGAATTTGGCACCACGAATCGGTGCTCTGAATCACAGTGGTTGTCGGATTGTGGGCCCACACTATAGGGTATAGTGCAGGCCCCTTGATCCAACAATCACCATAATTCAGTGCGCAGAATTTTTATATGAATCACATTATTTTTTTTCGAAATTATCTAGTTACATATAAATACCCTAAAAAATTTATATTTTCATAATGCATTTTTGGGTTTTCACCAAAATCCTTTGCAGCGACCATAAATGATGCCGACGGAGGCCCAATAATGAATGCGGCTGGACAAGTGGCCGGGCCCATGGAGTATGGATCGGGCCACATTCGGCCCAATCACGCGGCGGACCCGGGCCTCATTTACGATGCTTCCTACGAAGACTACCTCCTCTTCGGATGCGCCACCGCAGGCCTCCAATTTGACCCGTCATTCGAGTGCCCAAAAAGCCCGCCATCCCCGTCCAATCTCAACCATCCGTCTGTCGCCGTCGCCAACCTCAGCGGGACCATCACCGTCCATAGGACGGTCACCAACGTGGGCCGAAGCAAGGCCCAATACTGTGTGACCGTCGTCGAGCCCGTTGGTGTTTCGGTTAAAATCAGGCCCAAAACTTTGGGCTTTAAAACGGTGGGCCAAAGGAAGCGCTTTTTTATCACATTTAAAGCCCATGGGAAGGGTAATGGGGAATACGTGGCAGGGTCGTACACGTGGAGCGATGGGGTCCACTTTGTTAGGAGCCCTGTTGTAGTTTCTCTTGCCTGATTTTTTTTTTTCTTTAGCTTTTATTTTCTTTAGCTAATTGAACTTATATAAAATCTACAGTTGGTGCACGAGTCTCAAATTTAAGAAAATAAGGTAATCTGAAATCCAATTATTTTTAGGATAATGGAGACAAAAATAATTCCAATTTCTAAATGCTTGAATATCTACAGAAAGTATTAATGAAATTTTGTCGCGACTCGTCGCGGTTTCAGGAAAATTTCAAAACCAAATGTAACTATCTATGGTAAAGTATTTAGCCTCTACTATTTTGTCGAAGCTTGAAAAGTTTCCTGCCGCTCGTAGTCCAATCATTGTAACGCATCAAAAATGAAAGAAAACTATCTTAAACGTGGCTTTTCTACACGATTTTTCCTTTTTCTGTTGTTGAATTTTACTTTATTCATTTTTCAACACCGTAGAGCAAGTGATAGAGAGGCATGTAACTTGCTCGTGAGTGAGTAAGAGAGAGAGAGAGAGACAAAGATGTCAATTATTGACGGTTTCATTGTTTGGCTCTGCTTTTGAGACATCAATGCTCGTATTTTAGTTTAGTTTAGTGCTAAACAACTATTTGTCTTCTTCACGAATAAAATTTGTATATTCTTTTAGTTTACTGAAAAAATTTGTATGCTTAGATGATGTGAAGTATAATCTGATGTATAAAACGGAATATTATATTCAACTTTTAAATTATTTTTTCAGATAAATTATCTCGTTGGTGAAAAATATTATTTTTTTAAATTATAAATAGTAAGACCTTTCAAGAAGTAAAAAAAATTAAATTTCCTACTAACAATCATATTAGCAAATTTTTATACCGAACAAGTTATTTTTGAATAATTTATTCTAACATTTAAACAGAATCATAATGTGGTGATAATACACAACTAAACAGTATTGTTTTTCGAAATGGTATTCTGATTTGTCCTTCTGGCCACGGCTACGGTGCGTTACGCAAATGAAAAGCACCGCGCAACCAAATAAGCACAACACTAAGAACTTTTAAGAAAACTATAGGATTAGTTTTATGATCATTAGGTGATCCCATTAAGCAAAGAAGCAAGAGTCCTAATCATCCAAAGTTTGCAACTATGAATGCGACCCAACTTAAGTTTTGTTTGCTTCCACCTTTTTTTGGCTTTTCTTTCTTAAAAACCATTTAAAAAAAGTGCTTCTTGTGCACGACACGTGTGTCCTCTTCATTGCCCAGCAAGTGAACCTGACCCTCACGCTTCTCCCTGTTGACATTTGTACCAACCACAAAAAAGCCCACAAAGTTCCATACTTGGTAATTAATCCCAAATCCATAAGTTATCCCATTTGTTGATTATTAATCATTAACTTATTATCTATACATGTTATGCCACGTAATTAAACTAATTCTAGGTGACTATTTAATTATTTTAACAACCGTTAAGTTTCACTGTGTTCCATTTCCTTCAACTATGGATAAGAGGACGCGTGGCGGGCAAACATCGGGCCACATAATTTATTCAATATTTTGTGCTTTATATCACAGCTTTTTTGGGCTATAAAACCAACCTCATAGCAAACGTTTCTCCACTTCTCAAATAGAAGAAGATGAGTAGCATTACAATGGAAGAGCTAGACGAGTCCGAAGTGATGTGGCCGAACGACGAGGACCGCCCGATCGGTGAGCCCAGCGATTCGATGTCATCGGAGGTGCGAGGCACGGGTTATTGCCAATGCACACGTCCGATGGATATACGGCACGGCACAGCGGAGCGGAGCGTGTGGGGATCAGGAGAGAAGGACGAGGAGGGGGCGGCCGACGAGATGGTGCCGCCGCACGTGCTGATCGAGCTGCGCGGAAGGGCGGCGGGGAACGCGGCCTTCTCGGTGTGCGACGGCCAGGGGAGGACGCTCAAGGGCCGCGATCTTAGGCACGTGCGAGATTCCGTGCTCCGCATGACCGGATTCCTCGAGGCGCAGAGCTAAGAAATAAAACAAAATTTGTATGAGGACCTACCCCAACATGAGACTGCGTGACTCGAATTTTAAAATAGTGTGAATAATTTATATATATATATATATATATATATATATATATATATATATATATATATATATATATATATATATATATATGTATTATGTATGTATGCATGTATATATGATTTTGTGTTCTCGGAAAGATCATTTGTTCATGAGTTGAAAATTCAACTGTATTACAAAGAAAGATATGGAGCACTAGTAATGTTTTGCAAAACAATTAATCAACAAAATCATTAAGGACATGTTTGGTTGATGATTGGAATAGAAATGAGAAATAAAATTGATTGCTTTGAAATGAAAAATGGAATGACGAATCATCTAAAAATATTTGGTTCATTATTAAAATGAAAATCAGAATGAAACTCTACGGTTTTGAAAGAGAGTTTTGATTATGAAAAGGATTTTAGGTAATTTACTTTGGAATAGATCAATCTGGGGTTTAAAGTTGGATTGGGCCATAAATGGATTTGGTTATTCTCATTTCAGAGTGAAATAGAAATCTGAATCTGATTTTCATAAAACAAACAACAACTATCGAAATCGACGAATCCCATTCCGATTTCATAGTCTAAAATAGATGAACCAAACATGCCCTGAGTTTCTTGGTAAATTTTAGTATAAATAAATATTAAGTTATAGTAGCTATAAAATTTTGGGGCGAACCCGCTAAGTAAATTTAACCCGGCCCAAAAGTGGCCCGGTCCGGCCCATAATTGCTAATTAAGGCGTGTACGTACGCTCGCATATTCTGTATACAACTTTACTTCCCCAGTTGCTTGAGAAACCAATTAATTGAAACTTTGGGGGAAAAAGGGCTTATGCGTCGCAAGAGCCGTTGGACACGGCAGGTCGTGCGGCACTCTCGCCAAGTGTCGCCAAGTTTCTCTTAAAAGCTTGTTGCCCAAAGAGTGTGACAGCTTTTGTAAGTCAAGGGTAATGCTGACGCTTACTTTTATTTGCTAACTCTGTCGACGTGTACCCCTTTTTCTTTTCTCATTCTGTTAATCTTTTTTTCGCGTTTCTTTTTCTTTCCGAGGTCCTGACTGTCTTACATTATGTAGCTAAATTTATCTACCTAATGAATGAAGCAGGTAGCATGCTATCTTTCTCTCAAAAAAAAAAAACTTGTTGCCCAATCCATGGACAGTGAGGAATCTACGGATGGGATTGCGTGGGCCATGGTGTTCATTTACACACTATTTGAATGCATTAATATTATGTTTGATTTATCTTGTTAATTTACGCAAAAAAATTTACAGTATTTAATAGATAAGAATATGATCGAATATTTAGAATGAAATAATATATTCGATTCTTAAATTATTTTTTTGCAATAAGATAAATTATCTATTTATTAGATGAAGTATGATATCTTATGAACTCACAAAGACCGAGTGCTTTCAAAGAACAACAATCAAACTCCTCAATTTTAATCATATAAATGAGTTTGTTATTCTAATATTCTATTAAGGCCTTAAAGTTGCAAAATATGCAGCTTCTGATATTCATTAGAATTTAACTTTTATGATGCGTTTGGTTCGCACTATAAAAAATTATTAGGAATAAAAAGATACTCAATAATCTTATTTCTATCCATCTTATTACTAAGAATGTGATATTTCGATGTTTGGTTCACACGATCATATTATTAAGTCATATTATTTATGATTACGAAAAATATATAATTAATGCATTTGTTTTCTTAATAAATTTTAAATATTATAAAAAAATTTAACATCTTTTTTAAAGAGAGAGAGAGAGAAAATAGGTTAGAGAGAGAGAAAAAATAATTAAAGAAATAGAGAGAGAGAGAGGGAGATAGAGTTGAGGTTAGATGGAGCGAGAGAGTTGATTAAGATTTTAGAAAAAAAAAGGGAGAGAGAAAGCCTAGCTTAGAGAGAGAAAAAAAAGTTAAAGTTTAGAGAGAGAAAGATAAGTTTAGAGAGATAAGAGAGTAAAAAAATTAATACCAACTAGCCGGCGGATGGGAAGAGAAAAAAAAATTAGACATATTATGATTATCCCATCTATTAATATGAGGATACCCACCTTCCCTCAAGGGAATGAGATTAGTACTTTAGGGGGAATCACATTCCCAAGTGAATCCAACATTACTAACTAGATTACTTAGTTCGTTTAGCCAAACACCGTCATATTTTTTTATTCCTATTAGATTACTAGGAATCTTAAAAAAATAGCGCGAACCAAACGCACCCTTATATTCATGGTTTAATGACGTAAGTTTCTATTTGCTTGATCACTGTAAAATATGCAAGCATGCGTAGATACTACAGTTATTTCAGAGCCATAGTTCTATTAGGGGCCGGGTCGTTTGTTTCAAGATTTATAATATTTCAAAAATATTATATATTTTATATTTAGAATGACAAGTTTCTTACTAACACATTGAACTACTTAGGTTAGCAGGTTGTCAAGTACTAGTATATTCTTATTAATATAATATCAATATTTTTTATCAAATATGAAATTAAGAATATTTTTTAACCACAACTTAGGAATCTACGCTCATTCCACTACTTTACTAATACCTTTTACAACTATCTAACTTGAATTAAATTATAATAATTTAAATATTTTTAATAAAAAATAAAAAATATCGTAATATTATAAACCGTAAATAAGACAGGCCTTTCTATCAACCTGGTTGATTTGGGATCTCCACCATATAAATGTGCGGAAGCGGTAAGACTAGTTCCGACATTTTTAGTGTTCAACGTAACTGAATTATATCTTTAAGAATCTAACCTCATAATTACGACAAACATTACCACTTTCGTTAAGGTTTTACAAGTCCAAATCAATTATCCTCCACTAAATCCACCAAGATGCCCACTTTCCAAGCAACCTCCCTAGAGAAGCTTCATTATTTTATTTTATTTTATTTTTGTATTTGGGAATCAACGTAAAAAATCCCCCCACTTAAACAATTCTCTAAAAAGGTCCACACGCTAATTTGGGCATGAGAATCCACGTGGCATCACATGATTGGCTACCTACAAACCTTAGCTCCACTTTTGCCCCTTCTTTTTGGTTTTTAATCACGAGATGATGACGCTATGTTGGCTTCGAAGTGTGCTCACTACGACTCGTGTGGATCCGTACATTTGACAAGTCTTAAGTCTTAACAAACCACAACTCTATTTAAATTCCCCCCGCCCCCAAACCTCACCTCTCAAATCCTTTCAATGGAAGAGTTCGCGGAGGCCGAGGTATTGTGGCCCGACCGTGTCGGCGACGAAGATCGCGTCGTCGACGTCGACGGTGCGCCCACGCAGCTTCACGAAGCTCGACGCACCGCATCAGCTCCCATCGCAGTATTTCCTTCCAAAGAACGTAGCGATTCAGTTGCCACATCATTTTCTGAAGCCTTTATAATTGGTTTCAGTAGAGACGAGGATGGAGATGGAGAAGAGACGGTCCCGCCGCACATTGTAATCGCCCGGAGGTTCTCCGATAAGGTCGCGTGCTCGGTGTGCACCGGAAATGGGAGGACGCTCAAGGGGCGCGACCTCTTTCGGTTTAGGAATTGTGTTCTTCGGATGACCGGATTCATTGAGAGATAGCATTAGGATAAGAAAATTGATCAAAGGAAATTTATTTGTTTTGAGGTTAGTTTCCTTTTTCTTTTCTTTTCTTTTTTTCTAATTTTTTAGTTCATGGGTGTTTGGAATATTGATTCAACTCATTGTAGCTAATTGATTAGTCTAATTGCTTTTGAGCATGTATGTATTGTAGGATGATGCGTGAAGGAATTGGTAACATGTACATAAATGTATATATCTCGTCAAATAAAAATAAGAGATGAGTGAAAGAGTTGAATACTCCAACAAATATGGGACTTTTGTGATCTTTTAACTCAGTAATTTCTCGCAAGATTAATTTGTTCAAAAAGTAGTAAATGTTATGTTAAATCTTGTTCTTTGTGGGTTAATATTCTAGCAAACCCAAACATATCGATTTAAATTTTGAGTTGTGTAGATTTCAGTAAATATGTCACACCGTCATGTTCACGTGGGTTGAGACTTCAAATTATTCTGTCATAAAAACATACTGTCTGTTTGGAAAGGGGATAGTCGGAGTGTGAGCTCGACAAGTCTGAAAAAAAGTTATGCCACCGTTCGAGATAAGAAATTTGCCAGGAACAGAGTCGGTGAGAGAAATTCGTAATGCAGCACATGAATATTGCATGTTATATAGACCACGAGGTGCGGTTTCATTTTTTGTACTATCAAAACTTGCTGAATTGACCTCCCACCCAGTGGATGTCGAAATCCATGTCTACAAAACGAAGGGCCCCTCAATAAGTTGAAACTGCGCCCCTTACCGGTGGGGCCAACATGGGGAAATATTGGCCTAGTAGTACGTACTTAGTTTGCCTTCTTAGCTTGCCATCTTATGGACTAAACTAGGTGTTAGGCGAAGTAAAGTGTTAAACACATGTGAAAATTAGTTTTATATATATATGCCAAGATTACATAAAAGAAAGAATTAACCACGTGGGAAAAATTGAAAAAAACGTGTAACAAGCACGAAGTTGTTGAAGTGAAGCATTAATTGATTGAGTTGACACTCTATTTATGGGACAAAAATTTGCTCGCCATCGTCCCCAAACAAATCCCCAAACTATTTGTTCGGGGACGATGCGGATGGGCGCCGTGTGGCCCATCCGACGGGCGCCATGGAAGGAAAAAAAAAAAAAAAAAAAAATTCTCTGTGTTTTTGGAGAGAGAGAGAGAGAGAAAACAGCAGAGGGAGAGAGGACGGGGACAGTTGGATGGGCCACGCGGCGCCCATCCGCATTGTCCGCAAACAAATAGTTTGGGGACGATGCCCAGCAAATTTTTGTCCCTATGTATGGATGTCTTATCATTACCTACATCACCTAGGATGAGAACATTCTAAAACAAAAATATATTATATTTGTTTCCGATTAATATTATAATATAATTTTTTATGGTCCGTCACTGAAACACTGAAACACGCAAAAGATATATCTTAGATTAGGCCTTTAATCTATAAGCCACACACATAGAGATCAAATTACATTTGAAATTTATTGTGGCCATTTTAGGGTCGAGCGTTAGGAACATATTTATGGGGGCCTTATTTCCTTGATTGTTTACTAACGGAGAAAGAACATTCCGCTTAATTAACATCTTAATTTTCTTCGTGATAAGATAACTTTGACATCTTGGGACATAAGAGAGAGGTACATAGGACCTAGTCATTGTGTATCACATGTCTAACAATTTTCACAATACAAATGGTGAGAATTAATTAGTCCCCAAAGTAAACATTCTTTAAACACAACAACCAACGCTTTCGCATCAATGGAAGCATTCAAATTACACAGTTGACTGGAATTGATTTACGCATCATTAATTTCTTTAAAGATGTCGCATTCTAATTCATCATCACATGATTCACAACTCAGCAAGCTAAATTAATCAAAATGACAAGTGACAAAAGGATATCACATCTTAACTCAGTCCGAAAAGCAGTGAAAGGCAAAAGTTAAATAAAATCAGAAACTTGATTGTTTTATTCATTTTTAAGAGTAATATAAGTATGAAAATACATAGCATATATATAGACAAGTACAACAGAGTGCCATATATGCAGATTTTAATATGGCAAACACCTAAGGAAGGTACAATTGGCATTCTAGTATGTATACTAACCAAGTGAAGGTCATATAAGCCCTCTCCGCTTATATACAACACCAATCAAGTTATCATCTAACAACAGAGTAAGTATGGAGAGCTAGTTTGAGCAGAGACTGCAGGCTATTACCTACTTCCCTCTCCTCAATTTCCTAGATCTACCTACCACAAATAAGTAACACGACGCTCGGCGCGCTAAATAGCTAAGTACCGAAAGAACCTTTCGCCTACTGGTCTCTTATCTCTTCAACCTTCATTCCACAATTCTACAGCTTCTTAGGAACTCGTCGGAGCTGTTAAGGTAGGCTCGCCATATTTGGCGTAGCTCCGGACTTCCGATCTCAAGCCACGGCTTCCCTGGCCCGCTAAAGTGTAAGACTGCAGAGGATTCTATGAGATCAGGGTCCGGTTTGTGCCAACCTAACCCGGACAAATGCCAAGAAGGTTCAATATGATGCACTCGGCCATTGAATGCGATCAACGCAGGTGGTAGAGATCCAATTTGCCACAGCATAAATTCTGATTCACGGTTCTGCATGAAGAAGAAGAAAAATTAGAAAAGACTAATCTTGAATTTAGAAACTTTTTGGACTTGTAAACAAATTACTGGGGGGAAGAACAACTTGCTTTTCTGAGCCAGAACTGATAGGTTTGCGTAATGTCAGTCCTTTTCCACGCTTTGAGATCAAAGACATTCACACCCCATGACCATGCACATTGGTTCCTATGTATACCTAATGATGGCGATGATAAAATAGGATTTGAGAAGTTCAAGTAGTCACCAAGTTCCCTCTCACCACAAAAGCCATCACTCTCGTGTAGGCCAACTGCACCAGCGACATTCCCTTTGAGATTTAGATCCCACAGCCCATTCAAGTCTTTTCGCACCACAACATCATCATCAAGGACGATCACTCGATCAAGCTTTGGAAATAGCTGCATACATGAAAAGTTGGTAGCTTATCAGCTCTAAAGTTTACCATAAGCTAAGGGCCTGCTTAGCCATGTTAGAACTTTTGCAAAAGTGATGTTTGACTAGTGCTTATCGCAAGCACCAACTCCTAGTTTGGTAATGCGTTTCTAAAAGTACCCAACTTGTACTTTAGAATGTCCAAAATAGTCCAAAATTGCTTTCAATCTTCCCTACATTTATGCTACAAAATTGCAACGGCAACCGCTAGCGGAGAAACATGTGGTTACACTGCAATTTCATAGCATGAAAGGAGGGAAGTTTGAAAGTGCTATTGAACTTTTGGACCTTTCGAATATAAAGTTGGATGCATTTGGAAATGCATTACCAAACTAGGCCTAAGACATTTTTTCACGAAAGTTTTGTAAAGAAAAAGTTTCAAGTGGGGGCACTTTCTACTTTTAAGGTCCAAAAGTTTATTTCAACTTTTCGCCATAGCAAAAGTTTTAAATTTTTATTTATCAAATTCCCAGTTTCCAAAATCTAATGCCTTTTGGAGTAGACTAATCAAGAAGCCAGGTCAAACAAGCACGAAGCATGATATGCGTCAAATGACGACCCAACTGCTTTACCTGTGGGAGATGGATCTTCATATAATTCAAGATTGAAAGTGTGCTTGGTTTTAAAGCTTCCAGTCTTCTATACTCTTTATCAATTCCATTGTAGACGTCAAAATTGAATGAGCTCTTATGAATCTCCTCTACAGTTCTCATGACCAACGAATTCACGCGTGGGGGCCAATCGAACTGGTGAAGGCCCTTGACCTCCAAAATGGCAGGAAACGCGGGGTGAAGGGCGAACCACGCGTGCATCGAGTTGTAGGTCTTCTTGTCTGTGACAATGTGGAAGACAATCTTACTAGGATTTGCAGAACTTTTCAAGGTGGAAGAGACGGCAACAGCAGCTGCGAGGACATTGTCTGTTATGAGGGCAATATGAAGGTACAGGGAATTGGTCAGGCGAGAGGCGTACTCGGGCGGCGGAATTGAGGATCTGGCAGCTGCATTCACAGAGTATTCTTCTGCCATCCTCAGGTTGAGGCAGTGCATGCTTTTCGGGATCCCAATTGAAGCCAATCTTCGGTAGTACAGAGCACGAAGTTTAGCTGTTTGTACCTTCTGGTCCATCTTCAGAAGCTGTGTAGAATACATTTCATTAGGATAAGTATGATAAAATTTCAAAAAGAAAAACTAATCACGTGGTATTGAAACATGCAAGTTTCATAATTGAAATGTGATCAATCACTTGATAGAGTAAAACTTTCACAGTACATTAATTTGATAACATTCCCGTTGAATATAAGGAGAAGAGACAATTGTTATGTAAAGGGACCTTATAACAATATACTTCAGAAATAATTGTATTTCAGTTTCTTTACATCAGAAAACTAACTAACCTTCACCCGACAAACAAAGTTACATTAAGCAAGAAGTTCATGGCCTAGTCAACGACAATAATAGACTTAAGTTGAACACTAGCAAGCTAGTGACTTACAGGACAACATTTGATGTTCAAATAATTTTTATTATTTCAGCAATAGGCAGAGATTAACTTGAACGTCAAAGTTCATAGAAAATTCAACGAGTAATAGGATCTTTCCAAGTTAAGGTACCATGGCCTTGGTCTTCAGCACAAACATTTTGATATCGAAATGCTCATAGGAAGATGAGGAGCCCATCTCCACAATCAGATCATCCAATGATTCAGGTGCAGCCTCCAAAATTGCAGGATCTATATGACTCCCTCCTATTGTTTCATCCATGTATGCTCTCCTCAACTCCTTCATAAGATCCTGCGCCGGGGTTCAAATTTCAAAGTTATTGACTTGCCCAGCAATATAATTCCCATGACAATTTTTTTTCAATTTTCATAATGAATTGCAGATCAACATTCAAAGTTGCGATGCAGCACAAGTTCAAGGACAAGAACAACAACGGAGAAAGGGTAAATTGATGCTGTAACTCAACAAGTAAAATTATTTACTCACAAAGGTTTTACATTTTTCATGTGTGGCGCCCCCACGACGAGTTATAGATCATTAGACTTACAGGCACATAAAAAATTGCGCCAAGTATAGAATTACAGACTTAATTAGAGATGAAATTCTGTAAGGCGTGGTCGGACAAATAGTCATTCGTTTTATGATCATGATAGTTCGGAAACAGCACACGCATCTTTCGTTCTTGAAATTGGTAGTGCAAACCGTTTACTATATGCTAAATATCTGCGAAAAACTGCATAAATGCTTCGATATAATATCGGCAAACATGATCCATCAAACCATGCTGAAATTCTGGGGTTCAATCCCATAATATGGGAGTAAATAACATATATATATATATAATACAAAATATCACGAAAAATGAAGAATGTATATGGTAAATTCAATGGGTAGGATAAAATCGGAAACAGGGGAGGAATTGTGGCTTGGACCTGGTCCACCACATCACCTGTGGACCACCAAGCAAACCACCATCCACCTCATCAATTCTTTAAATTAAATCTCACAGATGTTAAAAAGCTACAGAATACATGAGAGACGACTGGACAGTCCATTAGTGACGTGGTGAACCCGGTCCACATAATAATGTCATATAGCAGAGTAAAATCTCACAGACACTTCTGGTAGTGGTAGCTACCCAAAATTAGCTACAAAAGCAAACTATTGCCTACACCCGGTGCATCCGATGCACCGCATCTTATAGTTTAAATATAACTATAAATAACCCAGCTAAGCGGGTGCACGAAATGTTATGACGCACGGGGTGTAGGCAACAATTCCTGAGCTAGCGAGAGTGGAAAGGGAACGAACAATTTCCCGTGAGTCACTCTCGTTGGATTGTAGTTCTCTTTGGAGAAAGTGGAGTAATTGCGCCATGAACTTCTCTTATTTATTATATATATATAATACCCTTTAATTAAAACAATTACTCGGAAAAATTATAACACGCAAAACTATATAGTAAACTACTGTAAAATTCTAAAAAAAAAAAAAAAAAAATCAAATCCAAATAACTCCGCAAAATTTTGAATTTAATTGATCGAAAATATTTACAACACGGAAACACGAATCTTGAACAACTCACCAGAGACGGATCACTTCCCCATAAGAACCGAGTCCATTGCACGCAACCTAAATTAAATTGAAGTTACAACTAAATTCAAAATTACATAAATGAGAATTAATAAAGTACTTGAAAAGGGGGGGGGGGGGGGGGGGGGGGGGGGGGGGGGGGGGGGGGGGGGGGGGGGGGGGGGGGGGGGGGGGGGGGGGGGGGGGGGGGGGGGGGGGGGAATAATGAACTTACTAATAGATGGGCAAAGAGTGGCCCCAGCTTCGAGGGCGAGAAAAGCGCTTCTGATGAAGACGAAGGGCAAGAGAATCCCCAGCAGGAGTGCGGTGGGAATAAGCGAGCGGTAAGCGTACCTCCGATTCGTCCCCTTCACCACCTTCATCTCTCTCTCTCTCTCTCGTTCTCACAATGCGATCTCCACAATTTTCCGCTTCTTCTTCTTCTTCCACAGCATGATATTTAGGGTTTCGATCGGGGTTTCCCACCGCGCGATGCGGCGAAGCGCTTTTGGAGAGAGATGAGAAGAGAGAGACGAAGAAGCCGCGTTCGAAAACGCGGGGGATGGGATGGGATGGGATGGGATGAAAGGGGAGGGGAGAGAAGAAGAGGTGGAGTGAAGTGGGACGGAGTTCCGAAAATGCCCCTGGAGAATTTGGTTTATTACGGGGGAGACCACCGACAGATGGGGCGAAAGTGACAGGTTTGCTCTTTTTTTTTTTTTTTTTTGAAAAACTTCAAATACCACCCCTATAGTTTCGTACTTTTTCATTTTAGTATTCTATGGTTTAAAATGTATCACTTTAGTACCCTGTGATTTCGTTTTTCTCTTTTTTTATTTTTTTGTTAATTTTTTTTATTAAACCAGTGAGAAAGTTAAAATCATAGGGTTTCGTACTTTCTAACCTTAGTACCCTATGGTTTAAAGTGTATCACTTTAGTACCCTGTGATTTCATTTTTTTCTTTTTTTATTTTTTTTGTTAATTTTTTTTGTTAAACCAGTGAGAAAGTTAAAATCATAGGATTTCGTACTTTCTCACTTTAGTACCCTATGGTTTAAAGTGTATCACTTTAGTACCCTGTGATTTCGTTTTTCTCTTTTTTTATTTTTTTGTTAATTTTTTTTGTTAAACCAGTGAAAAAGTTAAAATCATAAGGTACTAAAATGAATATTCGATAAACCAGATGAGTGGTTATCTAAAATTTTTCTATATAATTTAACGAAAAAAATAATGAAAGAAACAAGAAAATGATAAAAACGAAATCACATGGTACTAAAGTGATACACTTTAAACCACAGGGCACTAAAGTAAGAAAGTACGAAATCATGATGATATTTAAAAAATTTTCTTTTTTTTTCTTTTTTTCTTTTTTTTTTTTTCTTCTTTTTTCTGTTTTTTGGGTTCACGTTTCCACTTGCTAATACCAAAGTGGTCACTCCCTCAAGCCTAACTTATTATTGCTCTTCGGCTCACCCTTTTAGATTTTGGGCCTATAGGAATCGCACCAAATTTCCCCCAACAATCATTCCTTAAACCCTGTCCACCTTTTCATCTGCGAACCAGTACTAATAACTCATGCTTACGTATTTAGTATAAATAGTTTGGGCTCGACGAATTACTAATACTACAGACACGGCATATGTTATCACTACAAAGAATATAATAATATTTTAAAATTTGAACCAGCTGCAATTTTATGGGTGGTGGTGATTGGATCTAGAAAAATAAAAATGTATAAAACTTATCTCAACTATCATCTATTTATATCTATCTAATTTTTTTAAAAAAAATAATTTTATTATATAACCTTTTAATTTTTCTGATTTAAACCAATTAATAACTTTTTAACTTTCAAATTCAAATACGTTGTTTATCTTTACAGATTTTATTATTATATTTCATACAATTCAAGTAACTATAATTCAGTACAGTAAATAATTAGTTTAAATTTTATATCAGAAGAATCATCAACTAAACTAAATTATATAAGTTGGAAGTTTTAACAAAAAATAGGAGATGGTGGACTAGGTCCAGGCAACAGTTCTCCAAATTGGCAACCACCTAATGCTGACGAATCAGACGACGTCAGCATAGTGTGGTGGAGTGAGAGCGTGGATGCTTAGCTTAGAAAACAAATTATCTTTTGTGTTTTTGTTTTTTCTTTTCGATTCTCATAATTCTTCTTAAATTTATACTGTTCTAATTCGAAAAGCGAAAAAACAAAAAAAAATATTGTTCATTGCTCTATGTTTAGTTGAGAGATCTAAAATTCGACTTCAAAAACAGCAACATAATAATAATTATATGCATGTGTGTAATGTGTATGAAAATAATATATTTTGGGATTGTTGTATGTGAAGTCTAAATATTTTAATTGTAATAGTTAAGTATTTTTATTTCTCGTTTTTGTATATCGTTTTCGTGCGATTCATATATATTGATTATTTTTTCTGGACAAAATTTGATGTACATGACGTTGTTGAGTCTTGGGCGGACATGAAAGATTTTGTCCGTTCGGCGATTTGTGCGCGCGTTCGGACCGACCAAATTGACGGTCGAGGGCGTGACAACGAGTAACACGAAAAGCAAATTATCATTCGCTGTCATTTATATGTTAACGAGTAGTACGAGTGTTAACATCTATGTTGTTGTCAATTACTAAAAATGTACTGCGGAAAATGATAGTAGTGTAGTGATCTATCAAATGCGCATCAAACCTATCATGATCACATCTGCAACCTAAAGTCGTACGTAACCTGTGCACATCAATCCTTTCCCTATTAATTTGGAACTCAAAGCGTGACAACAAATTTTGGTATTTCATTTTATAGTACGTAAAGAACTATCTAACTATCTACTACGCTGTTTCATTGCATATAGCAGTGAAAAAATTCTTTCAAACCGGTCTCGTTCAGACTCGCCCGTTGTTACTATATGATATCACTAGGACTGTAATGAGATTTAGACCAAAAGAGATGTATGATGGCGATAAAGAGCCTCTCTGAGTGAAACGTATCTGATAAAAAAATTTCACTTAATCTGCTAGTTTCCAAATTGTCTCATAGTTCTAAACTAGAAATCATAGAGCATCGCATTATAAAAAAAGAAAGGCTACGGTCTTAATTGGATGTCGAAATAGATTATCCAATAATATCTTATTTGGTATAAAAATAATTTTATTATGATTTAAAGTTAGAAGTGTAATTAAATATCTAAAATGAAATAGCATATTTAATCTTTAATTTATTTTTTCAGAATAAAATAAATCACATTATAGATAAAATATAATATTCTATCAAATTATAAATGCCAGAGCTCTCGAAGGAGCAAATTTAAACTTTTTTACCTTCTAGTTATATAAGAAAATTTTGTTAACGAATAAGTTATTATCAGATAGCTTATACCAACAATCAAACAAAGCCGCGGCTAATGTGGTGGACCAAGTGCAGATGGAAACAGGGATTCCCATTTAACGAAACCTGAACATGGGATGTCACAACCTGGTCTTTTTTCTCTCTTTCCTGCAGGTCACATGCATGCGTGTTTTAGGGATATTAATTATCACGATATAAAACGGTCATTAATCATAGTGATAGCATTGGCTCTCTCTAATCAATTAATACAAGGAATATGCTGATTAGCACATCTATTGAAAGGATTGGGGATCTCCTTTTCATTCGCCCTTTTCTAGTGTAAGGAAAGTGATTTATATGTTAACGAACCAATGCGTCAATTTAAAAACCTACAAAAATTAATCAAATGCCTTCATATAAAAACAACATTTTTTAGGACATGTCTCAATGCTCTTTAGTATACAGTGATAAATAGCTAGGCTATTGGTGTAAGTTTATGTTTGGGGATAAGATTATTTACTGGAGTGGATTGGATGCACGGACATTGAAGGTTGAGGTGGCAGGAAAGCATTGGCAGTTGGGAGGTAGAAGAATTAATTTAAGGCTTCATAAATGATGTTGGGGATTGTGGAGTGAAGAGTCGCTTTTTGCAATCGGATCGGTTAGTTGAGGGTCATATATGCTTCGGGTCCCAGCTAATGTGTGACTATGTTAATAAACACGTGGAACAAAAAAATTTATATGAAGAGCCCGAAACAGTTTAATCTGTTCAAATGTAAAATGTTAAAGGTAAAAGTCGAATTCACGACCTCGCAAAATAAAAATATTAAAAATTAACTTTGATACTATATTATTCAGAAGATTAATTTGGTAAGAAATAGGTGTTGGAATAAATGTTAACATAATCAATGATCTAGCGTAACATGTGCAATAAATAAATTTTAAAACAGTGATGAACGGTGATTAATTGAATCGCCTCTCTACAAGGGGACTTCCCATACGGATTTTATTTGTGTAGTAGCTGCAGAAGATAAGAAGAATTGTGCTGCTTAAAAAAGCAAATAATTGGAAAGGGGGGAAAAATAAAAATGATGTGACGCATCTTTTACTATTGGATTTCACTTCTGGTGTTCTAAAATTCATGCAAGTAAAATAAAAAATGAAAACAACGCATCTGAATCGATGAGTCTGATAGAAAATTTTTTATTTTCTTTTAAAGGGAATCCATGTTAAATCCATGAAGCCTCCTACAGGTAAAAACAATTTATAAGGCAACATTAGCGCGAGGGCCCAATGGGTCGCACTTGGGCTAACTTGCAAATGGGCCTATGATTTTTATTTTCTACCTATGATGGGCCAAATGGGCCCATAATAGCGCAGACATCATATGCAGGTAATACATGGAGCAGTGCCGCAGCTTTCTGTAAACAATTAGGTTTCGAACTTGAAACTTTAAATATCAATCATTATGTTCTCAGTCAACCATGCTAATATGGTCAGTAGTAGCTAGTAGAGTAATTATTCCTTTATGTTTGATAATGTTAGGGACATCAGTACTATACTGACGGAAAAGTAGAACTTCCGACCGCGCATAATGCAAGATATATCAGCTTAAATTTTTGGCTTTAATCCTAGTTGTTTCAGATATATGAAAGTTTAGTTCGTACTGCTTTCCTGGCCTAACTTATTTCGATGTAGGCCCCGTCTGGATGCTCGTAAAAACGTAGCATAGTTAAACTATGCTACGCCAGTAGGAAAATTATTTTATGAAGCATTTGGAAGAAAAAAAAATAGCGTAATTTTTGAAGTATAGTTAGACTATACTCCAAAAAATGGAGTAAACTTACAATCCATTCCAACCAAAGAAAAAAAATTCTACAATTCTTGGGCTCTCTTACCCCAAAAATGTATCAAGTTCTAAATTTTAAATTTTAAATTTTAAATATCAAAAATTTAAATTTTAAAAATTTAAATATCAAATTTTAATTTTTTTTATAATTACAAATTTAAATTTTCAAATATCAATTTTAAATTTTAATTTTTGAATTTCAAATTTCAAATTTTTATTTTAAATTTTAAATTTTAAATTTTAAATTTCAAATTTTAAATTTTAAATTTCAAATTTCAAATTTTTTCAAATTTCAAATTTCAAATTTCAAATTTCAAATTTTATTTTAAATTTTTATTTTCAAATTTCAAATTTCAAATTTTAAATTTTAAATTTTAAATTTTAAATTTTAAATTTTAAATTTTAAATTTTAAATTTTGAATTTCAAATTTTGAATTTTGAATTTCAAATTTCAAACTTGAAATTTGAAATTTAAAGTTTAAAGTTTAAATTCCGAATTCAGAATTCCGAATTCCGAATTCCGAATTTCAAATTTATTTTTAGAATTTTAAATTTTAAATTTTAATTTTTAAAGTTTAAAATTTGAAATTTGAAATTAAATTTATATTTTCTATTTCATATTTTCAAATACCAAACTTGAAAATTTAAATTTTAAATTTCAAATTTCAATTTAAATTCCATTTTTTTTTTAAAATTTTTAATTGTAAACTTTTAAATTTAAAAATTTTAAATTCAATTTTAATTTAGATTTTAAATTTAAAAATTTTAAGATCTAAAATTAATTTTTAATTTTTTAATTTTTGAGTTTGCAGAAATCTTTTGAAATCATGCAATGTGAATCTAAATAGCTAATAATTTAAATTTAAAGTTCCTAATGGCTAATTTTTGAAGATTGTGAGAAATCCTATGGAATTGTATAGTTTGTATCCAAACAGTTTTTAAAATAAACTCATAAATTTTTTTTGGAGCTACAGGATTTCACATTTCATTTGGACCAAAATCATAGTATTTAAACTCCATGAAATTTTTTTACTACGCATCCAAGCAGGACCTTAGTTGCATCTTAATCAAATTTCTTCCGATTCTTATCCTCTTCAGTTCTTTTGGAAAATGCATGGAAAAACAACTGAGATGGCATCATTTATCCATCGATCAATGGTGACCTTCTTACAAAATTAGATATGGGGAAGATAAGTTTCATTTAAGTTGCTTCATGTGATTGTATTTTCCACATGAAGTAATTCATTTTTCTGCCGACCATCATATCTAAATGTCATATCTCAAGTTAATCAAAGCATTCATATTCTGATTCAGAAAATTTTTATTCCAAACAGTTCAAACAATTCAGTGTTCAACTCAGATTTGCTAACATGCATAACTTGTCAACATGACAATGGCCCAAGTGTACTACCCTTCCTTTGAATGGATTTTTGTTCCCCTATAAAAATAATATATGCCTCATATATATATTATATTATCCCTTAAAACGTTACTTATTCACACGTGTCCTCTATCAGAAGTTTTGATGCAAAATTTAAGGCTATCTATCTATGCAAAAATGACTATATATATGTGCAATTAAAAATCCTATCACTTTGATTTTGAAGGTCCAATTGAAGTGTACATTCAGAGTTTATTTATTTATTTATTTTCTGGTCCAACTCTTTAAAATTTTTGTGTCGCATCTAAGTTAGACCACAATGTGCCATGTGTCTCGAGCCGATTGACATTGTAGCCGAGTCATCGAACCCATCGCTTTTATAATGACAGCAACTGGTTCGACCATGACCACATAATTAGTCTCCAATTATTTATATCACGTCCCTATCCACTGCTATAAATTTGCCATGACATTGTACGCGAATATCAACCGTCCGATCCCCATCAGACACCAGGGGCACAATGTGAACGTTGGACACATCACTCGCTGCACATAGATAAGTACACCGACACGCTTCTCGCGTTGCCCTGTCCACTACGTACGTATACGTACTTCAATACGAAGTTAAAGTAGAGGATTACTAAAAGCTCCAAATTATACACACACATATATATATATATATATATATATATATATATATATATATATATATATATATATATATATATATATATATAGTACGTCTTCTAGGTGTTCGAAAGTACGGAGGCCTCCATACTGTCGATGGTATAATAGCCGAACTCTCTCTCTCTCTCTCCATATATATATATATATATATATATATATATAAATAAAGTTACCAATCTAATCAAAGCTTGATAGCCTCATCATATGTTAATTCCAACGTTCAAGTCCTTCCGCATACTGACCCGAATGCATGATCTTTTTATGCACAAAGTAGAAAAATTATGTGCTTGAAACTGTATGAAAAATCGCTCCCCTCTCTTGCATATCTCAAAAGGATCCGCATAATTATAAATCCAGCTCATATAACTCACTTGTATTGCGGAATTTTAAGAACTTTTAAAGTCGTGTGCTACGACCACCATGCTTAATTTGTTATCATTAAAGTACAAGTATAATTGTACTGTAGTTTCATCTCCATAATTGCAAAGATTTAAATTTTTGTTTTTGTCAAAAGGTATTAGTTTAACCTTATGAGTAACAATGACTTTTCTACACTTTAATAGATTAGCAAGTTCAATATGTCTAAAAAATTATATGTATTTTAAGTTAAAAAGTTAGGGACTAAATTACAATAATAAATATTGTAATACTACAAGGACTAATCAAACAGTAAATTAACATGGGCCACACATGTCATGCTCCAAGCAATTGCACAGAGTTACACTTACACTGCAAGGACACCTCCGTTTGCGTCCGCACCAAAATTTCCATGTGGGAATCCATATCTCAAAAGCGGTGCGATACGCCCGCATAGTCACACGTGTCCGCATGCGGACGGGGTTAGTATCTGTGTAACGGACCCGTTGGGCTCAATTACCTCCCCCACAGAGTTTACGACTTCTATCCGTGACGTAGAAACTTTTATATGCACCCGGTGCACCACACGCGGCACTCCAAAAATATAAAAGGAGGTCCTAGAATTGAAACTTGATTTGTCGGGTATGTTCAATGAAATTTGAAATTTTATATCTGAAAAAAATATATTTTAATTATAAATTTTTTTATAAATTAAACGATATTATTTTATGTCAATAATATTTACTTGATTTTTAGATGAGAAATTTTAATATGTATAATTATTTTCTGCAACTTTGACAAATTGAGTAGACTTGCTGAAATTAAAGTTCCTTAAATTCAAAGTCTCAACAATGTACACAGTATAAGACTTTTGAAAGCAATGGTATTGTGACTTCGACAAGACTATTTGGCTCGTCAAAATGAAACAAATAATGTTACTCTGAAACTAAAAGCCGTAGTTAAGTATTTTAGATTTTTGCAGTAAAATAAATTTCTTAAGAATATTTTGGTTTATTGGTTCTTTTAAAATTAGAGAGCTAAATAGAGACCCTTATTAATATCTCATTCCTCATGATGCACTTACCTGCTGTGCATGACGTGTACTAACTAATACACCCGGTGCAGCTACCATTCCACGGTCCGTACGACTCGGAGGAGCGCCGAGCGCTCCCGCTTACCGTTACCACCCAACGGTAACCCTACGACGCTCCCCTCCTCCTTTGTATTTATTTATATCCCTCCACCTCCCCCAACCTCCTCTAAACCCCTCTCTCTCTCTCTCTCTCTCTCTCTCTCTCTCTCTCTCTCTCTCTCTCTATACCCCAATGGAGCCTTCTAGAAGCTGCAGCGTCCCCGCTCTTCTCCTCTCGCTCTTAACCCTAGCGACATTAATGGCGTCTCCAAGCGCCTACGTCTTCTACGTCGGCGGGAGAGACGGGTGGGTTCCAAACCCCTCCGAGAGCTACGCCACCTGGTCCTCCAGAAACCGCTTCCAAGTCAACGACACCCTCGGTATCAAAAACCCTAATCCCCCTCTCTCCCCCTCCCCTTAATCTCATCTCCCCCCCTCCCCCCCCCCCTCTAATTTTGCAATGGTTCTTGTAGTGTTCAAGTACAACAAAAGCGTGGACTCGGTGTTGGTGGTGGGCGACGCGGCGTACGACGCGTGCAACGTGAGCGGCCCGGTTCAGCGGATGGCCACGGGCGACGACGCTTTCCGGTTCGACCGGTCCGGTCCGTTTTACTTCATCAGCGGTTCATCGGACCGGTGCGCGAAGGGGGAGAAGCTCCTGGTGGTGGTGTTGGCCGTCCGAAACAAACCCCCGGCGCCGTCAACCCCCGCCGCCCCCGTTACCTCCCCATCTCCGTCCCCTCCGTTATCTCCCGCGCCGTTTACTTCCCCATCCCCGTCCCCCTCCGCGGCCCCAGCATCGCCCCCCACAACTTCCCCAGCAACCTCGCCCCCTGCTTCAGCTCCGGCGACTGCTCCGCCGACACCGTCGCCGCCGGTCCCCGCGGCGACTCCGACTTCTCCGGCGGGGACTCCGACGGCGCCTTCCTCCGGCGGCGGAGGGGTTTCTCCGGCGTCGTCTTCTCCGCCTTCGCCGCCCTCCTCTGCTTCCTCTGGTTTGAAAGCATCTGGGATCGAGATCGCGTCCGTGGTCTCGTTACTTAGTGTGGTAATCTTTTTGAGCTGATTTGATTCCTGCAATAATAGATCGTAGTCTTATGAGATTGTTCGTTTTGGTTCGTATCGGATTATGAGATTACTGTTTCTTTTCGTTTGTGAATAAAATGGTGCACAATAGGATTGATTTTTTATAAATAGCTAGATTACTTCTTTTTGTTTTTCTGAACTATATTCCATTTTGATCCAAATATTTAATATTTAAAAAATAATAATTTTGTTATCTAATCTTTTATCTCATTTGATTTGAGTCTTTTAGTGATTCTTAATTTTATACAATTTATACAACAATGGTATTAAAAGAGCCATTTAATGATTTACATCAGATAAACTGAAATGTTGGATATCAAAATCAACCGAGATAAGTTCTATACATTTTCATCTGAATAAATTTTTAATGTGCAAAAAATTTCTGCGCATCTGTGGTGATAAGAATCTTAGTCTTTCTCGTTGGACCACGAGAGTGATGTGTTTGTGTTGTCATTTTTATTTAATAGCGTTCTTATGGTCTTTAATTGCCTCGACTTTTCCGCAGCATTACTTTGTGTGGTATTAGATGTTGATGCATTTGACCAGGAAAAATACATTTCTTTTACTATGCAAGATAATAGTATATGCTTAGAGTGTAAATTACAGCATCAGTTACTTAATTTATCACAAAATTGTAGTAAGATCAGTAGAATTTAGTTCATTTTTTTTTTAGTTTCTGAACTTTAATTGCCGACTCTGTTGAGGCATTATTTTGCATGTTTATAAGCCTCACATTTGGTATAAAATTTACTTTTTAAATTTGGCATTTATTATATGATGTCTAGTGTGTATTGATAAGGACTTATATATACCGAACATTGACAAAGCGAATTGATGTGTAAATAATTAATTCTAACTTTGATTGTTCCTGGTCCTCACAAATGAAGGTCAGATTTTTTTATTTTATTTCACTCTTTGTGTTTTAAACTGTATTTCTACAGGATTGTTTTATTATTATTATTTTTGTATACACACCCTAAAATATTTTAAATTATGCAATTACCTTTTAGAAGTAGTTCCGTTTTTCTATACTAGGGTATTCGCACAAATGAATAAGGTTGCATACTTGTATCTTAGGCATGTACATAATTCACATCAATTGTTAGTGTTATGTATGTTAAACACTGTTCTCTACCGACGTAAATTTTTATTAGAGTATAACGGTTGTTTCGTATTATTTTATCTGGTATCAGAGCAGGATGTCTTTAATTCGAGTCACGCCAGACTCCTAATATTATTAATTTTTTTTTATTTAATTCAAGTCCATCTCATGAGTCCTAAAAAAATTTCGAGTCCAGACGTGAGAAGAAGTGTAGTACAAAAATTATTTCGTATTATTTCACAATGTAAGCCAAAAATAAAATAAAAAAATCCTTTTCAATCAACAAAGTAGAGGGTTCATCAACAGCATGTGTGAAATGGTAGTACATGGAACATCGGATACTTTGAAATGATGAACATTGGATACTTTGAAACGATTCGACTCGAAAGTGGATCAAGCGCATGCACCAGAGTTAAAACATGGCCTATATTGTTTACGCGCTTTTGCCCGGATAATTGCAGCACCCGTGAGTTGCACGAAATGTTGATGGAGAGATGTGCGCGTTCCTTCAAACAATACATCGCTCAATCCGTCGACATGTACTATTTATGATAAACTAGTGATATATAGATATAATCATATAATGCAGTACTATCCTTTTCCTCTCCTCTCCCAATCTCCGTACTTCAATAATACAATCCAGCGCTGGTATTGATATCGTAAACTTTTTTGGTTTTTACTTGATAGGAAAAATTCTAGAATGCAACGAATGTATTGATGATGTGGCGTCATAAATCAATCAAATTTTTTTTTTAGATATATATGTTCCATCATGATTATAAAAAAAAAATTATTATATATTTTTTTTAAAAAAATAGATGTAATTAGCTTGTTATTAATGACGTGGTGCAAGCGTGACAGTGTAGACTTCCTCTTTGCTAGACACCCAGTTTTAAAGTGTAATGTTTAGGGTACCACATTTGCAACTCATGTATATTGGGGCACATACATGAATCAACCGTTCCAGCATTATACATTATTGCCAGCAAATCAGTAGTTTCTTTTTTTTATATCATCTCTACTTGCACCCAAAAACAATACTTAATTATGTTAAGTTGTGCTTGAAGTACATAAAATAAAAGATAAATTTCAAATTGTCCTTCTGTCGTTTAGCTCATTTTTTACTTTGCCACTTTGCAGTTTAAAAAGTTTCATTTCAACCCCATATAGTTTATTTTTTATTTTACCAAAAAATTCTACATAAATAAGATGATAAAATAAAATTTTTAAAAAAATCACCGTGTGGTAAGTTAAAAATACACTAAACTATAGAAAGGTAAAGAAATTTTTTTTAATCACACGGTGGCAAAATAAAAATGGGATATACACAAGGGAGGTAATTTCAAGTTGAAAAATACTATTGGTACACCCAAAATGGGTGTACCCCTAGCATTCCACTTAGTACAAATATATGTACATGCAGTATAAATAAATGAAAAATGCTAATCCTACACCCATTTTGGGTGTAGGATTAACACCAACACCCATCTAAGCCCCCATCCTTAGATGGGTGAGGATATATATTCTATATTCAAAATAAGTGTAGAAGTAGTATTGCTCTAAATAAATATGAAAGCACAAAGATCTTATTATAATACCTAATAAAACTCAACTTCATGAAAAATATGATCATATGATAATTCCACCATGATGTTTTCACATTACGCAATGCTCATCCTACATTCCAAACACAATCGGGTAAAATTCGAAATATTCTCTCCGATCCGTAACCCTTAATAAGAGATCCGGGTATATACACCCGAATCCGACTAAGTCCCACGCGCACACAAAACCACAACTCTATAGCCGTTCACTCAATCGCAACAATCTCCAACAACTCTTAACAAACTTATAACATTCCATCCCCGTGAGCTTCGCCCGTTTAAGCAACTAACTCCTCCCCCTTCTTACATACAACAACCAAAAAGCATTACAAAATAATAATAATAATAATAATAATAATAAGAAACCCCTTCTAATCCCAAAAGCACCCAATCTCAATGGCGCTTCGCTTTTGTTTCCTTTTTCTCCTCCTATCAGCTTTAGCTTTTGTCCCGTCCCAGCCGAAGCTGATGGACGTGACCTCCGCGGTCCAATGGACCCTTTCGCGGGGGTCGAAGGGATGTGACGGGTTCGTCGCGGGACAATGCGCCGACGAGGACGACGAGGAGCAAAGAGGCACGGACGCAGCGGTAAGAAGGGTTCTTTACGGGAACGGGCAACGGTATATAAGCTACGGTGCGCTTAAACGGGACCAGATACCGTGCTCGCGGCGCGGGCAATCGTACTACAATTGCAAACGCCACGGTAAGGCCAATCCTTACCGGCGCGGGTGCAGTATGATCACCCATTGCGCACGGATTCTGCATTAGCTTATCATCTCTTATTTTGCTATTACTATTATGAACGAAATGAAATGTCGCCTTTTCGTATGATATGATGTTTTAATAATAGATACAGTATTATTAATATAGTACTTATCTACTAATGTACGTCACAATATGAATTAAGTTAATAAGTGTATTTTATTGTCTATACAAAATTTTTTCTCTGCAATTTATATTTGTCCATTTGATTTTGGATAATAGGACGAGATTAAGGTTTTGAACAGTAAATATATCTTAAGATGTAGCAGAGCATTATTTAGAAGTATACATATTTTGATAATTAAAAGTTCATGGAGAATGATTAGTTGGAGATTCTGTAAATTGAAAAAAGAAAAGAAAAGAAAAGAAATTAAAATTTAGGGTAGATATTAAAGATTGCACATTGACATGTAGCAGAAAAAATAAGACCTCTTATTGAGATCAAATCCTACCCCAAAAAAAAAAGTGAAAAAGAGGGGAAAAGAAAAAATCAACAAGAATATATATTTTTAAAATTAACAAGAATATACATTTTTGACAACTATTCCAGTAATCAAATAAGAAATATAGAAGGAAAAACTAGCAAAAAAAAAGGGATAAAAAAAACCAATATTAAGAATAAAAAGGGGACTCAGAAAGAACGTAGCGAATTAGAAGATTAATCATCTTCAAATATGAATCATTGGAATTAAGATTATCTCATCCTCGTCCCCTTAATTTGAAATTTTATCCTTCCTTTCCCAAAAAAAAAAAAAAATTAAAAAAAAAATCAGAGAGAACGATAATGGAACGAAGAGAGTTTCCACGCCGAGTGCGGCTGCTTTAATATGCGTGAAGTGAATGCCTCGAAAAACCCTAGACTCTGTTACGTGGATTGTGAACCGTGTGATCCGAAATCGACGATCGAAAACGAAGGGCTTATATCAAAATAGGTTTTGTTAAAATGGACCGGCCCATGATCGGCCCATTAGTGAAATTAATTAATGGCCCGTGAAGTTGAGGCCTTTATTGTTGGTTATGGGTCCATTAGGCCACATCCGAATTGTTGAGTGCAATATATAAATTTGTTGATTAACACATAAGAAATTTGATTTAACGTTATCAAAATCCTAATATGCAGGTTGAGATATTGAGTCAATTACTTCAATACATTAAGGCTCTATTTCGAATTGCGAAAAAATTGCGTAACGTATGGTAAAAAAGTGCAATGATAAAATAGCATGTTTGTTTCCACAAGAAATACCACATTCTGCATATCGCAATGAGTCGCTTTCACCAAAAAGCGAAAAAAATCATCTTTATATGTTTTCGTTCCAACTCTTTTTTATTTATTAGATAGGTCTCATTACCAAGCGGGTTCTAAGATAGCTATAGAGCCCAATATGTTACTGAACTGAGGCCGGTCTAAGTGCTAGAACTACAGAAATGTGGTGTATAAAGAAGCTTCAAATTTGAGTTTCTGCCTCTTCAATGAGCTACGTGTTTAGTAATATCTTCAAATATGTGGTCTTCAACATTTACTCCCTTTGTTTTTACATGCGTATAGAATCAAAAGAACACTAGAAAGTCCCACGCACTTTCATTTTTGTGATCAAAGAAACTCCTGTATTTTCGTGACATGTTTCGGATCCTTTCGAAATTGTCAACATCAACTTTCCATTGAAGAATCTCATTCTCCACTTCTTGCTTTGCTACTCTTATGTTTACACACATTTTTTGTGATATGATTGCAGGGAATGTGTGACCTGTGGGTTTGAGCTCCATATATTTAAGAATGAGTATCTAGTGTAAGAATATGGGTTGTGCCATAGAATAACATAGGAAGGTATATTAGGTGCTTTTGTCTCAGTAGAGTTTTCTACTAGATCCCATCTATGAATAGAGCCATTGACAAGGATGATGCTCATAGATGAGTTCATGACATGACATGGATAAAGAGATATCTAAGCTTATCCAAAAAGTTCTATCTAGGATTGCAATTTGTAGATGATGTGATGTACTCTTATTCATCGAAATGCTCTTTTGTTTTGGTTTTTTAAACAACTTTTAGTAAGTCGTATTTCGATGTTAAGTAATTTAAGCAAAACTATTCTCGAGCTATTTTTTTCATTAAAATAGCTTATGGGTTATTAGCATCTACCATTACAAAGTACAAACTTTTACCCGCCGTCCTTTTTGTTATCTCTTTTGTCTAGTGCACATATATTATGATTCAGCTAATCTCCATCATTGTAAATATGGTATTATATCAATCTTTTGAGATATAGCGAACAAAGGTTCTGTAGCTGTACTACAGATTAAGATCGACTCCTTGATTTACTCCCACAAACAAGCCTAGCACATAGGATTCTCCCAATTTGTCTATATTATAAGAGGTGGCATACCTTTAAGTGAGACAAAGTAGAGCATAAAGAGGTGACAAATGGTGGGCGTCTCCACCATTTCTGAGAACCAAAATGCATCATCTATTTGCATGGTCCCAGCCACTGCACTAAATACATGTAGGGGGAGAAGCCACAGAAACCACAAGCTATTTATTATGAGTTGGCCTCTTTCATAGAGTACTCTTGAGAGAGAGAGAGAGAGCACTGTACAAATTAAAAATGAATTACGAATTTTCTTATATTGAGGGGTTTTTCATGTAGGAAAAAGCAAAATTAAAGAAAAGGTTTACTAGTGTGTACGTCAAGTTAAGTAAGAACACGAGAGACATAGTCTAAGCAAGGGGGCTTAAAACATATGATGAAGCTCATGCTGCAAAATTACCCTTTTTTTTAGGGGGGTGTGATTAGAAGGTACATGGCTTTACTCTAATACAATATGGAACAATCATTTATTTTCTAATAAGTTTATGTTACAAATGAACGATGTTTCAGAAATAAGCTGTACGTGTAGGATATGCAACAAACTCCCATAAACTATTTGACGAGTTGGCTGATATATATCGTTAACTCCATGCACCAGATGATGAGTTCAATTCGCTCTTTAAACCTGAACAGGTGTATATATATGTGGTGCCTACAAACTTTGTAAATACAAAGAAAAATTAAATAAATAAAAGAAAAACCAGCAAACGGAGAAATGAAGAATATGCGGTCCAACCCTGAGCTATTATTTTTGGAAGAGTAGTAGATCATGGTTTGGGTGGGTTTGTTATGCACTTAATTGCTGAGTCAAAGAAGACTTGTTAGTTGAAAGACTTGTCAAATTGAAATAGGATTGACACCATTGATAGTACCATTAATTGGGCATTATTGTAGATAGAGAGATCTCTAGAGAGAGAGGGGAATAACAAGTGAAGTATATACATTGACTGGGAAATTTAAGTAGAAAACAACATATGAGGCTCCAACTGATCAAATGGGGGCTTTTGGTTACAGGGTCCAAACAGTGGTTGGGAAAAGTTGTTCAAAGGAGCACAACCTGACAAGTAGTGGGTGACCCTTAAAACAAGCCAAGGTCTCTCTCTTTTGGAAATTATATTTACATGCACCAGGTGCATACACTCGGTCCTTGCAGTGCTCCCTCTCAGCTATCCATTGCATCTCATATTAATGTGATCATCATTGCTTATTATTGTTATCCAAAAGATCGATCTAGTATGAATTGGTGACGTGCATGGTGGATATTAGGTGATCAAACTCTTGAACTCTCGGAATAAAAAGGGCTCAGCAGATTTGACTCGAAAACTATGTCATCTAAAAGACCGATCTAACAGAAAAATATCTAATATTAATCTTAATAATTGCAGCGCTTATTTTTTTTTTTATTGAAGAATTAAAGTGATTTAAATGGTTGGATATGTAGTTACGTTCAGAGTTAAGCGAATGGATCAATCCAATGCACATTTTTGATATTGTGTGCGCGGTGTACACAATGTCTTGTCACTCTCTTGTTAGCTGCACAGTCACCCCCACTTGTTGGCTGGTTGGCCTTACTCCTTGAATTACAGGTTAATAGGAGCCGCTCTGTAATGCTGCTTTTATAAATTATTGATATACTAATATACTACATATATGTACGTAAATTATAGATACTGAAGGAAAAGTTCAATATACACTCCCACAAAAATTCATTCTGATTTGGCCATTTCTGCTTCGAAGGAGAGAGTTACAAAATTCGTTGTTACTTCGAAATTGCTGCTCTACAATTCGAGTTCGAATTAGGTCTCTTTTGGTTGGTTATACAGCTGCGTACAAAAAAAAAAAAAAAGGCCAAAAATAAGATTGACCCACTTGAGCCACCCACAAGTTTTTTCAAAGTTAGGCCTACTAATCATGACCAAGTCCACTATTAGAGAGTGGAATAAGATTACTACACAAAGCAACCATGAAGAATACACATTTGATGACCCCAGTTGGCTGTACGTCCATGTCCGCATATCAATTTCTTTTCTTTCGTGTGTTTTCGCTTTAATATCTTGCTTTTAATCCTACAATTCCATATTAGCTGAGCATAATCGAGACCGAGCCAGAAATCTATGGCTTATCATCTAAGTTAATGTGGTTTGGTTCCGTACGTAAGTATTCAGAGAGAATCATCACCACGGCTGGTGGGGCTCTTTCCAATTGTGGCGAACAGTGCCTTACTGAGCTAACTGGTGCACCTAAAAAGTGGTGGGCCATTTGAGAATAGTTGAAATGTTGAATTGAGTGGAGAGGTGAGAGAAAGATGTTGCTCTCATGGCCGGCCCTTAATGGGAATGAGATAAGATGCTACCTTTCTCTTCTTACTTTGTAGTGGAACTAGTTTTAGTATGCTCCCCACTGGGTCTTTGCTTTGCATCTTATTAGAGAGAGAGAGAGAGAGAGAGAGAGATTGGTGGAAGAATAAAAAGTTGACTAAAGTATAGGAAAGATATGCATGCAATTTGAACTTCTTTTGGAGTTCAAATACACAGTCATTTAATTTGGGAGGTTAAAACTCTTTTAAACCAACTCAAAATTAATCCAAGAATGTTTTGTGGCTATTCCATATGACTTCTAAAATAGCTATTTTAGTTGAGAAACAAAGTTGGGGCATATGACAATTTAAAAGTCTAAAGCTCGTACCTATGCAAAAGTGCTGACACGTGCCTTCAATAATTAATACTAAAAGATGCTCTATTTTGAAGCTCTTACTATTGTCTAAAAAATATGCTAAAAAATTTGAAAAATATTGGTAAGCAAATATGTTATTTACCATTTGTATTGAACGTAAATACATTATTTTCAAACAGTTTAAATTTTTATAGATAAACAATTCTTTTAATGAAAGCACGAACTTATTCGACCTCTATCATATTTAATTTTCTTTCCTTTAATTTAAGTTTATGTTCTAAATTTGTCAAAATTATTTCGAGCCCATACACACAGATAGCGTACAATAAAAGTTTGGTAAAATAAAGTGTGACACACTTGTAGAACTTGGTCATCGAGACTTGCATGTACATTCATGTACCACCGCAATGACTACATCAAATCAAAGAAGAATGAGCCAGAAGAAGCAGAAGAAGAGGAGGAAGGGCAAAACGGTAATTTCAAAGCCTTCACATTGAAGGGGTCCCTGAAGTCAATGGCTCCAGCCTTTTTCTCCATGGACATCCTTGTCTACTTCCTCCCATAAATTTCCCGGAATTAATTATTTGCCCGGAAACCGTTGTGCATTTTCCTATGAAAAACACTTCCCCCAAAACCTCTTCCCCATTCCCCCCACCTCCTCAATAATAGACAGAGAGAGAGAGAGAGAGAGAGAAAAAGAGAGAGAATGGGGACTCACCCCACTTCCCCGAACTCCACTTCCTCCTCCTCCTCCTCCTCCTGCAACAACAACAACAACAACAACAACAACAACAACAACAATGCCACAACACCGTTCACATCAAACACACTCACAACCCCGATTTCCCCAGCTTCTCCTGTAATCTTACCCAGATTACCAACAATTAATCCGAAATCCATTGATTCCAATCCGTATCCTACGACCTTCATCCAAGCCGACACCTCGTCCTTCAAACAAGTCGTCCAGATGCTCACCGGCTCCGCGACGACCGCCGCGAAGCACGTCGCGCCCCTGCCGCCCCCTAAAAACACGGTTCTGCCGCCGAAGAGGCCGGCTTTCAAGCTCTACGAGCGCCGCAGCGGATTGAAGAGCCTCAAAACGATCAGCCCGCTGGCGCCCGCCTCCCGCAACTCCGCTCCCGGCCTCTCCCCCCGCCGGCGGCAGCAGCAGCAGCAGCAGCCGGAGATTTTGTCGCCGAGCGTGCTCGACTTCCCGGCTCTGGCGCTCAGCCCCGTCACGCCGCTGAATCCCGATCCGTTCAATCGGTCGCCGCAGCAGCCGAATTCGGCGGCGGCGGCGGCGGCGGACGAGGAGAGGGCGATCGCGGAGAGGGGCTTTTACTTGCACCCCTCCCCGCGGAGCGCGGAGCCGCCGCAGCTGCTGCCGCTGTTCCCGGTGACCTCGCCGAGGGCCTGCCCGGTCTCCGCCGCGGCTACCGCCGCAGGATCTTTTCCTTGAGACGACCACGTAAAATTTTAGCAGTGCTTCTCTGTTTGCAGCGACGTATGATATTTATAACTTATTCTGCTGTTCGAGAGATGCGGTGCTTCAATTGTTGTTATAATGCAATCTCTCTTTCTCTCTCTTGGAATTCTCTTTTGTGGCTCCATCATGAGAAGTTAATTACAAGTGATGATTAATTTTAACATGCATGATTTGCTTAAGATTTAGATAAATATTAGCTTTCTCTTGATTAGGAAAATTAGTAGATGAGTTTGATGGATTGAGTTTTTGATTGATTTGGTAATAAGAAAAACTCTTCTCCATGTTAAGAATATTCCGTTCTAACTTGTCAATATGTTTTTTGTTTTAAAAAAGGAGGAAAATGGTAGAAATTGTGAAGTGTGAACTTGCTTACATGATTAAAATTGACATGTGAAACCCCTTGTCTTGTGACCTCGCATGTGAGTTTTGCTATGTATGTACATCACCGTAACATTGAAATATATCTCTCTTTAAAAAAAAAAAAAAAAACACACTTTTACTTGTAAATAAATTTTACAATATTTTATAAACGATATGACTCAGTAATTGAAGTATATTTTTATACTTACAAGTTATGCTTTTATCTTCTCCTGATTTATATTTCGTCATCAATTAAATACTGCCACGTATGTTAATTTATAAAGTATTATAATATTTATTGTAAGTATAGTATTATTTTTTCTAAAACTCTATTTCTAGATTTCATATATATTAAACCTGAAGTTCGGAACTCGAGTCTCAAATTTACGCACACAAAAACACTGAGAATCCTGACTTCAAAATAGACTATTAGGCACATTATGACTAGTCTAGACTATCAGTGATTTGGTCTCTCTCTGCTAAATTGAAAGCAAGAAATTAGAGCCCAGTAGTTCCTAACCTATGCCTATTTAAATAACAAAAGTTTGTTGTTGGCTAAGAAATGGAAAATTTAGTCCTAAGTTGAATAGGAATTAGTAGCTACAAGCTATATACAATTTCCGCTACAATACAAATTTCCACTACAAATCTTCTGGAATGCTTATTTTATAAGTTATTAATTTATTTGTATATATAATTAAAAAAATTTGATTAATTTATACACATAACAAAATAAAATTTCATGTAAATTTGTCAATAAATTATCATTTTATAGATTACTTTTTTTTTTTTTAAGAAACCAAAGCATTTTTCATTTCCACTTCTTAGGCAGATGGTGCCAGTTGTCAGAACTCACAGTGTAGATTGGAAGAAGTGCCCAAAGAATCTTTGTTCCAACCAATTATAAATTGCTCTCGTCTCTCCACTTCTAACTTAAATTTTATTTTAGTCACAAAACTTCTAATTTTCACATTTCAAATTTCAAAACTTTAACAATGTTTTATTTGATTTCCTAAAGTTTTAATAATGTTTTATTTTAATTATTATTTTGGAGTAATGAGTGTTGGTTGCACTTAGTTTTTTTTTTTTTTTTTGAGAGAGAAAGGTAGCACGCTACCCGCTTCATCCATACAGAAAAAAAATTCAGCTATAGAAGTTGAGGCAACTCGGCCTCAAATAAGTTACAGGCCACCAGACCAAAAAAAAAAAAAAAAACTAAAAAATAAAATAAAATAAAATAAAATAAAAATGAATGATAAAAAAGGAAACGTAGAAAAATAAAATTAAAAAAAGAAAGTAAATAAAATTTAAAAAAGTAAAACTTAAAAACAGTTCACGCATATGTTCATATGTCATGAATTCGTCGGTCATTTATTTATTTTATGTTTTTAGTTTAACAGTCTAATTTCTAAATAGATAAAAAAAAATATAATTTAAATATGAGATGATAATTAATATGTGCAAGAACTGAAGTAAAATTATGAAAAAAATTAATAATTTGTTGATTATGAATAATAAAAATAGTATTTTTTAGAAGCTTAAATTTTTAAAGAACAACGGTTGTTTTACATAACTTAACACGAAATCAATACATGAGGTTCTGAGTTTAAGTCACGTTAGAGTCATAACATTATAAATTTTCTTTCGTCGTCTCGAGTTTATCAAAATATCTCGAACCCAGACATTTTTTCTAAGAGTTAAAGCATTAAAGAACAAACTTTCACTATATACATGAGACTTAACGAGCACTTTAGACCAGGCTGGTCGCCGGCTTTTGTTTGGGCTGAGAGAACTTTTGGATTCTAATGCTTCCCATCACAGAAACTCCAACAGACACCATCGAGATTGACAACAACTAGAAAAGATCATGATATTATCCCAAAAATTTTGTAACTTATCGAACAAAAAATTATCGAATTTAATCAGAGTTTATATGATAATTTTGACCAGATTCAATGTTAACTAATTCAGTAACGACGTAATTGCAGGCAGAATGAGGGTTCGAAGTTCCGACCTTTTAAGAGCCTCTCGGGACCCTATTTATCCGAATATGTAGGTGATTAATTTTTCCTTGTATATTTGACAATGTAGCTAGAGTGAGTTGGGACCATTGGCGATGGAGAATCTATTGATTAGTCTCAGGTTAGATGAGCTTCTTCGCTACTGGTGTGAACCAAGTGAGACAAATGTAACGTGACTATGCCGACACAATAATTCACTACTCTTCTAAATATTTATGATTGTCACTTTGACTTATAGGAATCGTTATATGGACTCTAGTTATCATTCATTCATTTTTTTTCTTTTTTCTTTTTTTTGGGTGGGGGAGGGGAGAAAATGTTATTTTTGTGGATGAAGAGTTAGGCAAAGCACCATTAATTTTTTTTTTATTTTTTTGACCATTGATTACAAAATTCGCGGCATTCGAAGACAAAGTCCATATCATATTATTAATTAATAAGATGAGACATTACCAAGTTTTTAGTCTAATCGATTAGGGTTAAAAAAAAAATCCCTCAATCAGTGTTAGAACATCATGCAAAAATAGTTCAACTTAGAAATAATGTGATGGCTATTGTAGTCATTTAACAACATATTCGCCGATCGTTTTTAATTAGTATCTGCCTCAGCAAAATTATGATTAGCTAATTCTTAAAAAATCCGTAAAAAAGAAAAAGAAAAAGAAAAAGAAAAAGAAAAATTCTTCGACCAATTAATAATTTAAATTTAAGACGATGAATTGGTATAACCCAATCATTAATGAGCTTATTAAGATAAAATCTTTGATGCCCAAATTGGAAGCTTTTGCGACCTGACATTCATCATCTACCAAAAATGGCCATATAAGGGCAAATGAGTAAGAATCCATTTAAAAAAAAAAAAAAAAATCTAATATCAAATTTTCGAGGAAGCTCACCCGCCGGATCAATGCGAAAGTATTGCATAGACCGGGCATACCACGTCACCCAATGGCGGACCATGTCTTGGTTCGGTGTATTTTAGAGCCCAACCATGTGATTATTATTTTTTAATGTTTATTAGATGTTAGATTACGAAGCGGTAGTTGTATTGACTCGGCCACTATTCTTGGCACGTACCAAACGCACGAATTGACTCCACTTTTAGCTTTTCTTTTGTTATTCAAGTCTCCTTAAAAAAAGAAAAGAAAAGGTGATTCATTATTCTATGGTTCTTTGATGATATCTTCTTTAGCACATTGTAAGAGTATTATTGCTACAAAATCATCTAAACACGTCTGATGTGAAGAGTTTTAATTGATTTAGAGCATGCATAAAGTATATATATATAGATTTTAAAGAGAAAATTGTCTACAGCTCATCTAAAGAGAACTTATGTAAAGCAAAGCAACAAACATATAAAAATGGCCATAGAAACTGTTATTCACAGTTTTACGAAAGTGCTTACTAATCATGCATTACGAAGGGAGAAAAGCACAATGAAGATGAGGCCAAAAATACAAACTTTTGTAGCTGGGCTTTCGAAAGTTCTTATGCGTCATTTTTTTTTTCGATTATTTTACGCCGTCTCTTGTTGCATCATCCCCAAGAATTAAGTGTCTTCAAGCAAGGGACCACCTAGTGATGATAGAGACCTTCATGAAAAATAAAGCTCACAAATACCGAATCAACTCGACTGCATATTTTCCTTTCCTCGTCGTTGCAATCTCTCCAATCTGCAAAAATCACCCAAAAGAGCATAAACTTGCAATAAAAGGGGCAGAGATGAAGAGTATAAAGCAAAAGATTGCGGTAGTGGATATACAAAGCACAGTAATTTTGAGTTTTAATTCTTCGTATAGTAACCTCATCTCTAAAAATGGCTCCTAATTTAATTTTGGTTCAACATTTTTTTTTTTTGTTGAGAAGTTCAGCATTTTTTTGTTGAGGTTTTCTGTGTGCATTCCAAGTGTCTGATTGATGCTGCTGCTTGAAGTCGAATTAACTTTACGAACACAGTTAACAGAGTAACATGCAAGATGATAAAAATTGTGGTTTACCTTCAGTCTCCCCTTTCCACTAACAGAGACGACATCCCCCGTCTTAAGTGTAGCTCCATTTTTCATCACAGGAGACCAATTCACTCGCACATCACCATTACTGGAGGAAAGACAGCGAGAGAGGATGCATTAGTAAAACTATGCAATATGCAGCGGGCGCTAACAATAGCTAGCAAATCCTTGCAATCTTAACTAACTAAACAGAATAATAAATCATGCCAGAGAAATTCGAGCAAGCAAGCAATTGCCCACACCCATTAACCTGTGTTGCAAATCATGATAAACATTATGCGTAACATAACAGCAAATACTTGTCATTTGAAGAAAGTTGCTGCATTGATTCCAAATAATAGGCCGTTAAATGTAGATTCCTTTTTTCCCATTAAACGAATGGCTTAGTAGCATCATAGTCAGGTTGCTACCGCAGGAAATTAAATGGCTAAACAAAGAGCATAACTAGCTCTCATACAGAATAGCCATTCTAACCAAACAGATCCATGTTATCCAACTTATATAATGAAAAAGATCGAGAGTCCTCTAATAGATAAAGTTGATGGAAACTTGAAATGATTAAATAGATTTAGCTGATGAATATCTTGAATGCTTTCAACAGGATTATAAAGTAGGGTTATTCAGAGAGAGCGAAATCCTTGTACTACATTGCCACGACCAATTCAAGGTTTCCTTATTGAAAATTAGCAGACATTTCATGAGAAAAAAGCTGATTGATACTTGCTTAAGCAAGTCAGTAGGCATAGGACAACATTATCCATAAGCAACATATAACCAACTGAAACCCCATGCAATACATAAATTAGAGGTCATAACTTACCTGATCATATCAACAAGCTTCGAGCGTGATATTTTAAATCCTGCACTAGCTAGCGCATCAACCCTTAACGATGCTTCCACTGTTCTAAATGATTTAGTCCTAGTGTTGGACAGGAAATAAAGTGTCAAATTTATCAGGAACAAGCAAAGACACAGTCACCCAGAATTAAGTATGAAAAAAGACGGAAATAATATACTTATCCCAACCTTGGTGGCTCATATTCTAAGGCAAGCAAAGGTATCTTACTGCAAGAAACAGGGACATTTCCAACCTACAGAAATAACAAAAAAAGATCCATGTCATATTTTTAGATTCTTAAGGAAAGAAGCATAAGAGAAAAATGCATGCTATATGAACCCCGTGTTAGAAGTAACGGAACTGCAATCTCCACCTGAGATTTTCTACACAGAGGACATGGTTGATTAAATCAACCAAAAAGCCCAGAGAATGTTCATTCCTTGAGAGTAAAGTTACATCAATTAGCCACTTTTCTTCAGTCCTCCTCTATCTTAATAAACTTCCATTTTTCCTTTCTGAGACCAATCTTTACACTCTCTGTAGCTATTAAAATCTATCCTTTTTGCTTCCAAGCATAGAAATTTACCACCATTTCTGATCAGCACTAAATGATTATCCCCTCATACATATTTCCTACTGCATTTAAATACAACACTAGAATAATGGAAGGGCATTCACCTTCTCCATTGCAGAAGTGAGGAATTCAACGAGCTCGGGAACAACAAGGACCTGGGCACCCTTCTCTCCCTGAAGAGTAGTAAATGAGATATACATGAAAATTTTCAAGCTAAAAATAGTTGCAGGTACATAATAATTATGAATATTTAAGAACGCGCAACCTTAGACACACGGTTATGATGTACCTGCAATAATATATCTCCAACCTTATCTCTCACAATGCCAGTTCCGAGAATTGCACCGAGGAAGTCACCATGTGAACAGGGTTCAAACCCGAAATTCCCTGAGATACTGGAAATGTATTATTTCAACCAATCTAATTAAAAGACACATGCATTTATGCAGTAGTTTTTATAACACCTCAATGCAGCCACTATATCAGTGTTATCCATCATAGCGTCGGGATGTCCAACTGATATGCGGCATCGCTCAGCCTGAAAGGAAAAACAACAGAATAAAATTCAGATTTATAAAAATGGATTAACAAAAACAAACCAATATCTTCAAATAAAGCGATAGTTAATAGTAGAACCTGAGGATAGCCACCCTGTGATACTGCTTTAATATCAGCCAGTTTTTCTAGGGCCGACATAGTCTCTCTCACTACAGGTGGTGTTAGAAAATCAGTGTGCAGAACCTCTCTTCTTGACGAAGCCCTGCGTGCCTTGTTACGAACAAAAAAAAAAAAACTAAGCAGCCGCAACATCAAGATAAATTCTGAAAACACTGTGACGTAAATATATTCCTAGTAACATCATTCTTTTAACACGAAATGCAACGTTTTATGTCATCCGTCAATAGAAATCTACTTAAATAAAGAACACCCAATAATCACACATCACACAAAGTTGGGAAATTGCCTGGTTACATAAGAGGTGGCATAGTTAAGTGTTAGTAACCCATGCTTAAGCATTTTGAGACACCTGTTAGTTACCTCAGTTTTTTCTACTTTCTTTTTCTTTTTTCTGAAGAATTATGGGAGTGATGGTAAGCATAAAAGAACATCAATTCCAAAAAATCAGCCTACTAAATCTGGTTACATATTAATATCTAAGTCCAAATTCAAGCAAAATTTGAGAAATAAACCACAATAAATTACTCAATAACCAAAGAGAAAATGAGAATACCACGTCGAGGACGTTCTTTACGGCCTCGGCTACATTTCTATCCCCAATCCCTTTGAGCAAGGAGTCCCCACTCTGCCTCTGAGCGCTCGCAACCTCGCAAAAACCTAAGTAATCGCTAGCAAAGCATTAAACCCTAATCCGCATTAATCCGAGCGAATCGATACATGATTAATCCGAGATTGATGGTTTTTGGAAAGGGAAAAGGAGGGATCGATACCTCGCGAGTAGCGGTGTTGGTGGAGACGAGGGTATGAGAGGAGTCGACGAAGAGCCCTAGCAGGGAAATGAGCGGCGCCGCCGACGGGAAGCGCGGCGGCGGCGGCGGCGGCGGCGGCGATGGCCATTGTCGCAGCTAAAGTGTTTGCTCCATGGAGAGAGAGGAAGCGGGTGTTGGGCGAAGATGTGGCGTGATAAGGCCCCTGTCGAGACTCAGGCTAGACCCGAATCCATACCCGGTGGATTAAGATGGTTCGACTCGAACCTAATGAGTTAGAGAGACCTCATGACAACCTTATCCTACCAACAGGTCTTCAGAATGACCGACCGTCCCCGGTACAAATGACAAAAGACTTAATAGTTGGTCCCGAAATTCTAAGTTCGAAGATTAATTACTTTATTTTTTCAGCTAAATTTAGTTTTAAAAAAATAAACAAAACAAGTAGCATGTTTATCTTTCTCTCTCAAAAAAAAAAGTCGGCAGAATGTGAACCTGTTGCACAGAAAAATTTCATATACAATACATTCTCGTAGCATCCAATACTCGTTGCACAAAAAAATTTCATACACAATACATTCTCGTAGCATCAGCTACTCGTTGCGCAGAAAAATTTTATACACAATACATTTTCGTAGCATCCACTACTCGTTGCGCTGAAAAATTTCATACACGATATATTCTCACAGCATCCGCTGCTCGTGTCGTTAGAACTTAGAATATGAACTCTAACCGATTAAATACATGCATTTCGTCACTAATGAACAGTACAATTGCTTCGTGCACTATAAATTCTATGCGCGAAGCTATAGAAAATGCATTAAAAAATATTACAAATGGAGCTAAATGTTTTTTTTACCAATTAATGCTTTTAATATCTATCCACCATTGGAACATTACATATCCCAATTTAAGAATTTGCTTTTAGCTAGAATATTTATGATGATTGAGACTGAAATCACTAATTAGGTAATGGATATCTCCTTCCTAATTGCAATATCTTCTGTGAGGAATCTTGTCTTTTTTCTTGGTGAGTTACACCTTTCAAGAAACTGCTGTGAGGAATCTCCTATTTCTTCTCCAAACAATCTAATTAAAACTACAAATTACTGAAAGTAAATTCAAAATAACACCAAACCGAATAATCATAAAACAAAACTAAAGAAGCTTTAAAGCACAGTAAGTGAGTCATGTGGCTACACATATAGGCAGAAAAACGTGAGCGTGTAAGTCTATGGGCGAAGTCATTTGGATGAATAAGTCTGTAATGTGACAGTGACATCATATTATTATGTTCCTAAATAATTAAATTGTGCCTTTAAAATTTACTCATTCTATAATATTTTTTATAAAAATTTATTATATATTTTTTTAAAATAATTTAATTAGTTTCAAATATAAATAATATTGTGAAACTGCTTTGTTGAAGAACACCTCAGGTTTAACCCTTTGGGCCGCCATACCGCAAGGATTCGAGTTCGCACCGCTTCCTCGTAGATATCGCCGTGCTTACGTGGCACAAACGCCACTCTACGTGCGCGTCTCCCTACACATTTCACCCACTTCCACACCGGCGTTATCGCAATCCCTTCCGGCCCCACAGGTCCCAGTGGGAGATTTTTGCGTGCACCGCGGTCTATACACCGGAGTCTTCCAAACTTAAAACTCACAGATCTTAAATTTTTGAATAAAATTTGTTGGATGTAATCTATGATACTCTGAAATTATGAGTCCGTCTATGGTGCTTTTAAAAGCACCAAGCACTTGGTGTTTGTAAATTTTTCGGCCGTTAAATTTATCACTTTGATCATTTTTATCCGTTAGATCATATTATCAACCAACCACCCACTCAGTCTTAGAGGACCACTATCATTCTAATCACACATTTCTTAATTTAAGGGCTGAAAATCTACAAGTATTAATGACTTGATACTTTTAAAAGCATAGGAGCTCAATTACTGAAATTATATACTTAAAAGATTAGATCTTTTAGTAATATTTATTCCGTACAATAAATACTAATTTTTTAATAAATATAATAAATAATAAATATAATAAATAATAAATATTTTAACATTAATAGTTTTCAACCATTATTTGATGCGTTGTTAAAAAAATTATAAAATTTAATGTCCAAACTATTTACTCTCTATACTAAATTTTAAAATGAAGTGATTTGTTTATAGCTACGCGTATAAAATTTTTATATATAGAATAACCAAGTAAACTGTTGAGGAACAGAATGTATTTATACTGTCTGATATAGATAGTTGAAATGCATTAGCCTACATAAGAAATTTTTTCACACATTCTGTAATAAATAAGTCATCAATTTTTTTTTGTAAGCGAAAATTTTTATGTAAATTTTTCTTGTGCGCGCTGTAATTCTCTTTTAAGACCAATAAGAGTGTCATCTAATAACCGTTCCAAATGAAATGGTGCACTAACCATCAAATGGATGTGGCCGACTCACCTGGTGTGCAGAAATAATCCTTCAGACAGGATTCTACTATAAATGAGCGCCCGGTGTATAGACGCGGTGCAACAAAAATTCTCATCCAAGTGGGCCCCACCCACTCTTCTGTCGGGGTTAAAACGTGCCGTATAAAAAATGAGGCAATTGCTGAAGGGAACCGTCCCCATCTCTTTCTCTTCGAGGTTAATTTTTTTTTTTATAAAAAAGAAAAACTAAAAAGGAGGGGAGAGGAGATCTCTCTCTCCCGATTTCTCCTCCCAATCTTTTACCTCAAAGATCCCTCTTTTATATACCGTAGAATCTCAACCCATTTCCATTTCCATCGCTCCCACGAAAATCGCTTTCGAGGGATCGCTCGCGGGGACCCCCTTCGTCTCCTCTTCTCCCTCCCCCCGATCCGATCGGGTCGCTCCTAGATCGAGATCTTTGGATTGAGGTAACGATTCGATCCGTTTTAGCTCCGATTTGGTGATTTTGTGCTGTTTTTTGCTTCGATTTGTTGTGCATGTGTAGATCGAGATCGGATTGTGGTTATATGATGCCGATCGAGGTGCCGATCTGTGTTTTTTGCTAGATCGGAGTTGAATTCTCGTTTTGCATTGTAGGATTTGGAGTTTGATGTCTCGATCTGATCGTTTTTTTGCGTGTAATTATCGTCTGTTTTTGTTTTTGTGAGTCGTGAGATTAACTGTGTTGCGAGGAGTTTCTAGTACGGTTTTTTTTGCCGGAGTGAAGAGATTGAATTAGGAATCTGCTTTTTTAATTGAAGGATTATGCATGTGTAATCGAAGGTTGGTTAGGAGCGGTAAAACTTGATCTATGTATTCGGTATTAAACTAACTTCATCCTTATCGAATTTGTGTTCTGAGAATCATTTGATCAGACTAGATCAAGCAAATTTGGTGCGAGGTAGATTTTGCAAGCGAAAAATGTCTTTGACGTGTCTGAGTTGGTTCCTTTTGCATTATTGATTTGAATTGGAAGCATGCATGCTGGAAGAGATAAGTTTCTGTAAGAATCACTTCAGCAGGAAATCCTTGTGGCATTTTTATTGATAAGGTGCCAATTAAGTTGCGCTTCAAACATTATGCGTTATTATCCCTTGATGTTTGTCATATATGCTGCGATAAATGTAAATTGAAAATTTCTTAAACACTTTCTCAGAACTAAGAAAAAGGAGGCGGTTACGCGGTTAATGTCGCATCCTACTTGTCTTTACTGGGCGTTGTTGCTGTTAATTTATGTTCGTCATGACACATTTGCCACAAAAGCATTCAAATAGTATCTTCTATTTATCCTCGGATATTATTTTCATCTAAGAATTAGATTCATGAACTAATTACCAAACATGTATCATGTTATCTGAACATGCATTCCCTTATTCTGTAATACGTGGATAAAACAAGTATATAGAAGCATTCATGCTTTATTGCCTATTGTAGAGATCAGCTATATTTGTTTTCTTCCTTTTTTTTCGTCTCAATAATCTAACTTTTTAACAAGTGTGCAATATCCTGAACATGAAAAGTTCTATCTGTATGTGCAAAATTTTCAGCTAGTACATTTAAGCTTGTGAACGGTGATTAGCTTCACCACCTTGCTTAACTATACTATATGTTTTGCAGAGGCCATGGGTATGGAGATTCTCGGAGCTGATATTACATCAGGACCGGTCAAAATGGTTGGAGAGGAGAAACTTTCAAGTGAGACTGAAAATAAGGCTAAAACAAGTCTGGGACAGGAAGAAGAGACTACAAACGTTGGTATAGTTGATGGCTCAAGTGGAACAAATGGGGAGGTTAAGGACAAGGATAGTGCATCTCATTTCCCAAAGGACGCTGTCGATGAGTGGCCTGCACCTAAGCAGATCCATAACTTTTATCTTATCAAATTTCGGTCTTATGAAGACCCTAAGATGAAGGTCAAACTTGAACAAGCCGACAAAGAGATTCAGAAGAAGAACCAAGCTCGTTACCAGATAACAGAAGCCTTAAAGGCAAAGAGGGTATGTAATGCACTTGTGGCTGTTGTATGACTCTCATGATAATCGTAGGCCATAACCTGAAAGACTATGAGGGGTCATGTGGTTTAAGGTTTCTAATATTCTGGAAATGTTGTATATTTTATATTTGGAATAGCAAGTTTGTTATTAACTTATCAAGCCACTTGGGTTGAGAGGTTGTTAGGAATTAGTATATTCCTATTAATGGACTACTAATAATTCCCATCAAGTATGAAAATAAGAATACCTCATAACCCATAATAATCTAGTATTCCTACCACCTAGGAATCTACTATGATTCTACTACTTCACTAACACCTTTTACAACTTCCCAACTTGAGTTGAGTACTAATGATTTGAATATTTTCAATAGAAAATATGGAGGATTATCGGAATAGTACAAACCATGAACCAAGCGGGCCCTAAATGAAGTTTGATACTTTGTAACTTTCTTAATAGTGTCCATGCCCTGCAGTAGTCAAATTTGGTGTGTTGGTTTTACTAATTATTTCTGCAACAGCAAGGAAGTCACCCAAATCTTCATAAAAATCGTTACCTATCTGATACCTGTTTCTCTATTCTATGCAGTCTGAACGAGCTGGTGTTGTTGCCCAGCTCAGGCCTTTGACTACAGAGAACAAGCAGTACAACGAAGCTATGAATGAGAAAATGAAGGAAATTGAGCCTCTCCATACTGCCTTAGGCAAGCTCCGTAATGCAAATAATGCAGTGAGAGAGAAGGGCATAGGTTTGTGCTCTTCAGAGGAAGAACTTAATGATCTGGTAAGCCTGAATTATCTCAACATTTTGGTGTTTCATATCCAATTACGGTGAGTGTAACATTTTTCCTTTGTCTTATCTGAGTAGATTAAGAGCATACATTATCGTATCAGTCACGAGAGCATATCCTTAGATGAGGAGAAACAGCTGCTGCGGGAAATTAAACAGCTTGAAGCAACAAGAGGAAAGGTGATCTCTCAAGCTGCTATGAGAGCTAAGCTGCAGGATTCGGTGGGTCATAAAGAATCTATCCAAGACCAGGTTAAGGTAAGGTTACTTCCCCTCTATTATGTTTTCTGTCAACCAAGTATCTTGTGCAGTAATGTTCCAACCCAAAATTTGGGATTGGTGTTAAATTTATCGTACTTTTCGCAGCTTGTAGGTGCCGACATTGATGCTGTCAAAAAGGAGAGACAAGCAGTGAGGGGAAAAATTAAGCCTCTGGAGGAGCAACTCAAGGCCATTGACGCAGAGATCAGTTCTCTACAAGATGAACTGACTTCTGTGAGTGAAAAGAAGGACAAGGCATTTGAGAACCTACATGAGCTGAGAAAAGCACGTGATGCAGCCGTAAGTATCCATCTTACGCTCAGGTTATATGTGATGGAATTTATCCTCATGATCCTACTTGAATTATTCGGTATTATGATATGCTTGTTTTGTTCTCGTACCTCAGACTCTGATGTTGGCATTTGTAACTTGCTTTTACTGCAAGGTCTGCTTCTTTTGTCTAGTGCCTTCTTCCTTGAGTTATTGTGTCATTACTTGAACCATTGTGTCTGTCTTTCAGAAAATACATTTATTTCAAACTGATAGGATTTAATACCGAGTCAATAACAGTGCTTTCGGAAACACATATGAAGTGACCGTGTACCTTAGTTTTAAAAGGTTTGTGCTGAACCGCTGTTGAGCCTGACCAAACTCTAGAATGAGATGGACAGCTCTTGAAAGATTAAGTAACTCTTTTTGAAGTTTCCAGTTTTTGAGTTGCAGTATATTTAGCCCAACATTGATGATGGTAATGATGGTGATGATGGTGGTGATGATGATGATGATGGTTATTACAAGGGTCTATTTCTGTCATCATTCATTGATAACTGTCATGGTTTAGAGGTTTTCTTAGGTTTTCAATCCATCAAAGCTTCCTTCCGGACATTTATTCATATATGCATACATGCATAGTACATGGACATAGCGACGTCCATGTTTTATTCTTGATTACATGACCTATCATCCTCCTGAACCCAAGAATGTTGATTTGTTCATGATGTGTCCATGTTTCATTTAAATTGTACTATCTGCTAGAACTTACATTGTCTATTTTTCTGGTTTTACTACGTTTCAGAATTCATGCTACTTCCAAAACCGTTCACTCTTGAACAATGCCAAGGAACTCGCTGCAAAGAAGGATATAGCTGCATTGGAAGCACTTGCCCACAGCGAGGTGTCTATTTATTACATGCTAATCCGCTATGTGTTTCATTCATCTTTAACCCTCTTGTCGTAACTTTTCTTTCTTTTACACATTTTACACAATAGGTAGAAAAGTTCATGTTGCAGTGGAGCAATAATAAAGAGTTCAGGGAAGATTACGAGAGGAGGATATTGCCATCACTGGACAGCCGGCAGTTGAGCAGGGATGGCCGGATGAGAAATCCTGACGAAAAGCCCATCATAGCTCAGGAGACTCGACAAACTACAGAAGCCGAGGTGGCTCCAATAAAATCAACTGCAAAGCAAACGAAGGAGGCTGCTGGCCCCATTTCACGAGCGGACTCTGCCTCTACTGAGAAGGTCCGTGACAAGGAGATTGCTAAGGTGAGTGAAGTTGATTCGAAAGAGAAGAAAGGGAATTTAGAGGATACTGTAAAGAGCCATGATGCTGAGAAAACCCAGAAAGAGTTACCTAAAAAGCCTGAGATTGATGCCGAAACATTGAAACAAATGAAGAGAGACGAGCAGATTTCAAAAAATAAGTTGGCCTTGGAACGGAAGAAGAAGTTGGCTGAGAAATCGGCGGCACAAGCAGCAGCTAAAGCTCAGAAGGAGGTTGAGAAAAAGCAAAAGGTTTATTCCTCATCCCCTTTCCTCCTTTATATTTGAAAAATGTTTCTGGATACATTTTTTTTGTGTATTAAATTACATAACCCATCATTTTATTTTATCTCATTTGCAAAATTTACTTAGTGACTTCAATTTGGTGCCGATATTCCACTATTATTTGCTATTGAAATTTGTCCCCTATAGTTTGAGTTGGTGCTGAAAACTCACTATTTAATTTAACATTTTGCATCAAGGAAACTTTTGAATTTTTTTTGACAACAAATCAATCATTGTGGGCCAAATTGCGATGGGGAAAAGTCGGTGGATTTTTCTGAACCAAACTTTAGTTAGAGGATCAGAGGGTAATTAAGCGAAAGTCTGTGTGCTTTTGTCAATTAAACCCTTCTTTTTTTTCCCTCAGGAAAAAGAAAAGAAAGCTAGAAAGAAGGCCGCAGCACAAGCACCTGGTGTATCTGACGAGCTGACTGAAACAGAAGAAAAGAACACTGAAGAGGCAGAAGCTAAGCCTGAGGTGGAAACCCCGGCTCCAGCAAAAGCTAAAGAACTGAAGGAGACTGTTAGGTATAAAAACATTCAAAAGAATCAAAGTCAACTTCCAAAGGTTATACTGAAGAGGAAAAAATCTCATCAGTCTTATTGGAAATGGGCGGCTCCTGCTGCGGCACTTGCTCTGGTGCTTGCCATATTTGCGTACTTATACTTATCGCGGGCAAACTAAAATTGCCGGCTATAAGACCATTTTTGCTTCTGAAGCAGATCACATAGTTTTAATTCATAATCACCTGTTCTGTGTTGGACCGATCTCGTGTGGTTCTTTCTCTAGGAAACAGCAAAAAAAGTTTACTCTGGAAAAAGATATTCACATATGATACAATTGTTGTGGATTGTAATGTTTGGACTAAGTTATTTGCTCTTGCAATATTTATGTTTCCTTTAATCTCGATACTGTTACATCCTAGTTTGTAGTCGCAGAGTCAATGAAACGTCCTAAATAGCCATGGGGTGCTATAGTTGCTTATTCTTATCATGTTGCTGGTGATGATAACATGTGCTCACCAGAATAATGTACTGACAGATAAAAGTTGCAAACTTCATAGTTTAGAAGTTCGAACTGGGGATTAATTTTTGTGTTTGGATACGCATTTGCTTTTGCAGTGAATTTTTATTAAATGGATTGGTGAACCTGGCGTTCAGCAGCATATCCATTGGTGATCCGGATTTTTTTTAGGTTCCTTTTCTTTTATTTTCCCAAAATTTTTACTGTGACACTCCATGTTCTTCGTAGTGTTGGTAAGTACATTAAACGAGTTGCAGTTCTCATGGTTTAAGATCCTTATTGATGTCCACCTGAGAATAAATCTTAATCATCCAAAAGCAATAGTAGGAAAAGGTTTAAAGATTTTGCAGCAACTGTGGAAGCAGAGATGATTTGCGCCGGCCTGCACAGGGTGTGTGCAGCGCAATATTCTGTGAATTTGTGTAAATCTCATGATAATATAGTTTCACCGGCACTGGATGTGCAGTGTGCCACCCTTAATTTATGTAATTTTTTTCTGACAATATAGTTTTCCCAACCCAGATTCTACTTCTATCACCAGGTGTGTGGAGTGCACCATTTTATAACTTATACAGATCTCTTGCTACCATAGTTTTCACCAGCAACAGCACTTTGTAGCTTATGTTATTTTTTTGATAATATAGAATATTACTTCTATCTACTTGTAAATGTAAATCCAACACTACTAGTTAAAAAAAAAAAAAAAAAAATAATGCGAACCACGATTTGCCGAGAATGGGGAAGGGAGTAGCCAGCTACACACTCAGTTGCACGGTTCATCTTCCAAAAGAAATTAATGGCTCGAGCCCAAACCCCAACATATTACTTAGCTGATCTACAACATCAATTGTGGTACGGATAGAGGCATCTCCCGCATCAGGTAAAGCCCACCCCGCATAGATCTGAAACAAATTTGAATTATCATGTCCGTATCCTAAACTTGGATCTTACGGCTTATAGATCCCAATAGAATTCATTTACTTCTGATTTTGAGATCGATGTAGATCTAACTTGAATGCTCAATTTCTGAGACTTAAGTGTATGTTTAGTCTTGCTTCTATTATCCTTTCGGCTACACCTAGAGACCATCTCTAATAGAATGCCAGTAAAGAAGAAACTTTATTTCTGCCCGAGATACAAAAGCTCCAATTGTCTATTATTTTTCCTTTTCATATCTTTTTTTTTTTAAATAGAAGTAATTAGTAAAATTATAATATAGTGCTTCGTCTAATAATACTAATAAGACAATACTTTATTAAACACCACTATATATTTTCTCCTAATAATGATATTCATGCGATACTTTATCGAACAGCAGTATACCCTACAGCAAAGTCAACTTTTGATCAAGCATGATTGGCCTAAATTCTTTGCGACTGCCTTTACATAAGCTGCACATTAACCCTCTTCAAACCCTATCTCTCCTAGCCTTTGATGAAAGGGGGGTCTCTAACTAAGGTCTAAGAAAAAACAAAGATGGCTCGAGCCAAGTTGCTAGCACTAGCTCTTCAAATAATCTTGGTGCTCTTTTTGTGTTCATCATCATCATCATCATCATCATCATCATCATCATTTAATGATGGGAGGAGTAGAGCTTTGCCACCAAATTTTCTCCCCAAATTGCCTCCTTGGTTTGGTATTGCTGTGGAAGGAGTCATCTACTGCAAATCATGCAAGCTCAAGGGCTACGTTCGCTCCATGGATGCATCCCCAGTTCCTGGTTTGGCTTCTTCATTAATTTGCTCATAGCTATTAGTTCTTGTGTAAATCTCTTTCGGAGCACGTTAAGCCCCAGCATTTGTCAAAAGAAACGAAAAAAAAAAGTTCTCTAGCTTCTAATTACGAAGTAAGCTCTTACACTCACAAAGAAGCTCTAGTTTAAAACTTATGATAGCTAGGCACCGTGGTAATACATCTTTGGTGGATTTGTTTTGGTTCTATTGAAAACAAAAAACAAAATCCAATCGCTGTGATTGTGTATCTACCATTACATTTTGGTTTGGTTGCAATTTAGCCTTTTTAGTTAAATTTTTTCATCCAAATACTCAGAATTATCCAAGTAACCATGAAATAATTATTATTATCATGTGTGCAATATTTTGGATTTCTCATACTGTAATAAGATCGGCAACTAACCGAATTATCCAAGTAATGTCACGAAAAGTATTAGATAGCAAAAAATGCAAAGATTGAAGACTAATTGACTAAAACCTCTAAAAAGGTTAAGTACGTATTATCTAAAACCTGCCGTTTCAAATAAAAGACTATTGAATGGAATTTCAATAAAAAAGAGCTATCAAATATGTTTATAACACTTCGTCCTTAATTACCATATCAAATAGGCTCTAAATATATAACAAGTGAATCAGATCAATCTTCATAATAATCAATCACGCAGGTGCAGTTGCAAGGCTACTATGTCACAGCCAAGGCCACACATTATCGGTGGACGGAACAACTGATAGCAACGGCTACTTCTTGATCCAGACGTCGAAAGTGACGGGCTTTATGACACGCGAATGTAAAGTGGTGATCCACTCATCGCCATTGCGGTATTGTGACACACCGATCTACGCTGGAGACAAAGGTAGTACTGGAGCCTCCCTCAAGTTTGAGAGAGTGTTGGCGGCGCCGTATGGCCTCCAAGGCCTCTACTCCGCCGGAGTCCTTTTGCTTGTTCCAGATAGTGTTATCAAATGTCCCCCTTAGGTGTTTGAAACAAGAAGAGCATTGTGTGTTTATTTTCAATAAGGAAAATGTCTTTGCCTCCTATAATAAACATAATTTAGTGAAAGAAGCTTCGCAAGAGAGTGTGTAATATTTCTAAAAAAAATTTAGAATTGTAATTAGAAAAAACTACAGAAGTCAGATCAAGCAAGCACTTAGTGATTGAAAAATAGCTGCGAGAAATATCTAGAGGTTCAACTAGTGGTATGTGACATGCGGTACAAACTATTTAACAATTTATCTTGTAAACATAATGGTATTCATAGTTGAGAGTGGAATGAAGAAAAAAAAATTGTAGTCGTAAGCTAAAATATATCCTTTGATCAATTCCACCCATTAGATTATACTATTCAACCAACCACCCACTCAACCCTAGGGGGCCCACATCATCCTAACCGTCCATCTCTTAATCCAAGGGTTAAAAACCTACAAGCACCAATTGCTTGGTGCTTTTAAAAGCATAGGAGCTCAATTATATATATATATATATATATATATATATATATATATATATATATATATATATATATATATAAACAAAGGTTTTTGCTACTAAAGTTGAATGCAAGCGACTAGTAATCAAACAGCATTCGATAAGTGACATTCGATAAGTGAAAGTTTGATCCGATACAACACCAAACTTGCTCACGCAACCAATCCTATGCAATCACAATATTTTTCAGAAAAATAATAATAATAATAATACCAACCATCAAAACCTTAGCGAACTGCACTAAGTACAGTTGGATAAGATAGTTTTTGAATATCTTAATAATTGTTTTTTATGGCAAGCTAAACTAACTTTGTCAAAAGAGTCAGGAGCAAACTATGCAAAGTCTAATGTAAATTTATTAAATTAACTTAATCAGAAAGTTTTGTTGAGTGCCAAAATCTAAGCAGGATTAGATGGACTCTTCCACTGACTCATCTTTTTCGTGTTTGCTACATAAAATCTTCTTTAAAAAGTAGAAACTAGTATCGATCCAATTTACTAGAGTCATTAATGTACAATGAAATTGGGCACTCGATCGACTCAATAGGTTACTTTTCACACACGGTTTGTTCGAATCTTGAGATCTCAAATCCCTATTATAATCTTATACTACAAGTTGGATGTTTATGATATTAATTAATTAACTTGATATTTCCAATGTAAAACTCCTATTATTAATATATATCCGCCATGTTGGAATTCACAAACTAAATGTGTCTCCGCATTCAACCATAATGTAACCCCCTATTTAGCAGAGGATAAGCCATAATTATCAAATATTTATTAATATATAGTTTATTTTAATACAAATTCTAAGTTGTTTTCTACAAGATCGTTATTTTAAATAATATGGCATTAGAGTAGTTATTCCTAAATTCGCTTCGTTCTGACGAGTCTTGAATTCGATTGTAGGGATTTCTCAGTCAGATTATTTATATAATAACTTTTAATATTGAGAATACAAATAATTGGCTTGCAAAGAAGAATAAAAAAATTTAAAAAAATATTAGCAACATTAAAAAGAAAAAGAATAAAAAAGAACTAAATCAAAAAAGGTTCAAATTAATGCACAACACGAGTAACATGTATGGCTAATGATGATGACCAGTTGTTCACCGACACACCAATCGATCGCATCTCCCGGAAGAATTAAATGATCCGAGCCCAAACTCGCACGCCATAACCCCAATCCCCAACACCTCCATGCATGGGTCAACTAACTCCCAACACTATTTAAATACATCTATCTAAGCACACATTACTTGTTTATACACTTCAATCAACTCAAACCACCCCTATATATTAGCTCTAGTGTACTATATGGTTCATTTCAAACTAACCACTCTTTTGTTTTCGCTTTGAAGGGCCTAAATGATGGCTAATTGGCTCAGGTTGTTCACTCTCTCTCTTCAGCTTGCCCTGCTACTCTTAGTGTTTCTCTCTGCTCGGCGTGTCGACGCCGTCGGCCTCCCGAAGACACCCGTAAAGTTCAGCGTCGGAGTGGAAGGCATCGTCTTCTGCAAAAGGTGCAAGTTTCCCGGCTACAACAGGGACATGGATGCATCTCCTATTCCTGGTTCGATTTTTTCTCCTAATATTTTTGTTTTCTGAGAGAAAGATAGTATACTATTTGTTTCGTTCATTTTTAGAAATAAATTCAGTTATTAATGTGGAGCAACTAGACTTTAAATTTGAAATCTCGGATACTAAGCATTAAATTTTTAACCAACTGTGGTAGGTACGGTCAATGATTTCCCTCCTAATCTTGTAGGCAAATGCTTGAAAACTTACTAATCCTCTTTCGGTCATTTAATTTCTTTCAATGGTTTAGAAGTTGGGTTGCAAACACTTTGGAACACTTTTGAATTTTTTGCAGACTATAGTGCTTGTTTAATCCCACTTTCGCTTTTACTTTCAGTCGCAGTAATCAGTACTCAGCAAAGAAAAATGTAAAAATTTCTAATATACGAGAAAGCTACAATGAGACTTTACGCCCAAAAATAAAAGCTCTAATTTAGAGTTTCTGATTCTCCTGCTCTGATCGTATTCGGATCAAGCCTCGTTTCCTTCAATAGTTGTGGGCTGAAGCCCAGCCCGAAACATGCTACATGGTTTTGCACCGGGCCTCGAGCTTGGTGTGGCTCGGGCCTAACCATGCTGATTCCATCTTTAGCTCTAAGAGGCACTTAACTCCAAATTACATTGCATATCACATATCTTTTCTCTGAGGATTCATCATCACATTAATCCTACTCATGAATATGAAAATTTTCTATTTTTTCCTCCCGTAGGCGCCGTCGCCACTCTGCGTTGCTACAATGGCAAACGAGCGGTCTCACTAAGGGCGAGAACCGACAACAATGGCTACTTCTTGATCCAGACGTCGAGCCTGACTACCTTCACAAGCAACAAGTGCAGAGTCTTTGTTAAACCATCACCGACGTCATCGTACTGCAACGTGCTCGTCTACCCAGGAAGTCGGGGGGCAGCCCTCAAGTTCGAGAAGGTTCTGAAGCTCCCCTACGGCCTCGAGGGCCTCTACACCGCCGGCGTCTTTGTCTTCGCGCCGAGTGTCCCCACATGTCCCTCTCACCCTTGAAATTGATCATTATTTAGTGAATATGATTAATTAGGGTGATCAATTTGATGGTGATGGTTTAAGAAGTTGCAAGTAGATGGAATTAGATAGTTGTGGAGTGAATAAAAGCTTATGATGTTCGAGTGAGAGCTCAAGGGCTAAAATGGTTCGTGACATACATAGGATTGTTTTCTCTTTGCGCAACTTATTCTGAGTCAACTTATTAAATTGAAATAATTTTAGTTTGCATTAAATTCCTCTATGTTTGTGTAAACTAACCGTATTGTAATGAATAATTTAGTTTGCATTTTGATCTTTCTTATGAAGTTCCTACGTTACATCCTTTTTGTATATTTCGATGTTCTGGACTTTTACACTATTGCAGCTTTAATTAAATAAAAAATTTCACTTAAATAATTTAGTTTTTTTTATTTCTCTTCTAATACATTATTGTCGCATCTTCGGCACAATTTCCTTATATCACCCCATCGGAAATAAGATAAAATTTGAAAATCATGTAAAAACTTTAAAGAAAGGAATAAAAATTAATGTTGCCCGCGAGAAAAAGGGTCATATATTGAAAACATGGCGTAAAGCCTAAACCCTAATAATTTTTCGTGACCAACCGAAGCTGATATTGATCAGTGCGAACTAACAAAATTTAGGAACTAAATTATTCAAGTAAAAAATTACAATAGCTAAGTCATAATTAATGTAGCAAAATATAGGAGCTATTCATGCATTTTGTCTGGGTCCTTTGCCTATATGTTGATCCTAATTAGTGTGGTCAGTTTTAATGTTAAATCATTTTATCCGCCATTTATTTTATCTACACTGGCCGAGCCCAAACACCCTTGACCACACGATCTGGTCCACGAGCCGCCCCAACCTCACTGCTCCTAGCCCGGGCCGGACCAGGTTGGGGTCGCCCACCTCCGAGCACGGCGGCTCCCCCGCGCACCACCCGCCGGGGACGAACCCCCCGCCGTTCGACCGCCCAAGCAACTCCGAATCGATCCGGTCCAGCGCCGGCTCACCGCGGTCGAACTTGCGCGCAAACGCAGCGCCGCTCTTCACCATCTTGGGAAGGTCGGCCACCGTGAGCGCGTTCGGGTGCTGCTTCGGGGGCACGTCCCAGGCGATGTAGTGGAGGTCGTGGTTTACGACGGTGCGTTTGAACGTTTCCGCGTTACAAACTACGGTTTGGAAGTAGCCCTCCGGGGAGGAGAGGAAGTTGGTGTAATACATGAGGAGAGTTCTGGGGAGGTTGTCCCAACCCCATATGCAGAACTCGGCGAAGTCCCGGGATAAAGCCACCCATGCAGATCCTGTTCAAAAAATATGTTAACAACACTACGTTCAAACTTTGATATGTTGTTGTTGAGTCACGGAACTTCATTTTGTGTTCCAATAGTTCGTTACGAAGAACGAATGACGTAGCAGCTGATTGAGTTGTCGCGCAATCTATAAAAAGCTATCTCTTAGAAATATAACTAATGATTAAGTCAGCATATCATCTTAACTTTATCTCCGAAACCTTTAAAGTTGAGTTACTCAGTTATAACGAACTGAAATTCAAATGAGGAAAGATAACATTCACTATAATTGAGTGACTAGTGATGCAATTTACTCAAATCTGTGGCGAAATCGTAGAAAATATGTACCTGCAAATAGTTTGAATGCGCTTGGTAGTTCTCTTCTCTGGGTTACCCAGAAGATATCTGATTTGCGAGCCATGTAGAGTCCAGGATCTATTACCAAGGGTTTTGCCCTTTGCGCCCTGTAACAAAACCAAATTTACTAAATCATTTTTTATTTTACAAAAAAAAAAAAGATATCACAAGGGCCAGTAATTGAGACTTTATACTTACTCCTTCCATCCCAATCTACCTGTGTGCTCCACAAAGTTCAAATTTCTTGGCAAAGTTGCGAAAACATGCAGCAAATCTAAAACCATGAAAAAAGAGAAGAAAAAAATCGCTCAAAATTAGCAACCTCAGAAAGAAAATGACCTCTGTATTAAGGGCTTGTTTAGATACGTAAACATCTTATTCTTTTTCTATTTATTTACTCCTTAGTCACACAACAATTGGCTGATGAGGAATATTGAAAATAAGTTATTTTTTCAAAATAAGATAATCATCTTGTAAGTAAAATATATCATTCTGAAAAATTATGACACGTAGATTTTATAATAATTTAAAAGATAACATCTAAATTACAATTACAAAAAAAAAACATTATCGGATTTACTTATATTAACATCCAAATATAAATTCTAAAGGTCCAGCTGCCTTTATTATATTGTTAAGTTTATTTTCATAATGAATAAAGCGAATAACATGCTATTTTTTTCTGAAAAAAATAAAAATCTATTGAGCTTACCGTCTTGTGTGACAAGGGGATAATCTGAGGCACTGAGGTTGATGAACCAATCCCACTCCTTGCTCTTCTTGAGAAGAATAGCACAAGCATGCAGAGTATTAGCAACCATGGTTGCTCCTCTGTACGTAACCATATTAGCCTTTGCGATTACATGCACATTCCCCACTTCAGCGAAAACGGTCTCATTCGCGATGCGCGAAGCGAGCTCCGATCTCTCCGCGACCGGGGATTCTGAATCCAGATGAACTACATACTGATTTCTCGGGTGGTAAATTACTTGCAACAATCTCCAGAGCCGATCCAAATCGCCTTTCGACCCAGAAACAAAGTAGGCCAAGCGCGGAACGAAGGAAAGAGGGGTCGGCGGCGGGGGCGGAGCAGAGGAGGAGGAGGAGGAGAAGTTGGTGTGTGAGTGGACAGAAGCCGTGTTGTTCGTCGAAGCCGTCGTAGGTAAGATGGAGAAGATGGTGTAGAAGGGAGAGATGAGGCCTATGTTGAATGATGTAGCCAAGAGAAAAATGAAGAGAGTGGTGCTGAAGAGAAAGGGGAATACCCATCTCTTCTCCATTGAAAACAGAGGAAACAGAGGAAACAGAGGAGCTCTTGGGTTCATCAATTCCATTCCATATGCTATGCTTTAGATAATATATATAGCTCATTTGTAACAAAGGAAATGGACAAAGTGAAGAAGGATTCTAATAGATGAATCCATCATATCTGAGCAAACATAACAAGAAAATCAGATAAAGGAGAAAAAAACAGAGATAAGACACCAAAAAAAACAGAGTGGTGGTGGTGGAGTTTTTGATGGGATTGGGTGTTTATTGTGTGAGAAAACGCCAAAAACTTGGATTCAGATGACAGATTCGAGAATTTGGGGGATGTGGGTATGCGAGTAAACAAGGAAATATTAACCAAAGGTAACAGAGTTTCGCAATAAAGTGGATTCTACTTGAAAAAGAAGCATGAAAAGGAAAGAGTAACATCAAATCAAAGGGACTTATTAATGCATGGGTAATTTTTGTGGCGATTGAAGCGCAACAATTGCGGTTGAAATATATATAACCATTAATAGGATAAACAAATAGGGGGAAGAGGAGAACGCAAGGAGAAAACCAAAGATGTAATAAAGTATGAGTGACATGGGATTGTGGAGTGAATAGGAGAATTGATTGTGAGGGTTATTCCAACCCTCATCTTTATTTTAATTTCACGAAACAAATTTCAGTAGGGAGCTCTCGATCCGCAGTAAGTGTCATCTTTATCTCCATTCAAGGATTATAATTTTTCTCTCCAGTATTTTTTTTTTTGAATTTCAATATTAAAAAACATCCGACAAACTCTTAAATAAAAATAAAACTAATACGTGGCAGTAAATCGAAGATTTCCCAGCGAAGCGTTGTCGGCGAGCTCCCTACTGAAGTTTTATTGCCATTGTAGCACTCTTTTGGCTTACCCCTATTTGTAACCCTTATTTAGTACAATCTTAGTAAAATAAATTTGAAATTTTTATGTCACGAAAGAGTAAGGACGGGATTTGAGATTCAGAAGCAAAAGCACTAATCAAATCTACATTTCTACTTTTCCTCTAAATAACGGTCATCTTTATTAGAGCATTTGATGAACAGAAAAATTAGAAGCTTTTGGTGTTATGAAATCTAAAAGCAAAAAAACGCAATGTTGTGCTCCTGTAAAATAGATGTTACTATTGATAATGTAATACAATGTCCTTTTATTAAAAATATTATTCAAATAATATTTTGTTCAACCAAATATGCTCTTAGAAGTAATAGCGTGTGTTGTATATAAAAAAAGGGGGGGTTGAATATAAGCTAGGAATCAGTTTCTACTGAGGAGTTATTATGGGATCTGGGCTACGATATCGGAGAGGTAACGGTAATATTATTTTATTTAGTGTTCACATAATTTTGAGATAATATTTCGTTTGGAACCGTCGCTGCCATATTTTTATTTATTTTGCCGTCCGGCCACGTTAACTCACCCTCTCTCAAATCCTCTTTTTCTCTTTGATTCTAAGCTTTCCATGTGTACAATGCCTTATGTCACCTCTCTTACCTTGTTCTCTTTATTTTAAAAGCACTTTTTTGTGCCTTTTCTCTCTCATCTGTGGGTAATCTCATGGCTCTCTCTCTTTGTCCTGTTCTTTTGGCTTAGTTGCATACGTGTCTATCAATAAGAGCTCTCCTTCAAAAACATGAGGTTAGAGTTGTACATTGTAGGAATTAATTGATATTTAAAAAGTTATTATTTGCTTTATGAATGGCAAACTTATTAAAGCTTCAATCTTTGTGTTACAAAAATTAGTGAAACTTTTTGTTGCAGTAAAAGTTTTATTTTTTTAGCTTGAGAAAAATAGTTATTATAGGAGATGACCAATTAGATACTTTGTTAATTAGATTACAAATAATCTAATTAGCAATATGTTTGACCCTGCGTTACGTGTACGCTTACATTGTTACTACATTTGAGGTTTTACTATTAGATTATGAGTTCCAAACCATAAATAATTATCATCAAATGCCATTTAAAGTGAACGCAGTTCTTTTTTAGTTTGCTTTACTACTAAACTCTGAATCCTAAACCCAAAGTGAGACTAAAAATTTCTCTAAAAAAAAGTGAGACTCAAAAATGAATTGGTTACAACACTGTCAACTTAGTGGGCCGATCCAACAACATCGGAAGGCCCATTTTCTCCACATCTCACAATTGCTGATTGGGCCCTTAATGGCCTAGGCCCATATCTATGGGCCGGGCTCCTTATTCTTGGGCCTTGGCCCCAATTATTACTGACCCAAATTCCCATGAGAGCGGATATACTACAATGGGGTGACATAAGAAGATGTAGAGCGAAAAATGCTAATTTATTGTAGGACAAGTTACACTTTTGGTTTTCAAACTATGAGGGATCGACACTTTAGTCTGCAAACTTTAATTTGTTATAATTTTCGGTTCGAACTTTAGTATTTATTGCAAAAATCTTTTGATCCAATTTAGTTGGTCGGATATTGATGATTTGTTGATATGACTGTGATGTGGCATTGTCATAACATCAACCACGACATTCTCATATTATTGTCACATCATCAACATGTTATTGTTCAATTAATTATTTTTTAGCAAAAAATTATAACAAATTAAAATTTGAAGACCAAAAATGTCACGTGCTTCATAGTTTGATGACCAAATTGTAATTTAGCCTCTACTGTATTTAGTGTCAGAGTTTCATCATAAGAAAAAAACTAGCAATATGTGTAGAGATTTCTCAATCCTTATCCTATCTCTATTTTGCATGCCTAGAGTTTGGTTTGAACTTTTTTTTATTTGAAAGTTTAGTTTCAATTGGTGAAATTGTCCGTTTAAATTGATAGAATATTTAATTGAACAATAGAGGAAAGTTTACGGACTAAAATGTTTATGTGAAAAATTTAAAGACGGAGATGTGATATCGAGATAGTTCAAGAACTATTGATACATTACACTCAACTTAGAACTAGCAATTCAAAGGAAATTACACTCGCTTCGAAAGATGCATTTCCACTATCCGAAAACTACATATACTATAGTACTAGGATAAGCCAGGATCAAAATCGAGAGATTTTTATGAGGCCCACAGTCCGGTCAGTATTATGGTGACCCTCTATTGCATCATCATGATTCGAAAAAGTTGGGTGTAGGACGGATTGGACGCTTCTATTGTAACATCACAAGTTGTCACATCATACCACCTCGACAGCCGTGCAGTGCAAATCGAACGTCAACATCGATGCCCTCGACTTCGGTACTCGGCTTCCCGCAGCCTCTGCTGCCGCGGGGATGAGCGGGGCCTCCGTCGAGACTATCCTTTCGGGCGTGGTGAGCCACTTAGACTGCATGTACTTGTGCTTCCGCCACGGGCCCATGTGCATCCGGTTCTCCTTCATGCACTGCTTCGCCGCCTCGCACATGATCTTCACAATGTTCTTCAGCCTCTCCAACCTGCCCACGAAAATCTGCGGTAGGCGGCTCACCATGCCGCTGTATTCGACGCTAGCCCTAGCCATCTCAAACTCCGCTCGGAAGTTGAGCTCGATCACGACGCGAATCGGACCTTTCTTCGCGTTCTTCGTGTCCACCACTACGTCGACATAACTGTGCTCCCCTACAGAATGTACAGAACCATTTAGTTTCACTTGATTAATTTAGCTAAGATCTTTGGACACATTAGCTTCATTTGATTCCTGTTTACCAACCTGGTTACTGTATAGCACTCACACAACTACCTGATTATTCTTTTTTGTTATTAATGTTGTAAACTTTATAAATTTTTCACTTCATAAAAATGGCCTGTCACGATCTAGAAAGGCACCTTTATGTTCAACTTGTAAAGAATTTTGTTTTTAATTTGAAATGAAACAAACTATGTACAGGAAAATTGTGCTTCCTATTACTAGAACCAATCATAAAGATGTTCCTCAACCATATATAGCTTCAAAGGGACAATTATTTGATCTTGGTCACAACTAGTCATGTGTCCCATGTGATGTCACAATATTATAATTAATGTCACATCAACGATAAAAAAAACAGAAAAAACCAAAAAAAAAAACATAGAATATTTGTGCAGTACCCGAGGGAATATCCGGCGATCGCCGCCACTTGGACCTGCACAGCGCGCTGTTGTATCCGGCGGCCCGAAGCCGATCGGCGATGTGACGCAGCGAACAATTCCGACAGTCCCTGGCCCCGCGGTTCGCACAGGAGCAGGCGAATCCACCGGATAGCATATTCCTCACGGCTTCCTCCGTATCCGCCCGTATTCTGCTCTCCGCCGTGCTGGTCCGTGCCAACGCTTCCTATTATAGGCACATATTTCGTAAGCAAAATAAAAATAAAAAATAAAAAAAATAAAAATAAATATGAATTTCTTTTCTTTTGGCGTATCAAAATCATTTCTTAGCGTGTTTAGACGATCGATCAATCGTTTAGATAAACAATATGAATTGTTGGAGAATGTAAAAGCTTTACTTGGAGGAGCTGATCTTGGGACTCCCAGAAAGCCTTTCTCTCCGCAGCGTTGGCGGTAGATCCTTCACCGTTGTTGTCGTCGTTGTCGTCGCCGTCTCTGTTATCGTTATTGTCCCAAGAGCGCTCCCCTTCGACTTCTTCGAAGAACCCTAAAACCATATCCGATAAGCTCAGGCTCACCCCACGAATACTATTCCTCATCTCCCTCCTCCTCACCTCCTCCATTGTTGTATAACTCTCTCGCTCCCTCTCTCTCTCTCTAACTTTGTGTGTTTTTGGATTAGAAACCTCATAATTGGGCCGTTATATATATAAATATATGAGGTCTGGGCCCACCGTGCTGACGTGGACGAACGGGTCGCCGCGATCGAGCCGGGTAGAACAGCGAAGGTACCGTGTGTGCCCGCTTGGTAAGATTAGGTGGGCCGCGTATGTATGAAGGAATTAATCATTCCATACACCGGGTGAACTTGGTACACACTATTTATTAATATTTAATGATCATTATCTTAAATATAAAAATCTACGCAGATAGATAAAATCTGCTACACTTGTGAAAATTTATTAAAAGTTAACACATATTAACTAGCATAATGTAATTTCTAAATAGGCTCGTCAAAATTTATAATGTTTGAGCTGATAATTGATATATTCAGTACTTCTTTAATATTTGAGTTGTAGACATTTTCGATAGGCTGAAGTTAAAAGTCTAGAAATATTCATAATCAAAACCTCTCAATGTAAAATAATCAATTGGTCTGAAAGTGTAAGCTGATATAAGTTAACATTTCAATATTTTAAAATGCCGGTGTATGAGATACACTTCATGCACCAGGTGCAAGCACCAATTTCTTGTCTACCTAGGAGAGAGATATATGATGATGTAGCGTAAGAGTCAAAAGTGGCACAGCGATGATCCACGTCAGACACGGTGTCCGGTGGCTCCAATTATTTTTGGTGGGGTCCACTACTGTTCCCCCTCCCAAGTTCCCTACGGAATATTCCGTCCCCGTTACGCTCCATCTCTACAGGAAAAATCTCATCTGGACCAGGTCCACCACGTCAGCCAGGAACCAGCCTAATCTTTTCGTCTGAATGCTTGGTTTGGGATTGCATGCAGACCTCATTGCATCCCCTGCAGTCAATCATTACACAAATTGCATATTTTTTTGTTAAGATATGTAATATCCATCCAATTCCTCTTTTCTTTTCTTTTTTTTCTGATCCAATAAATTTTGAAACAGCAATGCCTGCGGTGGAACCGAATTTGATATTGATACGCAAATAGATTGATTAAATTTAGGTAAAAACATACAAAACTTATTTAAACTATAAATTCTTTTGAATATATTATCCAGCCTTGTAAAATTTGGTTTTACTATCTAATATTTTAATTTGTTTGATTGTGAGTGAGTCAACTGCGCTTTAACTTTAAAATTTATACTAAATATTTATCTTAATAAATTTAAAGTTATAAAAATTGTATAAAGCATACATACTAAATCGGTAAAGATAATAAACGTGACGCATTTAAATTTTGAGATTAAAGTGTCGTTAACCGACTCAAATTAAACAAAGTAAAAAACATTAAATAATAAAATAAAATTTTTAAAAATTTGAATAATCAAATTAAAATAATTTATAATTAAATAAATTTCACACGTTGTTACCTTAAATTTAGTCACTAGTTACAAACTAAATAAAGTGAGATGCTCAAACAGCGTATATGCCCCGCATAATATAAGCAAGAGGACGATTCCGCGAGAACGAATATACCAGTTCTCTGGTGGGGCCCATTCCCCTCCCCGAATATGCTTAGAATAGAGATTATCCCAAACGAGTTCCAGCTAATCTTTTGGATTATCCCCGCTTCTAATTACTGTTAATAAACACCGCCAAATTGTGTAATGGACAAATTATTTAAGCATTGGCTGCACCTGGTGCACCTCGTCAGCTGTGCACCACAGTTCCATCTTCTTTCGCTTCATTTTCTTTTCCGCTTTTAAATTCGGTCTGATATTTTGGGATAATTGCTTTACGTGTGGTAAAAAAATAATAATACAAATAATATCACGTTACGCATATCACAATAAATCAGTTATAATATATTTTTTGTTATTCCAACGAAAAATAAAAAAATATATTTCTATATCGTTTCAACTCTATTTTGTCTAATAGCGTTAGTTTGCCTTTAAGACAAACGAGCCCTTAATCTTCAACCCCTTATAACTCTATAAGTTAATAAAAATTTAATTAATTCGGAAAAAAAATTAACAAAATTTTTATAATATAAGCTATAAATAATTCTCATCTCATTCTTATAATAAAAAAAAAGAATTGACTTGAACTCTGATTTAATTTAAATAAAAGATGAATTTAACTAAATTTTTTTGTTTTCAGTTTATGTTGACATCGAAATTGGATGACAAAGGAAAAATGAATCCAATAAGACACGTGGCGCCTTCTGGGGAGAGCTTGAGCTTCGGTAGATGGCAATGCCGAAGGAGTGCGATGGGTTCATCTTCCGTATCACCCAAAAGAGGAAAGTCTCCATATTTCCACTTCGGTAAATAAAAGACTGGACCAGGGCTTAATTCAAATGGAGGTTCGAAATTCAAATAAGTGAGAAGTCAAGAAACAATTAGGTGAGGTGAGGTGAGGTAGAGGATCGTAGGAGTTTCTCCCACAATAGAGGCAGCATACCTATAAGAGAAGGAAGTGTCTACGAGAAATTAATCCGAAATTCATCATCGGAAACCCTCTATCTTATCTCTTCCTACTAGAAGTAGACGTAATTGCGTAACCTAAATCTAGAAGTACCTGCCGGTTTTGACCACCATCTCGCCTGACGACAACAACTCACGACGACCAACTCGTTCCTTCACCAGACCCCCTCATTCTCACCTGCGAACGCATCTTCACGCTGCACACCACCCGTGCAAATTTCTTCTCTCTAAGAATTTTACTGTTCTACTGTTTTATTCTATCAAACTTCAGTCTAGATTAGTGACCGAAGCCTAAAAGCCGAAACCTTAGGCCTTCGACTTATACGTGAAGACTTTGATCGAAATCAACTTTCAGAAGTTGAACCCGATCATATTGTCCCCTCTCATATCCATACCTGAGACAGAGTTAGATTCAACCTGCACATCAAGGGATAACAAATGACAGACCAACCGGATCGCGTCACGCGTCAGTCCACAATTCCTCTACTAACAATTCGACGAAATTTCACTTAGATTTGGAAAATGTAATTTATATTTTCTAGGTTGAAAAATGCTTTTGAAAGCAGCAGTTCACCGATAGAAGTATGCTGGTGCGGTGGACGGACGACGTGCACTACCAGAAGCGAACAATAACTTATTTTTCAGCAGGGCGGTACAGAAAAATTATTGCCTGGACTTTTCAATTGCTACCAAACAACCAGTACGAATTGCAATTTTTTGTTTTCATGGTGATTAAAAACAAAATATATTTTGAAGATGCTTTAGCAATCGAAAGAAGAGGCGAGATGAATGTACGGCCACTTTGTGCGGTCTATGGTTGACGTGGTGCACTTAGTGCAGGCATAGTTTCTTGGGATGCGGATGAGAGGCTCACTTTTCCCCGTCCGTGTGAAATATGATATTAAACAGCTCAACCCTATCCGGGACACGCGTACATTACATTAACTAAATTTAATTAGATTTAATAAATCAATTTGTTAATGTTAAAAGCTCTTAGTATATGCTAATAGCACAATCACAAAAAAATTGCATACTCTTAAATATATTTTTCACCTCATATTTTTATTTAATTTTTTTTCATAGCTTGGGAATGATGAATGAGAAATGATATATGTACGCTCGAAAAGTCGCTAAAAACTTACACATTTTCATCCAAAAATTTCGACACTCTTTAATTGTATAATGTGTGAGTGCTTATCATACCAAGATATGTAAGAGGCAGTCGTCATCTTGTGGACTTAACTCTTAAGCACATTATAAACATAAATTTTGTGTGACTAATAAGACTACATAAATATTTTAATAGTTTTCAAATTTCTTAAGCTAACTCATTAAGTCACGTTGTAGCTTTGCCGACATAATGGTAAAAAATATATCACAATTGAGACAGTCCATTGTTGACGCTTCAGCAAGCCAAATAGGCTCACCGAATTGGAATAGTCATTGGATAAGAGGACCCCACAATATGTATAGTGTGTGGCGCTCATGCCAATTCGACAAGTCTATTCAGTAGCACGGACATTAATTTATAAGAAAATTTTTGTCATCAATGGAAAAAAAAAATGGAATCATTCTTCTACAGAATGATGAGAAGTCTTTTCCATATACCTAATTTTGTAAAAGATTAATAATTGATCAAGAATATCATAAATAGTAACTTTAGTTTGTGAAAGGTAATGAAAATGAAAAACATTAATAGTCAACTAAGACTGCCAAGTGGGAGTTGAACTCAGTGATTTGAACTCAGGCCCTCTTAGGCATTGTTTAAAAATATGATGATTAAAAATATTATTTTTATACTATAAAATATTTAAAATTTTATAATATTTTTAAATTTTTCTATTTTTATTTATAGTTACAATTGCCACCAGGGAAGTATGTAGTCAAACTTAAAATTTTAAAGGCACTTTTAATATTTTCTTTTTTAGTTACAATTGTAATTTTAAAATATTGGAGGAGAACATATTATAAATATATGTTTTTTTTTTTAGACTTTTCATAGTAAAAAAATGGTGCATTTAGCCATCACATTATCAAACTAGGCCGTTCTTTGATATCATATTAATAATCATTTCACTTAAGAACTTTAAGTTGCTAGATAATGGTATTCTTAATTATCAAGAGTGTTTTTGATAGGTAATAATGTTTGATTTGATATTCTACCTACAATTAGAGAAATCTTTCTCATAGCTCGCTTTAGCTCCTCCCTTGAGTTATATGTAGATAATGATGATCATGGATAATATGCATTATAATGTAGGATTAAGATATAAAGTGAATAATAATAATAAAAATAAGTTAATGGGCTACAAATGTGACAAATGAATCTATAATAAACGAGCATCACTACTCAAGGAGACAGTGGTGTAATTCATTGATAGGCCCAGTAATTGTAGTTTAAACAACCTTACCTTTCTATCATGGAAATTTTTAAAAGTGCACACTAGTGGACACATTAAATAATATTTTTGATAGTAATTAATATGCATTAAATAATTGAGAATTGTAGTATCATCATTCTATAGCTTGTCGGAAATAATGTGGCTAAAAGAAGCTTAAAACTTATCAGAAACAGTTCGGGTGGTTATATACATGTATATGATAACTCATTAAATGGTTAAAATGTATGGAGAACACTCGACTATAGGCCATTTTGGAATCGGTCGCTCAACTTTATTTTCTTTTATTGACACCTTCTTAACTTTAATTTATTTTGATCTCAATTATCTCAGTTAATTGAGTTGAAAGTGTTATTAGATTATCTCAATTATCTCAATTCCCGTTCGTTCGTCCCTAGCGCAAGTAGCAAAAAGTTTCATAGTTGATATCCGAGGTCCGAAGTTCGAATCCAAATTGATTCACATTTTCAGCTAAGTTTATTTCGAAAAGATTTGTGAGTTAAAAACCAGTAAAATTTTTACAATAATTGACAACTAATATCATAGAAAATTGGTAATTTTAATGATATTCTCTATTCAATTTACTAGAATAATTCAAATCAGAAGAAATAAAAAGTGAGTGAATACCAATTAAAAAAAAAAACTAAAATGAAAAGGCTTCTTCAGTCTTTTTTAGAAATGAATTTAAAATTAGATCCCGAACTTAAAAGTTAGCTATCAACGATCAAATTTTTTACCATTTATGTTATAAAAGATCGGTAATTCAAGAGCTTATTTCAACGGCCTATAATTGAGGGGGTCTACACCACACCTTGTGTCCACAATAATGTGTTTAAAAAACTCGAAACAGAGAGAGGTCCAAAAATAGGAAAAGGGGATTCGGTAATTCTTATCCTCAGCGTCTCAATGCAATACAATGAGACACGAGAGTGGGGGCCCCACATAAAAGAACGGTGGGCTATAACTTGGTAATGAATGCGGACCCGTTGTATTCTCTATCCGACTCCAAAATATACGAGTGTCCTTAGATTTGTTTGTGCGTCTTATTTGATGGACCCACCTCGCGCTTGATCCGAATCCAACGGCGGTGTCCCTTCATCCGCCCACCGAATGGTTTTATCCGGCCTTTTGTGGTGTAGGTCAGTAGGTGTGAGCAAATCCAAGGTTTTTGTTCTATTTCTATTTTGTTATGTTTAGTAATCCGTGCGATGCGATGAATAGATACTTAGAGAAAAAATAAAAAATTGCGACAAGAAAAGAGAAAACGGTAATGAAAGAAGCGACGATAAGGGGTGAGATTTATCTTGCCGATGAAGGAAGGTAACATTCATCTTGCCGATGAAGAAAGATAACAGCCGAAGAAAGTGGAAGAGGAACAGTTCGACCCAATACAAAGGTGTGATACGATTCGGTTCAAACAAAAAAAGAAGAAAATTCAGTTTGCTTCAAACAAAGAAAAAGAAAAACATGTGGAGGACTTGAGCCGGTTCGGGGGAGCCCACACTCAGCAATGATTGGTTCGGTTCAAGGAAAGAAAGAAAAAAAATTTGATTCGATTCAAGCAAAAAAAAAAAGAAAAAAAATATGAATAACTTGAGCTAGTTCGGAATAGAGCCAACATCCAATAATGAAGAAAATGTTGTCAGATTATAGATTTAAAAACGTACTTTACTTTTCAAGGCTAAACATCTCAGCTCTACGTCCCGCTGTATGTGAAAGTGATTTTCCAACTCGCAATTAGATTTGTAAAATAAACTCGCCTTAAAAGCGAAAGCTCCTGTTCGAAAATACTGCTTCTGGTACAAAATGAAAGCTGTGGAAAAGATTTTAATTCTGATATGCTGAAACCCCACCTAGCGTTGCGCTAAAATTGCAAAAGGATAGAGAGGGTTGATCCAATATTGGGCCCAAGATGAGAATAATAATGCTGGTGTGGATAAGGATGAATCTTAATTCTTAATAAAGCATAAAGCATGGTGGGGACTCATCAACTCCGAAGGACGCGGGATAAGATATACAGATCATCGTGTCGCAATGTATGTTTCTTCAAATTATTATTGTTAGGTAGAGCAAATAATAAGGTAGGACTCTTGTTGTATTTTATTTTCGATTTGCTTTAGGTTTAGGATCCAATGCATTAGTGCTTTAGTGTTAAAATGATAAGCCAAATTAAGTGCGCATGCATTTGGAGTCATCCTGTGTGTTTTACAGATGAAATTTGGTTCAGTTAATATCATTTTGCTCTCTAAAACATTAATTTTTAAAAAACATTTGTAATATCTAATCTAATACTTACAAGCAAACCTTACCATTTTAGTCAAACTAAACAAGATATCCATAAACAAGTTAAACAAAATACGTATCAGCTAACACTTGTTAAGTTTCACGAGTAGATTAGAGGACTCATCCATACAGATTATGTTGCCTAGAACTCGCATTTAAGGCCGGTTTCATATTGAGGCCTATCTAACACTTATAGATACAATATAGTTGGAAAAAAGAATATAAAAAATCCTTCTACATTTTCCGATAGAACTACAGAAACCGACTCATTGCAATAATCTACTTGCAATCCCAAACAGAGCCATAGACTTTTCCAAAACCGCATATTGGCAAATAAAAAATATATTCTCCGGGAAAATTTATCAGAACGAATTCAATGCTGCACCATTTGACTCTAACATCAATAACATTTGTCACAAAGATCCGAATCAACTGTAAATATTATTGACTAAAACGAAGATGCGCGGAAAGATTTGCAAACTCAAAGTGCAATTTACTGCCTCTAAAAGCTTCCGAGAACAATCTAAAGATAAACAGATATTAAAACGGAACCGATTTCACACAAGTCAAACATCCAAAGTAATAAATCACACGCAACGAAGCAAAAACTCGCAAAAGCATCCACTGTTAATGGCAATTTAACTCTGTATAATTAATAAATGGTACACCAGCCATTTATTTCTTGCTTGAAAATAAACAGCTCTTAAGTTATATGAACTTTCTTATCCATCTTGAACTTTTAACAGTACACTACTGAAAATTGCATCTGATCACTGAACTGTGAAACTCCAGCGTGATGCTTAGTGTGTTTCTGAGATTTAAAAAGAGAAAAAAAAAAAAAAAAAAAAAAATTAGTTCACATGCGTTGGCTTATCTGGTAACAGTAGCAGGTAGGATCTTTGTTTGCTAATGGAAATCAGAAGCCGTCAAATACTCGTCTCAATCAAACTAGAAAGCTCTCGTTCTTCCTGCAGATTGACTCTGTGGATAACCTCTTCTATATCAGCAGAGAGTAAGGAGAGAGGTAACACCTCACTACACCATATCAAAAGAAAAGAGTCAGGCTTCTTACTTTCACATCCTCAGAGAAAGTTTAAAAAAGGCTTATAGCACAAAAATTACTTCGAGCATAAGAAGTATTACACAGCTGCATAAGTAGCTTTAGTTAATTATGGGTCAGCTAACAGCATAATTTGTCAACCAATATAAAACGAGTTCAAACAGGTACTTTCCAGAAAATATAGAAGCTCAATGCTGTAGAATTTTCTTGAACAAACTATTAAGCAATTTCTGTGGTTACAAATCAAAACAAGCAAGCCAAACGACAAATATGAGAAACAGTTCCAGAGAATCTGTCTACCACATTGTAAATAAGAAAGAAACTTCAGGAATGATCTTTACCTTTCCGCTACAGACTGGAATGAAAAGAAACCCTCAAATGCCTCATATTTAGTTGTCGCAAGGAAGCCAGCTAAGAGTCTCTCCTGCAAACATAGGTACAATTGTACCCGATGAATAAGCATATGTTTCTGGCACTTTCCATTGGCTCTTTCTTAACACAATCTTTGAACTGTTCCGAGGAAGACCATAAAAATCTGGTCCATTGAAGCTTGTAAACGCCTCTAGTTTGTCAAGCGCGCCAGCCTAATAGACCAACAGCAGAAAGAGAAAATGTTTTGTATAATTAGTCTAGTCCAGCAATTTTACATCATAAAATTAGAAAAGCACAAACATGTTTGTAAAGCAGAATATTGGTGAAGAGAATAGCTTTTTCATCCAAAAACTATTCCGTAATAACAATTTAATGACATTGTTTGCTAACATTATGGAGTTTCAATATCAACTAGGCTAACATATTTACCTCTTCAAACACTTTGGCATAGAGAGACAATGCCACAGAAGCATTATATATGCCTGCACATCCACAAGTACATTCTTTCCTTTTTCTCTCATGCGGAGCACTATCAGTCCCAAGAAAGTATCTTCTGCTTCCACTTGTGACAGCTGAGATGATAGCTTGTCCTGTAAAGAATCGTTGTAATGTCTTCTCTGATGAGAGTAATAAATAAAAGTAATATTACTATGTACTAACACTTGATGCTTCTAAGAAGAGAAATCTGCACAAGTAGAAATAGTGGAAAATAAATACAATACGTCTAAAAAAGAAGATTGCTTTCACTAAAATGACATAAATGCATAAAAATAGTAGTTGAAGAACATCACTGACATTTTTATATAGAAGTTACTAATCTCTGCCATGAGAAAAAGGAAACAGAGACTATGAAATTGTATTAAATAAAAATATTAAGGAAAAGCCAATGAGGAGGGTATAGACTGCAAAGGGGCCAATAGAACGTACTATGAATCTCTCGTTTCAGAACTGGAAGACAGTAATTGTGAGGCTGCAAACCACCTCGAAACAAAGAATTCCGATTTAAAAGAAGATGTTGCGGAGTTACGGTTGCAGCAACATTGCCTGAATAACAAGACAATTTAATAAAAATATTCTGCTGTAATGTGTTCCTCAGAATCAAGGTACTAACTAGAATACTGCAAGAAAAAACACCTTCATTGCATGATTCAATGAACCTGACTGCATCCATAGTCGTAATATGCTCCATCACTACTTTGAGACGTGGAAGCCTTTGAACTAATGGCGCTAAAATTGTTTCAACAAAAACCTTTTCTCGGTCAAATATGTCGACGTCTGGATCTGTCACTTCTCCATGAACCTGTGAGTAAATAAATAAAAATGGAATAGTGGTGGGATAGCACTGAATACCAGCCAATGTTGCTACTTGCAAGGAAGTCATATACTCGAAACTACATTAGGGATGATCAAAGTTGTAAAAGTCATACTGTTGCTTTTAAAATCCAAAATAGAATAACATACATAAAAGAATTGAGATGGGGAAAGACTATACAAGGAACTCTTCAAACCTAAAACTACACCGATGTTGGCATCCTGTTCAAAGAAAGAAAATAGTCTCTTATCTGTCTCATCGTTGGAGTATAACAAAATTCAAATGTCCAAAGTTAACTAATGAGCTTACAATATAACAGCTACAGCATGTCGTAGCAGACATATGCAGCAGCTAAGATTCATTACCAGCATAAATGAAAATAATGGAATTAAATGAACTCATTTTTCATGCAGGCGAGACAACTGAATCGTCTTAACGGTAGTACTTACAAGCAACGGCATATTTTGCTCAACCATCTCTTCAAGTACAGGTAAACATTTCCCGAAAATATCAGTCACCCCATCTTGGGAATTTGTAGTAGCTCCAGCAGGATATAGTTTTACACCAAACACAACTCCACTCATCCCTGAAAAACTCGACAATAGGCCGTTAGCACATCATTTATATCACCAATAAATAGCAAGGAATTGCAAAACTGATACATAATAAGCTGGATCATTCCCATCAGGACAAGGTAGGATTTTTACGCAAGCAATGGTTAGTGAAATTCACCAATCACCATAGTAATATCCATGGGCATGATTAATAGGTGAAACAAACAGCACATTATAAGTCAATGTTGAATAAGACTAGGGAAATTTCATTAATTGTTTGCTAACCATGAGAAGGTAAAGTGCCATATATAGTGTGCCAAAGAGTAGTTTTACTAACCACGGGATGTAGCATTTTCCCCCCTTTGTAATTGTTTTAGTTTTCCGTAAGTACATGCTGCTCAAAGAGTATCTTTTTAGTAACCACAGGATGGTAAAGTGTCATATCAAATGCGGCACCTTGCTACGTTTTGAATGGCTGGTCCTTAGAAAAGATTAGAACCTACACCATATAAGTACAAGTGCTATGCTTCGAACCACAGATACTAAACTGTAGATGTGTTACAGCAAAGTTAAGGACTCATAAAATTTTGCATAAAAACTACAGAGATTGAGTTGAAATGGAACTCACTGGCGAGTTTGATCTCTTCGGCGCTCGTACTATCCGTCAAATAGAGCGTCATCAGGGGATCGAAACCACTTCCCGGGGGAAGCACCTTCAAGATGGATTCCCGATACGCCACCGCCATTGCCGTGGTGGTGATCGGCGGCTTCAGATTCGGCATCACGATCGCCCTCCCAAAGTGCTTCGCGCTGCGACCGCACACACACCCTTTTCAATCGGAAACGAAGACGAAGAAGAAGAAGAAGAAGAAGAAGAAAAAGAGGATGAGGAGGAGGAAGAGAACCTGTGAGGGAGAACGGCTTGGAGGAGGTCGCCGTCGCGGAGGTGGAGGTGCCAATCGTCGGGCTTCGTCATCGCGAGCTCCTCCATCTTCGCGCTCCTCGCGATCGACCGCGCCGCTCGATTAGGGTTTCGGGGGAGGGAGAGGGATTGGAGGAGGAGAGAGGAGAGTGGGGAGCGTGGGTTATAGATCGGAGAGGCGGAGGCGAGAGATTGAGACGGAGAGTAATAAGCGCGCATTTGATCCAAGGGTTTACGGGAGTTTTAGCCTTTTAGGAGCTGGAGATGAGGGAGAGAGCGAGAGAGAAAGAGAGAGGGTCTCTTCGTCGAAAACCGCGGCTTTTTTTTTTTCGAGGATTATATAATTTTAGATAGAATGCGTACTTTGAGGTGTATGATTTGTATTGCTCCATCGATAATTCCTGATACGTAGTGGTAGGATTTTAGTTCAGTTTAATTATACTCCACTAAACTTTATTTTAGCATTATTTTTTTCAAAACAAATTAAATATATATTATAATTATGCCACTTTTATTTATCTATTATCTTTTAACAGTTTTTATATAAAATTATGAATTTATTATTTATTGTGTATGGATTAAAAAAAAAAATAGTTACTTGATGTTTTTGAAAAACATAAAGATAGTACATGGTGAAAAGTAAAAAGACTGTAAAGTAGGGTGTAGTAAAGTGTAATTAAATTTTTTTAGGATCTTAAAAAATCAAGGATTTGTTAAATATAATCTTTCAAATAAAAATCTTTTTTAAGTGGAATAGATTACATGTAATGGTTAAAATTTAAATTTTAAAGTATTTAAAATTGAGATTAGGATTAAATTTTTGGAGATCATGAAGCATTAAGTTTTGACACATGCCATAATTTATTATATAAACCCCCAGATAATCGTATTACTGACAGTACCTCATTAAAAGTTTAATGATTGATACCTGAATTCTATTTCGAAATCTAATTATTTCATACTTCTTGTTTGCTACCTTTCTCTCAAAAAGAAGAAAAAAAAAATAGGAATTATGAGGCAGAATGAGCCAGGCGTGACTCTGTTTATTATAACATAAAGGGTAGAAAGGCTCGAAGCTAAATTGGACTTAAATTCATCACAAACGTAATATGTATCCCTGACAAAACATAAAATTGCGGATAAATCTCCGCACGTTTAAGTTATCAAATTTATTCATATAAAATTCTAGTATATACACTTATTAACTATCGTTAGTTTCATATTTATTTTTGACAGTTAACAAGTAAAGAAGAGGAAAAGATAAAAAAAAATTACTTTACATATTGACTAACTACGATTAATGTCTGACTTTTCTTTATACACGATCAACCAAACATTGTTAACAAAGTTTAAACTATAGAAAAATATATCCGTAATTTAATATCTTTACAGCAATCCATATGCAATTAAATTACAAAAAATACACATGTACACATTGGGGCCTTAAGACTTGCTAAATTTTGATTTTCATATACTTAACAATTCAAAGTACACAATTGAAAACGTAGAAAATTTCGCAATCTGATTCATAATCGACAAATAAACATTCATGTCAGCAAAGTACCAAGAGTTTGAAAACAGTCCACAAAGAAGAGAAAAAAAATTAAAAAACCACTAAAAACTAAAAAATGTTCAAGAGAAAATTTTATCTCAAAGACTCAAAATTGAAAAGCCAACAAAATTTTAAATGGCAATTGAATCATAAACTACATAAATCAACGCAACTGATTATAAGGTGGGGGGAAAAAAAGAAAAAAAACTCATCTGATTGACTGCTATATATATACCTCAACCAATGATTTACATTGCCATTCCCTCAGTGTCCCCCATTTTTCCTCCTCTTTACTTTTCTTATGGTACATTTCCTATCACTTTCTCCTATAACATTATAAGACGAGATAAAATTGTTATGCACCTCATCAAGCCATTGTGGCCACAATATTCTTAAGATTACTCACCATTGACTTGAAATGAGATTATACCATCTCCAAGAGCTTGATGTTCCCGCTGGAATTCGCAGCGACCAATGTCGAAGATTGGCCACGCCAGCACACGCAAGAAACAAACTGCGACGGATCATCAACTTCCTCGCCAGATAACGGATCTGTGACATTGAATTTGTATGACAAGACCGGCATTGGAAAAGCTCTGTGGTAGACAAAAACCTGTTTCGCAGGGGGAAAAAGAGACACAGCATTATGAGCTTCCAACAAAACTAATATCAGAACTAGCGCGTAAAACAAATATCTTATTATGATATCTAAGGAATCTCATTACCAATATGTGTTATCTCTCTTATATCACATGTCATTCTACTGTTTCATCCTTAGACATAAAGCTTTCTTAAACCACCCAGCTTTATTATTGCGAGGCATGAGACAATCCTTAGACTGTTTCTCGTAATAGTCCGGATCATCATATATTTTCATCTTACTCTAAAGGAAACATAAAGAAAGATGCCAAATCATTCATTACAGTCATTTTTCATTTCGTGCAAAAATGTAAATTACTTTTGACTAGTTTGCCAAATTTTCTATCGAAAGGCTCAAGAACCTGTAGCTATGAGAAATATTTATTTGCTTTTTTCATCTTTGCAAAATCCAACAGCTAAAACCAGAAGATTCTGTAGCATACCTCATTTGTTTCCGAGCCAGTAGCAATATACCCATCAGAAATTGAAAGTCCAACAAAATTCTGAAAGAGACAAAAGCACTCATGAACGAAAGAACTAAATGTGATATAAAAAGATGACAAATGAGTGTAAACCCATATTGTAAAATCGAATTAGTAGTTAGAACCATGCCAGCTCTCATTCCCAATTATGAACTAAACTGCACGTAACACAACTATCATATAAATGATAAGGGAAACAATAACAGAAGTTACAAACAGTTCACCATACCTTTATATTTGTGTGCCCTGTGAATGTCTGAAGTGGACTGTCTATTATCCTCGATTGACTCGTCGACAAGTCCCAAAGCATCAAAGAGTTGTCGGTGGATGCAGATACAAGAGTCGATGAATCTAAGTACTTCACATAGCTCACAGTCTTTGTGTGACCAATTAGTGTACAAAGAGGTATCCTCAAATTACGAAGATCATAGCAGTAGATTTTGTGATCAGCCGAACCAATCGCAAGGAAACGCGCTGAATCAGGTTGAAACTGGACCGAACAAACATTCGCCTTTGTTCTGATAGTACCAATGCTTCCAGCCTGCAATGTTTAAAAGAAACAATCTCTCATTTCAGGAGATTTCCAAGTCATTATATAACAATGTCAATTTGATGACAGCTTTACACGTAGTTTAAAAGCTGACATACACCAGGTGCAAGAATAGAATTGCCTTATTGATATTCCACAGCTTCACTGAACCATCGTCGCTTCCACTGGCCAACTTTGTGGGATCCGCAAGTGAAAAGTCGACTGACCATACCCGCCTCTCATGCTCCCTCATCTCCACGAAAACTTGGCTTCTCGTAACATCCCAAACCTAAAATGGCATTAGGAATCGTTTTACTTTTATATTCCTAAAAACATCTGTTTACATATATATATATCTCTCTGTAAAATCTGAAGTTTCATACATATTTGTTAGAAGTGTAGTTCTTTTGGGTGTGGGGGTGGGAACCTTATGTTAAATTAGGATGTCACCTAAGTCATGAAGGGAGGTTACCGTCGTATGAGGTGAAAAATAATAACTGAAGGAATTTTTGAAAGTACGACCGCATATGTGTTAATTAAGTCTTTCAAAGATCATACAAGAATTTTGTAGGCGTATATATAATATATATATTCTCACAGGGCTTGAAAAAGAGAATACATAAAGATTCAAAGGTTCAGAAATGCAGTATTGTCTACCTGTAAAACACCTTCGAAGTCACTCGAAGCTATCTGGCTCTTCATATAGTTGTTCCAGCAGATGCAGCTTAGTTTCGATCTATTAGACATCTCAACTACTGGATAGTGAATATCACGATCTTCGTTCAGAATCATATTACAATCAAAAACTTTGATTTTCTTGTTTACACCAGCTGTTGCGAAAAAATCCTTATCCCGATCAAACCCTAATGAGCATACTAAATTCGACGAACTTAGAAGATCACCTTGCTTCAAGTCAGCCCTAACTTCGAACTTGCTGAATGACAAATACTTGCATAAACCCTCGAAAAATGGATTTATCAATTCATTCTGCGTCCTACCGTAAGGACCTTCCTTAGAAGTCAAATCACCAACCGAACTCCCCTCGGTACCAATAACTGAACCTCTACCAGTATTAGTGACCGTACAACAGCTATTAATTGGATTTCTGGCTTGTCCCATAAACCGAGATCGTGATAAGAAGTAAGCTACTTCGAGTTTTTTGAAGTTCTTCATCAATCTTGAACTTTTCGACAGTATATTCTCTTCAATTCTCGTCTGGGTCCCCGAGCTAGGGCCTTCACCAAGATTCTTGCTGGGTTCCTCTATATCAACAGGCAGCAGATGTGGTCGGAAGCGCTTCCTGGAACCACAGCAGAATGGATCTTCAATCAATGATTGATCACACCTATCAACAGCTGAAAACTCATCTTTATCCAACTCGGTGCAGAAGCCTTCTTTCTCCCTGAGAATTGACCGCTGATTGAGAACCTCATTTATGTCAGTAGAAAGAAAGGAAACCGTATCACGCAATTTATCTGCGACTTCCTGTTTTCTCCGCTGCAATTCTAAAAGAAATTCCAGCAGTAATTCCTGGTCTTCCATCTCCTCTTTTAACCTGATTGCTGCTTCACGCACTTCTAAACTATCCCTTGGTTGACTAAGGAATTCACTTTGTAACACCTCGCTAATGAATGTTTACAAAAATAGAGTCAGGCTTTTCATTTCATAGCTCACAAGAGAATGGGAAATCTAACTTTTATATATATATATAGTAGGTCTCATCATCCGCAAAAATTATTTTCTAAATATTTCAAATACGCTAGATCAAGTCCAACGGAGCCGATCGTCGATTCGAAAGTCTCATCATCAAAAACGGCTTAGGAGCGGCTCCTAAGCCGTTTTTGATGATGAGACTTTCGAATCGACGATCGGCTCCGTTGGACTTGATCTAGCGTATTTGAACTAGCTAGAAAATAAATTTTGCAATTTTTCGATATCATTTACCTAGTGATCGAAAAGACTCAAAATCAACGGTTGAAAATAAAAATTTCACAAAAAATTATGATGTAGAACTAAAATTTTCGATCAGAGATATTGATCTTGTTGTAGATAGTATGAAAAATTTTCTATCAAAATTTCATTCGATTTGAATACTTCTACACCGTTAAACTTGCAAACGGCATACATCAACCATTAAAAATTGTTGATTTTGAATCCTTTGGATCACTAGGTAAATGATATCGAAAATCTGCAAAAATTATTTTCTAAATATTTCAAATACGCTAGATCAAGTCTAACGGAGCCGATCGTCGATTCAAAAGTCTCATCATCGAAAACGGCTTAGTAGCACACAAGTCCTACTAATATATATATATATATATATGCATAGAGAATTGACAAAAAGAACATAACTCTACAAATGACCAAGCAAATTGCGTGATTGGAACATAACTCTACAAACTAGCAAATAAGTTGTGTAATTGAAGATCAAAACAAGCAAGCAAAGCTACAATTATGCCCTCTAGGAACTCAATATTAATATTGTTGGCAACAATAAATATCGACTTAAAAACATGAGTCCCTAAACACTGTTCCCGTTAAATAGAAGACAGTCATGAAACTTATGAAGAAATTTACTGCCGCTAAAACAATTAAGTTTATGAAACCATCATGCAGATATAAGGCTCTAATTCTATGGCCCTAATCATAAGAGTTACCTATTTTCTTCATAAGCACAATAGAATTGACTATAATTGTCTATAGAGTTTCGAACACATTTTAAATTTCTTAAGTTATTTGTCTTGATATAATATTCAAACATACGAATATTTGCATATAATGTGTTAATATTTTCTCAGTTAATATTGAAGTAATGTCAATTAAGAAAAAAAAGAAAGAGAAGGCCATTTATTCAATTGTTTGATAACAGTCTGGTTATTTCAACAGTATTACGGTACAATCACAGAAAGTGCCAATTGATAATGAGAAGAAGACCAATATCCATTGGCAGCGAACTGGTCTTTATATTCTGATGCTGTAAATTTTTACCATAACCATTAGATGAATGTCGCATGAGTGATATTAACCCATTTGCATAATACAAAACCAATCCACAACTGAAAATAACACTTTCTATGATTTGAAGGATTAAAAAATGTATAGGCCAAAATAAAGACGCAACTGCTCATTATTATAATATTCCGATTACAATATACGGAAGGAACGAGATTAACCTCATCTTCGGCCGAGGATCCGGCTCAGGATGCAGCAACCAAAGGCAAAACGAAGCTTCCTTGGGCCAATTAAGCAGAAGCTGCGGCGGAAGCACGCGGTGTCGCAAGTTCGCCATTGTTGTCAGCTTCCCTTCGAGAGAGCCAAAGGTGCAAAACAACTAGCACGACAAATTAAACACAGTAATTATAAACAGTAACATACCATAATAAGATACTGACACAACAGGAAAGAGAGATCAAAACCCTAACCCTAGCCTAACCTCGAAGAGGAGAACACCCAATCTATATATATCCGACGCAAACGTGCTCGGGCCGCCGCTCCCCTCCTCGGGGCTGGTGTACCAATTGAACTCCATCAGCAGTATCTGCTTCAGAGGAAATGCCTCTCTCTCCGCCGCCGCCTCATCGGCGTCCTCCGCCTTCTCGGGAGCGGACCCCGTCGACGAGGGCGAGGGCCCCGCGGGGGCGTCCTCGGAGGAGTCGGAGCCCGACGTGGAGCACGACGCCGACTCGATGAAGGAGACGCGGTTGAGCGGGGAGAGGACGAAGCAGGAGGGGCGCACGTTGCCGACGACGACGCCCTGGGCGTGCGCGAGGCTCACCGCCTCCACCACCTGGCGAAACACGTGGAGGCTCTCGAGGAGGTCGACGGAGCGGCCGGGGCGATCCAGCCACTCCCTAAGGCTGATCTCGCAGTGGCCTTCGTCGTCGTCGTCCGCCTCCTCCTCTTCCTCCTCCTCCGCCGCCGCCGCCGCCGCCGCCGCGCTTCCGCCGCCGAGGGAGGGGGCCAGTTGGGTTAAGAAACCCTCGTCGCCGCCGCTAGAGGCGGAGGCGGAGGCGGCGGCGGCGGCGGCGGCGGAGGGGGGGCCACGCGAGGTGGAGAGCCGCTCCCACCCCGACGTCTCCTCCGAACCTTCCATACGATTCCACACTACCCCATACCCTAAGCCACGCTCCGAGATCGCACTTTTCTACAACCCAACAGTACAAAGGGACCTCGATCACCGCAACCCATGAGGCCAATTCGCCATTGATGTACCTCCGAAACTCTACTCTCTCTCTCTCTCTCTCTCTCTCTCTCTCTCTCTCTCTCTACCGCAGCTTCGAGTGCCCGAGGAAGACGAAGAAGAAGAGGAACTCCCTAGTGAGAGAAAAGGAGAGAGAGAGAGAGAGAGAGAGAAAGGCGAAGGAGGATAAGGATCTGATGGTCTAAACCTGACAACGGAGCCACATCTCCTGCTTTAATTGGGACCGTGTCCTTCCCCCTCGCCACAAACTTATTCCCTGCACCCGGTGTATCCCTACATTTCTTATACTGTTCACCTGTAATGTCTAATAATTAATAAGGATCGACTTGCATGGTGGAGCTCAAGATGAGTCACGACAAAAGCTTGCAAAGAAAAGCTCCTATGAACCAGTGCGATTCTAGCCACTTGTTATGTTTTTTTGCCTAAGCAAACCATATTATATATATATATATATATATATATATATATATATACTTTTTAATGGAAGCATGTTTAGATCGTAATTAAAATAAAAACAAAAAAAATAGATTGCATAAAAATAAAAAATAAAATAATAAACCATCAAAAAAATTTAGTTTATTATTGAAATAAAAATCGGAATATACATTTAGGATTTTTAGAGAGGATTTTGAAGGGAGAGCAGGTTTTGTGAAAGAAAATTTTGAATTGTTTATTTTGAAATGGATCAATCGAAATTCAAAATCATCGTAAAAAGATTGTGTCTTTTTCATTTCTCGGAATTCGATTCATGTAAAATAGACAATAATTATCGGAATTAATGAATCTTACTTATAGTTTAAAATAAATGAGCCAAACAAGCCTAATGTCTTAATTTAATATCCAACTTATTATATAGTGAGAAAAATTAATATATATAAAAATCATAATTTTTTAAACTTTATTATTTAAGTATGAAATAGGGTAAAAAACAAACTATGGTAAGGCCATTGTTTAATCTGCGTAAAAAGTTGAATGCTATAGGATATATATATATATATAGAGTCCGGCTGGTATACTATCGGTAGCACGGAGGCCTCCATGCTACTAAGTTGTTTTCGATGATGCGGCTTCCAATTCGACGATCGGCTCCGCTAGACTTGATCTACACTATTGAAAGTGTTTAGAAACTAAATTTCATAATTTTTCGATATCATTTACCTATCAAACGAGTAGTCGAAAAATGAATGGCTGAAAATAAAAATTTCATAAAAAATGATGATAAAATGCTTAAATTTAAGATCAGGGATACTGATCTTACTTTAAATAGTTCAAAAAATTTTATCAGATTTGGATTGTTTTACACCGTTAAACTTACAAACGCATCTCATCTACCATTGAAATTGTCAATTTTGAGACCTTTTGATCACTAGCCAAATAATATCGAAAAATTATGAAATTTAGTTTCCAAACACTTTCAATAGTGTAGATCAAGTCTAGCGGAGCCGATCGTCGATTTGGAAGCCGCATCATCGAAAACAACTTGGTAGCACGGAGGCCTCCGTGCTACCGATAGTATACCAGCCTAGCTCATATATATATATATTTAATGAGTTAAAATTTTCTTTTTAGATATTTTTAAGTGGGTGGTGTACAGGATGAAAGCATACAGCAAATACAGCAAATTCTTTCCTATCTCTCTAACCTCACAAATTCCGCCCCCAGTTTCAAATAATTTGAGGGGAAAAAATAAGAGGGGGGAATAAAAAAAAGAATTCACGTCGACGGAAAAATACACACCGTAACTCCACGAACCGCTCCCCCTGCCACGTTGCGAGATCTCATTGGCCCAAGCTATACTTTCCAAAAACGGAAAGAGTTGGAGTCCCGGGGCTTCACACTCCATTCTCACGACATTAAAATAAAAATAAAAAAGTGAGCCCCGAGAGGTTTGTTTTCAAAAAAAAAAAAAAACACGTACGAAATTAGGAATAAAATAAGGGGCGTATCTGCAAATTTTGGGGCTGTTATGCGACGGGGTTAATCTCGGCGTCCTTTTTTATAAAAGCTCCCGCTTAAAGCCGAGCGATATACGTGGCGCACCGAGGGCCACGGAGAAAAGGGACGGAGAAGGGGATTCAATGTTGGGGTGGGCCGGTGGGGGAGCCTTTTGTGGACCACGTTCCCCCAGAGGGAATCATTGGGACAGGTGCCACGATTCACTTACACGACGAAATTATTGCCCGCACCGGGTGTATACGCCATCTTGATACCTGCTAGATCCTTGTAGCACCTGGTACGAACCTTAGTTAGTTAATTCGGATTCGGCAAAAATTCGGTACGGATATAATTCGGATAAAATTCGTCTTCTAATTTTTAAATTCGTTGAAAAATACGGCTAAAAAACGGATTCGTCAATTATTCGGATACGTGATTTATACGGATATTATACGTTCACCAATTAAAAATTCGGGATCAAAAATTCGGCTATTAAATTAAAAAAAATTTCTCTCAAGATTTATGCTATTAGTATAAATACTCATAATTCTTAAGAATATAAAAATAAAGAGCTACAAAATTAAGCTAATTAAGTAAAAAAAAATAGCAAACTATATTATGCCCCAACATAAATAAATAATTAAGCAAATAAGAGATTAAGATAGTCCATAATTATATATAAAACATAGAAGGTTCACATACAAGCATAGTTGAAAACTAAATACAAGATATAACTTGCACTTTGCACAGTGCATACTAGCATATCTAAAGTCTAAACAGTAAACAAATACAAGATATATAAAGTTCACAATTCCACATATAAGCATACATAAAAGCTTGAATAAACATAAAGCATACAAGCATAGAAAGTTCTAGTAATTATAATCAGCGAACTCCGACTCTTGATTTAACCACAAAAGGTCGAGGTTTGTTAATTCAATTTCTTCGTCGTCGTCTCCATCTCCACCTTTTCCATCATCTATAAATTCCGAAAGTTCATGAAGGTTTTCTATCAATCAAGAACTATTTGAGTTTGTTAACTTGCCCTTCAAACTAGTTCATCACTAAATTCTCAAAAGCATCTCATACTGCGACAAAACAAAACAAAAGGGAACGAAATTACAGTTCACGCAAGATTGCAACCGCAAAATTAAAATTACTACCACAAAACTTACCTCAAAAATTGACGCACATCACCGGCGAAGAACACAAATCACCAGATCCATCGTTCAAGAACACAACATATCAATCAAGAACACAAGGCGTACGTGGTTTTAATTTTTTAATCAATGCTGTGACTTTCATACCTGGTTTGTAAAGAACCACCCGATTACTGATCCATCGTTGGAGAGCGAAAGCGAAAGCGGAAGAGGAAGAGGCGGCGAGGAGGGTTCTGAAGAGTGAAGAACCCGATCTTCGATGTGGCCTCGCGGGGGCTTCCGATGGCTTTCGGCGAGCGGCCAGAAGGGAAGAGGGTGAGGGGAAGGGATGGGGGTGGCAGGGCCGCAAGAGTGAGAACTGAGAAGTTAGGGCAAAACCTTTTCGGCGGAGGGGGGCGACCCGAAGGGTTTTTTTTTTTTTTTTCGTGAGGGCGGAACTCGGAGAGAAGCGTACCGCGTACGCCTCTCGCTGTCTCCCACTCGCGAAAAAAAGCGTACCATTTTTTTGGCCGAATTAATCGGCGGTCGCGAATTATTCGCGAATATGTATTTTTGACCAAAAATACGCGGTTTTTTCCGAATTTTTCGAACGGATACGGAAACGGGCGTTTAATTCGTTTTTTCAAAAATTCGCGAATAATTCGCGAATTATTCGCGAATTAACTAACGAAGGTACGAACCCAGTGTGATCATACGAGAATACGTGGGTAAAAACCTTCAGACCCCACTCTTATTTGTGGAAGGGTGTAATCAGTCAGAGAGATATTTTCAAATGGAAAGTTTACTATAAGCTCGGGAACGGGAGGACTATCGACTTTTGGTCGGACCGCTGATGCGGGGAAGTCACTCTTCAATTATCATTTCCCGAGGTATACAGCTTAACGAATCGCAAAAGCGTGAACATCAGCGACTACACGTCAAACGACGACTGGGATTGGAATAAGATCCTGAGCGATATTAACCTTAATGGACACGATCTGGTTTTAAGTCTAGAAGCCCTTAGGGAGCAGATCTCTGATTTTAAAATCGATAGGAGAATAGATACTGTGCACTGGCGATGGAGCCCGGATGGAAAATTTACGGTGAAATCCACCTATTCGGTGTTGTCTGACGGAGGCATGAGAGACGACCGAGCTCGTCGGATTTGGAAACTTCACTGCCCCCTCCCTTAAAGTGAAAGTATTCTATTGGCTCATTCTCAAGAAAAGACTTCCTACTAAAGCTTATCTTGCCAGAAGAGGCTGGACAGGCATTACTGATTGCGTGCTCTGTGGGGATAAAGAGGAAACCGTAGACTACTTATTTACACGATGTGTTTTCTCGAGATTCCTAACTGTGATGACCTTGGAGGATGTACAACCTACCGTTTGGAGTGATGACGTGACCGTGGCCTGGGATAGATGGACGAATCATTTCGGTACGCAATCGTGGAGGAAGGGACTAACCGGCTTAGCAGCCTGCTGGTGGACCGTTTGGGAGATTAGGAATAGTGTGGTCTTTCGGCAGGCGCAACCGAATCCGATTATAGCAGTGAACAAGATCATACAGCTATCGCAACTTTGGGAGCTGTACCTTGCCAATCCTAGGCTTTAGGGTGCGTGTGTGTGCCTGTTTGACAATACTAGGAGTTAGTGTGCGTGTGCGTGTGAGTGTGTGTGTGTGTTGTTTTTTTTTTTTTTTTTTTTTGGCGCTCGCGCCGAGACCTTGCTGTCTCCCCTCTGTTGCTTAGTTCATTTCTTTAATGAATGAAGCGGGTAGCGTGCTATCTTTCTCTCAAAAAAAAAATTGAAAGATTTTAGTTTAAAACAGATGAGAACATCATTATACCTGATTGAAAAAATTAGACGAAATCGATTGAAACAGAGTTGAACCAAAAATACTGAGCCAAATGAGAGATATCGATGAAGTTCTAATACCAAACTTAAGCTGATAAGTGGAGAAGAAAAAAAACTTTTACACAGGCTAAAATTTTAATTTATATCTAGTATCAAGATAATATTCTTAATAAAGTTATTTTAAAAGTCAATAAGCTAAGTATGTTAAATATATCTACATCCTGATGGGATGTACCGAACGTTTTATTATGTATATTTTTAATGTATTCAAAAAATATACATTGTTTCAAAAATAATGACGATGATTAAATGTCTAAAATGAAAATCCCATCGGCCTACAAGTCATTTTTTCAGAATAAAATTTATCATCTCATCGATAAAATTTTGGATGGCAAGAGTTGTTCATAAGTAAAAAAATTAAATTTTTTTTCTTATAATCACACAAGAAAATTTTATATCGAGCAAATTATTTCAACATTTGATCTACGACCTTTATCGTAAAGTTTTCTAAGTACAATTATTGAAATATAGATATACACACGGTGCAGGCAAATAATTTGAGGTCACACACTGAAGAGACTGAGAAGAGGACGCGGGAGGGTACCAGGGTTGATACGAGCCATAAGTGGAAACTGGGGAATTAAAAAATAAAGGTCCTTTTTTATCTCTTTTGGGTGGATGCAACTAAGGGGAAACATGTTTTTGGTTCATTTCATTTATTTATTTTGTTTCTTGGGGGTAAGAGGGGGATCCCAATTTTTTGAGATTCGGGAGCAGATCTTACATAAAAGTCCCAAAAACTTCGTAAGAATAAATTAGTATGTTCGTCCTCCAATTTTTACACTTTAACTTTTAAAATTAAGTTTATTATTTATTTTTTTTAATTTATTATAATTAAGTTTTATGGCCAATTTGCATAAAAAATTTACAAGTTTTGAGACTTTGTAAAACTGAGCCGTCTTTTTCGATTTTGCAGATTCGGTTCGAATTTTTAGAAAACTGACCAAAATACTATTATTCTTTTTTCTCTCTCCTCTTTTTTTCTCTTGTTCTTTTTTTTCTTTCTCTCCGAAGAGGCGTCGGAGGCGGAGGCAGCCGGCCTCGCCTCTGTCCTGCGCGCCCTCACCCTTGCCCGCGCACCCCCCGCCTTCCTCGCCTCCGATCCCGCCGAGGCCGCGTCGCGACCCTTTTTTTTTTCTCTCTCTGACCCTCCTCCACCGTCTCCCCAGCTCTTTACGATAGTAAAGAGGGTAGTCCCGCGTCCTCTCTGATTCTTCATTTTTGTCGTAAGAGAGCCGGGGAGGCGGTGGAGGAGGGTCGGAGAGAAAAAAAAAAGGGTCGCGGTGCGGCCTCGGCAGGATCGGAGGCGAGGAAGGCGGAGGCGCGCGGGAGAGGATGAGGGTGCGCGGTACAGAGGCGAGGCGGGCTACCTCCGACGCCTCTTCGGAGAGAAAGAAAAAAAAAGAACGAGAGAAAAAAAAAGGAGAGAAAAAAGAAAATAAGAATATTTTGGTCAGTTTTCTGAAAATCTGGCCCGAATATGCAAAATCCAAAAATACGATCTATTTTTGCAAAAGCTCAAAATTAGTATATTTTTTATGCAAATTGGCCAAGTTTTATTGTCCAATTAAGTTTATTAAATGAATGATAGTGTTCACGGATGTGACAATATGATAATATTGTAATCAATGACGTGATAATAATGGGTAAGATATTGTATTACTATTATATTTGTAAAAAAAGAAATCAGTATATGATTAATTAAATTGAATTGTGGAACCTAATTATAATAATTCAAAATAAAAGAGTCAAAAATAACGATAAATTAAAAGTTGAGAATTAAAGCGTCACCCGCATTATACTTTAAGGATGAAAGCATAAGTTAATCTGAAAGTAATGCTAAAAGTTCTAGAATGCTAAAATACAAAAAAAATCTCTATAAATATTTATTTTTAACTTTTCCTTCGTGACTTTAAAACCTATATTTTACCTCCTCAAAAATTCAAGTTGATGCATTTAATCCCCCCTCTGTCAGGATTTCTTCATTATTCCGTTCTTTTTTTATAATTTTTACCAAAAATTATTAAAAAAATACAGAAAAATATTAAAAACTTATTTTTTATTATAGAACAAATAGGATAATTTGTTTATTTCGCCCTCTCGTCGTATCCTTCTGAAAATATTTTAAAAATTTTAAGAGGTCAAATTAAAGTTTTTGAAAGTTATGAAAAAGATAAAAAAACAGATAGGCCCTTAAACATCACTCCATTAAAAAAAAAAAGAAGAAGAAAAAGCTATGATCTACATTGTGCAATAGACTCTCCCCTGTTAAAATAATAATCCAAACTTATTTTAAAATTTAGTTAGAGATAAAGTTTATCCAAATTACACATTGATTATATTTAAAAGTTTATGTGATTAGAGTAGGATTTGTAATTATCCAAAGTAGGATTTATAATTATTCAAAGTAAAAGTTGGATTTATCATCTGTTATGATTTGATAGCTATATATAGTTAGACATAGATTAATTAGATAAATAAGCCATAGTAGACATGACTGCATGGGTGTCGCCCAGAGTGTAATTAAATATTTTTTATTAATAAAGTATTAGTTTAGCTTTCTTCCTCCTCCAATGTCTTTTTTTCATATTATTTTATTCTATTTTAGATCCTGAATTACATAATCGGTATCAACACAAATACCGGTTCCAACAATATTGGTATCAGAGAAAATCACGCTTCCAACAAGTGGTATCAGAGCCGGAAATAAGTCAGACGACAGCAGATTCGAAAAAAAATATAGAACTAATGTACTAGATAGCTACGTCTACGTCAAGCGACTCGTAGCAGATCGATGCAGGTGATGTTCAAGTGAAACCGAAGCGAAGGAATCGCTTTGAAGAAGTTGGCCTCCGCACAACACACAACAGAAGGTGGTTGTGACACTTGACGAAAAGAGAGCGAGGAGAGCCCGTGAAGAGATTAAAGAAGACTTGACCAAATAGCCTGGAGGGCTAGGTAAGTAAGCCGAAATACGAAAAATTCGGCGAGATCTCGATGAAATAAGGACGTCATCCAAACAGAAAGGTACAAATCCGAAACTTATTTTTCTGATTTTTAAGTTTCATTATGGATTTAGATTGGTTTATTCAACCTAATTTGCCAAAGTTCGAATGAACAAATTTCAAACGATGAAAAATCGTCGTTCGATATTTTTTAGAATCCCAAGATTTGTGGGATATAGTGGAGAATAAAAATTATGAATTGGTAAAGAGGACTATAGAAAGAGAGATAGAGAAGTTCTATCATATATTTTTCAAACAGTGGATCTATCATTGGTTGAAAAAATTTCAACAATTAAGACGGCACGAGAAGCGTGGAGAATGCTAGCGAAAATTGGAGGAAAAGATTTGCAGGAAGAGAATGAAATTCAAGAAGAATAAGAAATTAATTCAACCCAACGGCGAAGATATAGAAACTCCACTTTGCAAAGAAACTTGGAAAGAAAAATCTGATCACAATCACGAAGAAGATCAAATTTATGAAAAATATGCTGATGATCAAAATAATGCAACTCAGATCGACGAGAAAGTTCATAATGATAGTACGATTAAAAAAATTTCTGTCCGTGAAACAATTATGCATCAAGTCAAAGAGGAAGTTGACTTTTTTTATTATGTGAATGAAGAAAAGAAAATAGCAGACGGAGATATAAAATTAAAAATGCAGAGTTTTTGTACGATACAAGGCGCACACATTGAAACCAGTGAACCCAAAATATTGAATCCAGATATTTACAGAAACCCGCAAATTTTTAAGGATGATGTGGATAATCACGACTACATGTGGCAAAGATTTCGCGCATGGCAACATTATTGGACCGGCGTCATGCTGCACAACTCGAAGACGACAACAACGACAGCAACGGAGATTGCAAAATCAAAATGCGCGTTTCACGAAATTTGCGAGTTGAAGATGAAGTTTGGATTAAGGGAGGATGTTAAAATAATAATCTAAACTTAATTTAAAATTTAGTTAGAGATAGAGTTTATCCAAACTACACATTGATTATATTTAAAAATTTATGTGATTAGAGTAGGATTTGTAATTATCTAAAGTAAGATTTATAATTATCCAAAGTAAAAGTTGGATTTATCATCTGTTATGATTTGATAGCTATATATAGTTAGACATGGATTAATTAGATAAATAAGCCATAGTAGACATGGCTGCATGGGTATCGCCAGAGTGTAATTAAATACTTTTTATTAATAAAGTATTAGTTTAGCCTTTTTCCTCCTTCAATGTATTTTTTTCATATTATTTTGTTCTATTTTAGATCCTGAATTACATAATCAGTATCAGCACAAATATCGATTCCAACAATATTGATATCAGAGAAAATCACGCTTCCAACATTCCCAACTGTTGATTTGTGGCCCTTAAACATCACTTCATAAAAAATAAAAAAAATGCTATGGTCTACATTCTACGGTAGACTCTCCCCAACAACAGATGCCCACCCAATTAGTTAAAGAAAAAGAAAAAAAAAAAAAAGGAAAAAACTTTATGTGGGTTACCATAGCTTACCTACCAAAGAAAGGTCCTAACCCATTGTAGAGGCACACTTTTAAGTGGGAGATTTGGCTTCATGCAACCTTGCATAAGTAGCCCAAAATATTAATGTTGCTATTCATTTTCAAATAATCATTTTGATTTCCTTTGGTTTGTACAGTATTTTTCATTCGCCCATGCGCTCTCCATGCCATTTCAGGCACTTGATGAAATCTAATGCTAACGCAAACAAAGCTCGATCCACGATCTCGCTTAGACCAAGACCAGTGTCTAATATCCTGCTATTTGTTTCAATTTATAGCTTCTGTTTACTTCAAAAAAGAAAAAAAAAAGAAAAAAAAGACACGTTTAGCATACGTCTATGCGCTCACCAGTTTGACCCCTCTGACTTGAGACGAAACCCCAATTTGTTTAGATTCAATTTACCTTACCTTCATATTTGCTTGAAGCTTTGTATGTTTCAATTACTCATCCATAGAGAAGCATTACAAAGTAGTTAAGCACTAACAAATGGTCGATAATAAAGTAAGGGTAGTGGATAATATGATGTTATCATTGCTATAGTTAATTTTATATGGTAGATGCTTTCATAAGAAAACCAAAACAAAAGAAAGAATCGATAGCAAGATTTCAACGCATGTGTAAAGTGTGAGAATCGAACCTAAAACTTATAGCTTGAAAAGTAAAAGTACGACCCAAGACAAAAAAAAAGAAAAAAAAAAGAAAGATAGTAAGCAATCAAGTGAACATCAACAATTTATACTGAATAAATTTTAATATATCTGTTCTAAAAATAAGGGATAACCTCAAAAATCATCCCTGTGGTTTCATACTTTCTCACTTTAGTATCATGTGGTTTAAAGTGTACCACTTTAGTGTCCTGTGGTTTCGTTATTCTCTTTTTGTTATCTTTTCGTTAGTTTTTTTGTTAAATTAGTGAGAAAGTTAAAACCACAGGATAGTAAAATGAAGATTCGATAAACCATATGTGAGGTATCTGGAGTTTTTTTTATATAATTTAACGAAAAAACTAACAAAAAATAACGAAAAAAGAGAATAATAAAACCACGGGACACTAAAGTGATACACTTTAAACCACATGGTACTAAAGTGAGAAAGCACGAAACCACAGGGGTGGGTTTTGAAGTTATCCCTAAAAATAATATGATCATTGGTCGCAAACGGATACTACCCTATGAAATAGCTTCTCAAAAAATTAATAGAACTCAATATTTGATAAATAAAAAAATCTTAATTTTTTTTTTATATTCTGTTCCAAGAGGTGTCATGCATAAATTGTACGCCACACTGTTATGATTCATGCATCATAGATCGAAATATAAAACAGGTAAAAGAGCACTATCATATTAATAAAAGCAATGTGCTAAAAAGGAAACACCAACAACCCAATTTTTTTTTCACATTAAAAAGAACTTACGAACCTCTTTTTTTTTTTGCAAAAGAAAAGGTGAATATTTTTGTGAAAAACTTTCACCTACTAATCCAACATTACATCAACTTTTCTTGGTATATATATATATATTTTTTTTTTGGCAAAAGAGAAGGCAAAGTGGAAGATACCTTAATGCCTCTAATAATTGAATATCTTTGTATTTCCTTTTTTTTAATTAATTTGCACTTGGCTTTCTCATATGCCATATACAATGTGCTTATTAAAAAGGAGTATACTTTCTTTAGCAAATTGGTCACCTATTATAATTCTATTAAGAAACCAAGAAGGCTTTATTTCAAAAGATACAATATATAATTTTGTTACTAAAGAAAAAAATAATATATAATTTCTTCAAGACAAAAGTGTATCTCCAATCATTGGCACAATGGACCACCTAAATAGTCCATCCTTTTCTCTCTCATATTTTTCTCCCCTTCTTAATTTTAGTTCTTTCTTATGAAAGCCATATACTTCCATATTGAGTCTCTTTGGCTTGTATTCTTAAAATAAATATTATGTTCTCAACGTTTATCTTCGTACTATTTTTGATGATAAGATATTTGAATCGATGATCAATATTATAAATTAATTTAGGTTTTTTAAACTCACATAAAATCAAAATTTATAATTTTTTAATATTATTTATATAGTATTCAAGTAGTTTTAAATTTAATTTTTCTAATGGCTGATGTAAGGTAAATTTAAATTCTATTTACTCAGGAAAAAATTAATGCCATAAAATCGTAAAATTCGGCCTCGATTCATAAAGTTCAAATAATTTATATTGTACTTTTTAAGGTGCTGATTATCGAGTCGGATGTTTTGTTATTGAAAACAATATGGAAGTAAATAGTATTTAGCTCGGCAAGCATTGTAACTTTACTGTAAAATAAATAAAAATTTTGAATTATTATAAAATATATTATTAAAGTTTTGGAACTTTAAAGAGGTATAATAATAATAGCGAAGTTGCACCAGCAATTTTGTACGGACGCGATCGTATAACCGGCTCAAAGCGGTTAACGACAAATGCAAGCTTCAAATTCAGGTGGGGTACTAACACGATTCAAACTCGGGCCCCACTTGGGTGGATTGTCCACATATAACCATAATTAGTTATTAATTCTCAACATTAATTTTTAAAAATAATCATAGTTTAATTAATTCTAAACCTTGTAATTAACAAATAATTATACAATTAGATATATCATAATTAATCGTTCATTCCCCCTCCTCCTCTTTCCTTATATAACCATTGCGGCAACAACAACAACAACTCATTCACATCCTCTCTCTATTTTCGATCGGAAGCTCATTCTCATAATCCATTGTCGACCTCCGCGAAGAAATTCTAACCCTTGCCCTAGAATCCTCTCCGGGAGAAGACGACGATCAACCCCCCTCGCCTCCCTCGCGCGATCTCCTTTCCACCTCGACTGCGGACGAGATTTGGTAGATCCGTGGGAGATCTCAAGTTTTGGTAGCATTTTTGGGATTTTTTTTGTTGGTTTGATCTCGTCGTTTTGATTCGTCGTGCGTCGAATGCGAGGGTTTCGGAGGGGGGAGGGGGGGATGAGAAGGCGACGGGGACGATGAGTGGGGGGTCGTTGGGCCTCCGCTCCGCGAGTTATGGGTCGCTGCAGCAAATGGCGCACAACAGCAGCAACGGATCCGCCGCCGAGTTGCCGATCCCGTCCCCGTCTCCGCCCCTCGCGGCGCGGAGCAAGCCCTCGAAGACGCTCCTCTCGGGATCGAGGGAGAAGGAGAGGTTTCTTCACTGGATCTGTAAGATCGTGTGCCGGCGCAAGGTCGGAATGCTCCTCTTGCTCGCCGTCTCCGCCGCAGTGCTTTGCTCGTTATTCTCCATCCTCAAAGGTTTCAAATTCTCCCTTGTTGTAACCTCTTTGTGCTCAATTTGTATCTACTCAGTGCTTCTAACTTTAAGATCTCAATGTGTGTTGCTCCTTACATGTTGATTGTGGTGTTTGTCGAAGGTATTAGATCTTGGTGAACCTGTGTAATTACTCAGCTGTCGTAGGATTATAGTGTTTGTTGATGGTGTTGTATAGTCTACAAGTAATGCTTCTATCATGTTACTTAGGGACTAAATGATAGGTATCCCATGGCCTAGGAACTTAGAACAAGATCAATTATGAATTTGCTTTTAGACTACGTAGGAGTAACTTTATTGATCATAGCAATAACATTTTGTTGTATTTTATGTCTTGTTAGATGAAGATGCGCCAACAGCTATTGAGACTAACTTCGGTTTCTCAACTCGTGTCCGAAGCTTTGTAAATCCCACCAGGACCTCGGAAAGGAATTCAAGGCCTTCCTCGATCCCTGTAGAAAACAACAGGGTGAATAGAAAATTACCTGCTGACCAACTCCCTGCTGCTACTCACAATAAAATCCAGCCTCCTCCTCCAATTCTTCCTCCGACTGCAAATTTTACACGCCATCCTTGTGACAATTTCTCATTTCCTCCTCCTCCACCAGCTGATAGGAAGCGCATTGGGCCACGCCGTAAGTCTGTCCTCCTAATAGCCGCATTTGTATTATAATGCTTCAGATCAACTTGGGATTTAATTTCTCTTTTTCTCCAGCATGTCCTGTTTGTTATGTTTCTGTGGAGGAGGCCATTGCTCGCATGCCACCGTTGCCATCAGAATCACCTGTACTTAAGAACTTGAATTATGTTTCTGATGATACCTCGGTTCCAACTGAGTCAAATCGAGGTTCAGAATTTGGAGGGTATATATCGCTGGAGCAGAGGAGCAAGTATTTTGACATAATGGAATCGATGACTGTGCACTGCGGGTGTGTTTGTTTTGCATTCTGTTTCCCATAATTGGGATTTGATGATGGTTGGAAGTTTGAAAGTTTGAATCACTACTAATTAGTGATTTCTTCTACTATCTTTGTTAATGATGTTTTTTTCCTTTGACTAATCAGATTTGTAAAAGGGAAGAAACCTGGTCAAGGGACCGGATATGACATTGATGCGGATGCTCTTTTTGAGATGGAGCAATGCCATGGTGTAGTCGTAGCTACTGCTATTTTTGGTACTGAACATTGTTACCAATGGCCCTTTTCTTTTTCCCTTGAGGTGCATTATAATCTATCAACTGTCAAGATTCACTCATATTAAACTCAATGATCAGGAAACTATGACATAATGCAACAACCAAAGAACATCAGTGAATATTCAAAGAGGGAGGTATGCTTTTATATGTTTGTGGATGAGGAAACAGAAACCTACATAAAGAATTCTAGTCTTCTGGACAGCACTAATAGAGCTGGGCTATGGAGACTAATTCTAGTACGCAACCTCCCTTTTGCAGATCCAAGGCGGAATGGAAAGGTGATTTCCTCCAACAACTTGTCTTGTTAGCTTTGGTTTAGTACAATGCATTCATTGCAATGCTTGTATTTGCAAATATTCAGTGATGTTATCCCTTTGATTTCTTTACACTTCTAGTGCGATGCTAACAAACTCATGTTCCAGGTACCAAAACTTTTGCTCCAAAGGCTTTTTCCCAATGCCAGGTATTCTCTTTGGATTGATGGAAAGCTTGAGCTTATTGTGGACCCCTTTCAAATTCTTGAGAGGTAAATCGCTTTTTAAGACTTTACTTCTCTTCTTGATTAATTACTTTATTGAACTGTAAATTAAGAAGAAGGGGGGAAAAAACTAGTTAGAAGCCTTCCTGAAATAAGAAATCACAGACAATCACTTTTTTGAGTGCTCTAGTAGCCATCGATATTTTTTGTGATTATCTACATAAAATTTGTCGAAAATGTATAAGAAATCACTCCCATTTTGGACATTCAGAGAAAATTTAGTACATCTATTGAGAAATTATTGTCAATATCCAACTGCAATCTGTTGTTTTAGAGGATCAAATTTTATATCAAGTCTGGTTTAGCATTCTCACAATTTACTGTGTTCATGTGATCCTTGATTAAATAATATTTGCTATCTTTCAGATTCCTATGGAGGAAGAAAGCCACATTTGCAATATCTAGGCACTATAAACGCTTCGATGTTTTTGAAGAGGCAGAGGCTAATAAAGCAGCAGGAAAGTATGAGAATGCATCAATTGATTACCAAATTGAGTTTTACAAGAGCGAGGGTTTAACTCATTATTCTCCTGCCAAGCTTCCTATAACAAGCGGCGAGTGCTTCTCTCTTTTTCATTTACAATTCTGCCAGTTCCTAAATTACAATCTTATACGGTTTCCGTTCTGTGCAGATGTTCCTGAAGGTTGTGTGATCATTAGAGAGCATACCCCCATTACCGATCTCTTCACATGTCTCTGGTTCAATGAAGTTGATCATTTTACCTCCAGAGATCAACTCAGTTTCAGCACCGTGAGGGATAAAATAAGGTCGAAAGTGAATTGGACTGTAGACATGTTTATGGACTGTGAACGACGCAACTTTGTTGTTCAGGTATTTGATCTTCAGAGCAAACCATTTTCGTTATGTGGTTGGTTCGCATAGTGACGAGGATTAATAATTCTGATAAACCTTGGCAAAATTTGATCTCTAGAATCGTTATAATGCCATACTCTAGCATTAATTTTGGAAAGGAAGTATGCTTATTCTTATCTCTCATTCATTCTACTGTTGCTCGTTATTAAATGTGAAATTTTCTTACGGACCACTTCACTTGTTTTGTTAGTTTTGGTGAATTATTATGCATCATTTATCTCACATCTGCGTATGTGCCTCGACAGTCGTATCACAAAGACTTGCTAGAGCAAAGAAAGGCCTCATTAAGTAATCAATCGCCTCTGGCTATTCGTCACGAATTACCTCCGGAAGTGATTCAGAGCATTCCCACAGATGATGGGCTTTCAAGAAGCCAGCCAGCGAAGCCGCCACCTCCAGCGAAGGTGCCCATGAGGCGTGGGAAAAGACGGCATCGCCCTCGGGCAACCACTGGAAAGGATAGCAGTTCAGTATGATTCTTCTTTTCTCATTTTGTTTTCGGTAATTCTTTTGGAACCCAAATCCCTATGGGCCACATTCATTGTTGGGGCCGCATTTTTACTCCGTTTGTAGAGTGCAGAGTCTTCAGTTTTTTCTGTCGTCAAAAAGTATTATTGTTAACAGTTTTCATAGCTATTCATTGTTACTGTAAATAACCAACTATAAATAAAGCAGCTGCTTTGGAGTTGTTGTTGCTTTCCACCTCTCTTACTAGATTTGATTCATAGAGAATTTTATGTGTCCACAATTTCGTCTCCAAAAGCTTTAATTCGTCTTATTTACATATAGCTAACAAGGAGGATACCGGGGAAGCCAAGAAACAAAAGCACTTCTGATAAGTTGAAACACAACAAAGTTAACGGCCAAAGCCTACTCCTCATCCATCTCAGCACCATCTTCATCCTCCTCGTCAGGTTGCTACCTTCATCTTCTTCACTGCCTGAGCCGCATCGCTTCTCTGAACCCCGCTCGGGATCTCGATTAGAATATCCGACTTCCTCCCCATAGCCGGGTTCACTAGGCCTCCATCCTTCTCCACTTTGTATACCAACCCCTTCTTGTCGGGGGCGGCGTCTATGTAGACGGTGGAGTTCTCATCAATCTCTTCTTTTATTAATATTTTCGACAGTTGAGTCACCACCTTCTTCTCCAGCCACCTCCTTATCGGTCTAGCACCATACACCCTACAATCCACAAAAAAAAAAGAAAAAAAAAAAAAGAACACCATTAGATGATAAGTAATAAAACATTTGGTGAAAAATCTCGATTGCTTCACAACCATTTTTCTAACAGCTTCCAAGTCTACTAGTTGGATGGAAAAAGATTAAAAATATGGATATTTTACCGGATCATAGGATTCAGAGAGAACAACATCTAAGCCAGCATCTGTTACACCTAAAGCAATGCCCCTCTCGGCGAGACGGACGGCGACGTCCTTCATCTGAAGCCTGGCGACCTTCCTGAGTTGATCATGCGATAACGATAACGGGTCGAATATAACTATCTCATCCAATCGGTTCAGCAGCTCGGGCCTGAAATGCTGCTTCACCTGCATACAAACATATCAAAAACGTGTCACGGATCGAAAATGGAAGCTATTAACCCATTAATAATTTTCTTTTTTTAAAAAGAAAAGGTTTTGTTATACCTCCAGCATGACTCGCTCGCGCGCAATTTGCATAGAAGACTGACCGGCCATTCCTGCTAGAAGGTACTCTGACCCGAGATTTGAAGTCAAAATGATGACGGTGTTGGTGAAGTCGACCGTCCTACCTTTCCCGTCGGTTAGCCTGCCATCGTCGAGGACCTGAAGAAGGGTGTTGAACACAGCAACATGCGCCTTCTCCACCTCGTCGAAGAGGATCACACTGTACGGCCGCCTCCTCACTTGCTCCGTTAGCTGCCCGCCTTCTTCGTGGCCAACATACCTGAAAAATCACAGCACAAGCATACAAATAATCAAAGGATCGAAAGACTTTAAGTTGTTAAAATTGAAAGAGAGAGTGTGTTACCCGGGAGGTGCACCGATGAGTCGGGCAACCGAGTGCTGCTCCATGTATTCAGACATGTCGATGCGAATGAGCATCTTATCATCATCAAAGAGCTGCTCGGCAAGGGCCTTTGCGAGCTCCGTTTTGCCTACACCGGTTGGGCCCAAGAAGAGGAAGGAACCCGTCGGCTGCTGCGGACGGCCCAAACCGGCTCGCGACCTCAAAACTGCCTCTGCAACCGCCTGGACCGCCTGGTCCTGCCCGACTACTCTCTTGTGCAGCCTCTCTGCGAGTCCAATCAACCTCTCCTTCTCATTCTGGCCAAGCCTAGTAACAGGAATGCCGGTCCATCGGCTAACAACCTATCAAAGCATCAGGCAATTGGCATACCAAAATCAGAACAGAATCGAACACTTTCGTCGCTGCCAACGCCTAAATCAGCAAAACGGATGGAACTCGAATTAAGTTTTGCTTGGTTATTTGGTACCAAAGATTGCTAGCAATGTAGTAGCTGTCTGATTGAATGCCCGGTAATATGCAAATACCTCTGCAATCTGTTCCGGCCCGACGGTCTCCGTCAACATTAAATTCTCACTCGTATCGCCTTCAAGCTTAGTGATCGCAGCATCTATCTCTTGCAGGGCGCCGTATTTGAGATCGGCAATACGAGCCAAATCCATTCTCCGCTGCGCCTCCTGCAACGAGATCAACAGCTCCTCTCGACGCTGCTTCAGTCTCCTCATCCAATTCCTTTTTGACCAGAGATAAACCACGAATTCGTCCATCCATATGCCGTTATTAGAATATTTGAAAACTCGAAAAAGATTATCGCTCGACTAATACAAGAGAGGCACCTCGAGAAGCCGAGCTTTGCTCCCCTTGTCCTTCTCTTTCTCAAGCGCATGCAGCTCAACTTCCAGTTGAATCCTCTTCCTCTCCAGGCTATCAAGCTGCACCCTGACATTTGCGCAAGCCTCGTCGACCAAGTCGATTGCTTTATCAGGAAGGTATCGGCCTTTCGAAAAGTAAACACCAATCGATGCATCCATCAGCATTAGCACGAGTTACGTGTTTTCAGAATCTAGAGATCTAAATGGAACTGCTAAATGACTCATTTGTTTCAGCTGACATTAAGCAAGATAGAAAAGATAATCCACTTTACTTCAAACCAAATCGCAGTATATAGAGGATTATACATGGACTATCCATATATTATTCTATTCTTTTCTTGAATACCATTATGATCAACCAAATCTTTGGAACTAAACACGCTTACTTACAGTATCAAATCAATTCCTAATAAACATACCCGTAACGTAGCGGTGGGAGAGTTGCGCGGCGACGACGAGAGCGCGGTCCTGAATCCGAACGCCGTGGTGGCCCTCGCCCCTCGTACCTCTCCCTGAGCCCTCGGAGAATGCTACTGGTGTCGTCCACGCTCGGCTCCGCCACGTACACCTGCTGGAAGCGCCGCTCGAACGCCGCGTCCTTCTCCACGTGCACGTACTTGCGATACTCCTCCAGCGTCGTCGCGCCGATGCACCGCAGCTGCCCCCGCGCGAGCATCGGCTTGAACAGGTTCGCCGCGTCCATGGAGCCCCGCCCCGAGCACAGCACCAGGTGGATCTCGTCGATGAAGAGGATCGATGACCTTTCCCTGGGCGTCTTCGACCTCCTTGAGCACGGCTTTGAGGCGCTCCTCCAACTCGCCGCGGCACTTGGCCCCGGCGACGAGCGCGCCCATGTCGAGGGCGACGAGGCGCGCGTCGAGCACGTCGCTGGGCACGATCCGCTGCGCGAGCCCCTCCACCACGGCGGTCCGATCACCGGGTCCAGCTTGCTCGCCGCCTCCACCAGGTCCCGCCCGTACGTCCGCAGCGCCTGGAAGTTCGAGTCGCCCGAGGCGCTCTCCACGCGCCGCCCCCCCCTCCCTCCTCCCCCGCAGCTTCTCCACGGCGGACCGGAGCCGCGCGACGCTGACCCCGGCCTCCTTGAGCGCCTCGGCCACCTGCGGGTCGTCCAGCAGGGCGAGGATCAAGCTGGTCCACCGCCAGGTGGGAGTCGCCGCGGGCCTTCTGGGAGCTCTGCGCGCGCCGGATCGCCTTCACCAGCGCCGTCGACGCCGGCACGTCGTCCGGGGGCGGCGTCTGCGACGGCAGCTTCTTCAGCCCCCGCGCGACGGCGCGCTCGAAGGAGTCGGCGGCGTCGGAGGAGGCGTCAGAGGAGATGGCTTGGCGGAGGAGGCCGGAGGGGTCGGAGGCGACGTGGAGCGGCGTCATCTGCGCGTGGCCGGCGGCCTGGGCGAGCTCGTGGGAGCGCCTCGTTCGTCTTGTGCGTGAACTTGTCCGGGTTCATGGCGCAAAGATTTGCGTTCGGGGAGTCGATCGTCGGCGTCGAACAGTACGTAGTTTAGTTGCTGTGCATTTGCGACTGCGGGGAGCGGGGAGCGGGGAGCGGGGAGCGAGGAGGAGAACTGTCATCATCGTCTAAAGAAGGGAGAGAGGCGAGGAGTGATTGCCACGTGTCCCGAGAGAAGAGACGAGAAAGTGCGGGAGTGAGGAAGCGGGGAGAGGAAGTTTACTGTGTCACACTTGCATCACCTCATCAATGATAAATTAATCACATCTCTCTTTTATAATAAAAATATTTTTTATAATTACGACGAAATATATATTTTGAAAAAAAAAATTTGATGCCACAACACCAATACATCCATTAATTCTAAAAATTTTCGACCAAACGGAATGATACAGTACTTCAGCGGTGGGAAAAATTTTGCGTGAGTTTGGTTCACCACCTCGCCAGCCATTCAACCTTTTGGGCTTTTTTTCCTACTCCGGTACAGTAGGCGAGGAAGTATATTACCGTATCATCAATAATAAGTTAATTATATTTCTTGTCTTGAGAGAAAAGTATAATAAAATGTTTTTTAATAACTATGATAGAATGGATGAACTTTAAAAAAATAATTTTATTGATTGGAGATACTATATCAGCAATATAAATTTTTCTCCTGTGCACAATGTCCATGTATAGTTTCCCTCCAAATGGAGTGCTCAATAGAATCATTGCATGCACATTGTTCACCGCGTCAACCGTAGACTATTAACGATCCACTTCTTCAAAATTCCTTTAGAAATTATCCCTCTAATTTTTAAATAAATTATTATTTTAAAATATTATTAAAATCTGCTGAATTATAATAATAGTAATAATAACTAATCAGAGTTGGGCAAGATTGTTTATTTTATTTTCCGAACAAGCCGCTCCACTCTGTACGAATCTGGAACAGTAGTACTATTTGTGTTCTTCCATCGAATCGAAGCAGCACCCGAGATTTTCGTTTTTATTCCAATATAAGTGCCAATGCACCAGTATACAATACGCTACCATGATAGCACACAAGACGACACAGACATAGATATCCTTAAAAAGTTCCTAACATACCGTCAGGTTTCGCCAAAATTCTTTATTGTCTAAACCACACATTCCCAATAAACTAATATTTAGCAGTTTCCGTACGGAGAAGCTTCGTCACCAAATCATCTAATTCCCGGTAATATCCGAAAATTAATTCACTTATACATTAACATTTTAAAGAGTCCTAAGAACGCAGACTCTTCACATGAGAAAGGCATTCCTCTGTTTATAAACTATACATTAAATAATTGGTCTCCGAATCTTTCACCGCGTGTTGGGCTTCTTGAAACAGGAGTGAAGAGGCCAGCCACAGCTCCTCTGCTAGTTTAGTATTATAAGAGAGTGAAGAGGATCTTATAGTCCTCCCTTTTCCACCAAAGAAGTATTTCCCAGATGCATCCTGACATAGATTTTTCTTAAAAATATATATATATATCACAACAATTTACCCTACGTTATCGACAAACATTAAATTAGCGAGAAAAAAAAAAACAACATACAGGCGGTGCCAAGGCGGCGTCTATGACGGAGCTAACTCCCTTATCAGGTGACTGCAAAAGGTTCAATAGTCTCAGAACCATAAAAGCTAGTCGCGAAAGACGAGGAGGAAGTTCTCGCATAATGCTGGTTTCTACTACTCCAGGATCAGCAGCACTGTAATATATACAACATTTTTCACTCTCTAGTTTAATAAAGCAAATTCTTGTGAGACATGGTAGACTATTAAAAAGCAGTAGAAGAGGAAAAATAGATTGCCAAATTGCGAGTATGATACAAGTCAAGACAATCTCGCACTATAGGGCCGTTCAACATAGTTAGCGAGTATTTACATGACAGAGACAGAAGAAGCTGGGTCCAGCACATAGAATCGTCGATGAAGCTCATACGAGAGTAAGAGTAGACAAACTGTGAAACAGAAAAAACCATTACTTAAAGACGAGACATGAAGGATTGTTTCCTTTCTTACGATATGCTTTCTTTCTTAGGATTTGAGAATAAACTTACATTTGGAATACTCGTAAGTCCAAGCAAACGGATATGGTTTCGATGCTGGCAGGCAACAGAGATTTTTCCTAGCCACATCCACACCCGATGCTGACAATGTAACTATAGAAAACTACATAGTTAGCTCTAATTCTGAGCACAGGTAAGTGATTAATGATATAAATAAGTAACCATTGCCAAAATTTCCTTGAACTAGTCCCACTACAATTGCCAAAATTTCCTTGAACTTTATCCACTAAAATATAGGAACTTTCCAGGGAAGGATCTAACGATATAAATATATAACCATGCTTACCACATCGGTGAGTGAAAGATGTGACATTAACAACTCGAGAAGGCACCGGGCTGTTCTTGAGTAAAGGCAAGAGAATGTTGGTCAGAACAAATGCACCGATATAGTTTGTCTGCACCATCCTGCAATGTAAATGATAAATTTGAGGGGTCTTAGAATTAAAAGAGTGGAATCATGATGCTTTTACTGAATACAAAGATTATATGATAGTTGATACCCCAACGCCCCAGGAATACAAAGCATAAAATTTTTCAACAACATAGACTGGTGGTAAAGGAATTAATCACCATTACATCGGATATAACAATAACCATCTAACTAAACCAAAATCAACACGTACAATGTATGGCATCAAGAGGCTGAAAAGGAGTCTAAAGGACCTCTACTTAGAAAGGAGCACAATATACAAAGAAAAAAAAGAGTAGCTTTAAAAGCATAGTTCAAAGGGGATGGAGAGATTACTGGTCAAATCCATCAGCAGTAACTCTACACGATTTTGCTAATATGCCAGCATTATTAATCAGGAGTTGTATAGAAGGGTGCAGATTCGAATCCAAAAGCCACTGCTTTAAGGAACTTTCAAACTTCACAACGGAATGAATAGACGACAAGTCAACCTGAAATGCATCAAGACAGGCATCGCTCTGTTGCTGCTTGATTTTTTGCATGGTCTGTCACATAAGACGGAAAAAAAAAAAAATCACATAATAAGATATAAATCATTAAGAGAGTATGAACAGAGATTATCGGTTAAGCCCCGTGGATATACCTCAGACAGCAATTGACGTGAACGTCCAGCTGGTAGTCAGACAATATGAAACATACTTAGTTCAGAGACACTGACAGAAGGCAAAATTTAAGTAAAGTCAGAGGAAAAAAGCATTTATGCTATAGTGTTGAGTTTTAAAGATTTCTTATGAGAATAGTAGACGAGCCGAAGTGTTATTAACCATAATAGAACCAACTTTTCATAAAAAATAGGCATGTAGCATTGTGTTTAATTCTACTTGACCAATCCTCCTTAGATATGAAGTGTTATTAACCAGAAATAAGAATGTGTTTACATGCAATCAATGCTTATAGGATAAACCACTAAGATCAACAGATAAGACAAATACGCACTTAAGACAATGAATTGTTGATTTGCCACTAGAATCAACAACATTCGTACAACCCATTCCGTAGGCAAAGCTACGATTCAGTAAGGCTCCAACATACAAACTACTAGTTCGATAATCACCAAATATAATTATACATCGCGGTTATCATACTAATATTAGTAAACCCAGCAAGAGATTTAGAGGATACTGCAAACAAAGCAAGTTAGAAACTTAAAACAAGTCCCCATCCGACCTCAAAACAATTAGCAGCTGCAGCACAGCACAAGTGTTTGATAAAATGCATGAGAGAAAACGAATAAAGAATTAGACCACCATAACACACGATCCTTACCGAGAACCACATGATAACCTTCGCGCGCCAGATCCCTCGCCGCGGCCGCGCCCAATCCCGACGTCGCCTACAACCACAAAACGATTCAAAAGAAGCCAAAAACACTTACAGAGCTCGGAGTTAGGGTTTGCTCACGCCCGTGACGACGCAAATGGGTCTCTCGAGCTCTGAGCTAGGGTTCAGGGAGACGCCGCGGCGAGGGTAAGAGGGATTGGGGCGGAGCGAGGGGAATAAGGAGGATAAGGGCTCGGGTAAAAGGAGTCGGAGGTAGGAGAAGAGGAGGGAGAGGGTCCAGAGCAGGGCCATTCTCCAGAACTGGGCGGAGCACACCATCTCCATCGTCGCCCTATCCACGACGAAGCCCATCTTATTCCTATCCCGCGGAATAACTCCTTATTCCGGTATTCGGCCGAATTAATTAATACTGGAGATTAATTAATAATTAACGAGAACGGAGCGGAGTCCCCATGATGTGCGGGTTGATTCGGTACCGAATGATCCGACCCGTTCGAAATTGGACGGCCAGGATTGTAAACGCAACCTGTGTGTACATAATAAAATATATATATATATATATATATATATATATATATATATATATATATATATATATATATATATATAATCCAGCTACTATCTTTTTAGGAGGATGGGAGCCTTCGTCCTCCTAAATTTTCTACCGTTCGGATGAAAAGATGTGCGGCTAGGATGAGAGTGGTTACGATTAGGTTGATAGTGGGCCCCCTAGGGTTGAGTGGGTGGTTGGTTGAATAGTATAATCTAACGGTTGTAAATGATTAAAAGTTAGATTTAACAGCCAAAAATTTGATAGGACAAAGACTTCTATCCTCTTAAGAGGATAGTAGCCGGACTCTATATATATATATATATATATATATATATATATATATATCAGTTTTTTCACTTTCACTTTCTAATTTTCAAAAACATACATTTTGACCTTTTAAAATTTTTAAAATATTTCCAACGGTATTAATGGAGAAGGCAAAATAACGAAATTATATATATTTCTTCTATAAAAAAATAATTTTTTAATATATTTTTATTATTTTGAAAAATATTTTCGATATAAACTATAAGAAATGGACGGAATAGTAATAGAACCCTGGTGGAGGGGTGCTAAATACAATAACTTGAAATATTGAGGGGTAAAATATAGATTTTTGAAAGTTAGGAAAAAAAAGAAAAAAAAAAAATTTATAGGGAATTTTTTATAATTTAGCCAAAACTAATAATTTTCCTATCCTATATGGCTTAATTATATATATATATTATATATAAAAGTAAAAAATTGTCGTAGCCGAGAAAGATTAAGCAGGGCATTTAGTTTGTGATGAGTGGGTTGAATAGACCCCTACACGATTAAAACACATGACAAACATTGTGTTGTGCTTTTTTGGCCCTATTAAAATGGGCCGAGCCACTATTAACAAATCATCTAGAACGAGGTTGCACTTAATTAATTAATTAATTAATTTTTTTATTCATGTACAGAGGAGGAAGAGCACATTAATTTCGAAGAAAACATTCGCCTACATGTCTTTATTTGTACAGTACCTTACTTTTTTATTCTCAAAAATAGAATAACAATTTTAAAAGTGGAACTAAGTGATTGATCTTTTTACCAGCATCATTTAAAAATTTGGTCTCGATCATCATCATCAGCCTAAACTGTGCACTGCGAATTAGTCTATTCTCCACTTCTAATCTTTATTAGAGTTTTTTTAATTTTTGGACAATTTTTTAATGCCCTGCACCAGGGCACTTGTCAAGGACAAAGCCACAGTTTGATAATCCCATTAATAAATGACAAAGTGTAAGTTTGGTGGGTTATCTTTGTCAAACCCAGATGACAACCGAGGCCAGAGTGTTCTAATTAAAAAATAAGGACATCACTGTAGGCCAAGAGCACCCATGTTCCTTTTCCTTTCAGTGACTCCACAGGCACTACTGCTGTCCCATTTACCATCCAAAGGCATCTATATCCTTTTCTCTTTTTTTTCTCATAAAATATAATGCAACCTTAGACATTACTCTATGCACCACCCATAAAGAGCACTTTTGATGCATGGGACTGAGAAAAAGGGGGGGAGGAGAGATAAGGTTCAAATGAAAATGGGAGGTAATTAAGGAGTGTTGTGTGTGTGTGTGTTCATGGGTTGGATTCCTCTGTTGAATCCATAAGATTTGTACACTGTATTTGTTAGCTTCTCACCCAAAATTAAGGTAATGGATCCGGTTTCGGATAGATAATTATTTTCTGTAACAAAAATTTTAGATTTTTTTTAATGCTTATTAACTATTCTATTCTGGATAACTGTAGCCGAAAGCAAACACTTAGGATGTTTTTATCCTGCCATAGCTCGCAGTTGATGAACAGAAGAACAACTATATTAATACACATTTCGTAAGTACCTTCTAAATTGAAATTAAAAGCAACAGAATTTTCTTTATACTTCGTACTAGTAATTGTGGAAAGCAGAAAGAAAATCAAACAGATCTTTAGTTCTTTTCTAAATAGCGCATTTTGCAGAAACTCAACAAATTGAGCGAGACACAGGCCTAATATAGAAATGTTTTTCTAAAATACCCACTTGGTTGTTCCAAAGACTAAAAATATTAGAGAGCTTTCAAAGTACCACTTTTCCACTCTACAAAATGCCCAACTTTAAAGAATATTACAGAAGTACTCAGCTGAAGATCATGTTGTATGAGTCATTAGAAAAATTCCCTCCAATGCTTACAACCAAGCATTCCTTGGAAGCCAGCAGGATTTCTTCATATGTCAAGATGCCCTTGCCAATACATATCTTCATCTGGTGATTACTAATGATTGGGTAAATTAAATATTATCTCATTGATTCGTAGCCCAAGTTAGAGCACATGTTATCTTAGGTGTTTTATGTCACATTTTAATAATAAACATGTTCTCTACCAAATTCTATAATCACTAGCTATGCATTTCATTAGGCACTCATGTTTATCTTCTCCTGAATAAATTAGTTGTTAAGACATGTTATTGGTTTCTTCATTTGATAATATGTAATTCATATATGTCTTGAAATAATTGATATGGCTACATAATGGATCAATTATTAGTTGACATGATTAATCAAGGGCGGATATATAAGTTTCTGAATTTTAAGGGGATAAATGATAATCGCGGTAAGTTTAATTAGGAAAGTTTCTTCATTTTAGCTTCCTTTTTGACTAAAAAGTAATTAATGGTATTATATTTAGGAGCTGCTTGGTTTCAGATTTGTAATATTCAGAAAATATTATATATCTTTTATAGTTAGAATGACAAATTTCTTACTAACTTATCAAGCCACTTAGGTTTATAGGTTGTTAAGAACTATCTTATATTTTTACCATTTAAAAATCAATAATAATTTCACTACTCCATTAACACTTTGTATAACTATCCAATTTGAATTGAATGATAATAATTTAAATATTTTTTATAAAAAATATTTAAATTATTGAAATATTATAAACAATGAACAAACGGGCCCTCAATAACCAAGTATGCATGTTTTGAAAAAAAAGGAAAAAAAAGGAAACAATGTGGACATTAGATGGCATTAGATGGCCTTGAATTAATCAGTTTTAGGTGCTGAATATTTTGAAAAGCTGTATGTTTCTCCTAATCTTTCTTATTATTGACTGCCAGCTGGTTATCCAAATTATATATTTTAACATACATTATATTGAAAGCAAGCAATTTACCAAAAATATCGATCGTCCCTAGCGCAAGTGGCAAAGCGCTTGGTGGTTGGTACCCGAGGTCCCGAGTTCGAATCCTAGTTGATTCATATTTCCAGCTAAGTTTATTTTTAAAACGAAATAAACGAAGCAGGTAGCGTGCTACCTTTCTCTCAAAAAAAAAATATATACCAAAAGTAATTTACAAAGATCATTAACAAGTTCAAGCAAGAGAGCGGTTGGTTTTATCTTAATCTTTATTTCTTTTTCTTGTGTGTTGATGGGTCCAATTCAACATACTAGGAATGCTGCTTCTTTTGTTTATTTACCCTTTTCCTTTGGTTTGGGAATGCTTTAGAAACACTTTGTGATACACTTGATCTGATGATGTTGTTAAGATTACATGTTTAAAATTATTCTTTAAAATAAAATATATAACAATAACGTGTTACATAACACATCGAACCACCGTAAAAAGGAATAGCTATTCTTTCTCTCTCTCTAAAAAAAAAAAAAAAGAAGAAGAAGAAGAATAGCCATTAAAATTGAAACAACAAATATGAAATTATTTGATGAAAATCATGTTGGTATCCCAGGCATTAATGCATCCAATGCTGAGATTACAATAATCAGAAAAAAAAAGAGCTAATTAAAGGTGACATTAAAACCCATGGCAAAGAATTAGATTTGGAAATGAAAATATATATTGTTCATCAAATTCTCAATCCCTCAAAATCTAATCAAATTGCAAGCTTTAGTACTGGCCACATATAGAGTACTTCTATACGTCCCTTATAATGTCGTCTTTTTATGTTATTCATATATTAATAAAATTTATTTCGAGCCAATCAAAAACCTCGGCATCAGCTCAAAGAATTTTTTTATATAAATTATGAATTATTGATGATTGATATATCTGGTGCATAAATTGGCGAAAGATCAAATTATTTTAACCAAATCACCGGAAAATCGAAAAAAAAAAAAAATCCCGCACTTCTCCTCTCATATAAAGAATTCTACGTTTCGGCTTTATCTCTCTACTCTCTCTCTAAACCCTTCTCGCTCTAAACTCCTCTCTCTCCTATCCCTTTCCTTAGACTCGGTACAAAATTACACGCACGCAAAACAAAAAACAGGGGAAAAAAAAAGAAAAAAGGGGGAACACAATCGCCATCACGAGTCCCCTTCTCCATGAGCGAAAGGAGAGAGTAGAGAAAGAAGAAGAGAAAAAGAAAAAGAAAAAAGGTGATAATAATCTGAATTATTCTTCTTCTTCTTCTTCTTCTACGCTGCGTAGATGGCGCGCCTCTTCCGAGATCGGGGAACCCTAGGGGACTCGAAGAGGGAGATCAACGGCGAAACCCTAAGGCTCTCCTCCTCCTCCTCCTCCTTCTCCATGGCCGCCTCCGCCGCCGCGGATCTCCCCACCCCCTTCGGCCAATTGGGGTGCGCCATCTCCGATTCCGAGCTCCGTGAGACCGCGTACGAGATCTACGCCGCCGCGTCCCGCACCTCCGGGGGGAAGCCCCTCACCTACATTCCCCAGTCCGAGCGCACCCCGACCTCCTCCTCCTCCCCCGGCGCCGCCGCCGGAGACCGGTTGCTGTCGCCGTCGCTCTCCGCCTCGCCGCTCTCTGCCTCGCCGTCGCTGCAGCGATCGCTCACCTCCGCCGCCGCGAGCAAGATGAAGAAGGCCCTAGGGCTCAAGTCGTTGTCGGCGTCGAAGAAGAGCCCCGGAAAGGACGGGAGCCCCGCGAAGTCCTCGGCGAAGAAGCAGATATCTGCTGGAGAGCTTATAAGGATTCAGATGCGGATCTCGGAGCAGAGCGATGCTCGGATCCGGAGGGGTTTGCTTAGGGTCGCGGCGGGACAAGTGAGCTCTCGATCTTAGGGTTTTTCTTTTTTTTAGTACTACTTTTAGTAAATTCGTACATATTCATGAACTTCAATCATCAAATTTAGTAGGATTCACTCTGAATTTTAGTGCACTCTTTTGTTACAAGAGATCTGCAATTGGTTTTTGGGGTTTTATTGTAGATCTAATCTGCAAGTTTTAACCAAGTTATTTGCGCCGAAGTTGCTGAATTGAGCTTTAGGTTTCCATCTTACAACTGCGTTGCGAATTACCTTTTGTTAAATTTTTTAGGTGGCAATTGCAATTTTTGTTGTTTGCTAGGGCTATCACTTTTTCTCTCTCCTCGCATGCTAGTTTGCAATGAGTGTTCAGGATAGTTTTAATCATATCTTTCCAGCTACCTGCTGTGTTACAATCGGGCCTGTTGACAGTCGACAAGCATACTTATTGTTCTATGATATATTGTCTTTCTTAGGTTTAGTAGGAGGTAACTGCTTAAAGAATCACCATTGCTCTTTGCCTTTTGATCTACATTTGAAGATGCCAGTGTAGCTTATTCCCAACTTTAGTTTCCAGTTACTGTGTGTTGGTTCCCGTTGTATTATTCAATTTGAGTTTCGTCTGCTGTAATACACCCATTGTTTAAGAAAAATTAGTATGTTAGTCAAACATAATTGTTTTCTTGTTTTCATATACGTAAAATTTGTGAAGCCTAAGATGACAAATTCTATAAGCTTGATGCTAGAATACAGTCATTTGCTAGTTTTCTCAGTGTTAGAATTTGACTTCCTCTTTTTTCCTCTGTGTTTTACTTTACTTAACAGCTTGGGAGACGTGTAGAGGCTATGGTATTGCCCCTAGAACTACTGCAACAGTTCAAAGCATCAGATTTTCCAGACCCACAAGAATATGAGGCCTGGAAGATCAGGAACTTGAAGCTCCTCGAAGCTGGATTACTTCTACACCCACTTATTCCACTAGAAAAATCTGATGTTTCAGCTCAAAGGCTACGCCAGATCATACGCGGAGCTTCAGATAGGCCACTTGAAACTGGAAGGAATTCCGAATCAATGCAGATTTTACGTAGCGCTGTTACTGCCCTCGCTTGCAGATCCTTTGATGGATCTTCAGATGCCTGCCATTGGGCAGATGGATTTCCACTTAATCTCCATCTATACCATATGCTGTTAGAAGCTTGCTTTGATAATGGTGAGGAAGGTTCCATTGTGGAAGAGAGCTTGGAGGTATTAGAGCAAATTAAAAAGACTTGGGTTATCCTTGGAATCAATCAGATGCTTCACAATCTTTGTTTTACTTGGGTTTTATTCAGCCGTTTTGTTACCACCGGTCAAGTAGACAATGATCTCCTGTTTGCGGCTGATAATCAGTTAGCTGAGGTTGCGAAGGATGCTAAAACGACAAAGGATCCAGTTTATTCTAAAATTCTGAGTTCAACACTCAGCTCAATAATGGGTTGGACAGAAAAAAGACTTTTGGCTTATCACGAGACCTTCAATTCTAGTAACATTGAGTCTATGCCGAGTATTGTCTCTATAGGAGTGACAGCTGCTAAAATTCTTGTTGAAGATATATCTAACGAATACCGTCGTAAGAGGAAAGAAGAAACTGATGTAGCTCGCAGCAGGATTGACACTTACATACGATCGTCTCTCCGTACTGCTTTTGCTCAAGTAGGCAATCCACTACTATTTTCTTTTCTCTTTCTATTGTTCTAACTACCACCTAAATTTCAATTATGCATGGTTTGGTGATTCCGACTGGAATTTCATGTTTTTCCTTGGATTTGATTAATTGCTATTTATTTTCCAAATATATTGCTAAAAACCAGACTTGTCTGAAAATTACACGAGTTTACTTTTAAATATACTAAAACTTATTCATTCTCATTTCTTGTTTTATTGCTTGTGTAGCCCCCTTTTGTACTTCTACCTTTAGCTGCAATCACTTCAATAGAGCATATTGCAAAAAGAAAAGCCTGGAGTTTCTGCTTTGGTGGGAACAGAAATGAGGCTTCTAGCCTATAAGTAGAGCTCCAATATGGAGCTACTGATTTTGTTACAGGGAGAAACTATTGGGCGAATTTACTATGTCCCTTCTAATAGCGTTATTCAAACAACACTGCATCTTACAGTGGGGGCCAAAGAAGCCCTCGGTATGCACAGGGAGATGGTTTTTGTTACTTATTTTTAGTGAAAATTATGGGTTTTTACAATATTATGCTATACTTTTTCGTGATAAGCATCATTACATCCTTGCTTATTGCGGTTCAAATGGTTGATTTCTGCAGAGAATGGAAGAAGCAGATTCAAATAGACGGTCCTCAAAAAATCAGGCTACTCCTACCCCAGTCCTTTCCATCCTTGCAAAGGACATTGGCGATCTAGCAAGGAAGGAAAAAGAGCTATTCAGCCCAATATTGAAGCAATGGCATCCACTAGCTGCAGGTGTTGCCGTTGCGACACTACATTCTTGCTATGGAAATGAGTTAAAGCAATTTGTAGCTGGTCTTACTGAGTTAACACCAGACACAGTCCAAGTGCTCAAAGCTGCTGATAAGTTGGAGAAAGATCTCGTGCTTATTGCCGTTGAAGATTCCGTTGATAGTGATGATGGCGGCAAGTCATTAATTCGTCAGATGCCACCTTATGAGGCCGAGTCTGCAATTGCTAATCTAGTGAAAGAATGGATAAAAACAAGAGTGAACAGACTCAAGGAATGGGTTGACCGGAACTTGCTGCAAGAGGTGATTCTAGTTCCTCTCTTTCTATCTATTCTTGGTACAAATTGCAGCTATAAAACAGTATAGATTTTATACATGATCTTAGGTTGTGAATTACCTTGTCTAGAATTTTTTTAAAAATGTTGTTTTGGTGACAGCAGAGCTTCTGCGTCTGTGCCCATCGGTCTGTTTGTATCTGTATAGTACTTATGTATTGCTTGTATGTAAATGTCAGTGTCTTAGAGTTGCTAATTGTGATGCATGTTTGGTGACACTAATACAAGTTATTGTTGCTGTGAATCTCTGTTAGCCGGATTAGCTAATAGAGGAGGGGCTATTGTATTCTTCTGTGCATGAACTTTCACATGCATATGCTGTAAGATTTACTAGTGTAGGTATGAGTGTGTCATAGAGTCACCATATGCAATATGTGTCTGTCATGTGAAAATACATTTTGATCAAGACCATGAACAATGCGCTGCCAGTGATCTAATTGTTCATGTTCTACTTGGTGCAGATTGAATAACCAAAGCATAATTATTAAAATCTGAACTGAAATAGGTTGATCAAATGAGTATTCTGAAATTTTACATCCTCTTTAAATTTTTATCATTGTGAAGTTAAAAATGAAATCTCTTAGATTTTTGTATTCTGGGTTCCATTTGTCTTTCCTTTCTCAGTAAGACGATCTCTCTCTCTCTCTCTCTCTCTCTCTCTCTCTCTGTGCATTCTTATGCTTATAATGGTTATAAGTTTAATTTCTAATGCTTTAATATCTTGCAGACTTGGAACGTCAGGGCTAACAGGGAGACTTGCGCCCTCTTTTTCTCTGCATTCTTATGCTTATATTGGTTGTCAGTTTAATTTAATTTTCTAATGCTTCAATATCTTGCAGACTTGGAACCCCAGGGCTAACAGGGAGAGTTGCGCCCCGTCTGCAGTGGAGGTTCTCCGGATAATTGATGAGACTTTAGATGCATTTTTTCAGCTGCCAATACCAATGCACCCTGCCCTGCTGCCGGACCTCATAATTGGACTTGATAGAAGTCTGCAACATTATGCATCAAAAGCAAAGTCAGGATGTGGTATGTTTAAATTAACCAAAGTTTTTTTTTTTGGTGAACTGCATAGATAGTCCTTGTGCTATCCTGACATTGAGGCTTAGTTCCTGAAACTTTTTGCCAAAAGACCTAAATCTTATTGCCTGATACTTATGTATTGCAATTCCAGCCTTGGCTCTAAAGAAAATCTGACAGCTCGCAATATTTTCCTATAATTTATCCCTGTTTTGAGTAAAGAAGCAAGGATGCCATTTATAGAAGGGATAAAATGTTCATTGTACAGGAAAACTTTAGGTTTTCTGTTTGACAGTATGCAGGGAATGAGAATATATGAGAAAGTTCAAGCACTAAAGTGCTTATGTGAAAAGTTCAAGGACTAAAGTTGCAGTATTGGGATAGTACAGGAATTGTCCATAAATTTTACCTCCTTTTTTTATCTGGGTGTTATTAGAAGAAACTGGCACTAATCAGTACTATTATATTCAGGAACACGGAATACTTTCATCCCTGCACTGCCTGCATTAACAAGATGTGAGGTTGGTTCAAAATTGTTCAGGAAAAAGGAAAAACCACACCACAATGTGCCGAAAAGAAGATCACAGGTTGGCTCAACTAATGGAAATGACTCTTTTGGATTGCCACAGCTTTGTGTGCGCATGAACACACTTCATCATATTCGAACTGAGTTGGATAACCTGGAGAAGAAAATTAGAACATGTTTAAGAAACGTCGAATCCGCTCACGCTGATATATCAAACGGGCTAGAGATCAAGTTTGATCTCTCCTTATCAGCTTGCCAAGAAGGGATTCAACAGCTTTGTGAGACAACAGCCTATAAGGTGATCTTTCATGATCTAAGTCATGTTCTATTGGACAGCCTTTACGTCGGTGAGACCGCGTCTTCTAGAATTGAGCCCTTCCTAAGAGAGCTTGACCCAATCCTAGAAACGATATCAAATACCATGCATGACAGAGTGCGTAACCGAGCAATAACTGCTTTAATGAAAGCTTCTTTTGATGGCTTCTTGCTCGTGCTTTTAGCCGGCGGCCCCTTGCGTGCATTCAATAAACAAGACTCTCGGATGATTGAAGATGATTTTAAATCTCTCAAAGATTTATTTTTGGCAGATGGGGATGGTTTGCCTGAAGAGTTGGTCGAGAAGGCAGCGAGCCAAGTGAAGAACGTATTACCGCTCTTCCGAACTGATACAGAGAGCCTGATCGAACGGTTCAGAAGAATGATTGCTGAAGCATATGGTTCTCAAGCCAAATCGCGGTTTCCTTTGCCGCCAACTTCCGGGCATTGGAGCCCAAATGAGGCCAATACATTGTTACGCGTTTTGTGCTACAGAAATGATGAGGCAGCCACTAAGTTCCTCAAGAAAACCTACAACCTTCCAAAGAAGCTTTAAGCTGTTATAAAACAGTACGTAGTATCTACAGGTGATTTATTAGTAGCTCCTTGGCAAGGCTTGTCTGTATGCTTTCTGTATATCTATATTACCAGCTCTGGTTTGGGGGAATCATTGAGTTCTTGATCGTTTGATTCCAGCATCATGATACCTTCGAGGGCAGTGTTTTCTACTCCAGACTATGTTCGCCTAATCAGATCGGTTTTAGGTGATGTAATACTACTGACTTAATATGGGATTTGGTTTGTTTAAGAGTTGGTTTGTAAAAGGTAGAATGCTTCAATCATTCTTTTAGTTACGTGATATCATGGGAGGTTAGTTATTTGCGAGTATTCTTTGGGTTAGCAGGAGCTTTTGGGTTCTTTGTTATATTCTTAATGTTTATTTAGTTTTCCCTGACCTGCTACTTTGAATCAGTTGTGAATAAGTTTTATTTAACTATCAGGATGAGTTTTACTGCTTGCAATCATTTGTATTTGCTGTGGAGTGAATAGGTTTTATTTAACTATCAGGATGAGTTTTACTGCTTGCAATCATTTGTATTTGCTATCGAGCAATCGCTATGATAATGATTTTTTTTTAAAATTTGTATTGTTTTGCCGGAAGTAAAATTATGAAAATAAGCTATCTGTTGAATCACCATAATTGTCAGTGTAGTTCCTTAATAAGAGATTGCGGAAATAAATAATCTCACTAAACTTTAGTCTCTACAATGATTTTTGGTTTCACCTCTCAAAAATTTCACGATCACCTGTCTGTTTTTCGTAAAGAAGAAAACACAGGAAACAATTCTACAGTATATGAGGAGGTGATTGTCAAAATTATAATCTCTAATATTCGTTCCACCGCACGAACTGGAGCAATCTCAATACTCTCTACCGAGCGTCATGTGAATAACAAAGCCGAACACTGATTAGTGGAAAATATTCCGAGGATTACTGCCATGGGTTCTTCCTCGTAGCTCCATTCCGTTTGGAACTCGACTTCGCACTCTGCAAAATTCAAATGATGAAACAGAATTAGTTTCTAAATTTGAAAGTGATCAAAAATAAGGAAAAACTATAGCTATATTAGTGTGGCCAATCATACCGATTTAGATTTCTTCCATTTTCCCTTGATCCTATTCTTCGGAGGTTTAAGTTTGTAAATGCGAACCATCCAGTGATGAGTGGTAAACGCCTGAATCAAATCACAACAGTAAGAGCAAAACAAGCCATTAAAATAGTCAAAAACAAGCGACTAGTTTCTATCGGATTCCCAACCAAAATAGCATGATCTATAGACTTTGTCAAGAATGAGATAAATGTTTACCTCCTCAAAATGGGTTAGCTTAAAATGCTTCTTCCCTATTTCTGTTCTCCTGACCTTGTCAAAGCCTGAACCATCTGCCTCAATAAACCTACAGATGAGAAAACAAAATAAGAACTGGGAAAACTTATTTTAAGTTTTTAATCATAGCATATTGGTAGCTGGCAAGAATAAAAGATAACTACACACTGACCTGTAATAAGAGAGCTTGTACATGAGGCAATTCAGCATCGTCGGAGTAGCCTGAGCATCAATACGGTACTGGCCATCCCTCTGTATTAACAAAGAGTACCACACAGGAGAAAAATTAGCATCAGACACTAATCCATGCATTAATAACTGTGGATTATATAGTCCATCGTTTCGTAAGTATCAGGGTAGGAATTAAGCATTTTTTAATTGACAAAACCAACCATTAAAAAAAATTTAATATATAATTGCCTCAGCTGCTGTATTAAGGACTCACAAGATAATCAGGTTCCTTGATGTGAGGAAACACACCACCTCCAATGCGAACCATCCACAAGAATTTATTAATATCATCACTAGGGTAGCCAACAAGGCCTGAAAGAAAAACAAAGTTGAATTTTGAACTAATTAATCGAAAAATAAAAAGTACCGCACAACTCCCTCACAGAACGAATTTTTCACCTCCAAAGACGACCAGGACATATTTGACATCTAAAGAGTTAAAGATCTCCCATGCAGCCTTCTCTGGGGAAGACATGGCTGTACCAACTGTTGCTATATGGGTGTTATTCCAAGTATTATTGTCTACTATAACAGTACGGTTAGCCATTGCACTCGTTTGATAACCATAATCCCACCAAGATGCCACCTGCAGAACAACATTGTTTTCAGAGAAAAGAAAATTTGATTACACAATATATATACTAGGGAATAACAGTATTATGATGTTGTCAAAGGCAAGATTACTAATTGATAACAAATTCCTTTAATGAAGGAAAAATTCACACTTTCATTGAATCCATGAAAACTTCTAGGCAAACCACGAATATGTTTTCAGTCTTGAGCACCCTCATAACGGCCAACTTGGTATAACTAAGATTAAATCCATATTTGCTGGGTCTTACATATGTATAAGTATACACACATGCACAAAGTAAGAAATAATGGCTTAAGTTCTAGACTACATATTAACAACAACCCCCACCCCCCCCCCCCCCCCCCCCCCCCCCCCCCCCCCCCCCCGACCCCCCCCCCCCCCCCCCCCCCCCCCCCCCCCCCCGAAGAAAAAGAGAATCAGGTTTGGCCAAAGCTACTAGAAATTGAAACATTGTTGTGAAACTATTTGTGTATAGCTGGTATATAAAATAAAATAATCACCTTCTTGTAAAGACTGTACCTAAAGCTAAGAATGTAAAGCATTGATCAGTGGATCCAAGAAAAATATAGCATTGTAAAAACCCCTATTCATTCTTCGTAAATTTCAGCATTAATTCTTCACGTAAAGTTAGAGTTTCATTTCATGTAACTGAAAATTGAAAAATGTCTTGGATATACAGAAGCATTGGAAGGATTGCCAAGCCTCACCTTATCATCTTCATCAGTATTATGTCGCAACCATGCATATGCTTCACGGAAGTCATCAAAAACATGCAACCCATCATGTGAATGAGATGTTAGAACAATTGAGGGTGCAGAATACGCTTCTGCTGCCGCCCATACACAATGGACCTACAAAAAGAATCATTGATAGTTTTTAATTGTCTACAGATCAAAAGTCAGAACTTGCTTTTGAAGTAGATATAGATTTTATGAGAAGCATAAGTACAGACGCTGTAAAATCAGTATGTACAGAATGCCTTGAATATAACTATTGCAGATCTTAACGATGAAACCTTATGTTAAAGCGTGATAAAGATTATTTGGCATGTGCCAGAGAATTTTGAAAGGCTATCGAGTTTGAACCACAAAAAAAAAAAAAAAATAAATAAATAAATCTATGCATTAAAGGTAACTAAAGCTATCTTGCAGCAAACTGTACAGGCTCAGCACTGAAATCAATCCTCATACAACTTCAGCAAAAGGCGTGATAAGGTCCAATATTTATATGTCTAAGATTCCAAATAAGAAAAGTTTCCATACCACATAAAAGCCACCAAGAACAATCAGAAGAAGAATGGCAACTGCAGATGCTTCTAAAGGCAACACTAAAAGCCTTTTTTCCTTCTTGGGCTTGAGAACGTCCTCTTCCTCCAAATCCTTTTCCTTCTTGCGATTCTTCTTTGATTGCTTTCCTTTTATAACAACTTCAGATTTCTCTGTTGGTCTATAATTATCACCTTTTACTTTCGGAACAGTTTCAGATTTCTCAATCTGTCTATAGTTATCATTCTTCACTACATCTTGAGAAACAGAACTCTCTGAACTATTATCCCCTGCCTTGAAGGTCCATAATATACCAATCAATGTTAATAGAATGATCATGATCAAATGTCATAACAAACTTAGAGAAAAAAGGGTCAAAGAACAAAAGTGCATACACTGGGAGAATTACTGAATAAATTAGGCAATTGAAACTTAATTGATCGGGTAAAAACATCAAATGCTTCCGAAAGAGCAATTCCTGAGGTGATGCATGCTGCCGGGGCCAATACAAGCATAAGGCGCACCTGAGGAAAAAAAGGAAGCATGTGTCATGACAAAGAGTACAAGATAACCGAAGTTAACTTAGATTGCTTTTCTCCATCATTTCCTCACCATTACTCCAGAGAAATATACTGATGTTACTAAATATAGGACCACGAATGAGCTGGCATCAGATAAAGGTAAAAAGCATGCCTGCAGAACCAAAGGAACAGTCATTAATGCACAAAAAAAATAGCAGACTTCTAGCTAGCACTGACTTCTCAGATGTTAAAAAGCAGCTACGACATCTTACATGGAAACTTTGGTACCATAAGGACCTACAACAAACTTCAGTAGGTCTTCCGAAGTTTTTTTCCTTGTAATCTATACAGAATCTTATGTTTCAAGTATAGTAATATAAGTTAGTTCTATATGGACTGCATATATCGTAGCAAATGTATCAGCATTATGTGACATCTTGGCCACCCATCTACTGTTTCTGTCAACAAGAAAATAGCCATACTATAAAAGGACAATACTAGGAGTCCAGCCATATAATGATTGGGAAGTCGTTGATCAAACCATTAGTAACATGTCAATTCGATTACATAAACATTATGCAATGGTAAGAGAAGCTACTATAAACTAAAAAAAAAGAAGCAATACCGTGATCTTGAAAGAAAATTGAAGTATGTGTCATTCAATAATATCAACAAAAGCTATATTAGAAAAAAGAGAAAATTGAAAAAGAACCAAGCATCCAAATGTCACTGCTATTGTTTGAAACTCACTATAATGCCAGCAGGAACTAAGAAAGCCAACACATTGATGTCCATAAAATATGAAGGCCATGTTGGTGGCTGATGCTCACTGACACTAGCAATAATGGGTATGTACTTGCTTGCATAAGTTCTGTTACACCAGAAAAAAAAAGGAGGATCAACATGCAACATCGTTATATCATCTAAAAATAAGAAAAAGGCCTATATCTTAGCTCTGTAACAAATTCCAGAGCATCAAATTAACGCCAAAAAAAAAAAATCAACACTTTGAAATAAAGTTATCTAGCATGTCAGCTTCAGCATGAGGGCTTGGTGATTATCGCTGATTCATTGTCATGGAGGCTTGCATGTAAAAGTTTTGTCCTATAATCTGTTCTAGAGCTTCTCGTGGATGCCCTGTCATTCTATTATCAGCTGAATATCACTTTAAAATATGACCATAGACTTATCTAATTTCCTTTGTTGCCTGCCCTTCAATCTATGAAACAACTGACAGCTTTTGAGCTGCCCACTTACATGACCACAAGAAATTCCATGAATTCCAAAAAGTGAAAATACAAATCAGGTAACTGAAGTTATACATTATAATAAAAGTCTCATGTACACTCCGCTTGTTGCACCCTGAAATTGGTTTTCCCCCAAAGCATCATTATTCAGACCAATGATCACTCGGGACTTTCCATGTACCAATAGTACCATAAAAGCCTTCTATTTGATGACGTAATTTGAAAGTGAGCACGGGGGGAAGTCATGACTGGATTAGATCCTTCTTACTGGAAATCTCTTTGCTAGTTGGTTAAACGCCGTACGTAGTAAGATGCCTATGTTTTTCTTTTCAGATTTCTATTTTCCTTTTTGTTCAACCCTTTGTTAGTAGGCACGCACACAGTTATAAGATACCATCTAGTTACCATGAATTAGGAAAAGTTAATTAATATGTTAATCACCTCAATAATGTCAAAAAGGAGGGGAAAAAAAAAGGAAACTACTTACGGGTCAAGTAAACTCAAACTGCGCCCACTCCATCCTTTTGTTGGGCTAGAAGCCACCAATGCTATAAGTATAGCTATTACTGCACAACAAACAGCCCTGGAAGAACATTCCAACAGTATAAAGTGAGAGCATTATCTAGGAGAACCTAATGCATGAAATTCAGCACCTTACTTGCGTATTCAGGCTACTGGTATTTTGAGAAACATCCAAAATAAAATAACAAATAGTCCATTTCAATTTTTTAGTTTAAACGACATGCAGTTGGTTATAGAAGGACAAATCTTACATGCCAATGGTCACAACCAGTGTCACAGCCACTTTGAACATAGCTGGAGATAGAATCCTTTTGATATAATATACAAGAGCAACCACATGAAGGATTATGAAAACCTGCAATTTAGTGAACAATTTTTTTTTTTAAAAAAGAGCTTCATGTATAAAATGCAACTAAATAAGCTAATTCACATTAGTAGATAAGTAGCAAATTCAATTTGGGCCCTTATTCCTTCTCTGTCATTTATGATGCCATGCACAAAAAATTGAAGATTATGTGAAATGCGAAATGAATGATGGCCAATTCAATAGAGGCAGACCTCCATGAAACCAACATGTAAATGCATATGTAATGCTGGAGTTGCGAATTAACTTGCAAACCTATACTAAATTGAGAATTCCTGATTGCATATAGTTCCTAGCTAGATTAATTACTAACACAACTATAATAGGATGTCTCTCATAAAACCTAGTGTATCAGCTGAACAAAAAGATATGAACTAGTAAAGGATGCAAAAATCATTGATTATTTATCCCAACAACTGAAAATTGGCATATTCTGCGTTGACTCAATTTTCAACATGGACAAAACAAAAGCAGAAGGAAAAGATAGAAGCTAATACGACAAAACTTAGAGCAGAAGTGCTATAATCAATATAATGATCGCAAGCTAGAAAAAGTTGAATATAATGGAAAGATCTAAAAGAACTAAGGATATCAATATATATAAGAAAAACAGACCAGAAATGATGCGAAGTGCTCTGACGTCACCACAGCATTAAAACCAACTACAGGTACCAATGCTGCTAGAAGAGTTCCCAAGACAACCTGCATCAACACAAATATTGTTAAATAATCAATTTCTTCTAGAATAGACGAGATACCACTACTATAACTGCCCTTGAACTTATATTTCTTCAAATTCAAAAGTTGAAAATCTTCATATCCTAACACTTACAAGAGGGGCATAAGCAATATACAAGCGCGACGAGTAGCGGCCAGTTACAATGCATAGGAGTACATGCATTGGGATAAGATTGATGATGAATGTGTAGCCTCCCCAAGAGCAGACCTGAAAAAGACAAGCATTTCCAAATAGATCTACTAGTACCTATATATTAATTACTGAGGACATGTGCCACAACATAGTCATGCTTGCTTACCATGTAGAAATATGCGATAGCATTTAGCGTCGCATAAAAAAGTGACCCTGTATTCAGTGTCTGCATATTACACAAAATTAGACTTCCTAACAAATGATTATGCAATAAAGTCAGATATAAACAAAGTTTACATTGTTGATTCCAAACAGATATTTAAGTTACCTTTATATATAGATAAAATGTAAATATAAGAGCAAATATTGCTACAGCTTCATTGTCGTAGCTGCCAGCAACAGATCGTGAAATATATGAAGGAACCTGTGGGTGTACAAAATGACATCAATCTATTATGATTCAATGAACAGACAACTTCAAAATAAAAGCATAAAAATATAGGAGATACCCAAAAAAAGAAGAAGATGCGTGCACATTGATGAGCTAAAAGATGATATGGAGAGGCAAATTAACAAAATTAGATAGTCCAGTGTTTCAAGATTTTCTCCATAATAGAGGGCAACTGGATTGATAACAATGATAGTTTTACTAGATATGTCTTCTAAAGTACATTAACATAATATGAAGCACATGAAACCATGTCATATTTTAATTGACAAAAAAAGAATCTCAAGTAGCATCCTCAAGTAGTTTATTCAACAGTACAAGCACAGGTATGACAAAGAACAGAAGCACACGTAAGCCTCATTCAATACTATGGCAGTAACTTGAATATTGCAAAATAAAAGCACAGGTACGACAAAGAATTAATTCTTGACTCAACTTCAGCCAATTTCATCCCACCCTTAATGGGATTATGACAAAGGACTAAGAATATGTTTTTAAAGAACTTGTTAACATTGCAAAAGTACTGTATCATTCTTTCTATAAACAGAGCTAAAGTTAAATCGCCTAATTCACATTTGCACCAAATCCCCATGCTATGAAAATTACCATTGCTAGTAATGCTGCTGCAGTCAATCCGGCTCCAGCACCCTTAACTTCCTGCAAGAACATGAAACTATTATGGATACTCTAGTGTCAATAGAACACTACTTAGCAAGCTACATTCATCCTAGCAAGAAAAAACTACCTTTGTCAGAAGGTAGGTAGCCCAAGCTGCACTTGCCGAAAAAATAGGAGCAGTAAACACGCAGACAGTCTCAACTGACAACGGAATGTTGAGGGAATTCAATATCCTGAATTCACAATCACATTAGGATACATTTATTTTAACTGAGATTCTAGTGAGGATGTGAGTCTTTCACAGTACAGTAAAATAGAAAGAGGTATGAACGTACCACCAAATGGTCCCTGCTGTTAGTGTCAAACCAGGGTATACGGTTCCACCAATCACTCGACCAAGTGGATACCTAAAGACGAAAAAAGGAAACGTTGTGTTATAGATGACAATTACATCCTATGAAGCTGCAGTAACAATACTAGGGATGTCTTTGGACCGCATACCAAGTTCGATCATCGAACCAGTTCCAAAAGTCGTAAATTCCATTCTTTGTAAGAAACTGAAACAGAAAAATGAATAAATTAGCTCACATTCATACTGTAAAGGGATCCGCAACTTCGATAACAGCATTTGCAAAACCAATACAGATAGCAGTAAAGCACTTTGCAGTTTCTCATATCCTACGACCGCTACACAATTCCAACTTTGAATAATAAATTTAGATAGAAGAGATACGATAACAAGATTTTGACATTCCTCATTTCTGAAATCCACAGCATGAAATGTCCACATAAGAGGCGTTCCAATCTCCGGATTATAATGACGATATAAAAATAAATCCAAATGAGACCGCCGAATTTTGAAACTTTTTAAGATCGAGCAACTCCAGGTGTAACATAAAATTAGAAGAGGGAGAAAACGATCGAGAGAAGAATCAAACCTGAGTGACTCGGTAGTTGAAGTAGGGATCGAACTCATGGATCACACTCTCATACTTGATCACCTACGATACCAAATGGCCAACGAGAAACAAACACACAAATCAGCGCCAAAATCTCTACCAGATCTCGCGATCCGAATTCGATCTAGGGTTTCGACGCTCGAGAGATCCAAAGGGTCGGGAACTTACGGAGAAGAGTCGGATCGAGAAGGCGAGGACTCCAATGAGGATGAGGATGAAGATGCCGAGAACGCCCCCGAAGGCGTTCCTGAGAGCGCCGCCCCCAGCGGGCTCCGCCATGGCCGGCGCCTCCGAGAGCTCGGGCAACACGAGATAGTAGAGAGAGGGGGCGCGAGGTAGAGGGAGAGGGGTTCGAAGGCGAAAAACGAAGACGAAGGCAAAGACTCCTTGTAGGGGTTTTGGAAAGATCAAAAATAAATAAATAATAACCCCAATATACTCGTATACACATTCTATACGTGTATATAAATACGCTTTTTAACTACGAGGACTATACCGGTGATGACGCGTCATCTTGACCGTCCGTATAATCCAACGTGTCGTCGATGAGGAATATGATTGGTTAAGTGAGTCGATCCACAAAGAATGGACCAATCAGGTTATCCACCTGGACACGAGGTCCACTGGTTTCGCCAAAAATGAAGGTTTCGTGTACCGGGTCGGATTTGGGTAATTAATATACTTTATCCGTACCTTAAAAAAAATGATTTGAAAAAAATATATATATCCTACCCATTTAACTTCGGGTCGGGTTCGGGTCTGGATAGTTAAGTTACTAATATACCTATCCGGTCTATTTGAGCGGGTCTGAATAGTAACTATCCGTATACTGTCCGTTCAAGACCGGATACGAATCGGGCCTAAATCGGATATGAATATCTGTATATTTTTTTTTTATATATAGACTTTATTAAATAGTCTATGGACAAACTCTAAAGCGGAAATGAAACAAAAAAAATGAGTAAAAAACAAAGAGTAAAAGAATTAGAAAAAAGAAAGGAATAAAATAGAGGCTAGGGTTTCTCTAGGATGAAAATACGTAGAGACCCCTCATCTATAAGTCCTATTACAATTGATCCCTCAACTTCAAAAGTTTAAATTTTTTTTATTTACTGTCGAATATTTCATCGGGTCCGGATAGGGTCCGGATTTGAAAACTATTCCTTTCCGGATCCTACCCATTTAAAAGTCGGATTCGGGTCGGGTCCAAGTCGGATATGGATATAAAATATCCGGATCCATACCCGAAACTTTAATGGGTAATTTTTTTTACCCGTATATTATCTATTTTTTATCGGGTCCGATTCGAGTTCGGATAGAGTCCGGGTCGGGTATGAGATATCAGATATTTTGGACAACTTTTGCTAAAAATGTTTTTTTTTTCTTTTTTTTTAATCCAAACTAAAAACTAAAACATGTCGTAAATATTTGCAAATAAGTGTAAAATTCAAGAATTATGGACAAGGACCTGTCCATTTATCTATCTACTAATATGTAGAACTACGCAAAATACTCGCAAAAAAAAAAAAAACTATTTGACAGTCGTGATGTTTAATATTGTTAGGAGTTGCGAGAATATTATTAATATCTCAGATTTGATCTTCACAGAATATTGAAGATTAACTAATCAATTAACATAAATAACGATTAACTTTTATAGTCACTTGGCACACAACTTATACCATCAACTCAACCCTCGCCAGAATTAAACCACAGAAAAGAGAAAATTACGTATGTTTAAACACCAGTAAGAACAGAGCAGGGAAAAAATATGCACCAAAAGCAGACCAAAATGGATAAAATCCCGCTATCTCCTTATGATCTCTGAAAACAACAAATTTGTTGCACAACAGTTGATACTAGCGCAAAGCTTTAATGCGAATTCTCGAGTTTACAATTGATCAGCCACTCTGGCCGTTTCCTACTAATGGGCCGTACCGGGCCGGATAGGCCCAATAATTCGATCCAGCCTAGGTGAATGTTATCCACACCCTATTAAGGTGTATGATATGCAACCTACCTATTCGGTAGATGAGATTATTTCACCTGTAACATGATATGACTAGTAAAATAATTTTACTCATTAGATGGATGGGATATATGATATAAACTCTTTTAGGGTGTGTGGAGAGGATCAAAATGATTTTTGAGCAAGCAAGCGATTTTTGCTTGTTAGTCCTTTAAATCCTTACATATGGTGTAAAAGCCTCTCAATGCTTCTACAATTCTACTCTGTGTTCTTTAACCCAAATCGACATCTAGGAGCTGCGTTGAATCACAAAGTCGGAAAGCAAGTAGCTGGTGAGTTTTATAAATTTGACTTCATCTCCCACTCCATCAAAGTTGAAAGATTGATCTTCGTGTAATTGTGAGCGGTAGTTCAGGCAATCCTGCAACTTCAGCGTCTAAACAAACACCACCGCCGACAACTTTCTCGGAATCATGAATTCAACCTCCCAGACCTGCAGAAACAAACACAGGCCTGCTCTCTGTGCTCTCTCCTAACAAAATGATATGCTTCAACCATTTTAGTTGTAACAAGAAACACTCGAGGAGAATTGGCAAGAGTTGAAGAGAATCCCCGAGCTGCTGAAAATTATACTTGCCAACAAAAACAGTAACACAAGATAAGACAACATCACAAAAGACTAGTCAAAGGCCAAATGGTTTATCAAACTCCTAGCGTAACTAAACTTTTGTTCAAAACAACGAAGCTTCACTTTGCTACAATAGTTATTACATCGCCTTCACAAGATAATCTCAGTTACATCAAATAACCACAAACTCAGGTTACATCTTCAAGTTATTACATGCAATGTATATAAATATCCTATAATGGTGGTCTTCATAGCCCGAATTGGATTATTTGATACACAGGTGCATCCTATGTGCATAGCCATGGCTTCAATCTGTACAAAGAACCGCAGGAGATATATCGCATTCATTTTGAAGAAGAACTGCACGAAATTGACGCTTCAGACAGGTTTATTGCACTCTCATACAAATACTTCAACAAAATACATTTTGTAGACTCTAGTATGGTTCGCCAACAGTATACAAATTTCAACGATCTATAATGTATAAATTTCAATAGGGTGGCCTCCCTGTAGAAAGAGAACGAATGCACTCCTTAACCATCTCTTGTACTCTCCTCTTCATCAGCTTGTCCTTCACGCTAGAAAGCATGCTTCGATAGAACATCTCCATCCGAGCAAGCTCCTCATTGTCCGCTGCCTCCATCACATTCTCAAACTCCTTTCTGATATCGAACACACCCGAATCTTTTAAAGATTGCGGAAGAGTCCGCTCATCTAAAGGCTTTCTAAAGATAGAAATATGTAGTACAGTGGCATATCTTTCCATAAGTGTCAACTTTCTCCTTAAAAATTCTATCTCCTCTGTAGAAGCAGCCAACTTTTGCTCACTCTCTACTCTAGCACCCGCATCCTCTCTTGCTTTTACTTCTCTGTTCATGCCTACTTCTATCTCCTTGTAGTCCTCATCAAGAGGAGGCCACATAACAACACAAGGAACATAACTGTCGATAGTCTGGCCTCTCCCCAACACACCGCTTCTCCCTCTACCCCAAGCCCACATCCTATACCCATCACCGGCTACAAGAACCGTGTGGGCTGCCCCACAAGCAACTTGGACAGGGCCCATGAACTTAAACCCATCGGTCTCAGGAGAATGAACCCTTAAAGGATATAATGCATCCCCAGCATCGTTTCCCGTGAAGCTCGCATCTGGGCACAGTCCAAGGCCCTTCTCCATTCCCCAACACCAAACTTCCCCCTCAGAAGACACGACCGTTGTATGAAACAAACCACAATCAATGGAAATTAGAACTAAATCATGTGGCAATCCATTTACTAATTCAGGCAAGCTAGAGCTCATTGCAGTCCCATGACCAAGCTGCCCATTATCGCCAAGACCGAAAGTAAAGCATTTAGATCCTATATCTTGATCATAAGACTTGTTGTATGCAAGAAGTGCTGTATGGAAAGCCCCACAAGCTATTTCATAGACGGCCCAAGAAGATTCCTCGTGGAACATTGGAATAACTTGCGGGCGGCCCCGGCTTTCCTTGTGACCTAACCCTAACTGGCCATGATTGTTGTTTCCCCAAGCATAGCATACAAGGTCGCCTCCTGTGTATGTTTCTCCAGTGCTAACTGCCGCTACTACGTGTTCATTCCCACAGGCGACTTTAACTACAGTGTGTCCATGGAAATCCCATACAGGTAGAGGGGCTGGGCTGCTGACAAGGCAGACCTCTCCTGTGTCGGTCTGCTGAGGGCAATTTCCCCACATCCAAAGAGATCCCAGAGTGTCTATCGCAAATGACATCATTCCTCCAGCCTTGATAGAAGAAATCTGCAGCAAGTTGGAAGTGAAGTTAAAAAGGAAACATACATATTTGGGTAGACATAAACATGTTCGAAGAGTAGATAACACCATTGGTCACTGAACTCATAGCAAAATTTAGCTTTGGACATCGAAGCTCAAAATTGAACTTTGGTCGCCAAAGTTCAATTTGTTGCAACTGATGCACTATATTTTAATTTCTATTACAACCACGTCCATCCATCAGGTGTCGTTTAACTTGACGGAGGGATGAAGAGGCAGTTGAATCAGTGGCCAGGAAGTTAAATCGATGCCTAAATGGACGAACTTGATTACAACAAAAACAGAGATCTAGGGCATCATTTCTAACAAATTAAAATTCAGCGGCAAAAGTGAAGTTAATAACCAATGATGTGCTTAACTAAATCTTTTTAATCAAATGAAGAATAATTCAGATTTCACGAGCAACTAGTTTTTGTAGTCATCACATTCTTAAGCATGAAACGAAAAGTTTCAAGTTAGCAATCTTTATAGACATTGCATTCTTACAAAATACAAATTGCAGTTAAAAAGAATGATTTGACTACCTTCAAAGGAGTTCCGCCACCACCATTATTTGGGTCATCTACCAAAGAATCAGGGGTACCCAATTCCTGGAGGCGCTCTACCAAACAGGGATAGAGGGAATTCTCTTCACCGCAACCAAGCTGGCCGTCCATAAAGTTGTCAAGGCAGAGAAATTTAGACGGAATTTTTGTCGAATACTAATGCAGGGAGTAGCATCAATCAAATTCAAAGAACAATTAGCTGATTTGTTGTGTAAATTAGAAAGGATACAGATATTATAACCCCATGACCAAACAGATCCATCATCTGCCACATTAAAATCAAGGAATTAACACCAATCTTAAGTTAGATACTCACATCTACTAATTTAAGCTAAGATTGGACTAGCAAAGAAATCAATTAAAAAAAAAAAGGAAAAACAAATCAAAATCCCTGAAAACATGCCACAGCAACCACAGCTCCAATCTACAATAACTCCATACCCTTTAATTTGCAACTTCGCAGCAAAATAGATCGTTAGGGCACTACAGTTAACAAAATTAATCATCAAAAAACACTCAAAACTCATGCCTTGAAGTAAGATCTTCTGACACAATCACCAGCAATCCCCAGATAATCCCAAATTTCCATCCTTGTGTTCAAAATTTACTTTTGATCATTCGTTCTCCATAGCTTATCACAATCAAGCATAAAAAACACTCAATTCATGCCTCGAATTAAACCCTTGTGGTCCCCAAACAAAATCCTCAAATTACTCTCAAAATTCACCACTATTTCAGTTTTTTTTTTCATAGCCCAGGCTCCAAATCGCTAATCCAAATCAATCAAACCAAAATCAAACACCAAAAACCCAAAAATAGATTAAAAACCCCGAACCAAACCTTCTAAAGCGAGGCTATGGTAAGCACCCGCGGCGATCCCGACGAACTTCGGGCGCGCGATCGCTCCTGTGGCGGGCGAAGCGAGGCTCCTCTTCGTCGCCCACGAAGCGTCGGCGATGGGGACGGGGACGGGTACGAGCTCGTCGTCCTCCTTTCCCGTGCCGAGGCGCCCGAACGTGCCCCTTCCCCACGAGAACACGCTCCCATCTCCTACTCCATGCGAACAAAAAGAGCGGGAATTAGGGTTTTCCTCTCTCTCTCTTTTTCTTCTTCTTTTTTACATACCTGTGAGAGCGAGGGTGTGGGCTTCGCCCGCGGCGATGGCGACGACCTTTTGCGGCATTAAATCGCGACGAGAAATGACTACTACTGTTGAGGGAGGTGCAACCTAAAAGGCCGTGTTAAAGCAGTGCGTTGTATAAATAGCGGAGAGTACAGTGATGAGTACGGAACAAAACTATAATCGCTACCCGCTATCTCCATGACGTGTGAAAAAGTTTTTTTTTTTCCCCTTCCCCTAAAGATAATATGTTATATGTTATATGTTTTATTTTTAAATTTAATTAAAAATATAAAGTAACTAGATTTTGAATTTATTTTTACCACTTCCGCTGGAAGCCATCAAACTCTTCGTTCGTGAAGGTATTTTTTTTTCTAAGCTAATCATCTATAGTATAAGTTGCAAATAGCCTAATAGATAATATGCAATGTCCTAAATTTGAACTAAGCGGATAGCATCTCTCAAATTTTTTTTTTTGGCATTTGGTTAAGTTATGAAGCTCGTTCTAGTATAAAATTGTTAGGGTTAGTTTCACATGCATCCTTCCTCTAATTCTTAATTACACGATAGTTTCTCCAAAAGTTAGATAATTGAGTCATCACTTGTCACCATCTCAAGTTTCCATGGAGCGGAGTTTGATATGAAAATAGTTATAGCTTGTAGGAATCAACTCTCCAAGTCGAGGGAGTGTTTGATTTAAAACTCTTAAGTGACATTTACCAAACCTCAAAAATAAATATAGCTTGTGTTCATCAGCTTGCAAATGGCGTTAAATCGCTTTGCAATTAATGAAATGTTGTAGTTAGTTACATGCAATTTTAGCAAGTTGCGAGTTCGCTTTGTGTCTTCCTCAGCAATAAATGCCTAAGAAGAGAAAGAACTAAATAGAGAATTAGAAATGCTAAGTACTTCTATTGCATGTCATATCAAAGTTACGTGAAGTACTAAAACCAAATGAACCTTTCTTTCCCAAAACATTAGTCATGCTTTAATTGGGCCTCTTTTAATGTATGAGTGAGAGCAATTAAGACAAAGTATTAGAAGTTCAACTTCAAATTGGTGACTACATAACAATTTATTACTTTTATTAGATGCAATATTCAAGTTAGGAGGATAGGATGACGTCACTTATAGCGATTTAGTGGTCTATTTTGTTTAGAGTGAAATAATATAATTTTTAGTAATAAAAGTAGGAAACACCCGATAGGTACTCTCTCTTATTTAGGGCTTAAATGACGTTGTTGGGTGAACAAAACACTATAGGTAGAGACGTTTATCTTATCTTAAAACTTTCTTCTTCTTCTTTTCGAGATTCTGATGCTTCAGCTTTGTAGCTGAATATATTAACTTGTTGAATGAAGCAGATAATATGTTATTTAAAAGAAAAAAAAAAGATTAATTCTCTTTATTATTAGATTATGGTCTAAACAAATTTATATGACAATGAAAAAGCTTGAATAACCTGTTCCCTATTGAAAGTTAGCTTCGCGACATCCTTGAGTGATTTAATTTAATAACAGCTTATGTTATGCTGGCTTGTTTTTTTATTTATAATAACTTAAATCAATTTTGATCATGCTCTAGTCTTCCACTAGATATATTGAGCATTTCTTATCTAATGTTATTAAATCATATCGTTGTCGGTAAGATATCTTGAATATAAATATAATAAATATTTTTTTTCTGATGGCTTAAGTTTTTAAAAACATGGTAGTTTGGCAAATATATATATATATATATATAAAATAGAGTTACTATGCTATCGGAAGCACGGAGCACTCCGTGCTTCCAACTCGTTTTCGATGTTGGGACTTTCGAATCGACGATCGGCTTCGTTAGACTTGATCTAGAGTATTTGAAGTATCTAGAAAATAAATTTCGTGATTTTTCGATATCATTTGACTAGTGATCGAAAGGGCTCAAGAAAATAAAAATCTTAAAAAATATGATGACATGACACTAAAATTTTAAATCAAAAATATTGATCTTGTTTTATATAGTATAAAAAATTTTCTATCAAACTTTCACGTGATTTAAATATTTTTATACCGTTAAACTTGCAAATGGCTCGCCATGACCATTAAATTATTAATTTTTGAGCTCCTTTGATCGCTAGGCAAATGATATTGAAAAATTACGAAATTTATTTTCTAGGTACTTCAAATACTCTAGATCAAATCTAACGGAGCCGATCGTCGATTCGAAAGTCCCAACATCGAAAACGAGTTAGAAGCACGGAGCTCTGTGCTTCCGATAGCATAGTAGCTCTAATATATATATATATATATATATATTCTAAAAACTTAAGCTACCTCTGTTGACAATAGAAAACTTAAGCTAGTTCACCAACTACAACCAACTTCAGTCTACTATTATTGCAGCTTTTAGAATTAACAATTGAGGAGTTCATAACTTGAACATCCATGTTAAGTACTGCAGCTTTTTAACAAGTTCACAATTGATTATCTTCAGGCAAACAAAGTTATTCTCTCGCTTCTTCTTCTTTTTTTCAGGATTAGTGGCGATTTATAGTTACGCTAATACAAAACGTGCATCACCACAAATAGAGTGTCAGATCCAATATGAGGAACTTCACATTAAGAAAATGCACTAAAAAAGAAGATAACAAGAACAGTTTAGTTGCTAACAGAGCCAATGAAAATGTCGCAATATTTTCACATAACAAAGAGATCAAATTTCAGGGCACTTAGATCATCCACTTTGTACACAGAAGATCCAGAAGCACATAAACTACTTCTCTCTCTCAAATCTCTACAGATAGCATTATATTGGGCACTCAAAACTTCGACAACCAAATCACATCGAGAACAGCAGAGATAGCGAGAAAGAGGCAGCTCAGAAAAGCAAAGGTGACGGAGATCACCATGCGGTCGCAGAATTGGTGCAGGGGTTTGCAGAAGTTCGGAAGTGCCGTGTGCCGAATTCCGGTGCGGTTCAAATTCGTAACTCCTGCAGCAGCAGAGCCCGCGCTCATCATCGCGTATGCAAAGACCTGTTGAAATTTTTGTGATGATTAAAGTTTGTGACAGTTAAAGGTGTTATTGATTATCCGCAGCAAAATAGACGAGTTTTGATGAGGCCCAATACTCTTTAAGTTAGTAAATAGATACAATCGAGGGGATTCATATTCAACGGCATGAATTAGTAGTTAGAAACTCCCGCTTTCATACTATAAATAGGGATCAGATTTCTTTAAAAGTTTAAATCAGTCGATAAACTGTGATTTTTGTCTTTTGCGTTACAATGAATTGCAACAAACTAATGCCAAACATGAGTTTAATTGTGTACAAAGAATCTCTCTTTGACTAATCATGTAACTAACCAATAAAGAAGTAATTTAACACTTAGAAAATTAACTAGATTAACGCAGCTTTGCAGCCTGTGGCAACTAAAATAATTAGGCTGAGCCAACATATTAAATTAATCGTCAGTATCAAACAAATGTAGCAACCTACAAGTAAAATATTGATTGGTCAACACCACAAGGCAAATTGCATGCACAAAATACAAGAATATTAAAGACTTGTGAATTACCCTAACGAGCTAAAGAGATCAAGATTTTCTCTTAATTTGAAGCTAAAATAACCTGAAAATCTCTATTTTTCACTTGTATTTAAGCTAAACGCATGCATGCAAGTATTAACTTCCACGGTGTCGAGTACTTCTCGGACATTCGCTTAGTTGCATACTATTATACAAACTTTGGAATGTTAATTTGTAATTATTTCAACTGACCACCTATCTCTTACAAATTTTCTTAATAATATTCAAAGCCAAATCACTTTAACACTCCTCTTATTTTGAATAAGTGTATGCAAAGGTTTAGAGATACAGATCACCTGATCACCGGCGAACAATACCCACGCATGACTACGAGACGGGATGACAGGGACCTTCTTCACCAGCTTCCTCATGCTCAGTAGCAGCTGCAGCAGCGAATGCGCCGCCACGGCCGCCGATATCCCCACCAGATACCTGGCACAAAATACCCAATTTGATAGTAAAATTGGAAGGAAAAAACTTAGTCACTTGAACTTCAACTTGATTTTGCGCTACCTGAAGATTAAAAGGTTTAAAGTTGTTACCTAATAAATCAACTTTTTGCAATCAACCACCAACAAATTTCGTTTAAGTTTTCTAAGCAGTCTCTGTAAGTGAACTTCAACTGTGAAGTTACAAAACTTAACAGTGAAAAAAAATTACTAATCACCACCTGGACTACTAACAGGTTATAGATTACTACCTAAACTTTAGGTAGATTACGAACCGGCATTTAATTGCAAAAAAAAAATATTGTTGGATGATGATTGCACTGTTAGGATTTCCATAAATATGGATCAATTAATCATATTCAAATTTGGATTTACTATAGATAAAGGTCAATCCTAACAGATATAGGACTACTTGATATGGTATATCTTATCCCGTTCTCATCTATTTAAAGTTTAAATAGAATCATAATCAGATTTTGATGGAAAGTCGATCTGGACTCTATATAAAGAAGGGTATTGGTCCTGCCACCTTCTCATGAGCATTCTGGTGAGAATTACCATCGGTTCCACACCATACGGAAGAGTGCATGAGAAAGGAGGAGAAACCAAATCACCCAAGTTCGGTTGGTGAATTTCAGATCATAGCCGGACTTCTCGCTTCCGCAAGTTGATAAAGAACTTCTTCTCTATGGCGCTCTGTGAGTTATTTTATTTTATATATGATCCTGGATATTGGTATGTGTTTAATTTATTATTGTTTTACATACCTATAAAGATCCATCAATTGGTATCAGAGCCATGATTGATAAATTAAATATTATATGTATTAAGTAAAATTGGATCAAATTATGATAATTTTTTTTTCGTTATAAAGAGTATCACACATTGATTAAATTTTGAAATATTATACGCTTTGGTGTTGGTCGCGTGTTTCGGTCACGCATAAGGACGCCGTAGCGTTGTTTTAATTTGTTCTCGATCATGCATTAGGATTTTCAAGCATGTTTCGGTTGTGCGTCGGAGGGCGTGCGTCGGATTCATGCACGTTGCAGCCTGAAAGCTAATTAATTAGTGTTGTGTTCCTTGGACGCGTGGAATTTGTGCGTCGTTGTAGCGCCAAAGGTAATTAATTAGTGCTCACATGCGGTGAGGAACCATGGCACTGATCTATGCATGGTGCTTGATAACCCTTAAGGAGATTGGGTTAATAAGGTATTGGCGCATGTCGCTTGGCGACATACATGCATTGGATCTGAAAGCTACATGCAAGTGCATGTTCCGCGGCTTTGTTTTCGAAGCCGGTATGCACAATCTCGTTGACTCAGTCAATGATCTAGGATAAGGTTGAGCCTTTCAAATTTGAACCGACTATCATTATATTTTATTTTGGTTATGTTGCCGAACTCAAAAGATTTAATTTTTAAGGTTTGTTTAACTACATGCTTAATTTTATTTAATCTCTTTTATTTATCAGAATTTGATCCTCATACTTATTAAGTGTTGTGAACATAGAGAATCCGTTCACATAAAGATTTAATCTTGCATACAATATTAATTTATCATATTTTTATTTGTGGTCAAATTAGAATATATAAAGTTTAAATTTTGATTGTGATATTATATTATCGCATCTATATTCTTATTTTGACCGAATGTAACATGAAAATTAATTGTTCCACAGTACAACATGCCAGGGACACCTGATCAGAATGGTGTAGCTGAACGAAGGAACCGCACATTAATTGATATGCTCAGGAGCATGATTAGTAATTCTACCCTTTCGACATCATTGTGGGGTGAGGCACTCAAAACTGCCCTATATATTCTTAATCGGGTCCCTACTAAAGCTGTCACTAAGACTCCTTTTGAGCTTTGGACAGGTAGGAAACCCAGTTTAAGACATTTTCATATATGGGGTTGTCAAGCTGAGGCCAAACTGTATGATCCACAAATAAAGAAATTGGACCCTCGAACCATATCAGGATATTTTATTGGTTATTCAGAAAGGTCCAAAGGGTATAAGTTTTACTGTCCATCGCTTCCTATAAAGATTGCAGAAACTAAAACAGCACGGTTTATTAAGGATGGTACAATTAGTGGGAGCTCTGAACCTCTATTCATTGAATTTGAGAAAATTCAAGAGCATTCAGATTCCGTACAGGATAAACCCACTATTGTCCCTCACGATTTGATGGTTCGTGTTCCTGTGGAACAACAAGTTATTTTAGAACCACAAAGTGATCGTGAACCTATCATCGATAATTCACATCAAGATGTACAAGTGGGTAATTCACATCAAGATGTGCACGTGGATAATCCGCATCCAGATGTACAGGTGGATAATCAGATAGATTTAAGAAGATCCTCAAGACAGAGAAGACCGGTTGTATCTAGTGATTTTATTGTCTATCTTTATGAGAATGGCCAGAGCTTGGATGATCCTCTTAGTTTTTCCGAAGCCATAAATAGTAATAATTCTACGGAATGGTACAATGCCATGAAGGATGAGATTGAATCCATGAACCACAATAAGGTATGGGATCTTGTTGGGTTACCTATAGGAGTTAAACCCGTAGGGTTCAAGTGGGTCTATAAAACCAAATGGGACTCCAAAGGTAACATAGAGAGATACAAGGCCCGTCTTGTGGCAAAATGGTTTATTCAAAAAGAAGGCATTGACTATAAAGAGACTTTCTCTCCAGTATCCAGAAAGGAATCTTTCCGTATTATTATGGCCCTGGTTGCTCATTTCGATCTCGAGCTACACCAGATGGATGTTAAAACTGCTTTTCTAAATGGGGATCTCCATGAAGAGGTGTATATGAATCAGCCTGAAGGATTCTCGCAAAAGGGAAAGGAGCACTTAGTATGCAAATTAAAGAAATCAATATATGGACTAAAGCAGGCCTCCCGACAATGGTATTTAAAGTTTAAACAAACTATTTTAACTTTTGATTTTAAAGAAAACATTGTTGATCAATGTATTTATCTGAAGGTTAGTGGGAGTAAAGTGATTTTCTTAGTCCTTTATGTTGATGATATTTTGCTTGCTAGTAATGATCTTGGGCTATTGCATAATACTAAAGAATTTCTTTTTCAGAATTTTGAAATGAAAGATTTAGGTGAGGCTCATATGTTCTTGGTATTGAAATTAAACGAGATAGACATAAAGGTTTACTCGGTCTATCTCAAAAGGCCTACATAAAGAAAGTTTTAGAAAATTTTGAAATGGACAATTGTAAGCCCAGTGTTGCTCCTGTCCAGAAAGGGGATAAGCTTAATGCTTTTCAGTACCCCAAGAACCAATTAGAAATTGAACAGATAAAGAAATATACCTTATGCCTCTGCAGTTGGTAGCCTTATGTATGCACAGATATGCACACGTCCGGATATTGCTTTTGTAGTTGAATTACTTGACAGTTATTAAAGTGATTCAGACATAGAGCATTGGAAGGCTGCTAAAATGGTTATAAGGTACTTTTGGATCATATACTGATATACAGAAGACCACATCACATGCTATTTGGCTTAGGAACTTTATCACAGATTTAAAGATTATGGACTCCAGTACTGGTCCGATAAGGATTTCTGTGATAGTTCAGCTGCTGTTCCTTTTGCCAATATGACAAGATTACGACGGAGTGTAAACACTTGGACACCAAGTATCTTGTTAGAGAGAGAAGATAAAGGAAGGTTACATTAAGATTGAATACATCAGTACCAAGTGTATGATTGCAAACCCAATGACCAAGGGGCCGGCACCTGGGTCATATACAGATCATATTAATAGTATGGGTTTGATTAATTCTTTTGATGTATAAAATTGTAACATTTATCTTCTTTCAATAAAGTTACAGTTTTGAAGCAGCTGTGTTGGACCGTTTAATAGACATACAGTTTCGTCTATTAGCGAATGAGCATATAGTTTTCAGCTCATTCATAAAGTTTTGCCATATAAAGTACTCGACTATGAGATGAAGATGATACGGTAATTATGGAAAAAAAATTTCGTTATGAAGAGGTGGACCGCCATAGTTCCTATCATCGTAGTCTTTTAGTTTGAGATAAGGATCAAGTAAGTTCTTAGGTATCTGACCATAAAGTTTCCAATAATGCGCAATAAAGTTTGGAATATAAAAAAATCCGTTCAGGGAGTATGATTAATATGAGCCAAGTGGGAGATTGTTAGGATTTCCATAAATATGGATCAATTAATCATATTCAAATTTGGATTTACTATAGATAAAGGTCAATCCTAACAGATATAGGACTACATGATATGGTATATCTTATCTCGTTTCCATCTATTTAAAGTTTAAATAGAATCCTAATCAGACTTTGATGGAAAGTCGATCTGGACTCTATATAAAGAAGGGTATTGGTCCTGCTACCTTCTCATGAGCATTCTGGTGAGAATTACCATCGGTTCCACACCATACGGAAGAGTGCATGAGAAAGGAGGAGAAACCAAATCACCCAAGTTCGGTTGGTGAATTTCAGATCATAGCCGGACTTCTCGCTTCCGCAAGTTGATAAAGAACTTCTTCTCTATGGCGCTCTGTGAGTTATTTTATTTTATATATGATCCTGGATATTGGTATGTGTTTAATTTATTATTGTTTTACATACCTATAAAGATCCATCATGCACATCACTCAGTTCATAAATTTAATTTTTCTTAAACTTCAGAGGAGGAATTACAATTGGACCAAAATTCACATTCCTATTGTTCCCAAAATCATACTCTATTTCATTAGGTATCGTTTGGTTCGGGGATAAGCAAAAAGTGACTATTCCAGGAATAGATATAAATTGGGGTATAAGCGGGGATTAGATCAATTTTGCGTTTGGATGAAAATTGGATTATTCCTGGGAATAAGAAAAATAACGTTTGGTTAGGTAAGATGGAATAAGAATTAAAGTTGGTGGTTATAAATAAAAAATAATAATATTATCCTTTTCTTTATCTTAGAATTTGAATTTTCATATTTTATATATATATATTAAAATATAATATATAAACTTTTAAATTTAAAAAATTAAAATTAAAATTTTAAATTTTAAATCTCAAATGTACAATTTTAAAAATTTAAAATTTAAAATTTTAAACTTCAAATTTAAGATGAAATTTTAATTTAAAAATTAAAATATCAAATTCTAAATATAAAAAAAATTAAAATATCAAATTTTAAATTTTAAAATTAAATAATTTAAAAAATAAATTTTAAATTTTGTAATTTTAAAAATTATAAATTTTAATTTTTGAACTTACGAAATTTAAATTTTATGATAAATTAAAAATTCTCTCTCTCTCTCTCCACGGGTGGAACCCCCACCTTGAGGTGGGAACACTAGTTCCCACCACTTAACGGGCTATCTGCCCGTTAAGGTGGGAATTAGTATTCCCACCAATTTTTTTTTGTGTTTGGGGGATAAGTGTGGAATAAATCTTTTGGAATTATTCCACCCTTAACCCCCAACCAAATTAACATTCGAATTTCAAGAGGTAGCACATTTATTAATGCAGAAGAGTAATTAAGGAACAATTAAGATCCATGGAGCCGTTGATCAATTAATGCATCGGCAGTTGGGAGGGCGAAGTTATTGCCTAGACCAAGCTCACCACGTCATCTACGGACCAAGCAGCTTATCACCGTTCACTCATCAGCCCCACTCTCAACTTTCAATTGTAGCCGTCGAAGTTGTCATCTTTGCTAATAATAAAAGGTGCAGTTCCCGTCCCGTGACTGCAAGGAGCTAAACCGGGTGCATGGATAACATGGTGGACCAGGTACATGAAGTTGTGCGACGGCTTAAATGCTTCGTACCACAATTTGTTAATTCCCATAATAAGTATGTTCTCACGTGCCTCCCATTCAAATTTCAGGGGTAGAGAGGTAAATTCACCTAGTCACCCGTACAAACTACAAACACCGCGTAGGACCCACTTACCCCCTCAAACCGTCAAGGAAATGCTCTGTAGGAGCAGTATATGGGGGCACAATGGTAATTAAGGAGAAGAGAGAGAGGGAGGGGTGGGGGGGAGCTCACTCGAGGGAGTCGGAGAAGGACCACTTGGAGTAGAGCGGGAGCTGGAGCCCGAACACGGAGAGGCTCCCACGCTGCTCCGCCGACACCATGATCCCCAGCGCCAGGAGCGCCGACGCCGCCGCCGCCACCCGCGCCGCCGCCGCCGCCGCGTCCCACCTCCTCCGCTCCGCCGCGCCGCGCTCCGCCGCCGCCGCCACTAGGGGCCCGCTCATCGTCCCCGACTCTGCCGCCGCCGCCACCTTCGCCGCCCCCGCCTCCCCCATCTCGATCCCCACCTCCGCCACCCCCTTCATCTCCTTCTCTCTCTCTCGCGATCTCTCTCTCTCTCTCTCTCTCTCTCTCTCTCTTCGTAGGGTTTCAGGAACGATGGAGAAAAGGGAGAATGGAGACGGCTATAAATGAGAAGAAAGGAGAATGGAGACGGCTATAAATAAAGGGGCCAGAGAGAGAGAGGGACAGAGAGAGAGAGAGGAGGGGTGTCGAGTCGTGGTATCGTACGAGGGGGCACGTGTCAAGAGGAGCAGGCCTAAAAGCTCCGTCCCCGTGAAATGGTTAAGAAGCGGACGAGACCTCGGAAAGCGTGAGGAGCTCTTTTTATTTTTTTGTATTTCTATTTTTTTGGCGTTTCCCGGGAGAGGAAAACTTGGGTGTGCGTCTTGCACACGGAAAGGATTTGCATTTACAAAGACAAAAAGCTGAAGTTAATCGTGCAAAATTTACCAATTTATAAATAAAAGTTATAAAAAGTTCATAAAGATCAATTACAACATACACTTGTTAAATGTAATCCGTGTGGCGAATGAACACCCCATGTGGCGGTCCGAGAAATTAGCTTTCACAGCTTCCGGAGCTTCCGCTATCAGGGGAAATAAAACATGGTCGTGAAGAGCCGCGGCCGTGTCTCCGACCGTGGTTAAGCACGAGACAAAACGGGGAAAACCAATGTATACACATGATACTCAAAGACAAGAGACTACTGTTGACAAAAATTAGCCAGATTCATGGGATTACTATTTAAAAATCAAAATCAAAATTTAGTGACATATATATATATAAGAACTAATTTGTCATCTTAAAATTATTACTATTCAATGTTACCTCCCCTCCGGAAAGATTGTCAGCTCGTTGGCGCTAATCATTAATCTCAAATGCTCGAGCTATTACAAATACGCAAGTGCTCACGGATCTCGATTGTGACTTCGTCTAACCAGCCTCATATTAATTTGAACGTAACTCGGCTTATCCAGTCTCACGCCATTTCGAATGTAACTCGACTCAACCTGAACTCCCGCCACAGAACAGAATGTCCGGGAGTCTTGGCCACCTTTCTCTCCCTCATCAGCCTCCTAGCTCTCTCCGCCTCCCTCCACATCCCCGCCGCCGCGTATATGTTCGACAGCACCACGTACACCCCGTCGTTCCACGGCTCCGCCTGCAGGAGCTTCTCCGCCGCCCATTCCCCGACCGTGACGTCCCCGTGCTTCTCGCACGCCCCCAGCAGCGTCCCCCATATCACCGCATTCGCCGCCATCGGCATCCGCCTCTCCGCCACCCCACGCGCCTCCTCCAATCCCCCCACCCTCCCCAGCATGTCCACCACGCACCCGTAGTGCGCCACCGTCGGCTCCACCGCAATCTCCCCCTCCTCCATCTTCTGCAGCAGCTCCATCCCTTCCTCCACCATCCCCCCGTGCGCGCACGCCGTGAGCGCGGCGACCATCGTGGCGCGGTTCGGGCGCGGGCCCTCGCGGCGCCGCGCCATGGCGCGGAAGAGCGCCAGCGCGGCGCGCGCCTCGCCGTGCGCCGCGAGCCCCGCGATCATGGCCGTCCACGACGACACGTCGCGCCGCGGGATCCGCGCGAACACCCGCCGCGCGAGGTCCGTGCGCCCGCACTTGGCGTACATGTCGAGCACCGCGTTCGACAGCGTCGGCTCGAGCCGCCCCCCCGCGCGCTCGCACTTGAGCGCGCACGCGTGGACCTGCTCGGCCAAGGTTAAGTCCCCCACCCCGCCGCACGCCGAGGCCACGCTCACCATTGTAACGTTATCGGGCGCAAAGCCACTCCTTCGTAACCCGATGAACACGTCTATAGCCTCTTCTACGCGCCCGCGTTGCGATAGGGCGCTGATCATAGCGTTCCAAGACCCGAGCTTTCTCTCGGGATTTTCGTCGAACACCTTGAGCGCGGAGTCGAAGTCGCCCCATTTCGCGTAGGCGCTGACGAGCCCGCTCTCGCAGTACTCGCTCCGATCGAGGCCGCGCTTGACCGAAGCCGCGTGGAGCTGCCGGGTCGTGCCGAGCGGCGCGGGGACAAGAGCGGCGGCTTTGAGCGCGAGGGGGAGGGAGTAGGAGTCCGGCGCGGCGCCGGCGCGCGACATGAGGGCGAAGGCGCGGAGCGCGGCGCGCGGGGAGCCGCGGCGGACGTAGGAGCGCACGAGGGCGTTCCAGTGGAAGGGGGCGCGTAGGAGGCGGCGCCGGAGCATGTAGGCGTGGAGCCGCGGAGGCTCCCGTGGGTCGGCGCCGCGCTCGAGCAGAGCCGCGGCGGCGTCGGCGGGGTCGTCGCCATGAGGGTCGGAGATGGAGGGGCAGTGTGCGTGGGAGAGGAGGGTGTGAGGGGAATGTAGGTGTGGAGTTGGGGAGAGGGAGGGGAAATGGGGAGAGGAGTTGGGTTTCGGGGTTTTGGGGACGAGGAGAGAAGAACCCATAGGATGGGCGCATTATAATGTGCAGAGAACCAGCAAAGTGATAATATGGATGCGGTTGAACAATAAGCCATTAACAACACGAACACATAATTTTTTATTATATGTTAATACTTTTAAAGTTTTATTGAGTGAAAGATTTCCTCGAAAAACGAATATATATATATATATATTGAGTGAGAGTAACTCAAAGTAAAAACAATTAAATGGTAAAACAATATCAATAAACAATTTAACTTAGGAAACTATTTGAAGATAACTTTTATTTGAGGTCTCCAATCCACCTTCCACAACAACAACAACAACAACAAGGTATGTGACCCATTGGACATAAATATATTTTTTTAGAAAAAAATAATATATTATCCGCTTCGTTTATTTTTTTAAAAAAATAAATTTAGCTGAAAATACATATTACTTAGTCATCTTTGTTGCTTTGATTAATTTCCGCTTCTAACCTCGCGGCAACGCCACGTGCCAGGCTCTCCAAGTACGACGCGAACCCCTCGCACGTCCACCCTTTCACCGGATCCGACTCGAACGACCACTCGACGCAGCAGCCCCCGTCCGGGTCCGACCCGACCCGGATTGTGGCCGCGTACGACCCGAACCCCTTGTTGCTCTCCACCACCTCGTAGCTGTAGCTCCGCCGAACCGGGTCGAAGTCCACCAGCCTCTCCTTGGACCACCCCACCGGTTCGGCCGGGTCGGCCCGGTTCAGGGATCCGGCGCAGTACCTCACACAGCCGACCTCGCCGTCAGAGCCCTCCAGCTTGCGACACGTGTCAAGGGAGGGGATCCAACGGTCGAGGGCGCAGAAGTCCTTGAGGTGGGACCAGGCCTGGTCGGGCGTTGGCCCCGCGAGCTTGGCTCGAACCGCACCGCGCCATTTAGGCTCGGGTTTTGGGGTTTGATCCATAAGAGAGAGAGAGAGAGAGATGAAGGGAAAAGGATGGGATTAGGAAGAGGATGGGTGCATTTTGGGACTAATTAGGGGGTATAAGATTCCTTTGCAAATTAATTAATTATCAATTCACACATTTTTTTAATAAAAGAATTATCTTCTACACCCTGTGACCTGTGTATACATATATTCGCATATTTTATTATAGCTTCATATGTCATAATCTTAAACAGCATGATTGAATTAGATGATAAGATGTGTGACAAATAGAAAAACGAGGCACGAAATGTACGGATGTATTAGGTACAGAAAATAATTTATATTTCACATCGAGACATGCATTGCATCAAGGTGCAGGTAATAATTTATCATTCAATGTGCAGTGTACTAAAATACTAGCATGCATTTGGTCCGTCACTTTTCTGGAAATGAATTAATAAGCTATCAAGGGCTAATAAATTTCACGACGCAGCAAATTTAAGAACCATTTGTTTATTATTTTTAAATTGGACATTGGACTTTTTGAACTGGTGCATTATGTTGATCCTTTGCAGCATCCAATATTTCATTTGGGAAAAGATAGCATTTGGTATGCATATGTTTTCTCTATAAATTTTTGTAAATGATATGTTTTCATTTTGAGTTTCAAAATGCTAGCTTGGAATTTTCTATAGACATTAATGCTGGTTGTTTTTGTTCAGAGAAATGCTTAGGTTACAAAAAAAAAAAAAAGAATTGTAATGTTCTTACAATCTCTTATTGAAGACTCTCTTGGGGCTTAATGATCAACTCATCTTTAGATCAGAATATTAAAAAAGGAAAAAGTGATAATTAAGATTGGTAAAAATTGGCTCTCGAATGGTAGTGTTGTATTCTCTCAACAACAACAAAAAATAGTAGCGTTGTAAGATTATATCTCCATCTTATAAGTTGTTGGTGTGGCTCAGCTCTTTGGATTAAAGTAATGGAGTGCTCGCTTGGTCATCTAATTCTGTTTTCAGCTCTAGCCATTTCGTTTAAATTGTTTGGTAATTTTAAAAAGATTATTGAAACTTACTATTTATATTAAAGCTAGTACTAAACTTTGAGTTTTAATTTGATACTATTATATGCACAATCAATGATTAGTCATGCGGTAGGTAATCCTCTCTCAATTCCATCACACTGCATCATATTATTTGGACGAGTAGTCTAAAATCGCGTCAAATAATCGTCTTTGACATCACTAATTGTTAGTAGGTTAATTTAGCCTAGCTCAAGCTCATATTGATCTAAAAATGTGACATAATCATATGAAAACCATCCAACTAAAACACTTAAATCTATTAGATTTGCACCTGTATATTAATATTTCTCCCTTTTTCTATTAACTTCCAACATAGGATTATTTACAATTAACAAATTAACCAGATAAATCATTGTACAAGCCGACACTAACATCTATATATATATATACATATACACGCACACGCACATATGCGTGCGCACTACACATGCATGTGATGATTAAAATATATGAAACTTAATTACTACGTAATTTAATTACATTACCTAAATCTCTCTAAACACACAAAATATATGGGATCCATCCACTTGGCAAAATGAAACACTCTCCACATAGAAAAACAAAAAGATTGCTAAGCAAGAAAGCCTTGTAGAATAATAGAAGCAATTTAACTTGTAATACAACACAAATAGTCAATTTGATTGCTACAGCCGCGTGAACAAATCATAACTAATATACATTGAAATTATTTCATGTACCCGATGCACCATACACCTTACTCCTAAAATCTCCTCACCATAGAGATTTGCAAAATCAAATTTTACAAATTCAAACTGATCATCTTCTCAATGACATTTAAAAAGCCAACATGTTAGAAATCATAACCCATTATTTATATATATATATATACATATTTTTGTGAATTAACTTTTTACATTACTTGATGGCTAGCTAGATAATAAATATAAGAAACTTACACCAACCATTTTATATGTTGAGTTTTTTGAATGTTCTATACAATACCCATATAACTATATTTTAATTTAGAGTTAATTTCATACAGCTCCATGTAAACATATCGAATAGCAAATATATTACTACAAAGTTTAATTTTTCATATTTAATGCTGCAAAAGTCCAGTGATATTCATATTTATCTCTCTGATTTGTTACCGTTAGAGCATTGTTTATCTTTTAACATAAGATAAGTAAAATGACATTTTTATCATTACAAATATATTCCTCCAAAAGCTCCAACTGTTAAAATTATACAGAAATATCCTTCAAAAATTTTGTAATAGTTATCTTCTTTCTTTCTACTATCACAAATAATAGAATAGGAGTAAAAAAATCAATTTACCTTATTCATTAATCAGGATTAAGTATTTTACCTATGATTAACTATATTTTTCTAACGGATCCTAACAGTAGGAGCATATTTAAAAATGTTAGAATTTTTGTATGAATAAATATGAAAATGTAAACTTTGTAGGAATATATCTACTATTCGATATGTTTATATGGAGTTGTATGTTAACCCTTTAATTTAAAATATTTGTGGTGTACGGAATGTACAATACACACCAGGTGTATACAATAAATTAATTATGTAATTAATGCTTGCGCAAATGCTGTATAGCTAGCTTCTTTGTCTTTAGGCCACATATTAAGATTTGGAAGTCCAAAATTAGCATTCAATCATTGAATGTTTTCCCAAAACGGAAATATTTTTCTCAACTATGGTGCATGCAGGGGAATTTCGTCCACGGTCCGATTCACATCGAACGGATGAGAACACATTGCCAGCAAATTAATAATATATAGAATACGATATGAATATGTAGAGTTATAACTATGAATACGTTTCCTTTTGTGACTTCTATGGAGGGTGTTAGGTGTAGCGCATTGATTAGAGAAAGCGCTATGTCACGCATCTCTCGTTCATTCTTATCTCCCTATTTTGAGAGATCTTCTTTTTTTTTTTCTTTTTTTAATTATTTTTTTGGGGACATTTTTCATCAATTATTGCATTCAATTGTAGAAAAATCAACTGAAATAATTAGAGGATCAAAATTCGTTTTGACGGGTCGCGGCAAATATTCTAGAATGCGAGCGCGGCGCCTCCGCGCGAATTCTAAAGCACCGGTGCAAATTCGAAAGTGTGATGCGTGAATCTCGAGGCAGAATGGACGGTGGACTTTCAGTGATGATCCTTATTGAGACCTAATCAACATAGTAACATCCCATGGAGCTAGTATTAATTAAGCTCTCTCACTCTCTCTCTTTTTTTTGTGTGTTTTTAAATTTTTTATGTGAATGCAAAGCTCCCTCCATTCTAAAAGATTATGCTTTAGTTTTTTTTTATTTTTTATCCGTCTTTTTATGGCATGAATTTTTATACATTACATAGTTTTTTCTATTATTTTTTTAGTCAATGTGGGCGTCCTGACGAACACATGAATGTCTAATATATTCAGTATATATTTAATTTACTTAAAATAATTTATAATATTTGGTAGATGAAGAGTCGGATCAAATGTTTGAACTAAATACCATATTTACCTTCATGTTATTACTTTTCTGGAGCACGATAAATCGTCTCATAGATAAAATATACCGTTCTATCAAATCATATATTCAAGAAACAAAAATCAAACTCTTTACTTCTAATCATGCATACATGAAAACTTTCGTAACGAATAAGTTATTGTGATCAGATAACTTATTCTGCCGTCCAAACAGGACCAACGTGGATCATTAGCTCATCACTGTCGCTAGAACAAATAATCGAGAGTGTTTTTCATAGATTGTCTTACACTAATTAATTTTAGAAGCGTAATGCCCTACCCACATCCATCAACGGGCCCATTAATGCTCCAATAATTGAGGATTTTCAATAATTTTTTTTTGGAGAAGTAAATCACTCCAAAATATCTTTTTCTATATACTAATTAGCCTTTCACTTAATCAATCATCTCAATTAGTTCAACTGCTCTTCAAATTTATCCTTCATTGTCCCACCTTTAAATACCTCCTCCATCTTCCCCCTCTCTCCCCCACACCTCTCCATGTCCAAAACTATTATCTCCCTCCTACACCCCCTTCTCTCCTCAAATTCTCCTTAATATATATTTTTATCACAATTTTTTTTAGGAAAAATAAGCAAAGAAAAAAATAATAATAATAAAAATGGAATCAAATGGCCCACAAAAAACCCCAGTGAAGTCGCTGTGGCACGTAGTACGTGCGGTTTACTACATGCTGCTGAAGGGGTTGTCGAAGCGCAGTCTGGCACTCGACCTGCACCTGCTCTTCAAGCGCGGGAAGATTGCCGGCGGGCGCGCGCTGTCGGGCCTGCTGACTGCCCACCACCACCACCACCACGAGCGGAAGACTGGCGCATTCGACGTGGCGGCATTCTCTTCCGCCTTCTCCTGCCGCTCCATGGACGCGGCCAAGGCCGTCTACGTCCCGCGCGAAGTCGAGTTCAGCTGCAGCAACACCCCCTCCTTCCCCTTCCTCCACCGAAAAAACCGACACCAGCATCGCCACCGCCACCACCGCCACCGCGACAGCGGCAGGCGCGAGTCTCCTCTCTACAGCTACGACGCCGCCGCCATCGCGAAGGTGTTCGAGGTGCTCAACTCGGACTCCTCGGCGTCGGCGTCGACGTCGGGCGTTAGCGACATCGCGCCAGCGGTGGCGTCGTCGCCCGCGTTGTTCGCGAGGAGCCCGCACCGGGTGCGGCAGCTGAGGGTCACCGACTCGCCGTTTCCGGAGGAATTGGAGGAGGAGGATTTGGAGGTGGGGGGTGGTGGGGTGGATACGGAGGCGGAGGAGTTTATACGCTGGTTTAGGGAGCAGCTACGCTCGCAAACGTATACTACAACTCCGGAATACGGATACGGCGATTATTGGTTGTAATAGTATTTATTAATTGTTATTATTATTATTATTATTATTATTATTATAATTTGCGTTGGTAATTAGAAAAAGAATAATTCTTGAGGGAGTGTGAGCTATGATTTTAGGTTTTCTTTTTTCTAAAAAATAAACGATCGTATATTCTAGCAATTTTCTCTTTATTTTTTTCGAGTTTCTTTGTTTGGAAAAAAAAAAATATATATATATATATATATATATATATATATATATATATATATATATGTAGCGTAAAAATGATTATGGCGCCGTTCTCAGCTCGTAGTTAAGAAGATTAAGAGAAAGAATAATTGATTATTGCATGGTATGGAAAAACGATTGTTTCAGAAAAATATTCTTGAATTTTTTAGATTATAAATTCGAAGCTGATCCTAGGATGTTCTGAATTCGATTATCCTCATACATGTCTAATACGTTAAATACTTTTAAAAAAAAATCAAAAAAAAAATCAATAGATTGAGGTCTCGCTAGGATATAATTAGTTCGAAAGTTTAATGGAGATTATTTACAATTTACTATCTATGAGGTTTTACTATTGTTTGTGAAAAGTAAAGTTTTAGTAGTAACTTTAGAAAAAATTTAAGAAAAAATAATAAAAATCTTATCAAAATTTTCTCCCATGCAATAGCTTTTTATTACAGAAAAAGCATTCAAGTAATCAAATTTTAAGTTCCTTTAAAGCTTTAGCACACTTCTTTTCCTTTTTGAATAGTAATATAACAGAGCACAAATGATATTAAGGGAGAGAGAAAGCTAATTTTAGTTAGCATCCACATAATTATAATACAGTAAGTCAAATTTAAGGCCTTTTTTCAATGTCGGAATATTTTATTTAATAATAATTTTTGCATCATAGATATATACGGACTGGAAGTTAGAAATTTGATTTTAATTTTTTAGAAAGTTTTAGCATCAATAATTTGGTAGGAAGCATACTTTACATATGTATTTATAATTTTTTTATAGATATTTAATCATCCTTCTAATTTGTCACGCACTGCAGGCTTTTAGAGCATAAGAACAAATTTGTACCGAATGAATAAAGTGTTCGTGCATCCAAAAGCGATCTATTATAAACAACACAAAAATGCTTTGTTGAAATCACTGTTCTTTTTTTTTCTTTTTTTTTTACATTTCTTCTCCCTTACTAGGAAATGGCACCTGATCTCCCTCACTGATTGCTTCTTCTTCTCCTAATATTAAGTATCTGAATTTCAAAGCACCAATATTTCAAAAAAACTGGAGCAAATTAATGCTGGGAAAGTGATTGGGTCTCAAAAAGTGACCATAAAAATGGGAAAAACGATAAACCAATTACAAGGTGGCAAGATGGAGGGTTCTAGGAATGCATTGCTTTCTCATCATCAATGCTCTCACATCCCACAAGAGAATCTGTTCCTTTTCAATATGCAAATCAAATTAAAACGGCATGATTGAGTATCTTATTATTTCTTTCTCTTCCATCATTAAGTGGGGTTTAAAGGAATGAAAGATCCGAGCAAAGATTAATTTATTGCTGGGCCCTAGTTTTATGAGGTTTGATTTGGGTTCTATCTCCATCCTCGCAGCTTCAATTGTACTAATTTAGTCGGTAAACTTCGTTTTAGAGTACGACTTCTTCTTTTTTTTTTCTTTTTTTTTTTTCTTTTGAGAGAAAGGTAGTACGATTCCCGCTTCGTTTATTTTTTATAGAAATAAACTTAATTAGAAATGTGAATCAACTAGGATTCGAACTCGGGACCTCGGATAATAACCACCAAGCCTTTTGCCATTTGCGCTACGAACGGTCGGTTTTAGAGTACGACTTTAGCGACGCGGTAAGCACCATTATTATCCTTCTATTGAATTAAAAAAATTGGAAATCAATCGAGGCCTAGAATGAGGGGTGGAAAAGGTCATGATTTGCCTTCTCTAACATTGAAAAAAAAGAGAATGAAATTGACACCTACAATAAGAAAAGAAAAAAACCAAGATACTGTGTTTGATTCAGTTTACGTTTATATTATTGCAGTTTTGGTTGCAATAGTCTAGTCCTTAAAATGGTTTAGGGTAAGATTATTGTAGCACCATTATTGGCCTTCTCTTGAACTCAAAAATTGAAAATTATCGAGGAAAAAAATATCAAAATTTTCCTTCTTTTAAATTTAAAAAATGATTTTTTTTGAAAAAAAATTGAAAATGTAATTTTTGACTCCTAGAATAAGGGGGAAAAAAAAATCGCCCACCGTGGGGCTCGAACCCACGACCACAAGGTTAAGAGCCTTGCGCTCTACCAACTGAGCTAGACGGGCCAGTTGCTAAGTACCGTTTTGTTACTTTTATAATTATTAATTTTTTTAATTCGAGGGAAGATCCCTTTAGAAAAATTAGGGCTCAAAGCAAGTTTCGTTGGCGGTAATAGGGTGTAAATCGAGAGGGCGTACATCGAGTTACACATTATATCCTACCAATTATAAGAAAATGGGGAAAAAACGAGACTCGAGTACTGTTTATCAACCAGTTAGTTCATCCACAATGGTTTCCATAATCAATGGAGTGGTTCCAAAAATACTTGATAAACAGAATCAAATTAAACCAGAGAGACCACTAACCAGTAAATTCACAACCAACATTCTCTGGGGAGAGCGCATATAAACAAAGCAAAATAAGGAAATGGTCCGAGTTTCGGAGATTTACTGAAACTTCCTTGATTTATATATATAATTATATGCTACCAACATTAACCAATCCATTAAGGCTAACCAATCCATAGAGGTTACTTTGTGAAAGCACATCAGTAGGAACGGATTTTGCGATAAATATTAAGCACCAATCTGAGTTCCAACAATCAACATGACAAAGATGAGCACACAAATTCTGTTCCTAAGAAACTCAGTAAGTTGGCCTGCGGCACAATCTTCTTAACTGGACCTTCTCCTGGCATCACAAGATAAAAGGTTTTGTTGGTAAAGACAACGAGAACAGAACAAAAAAGAAAAAAGAAAAAAAAAGAAAGATCTATGAAAGTTGTAGTAGAATGAACAAAAAAATACACATAATAAATATAGGATAATACCTCAATTTTGTCATGATCGTATTTGATCAGGAAGACGCATCTACAGCCCCTAATATCATGCAGTTTCCTTTCGATTTCAATGACATGTGCATCGAAGTATGTTGCTTCTTCATTCCTCTCCTGAAGTGGAAGCAGCAAAACAGATAAGAGATCACACCAGAGGTAGGGGATTTAAATGGGCCAGGATTCGGTCAAAACTCCGATGAAATTTCAAAGGGCTCTGGCCCAAAACCCGCCCCTAATAGTGAGAAAATTGGGAGTGTGGCCGGCCCATTTTTACCTCCTGATCAGAAAGTAAGAGAAAAAGATTTCATAATGAGAAAAATACCCGGAAGCAGAGGACAAGATCTCCGACAGCAACCTTTGTACATTCAGAAGATTCCATAGGAATGGAGCGTTCACGAACAGCCTCCTTGACATTCACCCATTCATCGTCATCAGCTCCAAACCCTTGAAATCTCACTTTGACTTCCTAGTTTTAGAAATCGAAGTGATATAAGAAACATGAGGGCTTGAAGTTGGAAAGCAACAGAGTTAATGCCAAAGATGTTCATAACTCGAAATAAAAAGGATGACATAAAGAAATTTGCCACAAAAATTGTGTGGTATGTTAGTTATAACATGATTTGTATAGACAATCAGAATCTGTTGAAGCAATTCATACTAGAAACTGTTTAAAATTTTCCTAAACTCCTATTTCATGTTCATTTAGCATCCACTATACATGAATCAACTGAACAATGACCTAGTGAATGCATGATATTCGACACTCCTAATATGAGATGGCCAGCGTGACTGACCATGGAAATCACACTGATTGAACTGGTTAAGAAATTTGGCTTAAAAGGCAGGAACCTTGGTTTGGCGATTAGCCAGATGAAAAGTTTTCATATTCACGTGTCTGTCAATTGCAAATGATTTACTAAACATCAACCCTTCCTTAAGATAAAACAGACGAGTTTGTTTGTTCATTCGAGCGAAATTAAGAATATTATGCTTCAATAAAGAGATATTGTCATCTAAATCCTTACTCCTTTTATGTGTAAGAAAAAGACTCTTCAGTTTACTGGGGCCAGAAAAAATCTTTCTCCTTGTTCAATGTGTGAAGTTATTATGTCAGCTTCTATGATAGACTTTTCATTTCAGGTAGTTCAGCACATATAGTTAAGAAGGGAAACTTTTTTATTTCGCAATTACATCTCGCTCTGGAAGCATTACAGACTTCATAAACAGTTGGTAGAGCTTTCGAATACACAAAGGGAGTAGTAAAACAAATACTTCTCCTTACAAGTTCTCCAGAACTAAGAACTCTGTGAGCCAAGAATGTAGCAACATCGTACCTGCGACAGTAGGATCACATTGGAAGTCAACAGGAAGAAAAACATAAGGAAACGAAATAAAAACTTGCTAATGAACAACTTAATGCATCAATGCTAAAGTGCCAGAGTCCACTGTGTAGAATGACCCACTGGCGTCCACTGCTCAACCAATCTTCTTGAAAAGCTTTTCTACTTAAGGCATAAAAGTCAAGCATTATAACATAAAGATAAAAGTTGCTTTTCTACTTGTCCCTATCACACACAGAAAGTAGAAAGTTGTATAGCGATATTTGCATAAAAGTGATCATGTGTTAAGATTGCTAAAATTGCCATTCTCTAAGAAGAGGAAGTCAAGAAGCACAATAGAGAAAAAAGACAACTACAACAGGAGCTAGTAACAAGGAGAGGAGTTGCAAAACAGAAGTCCATTTTGAGAGTATAAAAGCCTACCATGCGCCATCTCTTGATGATCTTGCCTCAAATTCCAACTCTCTACCTTCAGCACTCTTCCCACTTCTACCTGAATAGAGAAAAAAAAATTGAAAAAAAAAAGAGGAAAAAAAAAGAGAGAACAGTTTCAATATTTATAACATACAGAAAAGGCAGAAAAAATTATGCCACCAGATATCTTGCGAACATTCAGAGCAATTTATTAGTTACAAAGTTCAAAGAAAAGTAGAACAATCCACCAACTTTCCAATTAAATAATAATTAGTGTCTCTTGCTGAAAGTAATAGAGAAAATTTACAATAGGTAAGCATATCGTATTTGTAATTTCATCCTGCGGCTAGACGAAGCCAGCAGAAGGCTTCAAGACCACTGCGCCACTCAAGAACTTTCAGAGAGCATACCTGAGTAATGTCTAATTACAGTTTATAGTCTACTCAGAAGAAGAGGTGACAATCTAATGTTTAAAAATGGTTTTGAAAGAATTATAAAGAATTCATTGAATTCATCTCGGATGTGCACAAATAATGAGGAGAAGACCACATGTAGGAAATGCACCTACATTTAGTTAAATTACGTGCAAGAGTTCATGGAATCGATTTTAAAACTATTTGCAACTAGCCAACTACATAGGAAACGAATATCCATTAGATAAAAAACAAAAAAAAACAGCTATGTCTGTCTTGTGACTAAAGCAATAAGGCAAAAAAGCATAATTTTAGTTGTAAAAGCACCTTTGGGCAAGTCCGAAGTATTTGGAAGAGCATTATTAGAGAGACTTGCTTCTGATACTGCAGTCCTTTCTTCTGAAGAACTAGGTGAAGAAGGGACATCAAGGACCTGGATACGCAGCTTATTCTTGAACCATTCTTGAACCTGGAACATGTGCCTTTCATCAAAAATATATTCCATAGAATACAATATGAAGGGGATTTTTTTTTTAAAAAAATACCTGTTTCATTTGTATAGCTCTACTTGTACATCTACCTGAAGCAAGACTGAAACAGGGCATTGAACAAAGGAGGAAATTAGTAGGCATTTTAGAGACATAATCATCTAAAGAATAGAAGTAAGAGTAAATTGTCAGCCATTTTTCCTTCTCTATCTTTCGCTTTGTAATCATCTGATATAGCAGTGTATCTAAGAACATGAGATGAGACACTTACTCTAACAACTTTGGATTGAAAAGTACACAAAAGGTTCAACAGAAATATATTAAAAAGACGTGGTAGAATACTGCTTAGCATTATAAGACTCACTTGAATTTCTCGGTAAGCTGCTGACAGAAACTTTCATCTAATAATTCATCTTTTTTCTCCACAAGTAACTTCTCCATCTGCTTAATCTGTTGACAGCAATGAAAATAGCAGATTTACCCCCATTAATGATATAATACACTGAAAAAAGGAAGAAAACTGCATTTTGACTTTTCGAGATTGTTGCCGTTTATCATCCTAAAAGCAAACCCTTCCACATTACACAAAAGCTTGGGATTCTTATTTCTATCTAGTGTGAGACTAATAATCTCAACATTTTTAACAGTTCCAAACAAGCTGTGGCCAATACACAGAAGATGGATTTAGAATCTAAATGGTGGAACTATAACTGTATCGCTGAGAGATTCTCATAAATCACAAGATAGTAAGCTCCACATTATCAAATAAAAAAACCGATCTCTTCAACCTAGCTTCTACTCTCATCTACTCCGGGTAGTATTCCCAGCATTGTTCGAATCAATACACAGGGGAAATGCATAAACCCCAACATATCTCTCAATCGATCACCGAAAGAGGCATCACCTCGGAGCTCGAGAACCGAGGAGTCTGGTTACGCCGCGTCCTCCCGTGGTCGGCTCCCCCCATGGCACGGTGAGATACTACACCGCCTTGGGGCTCTTCGATCGGAGGAGGGATTGAATTAGGGTTTTTCTAGGGTTTTTGAGGAGAAGCTTCCGCTCCCGAGGGGTTCGTAGGAAGGAGACGAGATGGGGAGAAATGGGAGAGAGAAGGGCTTGTGGGGCGGAGAATGAAGGAGTACAAATAAGAGGAGAGGAGGAGCTCTTCGTTCTCTGCAGCGTTTTGTATCGTTGTCCTGCGCTTTTGCCCGGTTTTTTGGGGGAAGAGGAGGAGGTCCTCGAGGAGTAAATATTAAAAAAAAAAAAAAATTGCATTTGGAATCCCACGAAACCAAGTAAATATGTACAGGAACCCCCCTCAATTATCGGAAATTTGAAATTAACCCTTAAACTTTGGGCCCCATTAATACTGTTGGGCCCATAATGATGGCGGCCCATTTTGTGTATTGTTTTCTTCAAAATTATGCAGCCCAGTTTGCAATTGGGCCAGTATTATTGATTTTTATAAAAAACATTTTGCGGTGAGCGTGGATCGAACACGCGACCTTCAGATCTTCAGTCTGACGCTCTCCCAACTGAGCTATCCCCGCCAGTTTATTGTCTAACAAATTCATAATTTCTTAACTTACAGTTCCAAAATTTCAAAGCTCAGACTACGTTTCCAGTTTCATTTAATCTGAGACAAAGATGCAGAGATGAGAAATCAAAGAACTAGCAGAGGAAACTCTTGAAGAATATACATCACTTTTAAAAAGCATGTTCAACAAACTTTTTCTTAACTGCACTGGTGACCATTCAACCGAGATAGTCATAAAAAGCTCAAGAGGAGCCTACACATCTATCCCCCTAGATTCTTCGACAGCCTCAGTGGAGGTTGTGTCTCCTCAACAACCCGAAAAATGTGGACGCGAAACTCAAGCGGTTCGACGAGCTCGAAAGCACAGTAGTCTCCTTCCTCGAGGCAGTTACCGCGAGCAAAAGCACCCCACCCTCCAGAAAAGCGGTCCCTCGTGCTTGGAATGTACACCACCTTCCACGCAGTGCCTGCGATACCCAGGGTTCAATTTGAACTCAACATTTACATTTGAATTTGGAAGAATTGATTGATGATGCATTTGGCATGTGACCTCACCGCTTGGGTCTCGGAGAACCATGTCGACCCTGTTGCGTGGGAGATGTTCTCGAGAGAAACGAACCGGGAACCTCTGAATTTAATTGCACCAAGAAACAAGTGAATAAGCTTTGTAGAATTAAAGGTAATTTTGTCCCTGAAACTTGGCTCTGATTTCAATTTTGTTCTCAGAGTTTCAATCTTAATAATATGTCAGGGCCTAAAAATGCTGTAATTGAAACAATGAGGATAAAATAATAATGGAGGCTGAACTTCAAGGACTAATTTGTGAATAATACTAGAATTATGATTGCTTGGAACTCGTATAAAGAGCGTCATGCTAGCCTATAATATATTGAACATTTGATGATTCGGTGATTCCTGATCCCACATTTGAACAAGTAGTTGAAAGTCAGCATCATACAAGATAAATTCATCGCATAATAGTTTTGGATGACGAAAGTACATAGAAACTTAACGAAGCATGGAAAACTCGCAGGCATAAGCCAAAAGAATCCCTACGTAGAGCAAATCCATGTGTAAAAACTCACCAGCATATATGACCAGTAAACATGCATTGGACACATTCTCATGATGAAATACGGAAATGTCGACTTAAAAGAGGCGGCAGCTTCCTGTGCTTTCAATCTTTCTTCATCTGCCACAGGCCGTCTTCTGGACATATACTGGCAGCGTTTAGGAGGAGTGGGAATAGCACAAATTGGGAGCTCATCACCTTCTGTTTCAACATTAAAATCTAAATAATGTAACCACAAAATTTTCGACGAGTAACAGTTTGAAACTTGGGCAAAAATTGCATTAATCTTTTCAATAAACTGATCAAATATGATGAACAAATTAGATAGCTCAATGTCTCCATATGAGTACTTGTATCTATATAATGACAAAGGTAACAGGGTAAGGAGAGTCAAAGAGAATAGAAAAGCACGGAACGTCGCACATCTTTACTCAATGCATATTAGTTTGCATTGGGTGCACAAAATAATGCTATTATTTTCAATTGATCACTAAAAAGTAAAGTTCCATAGGAAATACCAAGCACGCACACTACTCCTCTTTATCAAGGGTCATTACAAATCTTAACCGGAATGGTCATAATCATGCGAAAAGCTCGTCATCCATAGAACAGCAATGCATTATTCGAAGATTAATTGAGTAGAAGCTGCATTGGTCCTTCGCCTCTCTAATTTAAGAAAGCTCTAGTAGAATACTGCTGTTTAAAGAAGACAAATTTGCATATAAAGCACGAATAGGAAGTTCAAAAGAATCTCATGCCTTAAAGTCTTTCTTTACCAACTAATGCACAGTTGCAACGATGCATGCACCATGAAGCTAAACAAATCAAGAAAAACTTACGCATCGAAACACTCCGCATGGTAAGATACGTGTAAATAAGCTAAAATGCTCACCTCTAGCTTTAGTCTGAACTGAATCAGAACAGACAACTTGTAGCCGATTGAGCGTACGATTTTCGCTGGAAGGAAGCTCTGTCAACTCGCTTTCGCTTGCTTCGTTCTTGACGACGGAGTAGTGAATATCCGACGAAAGCTTCTGAGGTCTACCGGCTCGGATACTGAACAGATCTTCTCTCTCGCAAGCGGTTTTATCGAACACTATTACAGTGAAATGCATGCTTCCGTCGTACCGAAAGACCGCGAACTCGTACTCCTTCAACGAATGGTCCTTCACAAACTTGGGCCATCCGTTAGTCAGGAACGTGCCCTTTGCAGTCTTGCCTAGCTCGACGTGCCATTTGCTTCCGCTGGGACCCTCGAGGATGGCTGTTTTGGATGCTTCTTTCGAATTATTCGTCGTCCTCGACGCCTCAGTTGAGATAAGTTTGAGGAAGTTCGGCGGGATCTTCTGCACACGCGAAAAAGATTGTTGTGAAAATCCTTCACAAGTAATTGATTCGTTTTTTTTTTTTTTTTAGAGAAAGGTAGCACGCTACCCGCTTCATTTATCTCTTTTGAAAATAAACTTAGTTTGAAATGTGAATCAACTAGGATTCGAACTCGGGACTTCGGGTACCAACCACCAAGCTCTTTGCCACTTGCGCTAGGGACGGTCGGTGAGTAATTGATTCGTTTGTAATCGAATTTCATCGTTAAAAAATTGTTTGCTTGTTTAAGTTCCTTTGGCAATAAATTGACATGCAAAACCGATCGAGTGTTCTAAAAAGTAACAGCTCGCACAAGTTATTTACTTTTTAGACTTTTAGGCTCAAGTGATCTTAGAGGCACAATTATAAGTGTATCAAGATGATCCAAGCCAATTAATAAGTATATACTTTTAAGTAACTCTTTTATTTATTTTAAAATTTTATTTTCAAACTAAAATGTAAATTAAATAAAGAAACTGAAACATACAAGTCAGCTCTGTAACTTTTTGCCCTACAAAAAAAAAAAAAAAAAAAAAAAAAAAAATCTGACAAAACTTTATAGACTATCTGAAAGTTGTTCACTGAATTTAGGAATTCCTGACAGAAACTGACAAAATTGTTTTTTTTTTTGGCAAAAGAACAAGGAGCTCAAATAAAGAAAAAAAAAAAAAAAGAAGAAGTTCAGGGACTTACATTCAAATGAATTGTAGTATGCTGTCCAGTAGATTTTTGTTCAAGCAAGAAGAGTACAACAGAGACCGAAATTTAAGCCCCTTAAGAAGCATCTAAACAATAAACACCACTGCTTCTAGGAGACCCTACATTGTTCCAGACATTTTAGATCCCAAAAGAAAAAAAAAACTTTACCAGGCGCTGCGCGAAGTCGCCGAGAAGCACTTTGAAGAAATGGGGCTTCCGCGTTTCCGACGAGCACTTCGCGCGGTGCTTCTTCGCCGTCATTTTCTTTCTTTTTTTGAACTTTTGTGTGTTGGGTTAGCAGTACTGAAGAGTGAAGGAAAGAAGAGATGTTTTTGGATGGCGAATTTGGGGTGGAGTGGTGGGGTAGAGGACCGAGAAAATGAAAAAAAACATTTAGAATGCACGCTTATATTGCTGATATGATATTTAAAAAAAAAAAAGCCACACTGTAATTTTACGTCTATTATAAATTTTTAAAAATTAATTTTATTATATTTTTAAAAATTATAATTAATTAAAAATTGATAATGTGGTGTAAGTGTTATAGGGACGAGAGGAAGAGGGGGCGAAGGAGGGCGCGGTTTTTGAGGAGGGGGGGTGGAGGGAGCGCGCTGGCAGTCCGTGCGACGAGTGGTCGCGTCCGTCCGTCCGCCCGCAAACCGAAGACCCGTCCACGGAGGGACGGCTGTCAGCGGGATTTTATTGGCGCCGGGAATAAACCCCCCGACGCTGACTGTGACGTGAGAAATTTATTGCGTAGACCGCAGTACACAGACCCAACTCTTCCGTACAGCCTCAAAAAGGTGAAATGGGTATACGTGGATATAATTGAATATAATAATAATTATTAAAACCATCCTTCTCACATTAAAATGCTTATTTCATATAAATTAGATTAATATAGAACAAAAATTCGAGTCCCAAGCTTACGCTATAAATAGAAAAAATATTATTATTTGACTGCTCAAATTTTTAAAAAATAATAATTATTTTATTTAGAAAAATAAATACTATTTATACACTGCACATAAAAATGTACATCTTATTCTTTTTGAATCTATTAAGTTTATAAAATTTCATTAAACTTTTAGTACTAAAAGAATTAATAAAATAAGTGGAAAGATCTTAATCTTTCAAAAGCCGAGATATAAAATTTAGGATTAATTACATACACGTCCCCGCAAATATAGTGAATATCAGAAATATACCTGCAAAGTCCAACTTTCATTAGTTATCCCTGCAAAAGTCGTAATGTATGCAGATATGTCTCTCTGGTTTGTTGCCGTTTGAGATCGATTTGTTTTTTAACAGTAGAGATGTGAAATGACAGTTTTGTCCTCACAAATATGTCCCTCCAAAAGGAGGATAGGATGAAGAAGAAAGAGTCGGCGGCGGCGGCGGCGACGGTGCTCCCGCTTCCCCGCCGCAGCGGCATCCCTCGATGTGTTCAAGGACGGCGGAGCGGGCGGACGAAGGAGGTGGGGAGGTGGCGGCGGCGGCGGCGGCGGAGGAGGGGGGGGGCTGGGGGGGCGGACGAGGGCGGCGGGGGGAGAGGAGAAGTAGAGGAAGAGGGCGGCGGGGAGGCGGAGAGGGCGGACGAGGGCGGCTGGGAGGAGGCGGCGGCGGCGGAGGAGGGGGGGCCGGGGGGGGGCGGACGAGCGCGGCGGGGAGAGGAGAAGTAGAGGAAGAGGGCGGGGGGGAGGCGGAGGGGCCGAAGGGGGCGGACAAAGGCGGCGAGGAGGAGGAGGCGGCGGCGGCGAGGAGGAGGAGGCGGCGGCGGCGGAGGAGGGGCTTGGGGGCGGCGGACGAGGGCGGCGGGGTGGGCCGATCAAGGAAGAGAAAGGGGAAGAGGATGAGGGTAAAAAGGTCATTTGACCTTGTTAACTAATGAAAGTTAAAAATTTAACTGCGGTTAACTCAGTTTTTCCAACAGAGTATAACAGTAGGGACATTTTTGCAGACGGAAGAATTTTTACAGGGATATTTTGTAAAAGTTAAACTTTACAGAAATATTTTTGCTATTCACTATGTTTACGAGAACCTGTATGCAATTAACCCTAAAATTTATATCTAATTACAGAATACATGTACAGATAATATTGCGTCTAGAAAAATATGCTATTTGTAGTTTGAGAAGTAAAAAATTGTTATTCATAATTGGTATCCTAAAAAGTATAGTATATATACTCATCCATCCAAGAATCTATTTTTTTTATTTTTTTGCATTTTAAAAAAAATAATGCCACTTGTAAGAAGATATCGACCGTTAGATAAATTAAATGTAAATTTATATTTACTTTTTAAATGTACATATAATGTTTCTCTATATTAAAATCGTATCAACTATGTTACAGGTATTTTAGATGAATATTATTCTCATAAATCAGGCTAAATTAAAAAAAATTCTATCTATATTTTAGCTAGAATCTCAATTACTTTTTTATGTTAAAATTATATCAATTTACCTTGTATTCTATTACTGTATTAATATATTCAAAGAATATAGAATAATTATGAAATTTAGTTTGCCAAAACATAGTAAAATGAATTAAAGCAAAATTCACTTACATGAGTCAATTAATACCATATGCAATTATGTTTCTACAAAATCTTAATGCTGAATTAAACAATAAGTATCTTAAAATTTGAACAAATTTGATGTTGCAATAAAATATAAAAAAAAAATTGAAGCAAGAAGTTGGGCCGGATGGTTAGGATTATATAATTGAATATATCGATGGATGATTTTTTTTTTTAATAGTTTGTTGGCTCACAATACATCTTGATTAGTAAGGAATGACATAACACTAACAATCAATTTTGTTATTAAGGTTGAGTTTTGCCATTAAAAAGGTCATACTTTCTCATTATTGTTTGATCACTTACCTTCTTCATAGATCTGACTCGGAGGCTTTTAGAAATACGGAGGCCTTTGCACTCTCAAATTATTTTCAATAGTGTGCCTCCAAATCGACGGTAGCTCCATTAGTTTTGATCTGAAGTATTTGAAATATATAGAAAATAAATTTCACAATTTTTAATATCATTTACGGCAATTCAAATGGCTCGAAATTAATTTTGAATGGATGACGTAGGCTATTTATAAGCTTACTGGTATATAAATACTCAAATCATGTCAATTTTTGATAGAAAAATTTTATACTATTAAAAATTTAATATTTATAATCTGAAATTTAAATACTGTATTATTATTTTTTGTGAGATTTTTATTTTTAGTGGTCTTGAGTTTTTTCAACCACTAGGTAAGTAATATAAAAAAATCACAAATTTATTTTTAAGATATTTTAATAGTCTAAATCATTCTAAAGAAATTGATTGTCAATTGAAAGTGAGGCTACTATACTATCTATAGTACCGGGGCTCCGGTACTATAGTTGCTTTTTCGATCTTAGGGTGTTCAAATCAACGATCCATACCGTTGAAACTGATCTAGGGTATGTAAAGTTTTTAGGAATAAAATTTTAGTTTTTTTCGATATCGTTTACTTAGTAAATAAATCATGTCAAAATGAACGGTGGAAATTGAATAATCCTTAAAATTTGAGTATAGGAGTTTCGAATTCAAGATCAAGGATGTTAACTTTTATCTATGTAGTTTAATGTATTTTCTATCAAAATTTGAATAAATTTAGATTCTTCTCCACCGTTAAACTACAAACTCGCCATAATAACCATTGAAATTTGACAATTTTGAAACGGTTTGATCACAAAGTAAACTACGTCGAAAAATTATAAAATTTTATTTCTAAAAACTTCAAATATCCTAGATCAGTTTCAACGGTGTGGATCGTTGATTTGAACACCCTAAGATCGAAAAAGCGACTATAGTACCGGAGCCCCGGTACTATAGATAGTATAGGAGACTAACTCTATATATATATATATATGAGTCCGGCTACTATGCTATCAATAGCACCAAGCACTTGGTGCTACCAAGTTTTCTGCCGTTAGATCTACCCATTTGATCATTTTCACCCGTTAGATCATACTATTCAACCAACCACCCACTTAACCATAGGGGGCCTACATCATCCTAACCGCACATCTCTTAATCCAATGGTCGAAAATTTGGTAGCACCAATGACTTGGTGCTATTAATAGTATTCTAGCCTAGTTCTATATATATATATATATATATATATATATATATATATATATATATATAGAGAGAGAGAGAGAGAGAGAGAGAGAGAGAGAGAGAGAGAGAGAGAGAGAGAGAGAGAGAGAGAGAGAGAGGAGAGAGAGGGATTTCATGTATAGGATGCAAGTGAAAGTAGAGTATTAGTTTCTGGATTCATAATACTACTAATAAATTCTAAATATTCAAAGGCTGAAAAAAAAAATAATAAAATATTTCTCCATAATAAAATGCATTATAGTTTTTCTCTTTCTCTATTTTTGTGAGTATATAAATACGTAAAGAACAATGCTATCTACACATTTTTTTTATTGGTATAAATTTTATACTTTTATATTTACTCACTTCTCTTCCAACTTTTTTTTTATTATACTAAAAATAGAAAAACGAACTACTAAACTCTCGAAGTAATTAGACACATTATATGAAACGAATAGCGTGCTACTTAAAAAAAAAAAAAAAAAAAAAATTTGATACACATCATATAATAAACATTTTCATATGTAAAAAGAATACCACACAGTAGAAAAGAAAAGAAGAGAAGGTTGAGGAAGAGGCGATTATTGTATAGTTCATCCTTGGCGGCGAACGGGGGATACCGGAGAGGGGGGCGACGATGGAGGAGAACGCTCGCGTCTCGGAGAGCGAGAGGCTTCAAATGGCGCAGATCCTCGAGCTCGACATGGAGGAGCTCCAGGTCGAGGAAGTCGACGACGACTTCGAAGCCTCCGACAATGGCGGCGACGACGACGACGCCCTCTTTAGGTTCCTCTCTCCTGCTGCTTGGTTGCTTCGATCTAGGGTTTCAATTTGGGAAAGGGGCGGTTTGGATTCGGAGCTGGTAGATCTAGGGTTCGCTATTTTATTTCGATCACGGAGTAGTAGAGGATTGAAGAGAATTAGCCTAGATTTAGCTTTGATTTGCGCTAGGTTTTTGGATCATAGTATGGAGCATTGAAGAATTTTAATGGAAGAGCTGTGGAATTTGGAGTTTGTTGGATAAAATCTATTATTATTATTTTTTCACGAACTCCCCTAAAGTGTGAAATTTGTCCCCAAGATATCTATGTTCTAACTCTAGGTATTGGTAGCAGAAGGAAAAAGGGTCCCTTTTCACTGTTTGATTTTTTTTGTTTAGTTTTTTCTTTATTTTCCTGATCAAATTTATTCTACTTTGCTATAGAAGTGGCAATGGTGATGGAGGGGCGGGTCCATCTGATGGCTTTACCTTCGATACATCTTTGGCTTCCTTACATACGTACCTCGGCGGTGAATATCCTACTTCTTATTCTAATTGTTTTTTTATTGCAAATGTCAAATATTTACTGTATTTCTATGTAACAGAGATTGATGATATCCATGGAAGGAACAGTTTTTTTGATGGCGGTGCAATCTTGAAAGTCCCGTTGCTCTATTTCGAAGGTACACTCAGTTTTTGCGTTTATTGATAGTGACCTGCATTTTCCTCTTGGAGAACAATGTTTATTAGCTCTATCGTGTTGCATATTATGTTCATGGCATGAACTAGAATTCTTAGTGCAAGACTAGGAATTTTCAAACCTACATCCATGCTGTTGTAAGGATTGCTGCTGCAAGATTATTGGTGTCTCACTGATAGTTACTTTTTAAATCAAACTTGGAGCAATGCAGAAATTAATCGGGAGAGGAGAATCATGCGATAGATTGGGTCTTGAAAACCAAGTCAATAATTTTTAATTTTCTTGGTAGAGTAAATTTTCTCAGTTGTGGTTCTTTCAGCCCCTAGGTTTTAGGATTCTGTTGCATGTAACTTAAACATGCCTAGATGGTAGAAACATCAAACATCTGACTTGGTTCCAATTGTCTGTTGCCTTACCTCATTAGGCCACATTAACGAAGTTTCTGCACTTAATGATAATTGCAAAATTAGACTTGCAATCCACTTCTTCCACTAATTGTAAGCTCTGGCTAAGAGAAGGGAGAGGAGACAGAGAGAGGAGATGAGTGAATGAGTATGTAAGAAAAAGGAGGATTAGAGAGGGAGAGGGAGAAAAGGAGAAAGGGAGAAGAGCGGGAAAGCGAGAGAGTGTCTGAGCTGTTTTCTATTGAAAAGAGAATAGAATATTTTTTGGGGATTGGAAGCGAATATCATATGTCAATACTCTTTTATTATTAAGTCCTCTGTCTGCTTTAGTTTTATAGGTTTCTTAATTTTCTCAATAGAGATATGCAACGGCTTGTTACAAGTTTATTATTAACTTTTCTCTGGGCCCTTTACATTTTTTTTTTATCATAATTGTGCACTACTTTATGTAATTCTTTAGTATATTATGCTGCTTGGCATGAGATATGATTTGTCATTTGGAAAATTGCCAGGAGTTGTTTTGTTCCCTGAAGCGACCCTCCCTCTTAGAATAGTTGATACTAAATTTATAGCTGCTGTGGAAAAAGCTCTGAACCAGGTTGATGCTCCATGCACAATAGGTGTGGTATGTTGATAAGCCTATTTGACTTCCAACTCTTTTTGGAAACTTGGTAGTTTCAATATAGCATTTTGTTAGTAATTTAATTGAGACGTGGTCCAGGTTCGTGCTTATCGGCCTCGGAATAATGGATGGATTCGTGCTGCTTCAATTGGCACAACTGCTGAGGTAGGGTTTTTAGAAGTCTGTTTCGTCCCTACTGTAATTTGTGCTTACAACCTTCCTGGTAATCCTATGCTTGATTATTTAGATGCTGATTTTGTCCCTACTGCAATTTGTGCTTACAGCTTACCTAGTAATCCTAGCTGTCACACTTGTAAGTTGTAACAATCTTTGTAACTCTTTGTATGCTGGTAAATTGGCTATCAGCAGCTTAGTTAACAATTTGTTGGTAATCATTCTTTGCAACAAGCTTGATGAAGAGAAAATATTTGTGGATAGACGTATCTGCTTGCTTAATGTGTCTTTTACTGTCTTATGGGTTCTAGTTATAATGTTTCAGGCGATCATTATATGGTCTAGAACCTATTTTGCTAGATTTGTCAAAAAAGCTTTGTTAACATTATCCCCAAACTAGAATATTATCAGGGCAGCATCTGTTATGGGTGCTCTTAAAAAAAAAAAAAACTAAAGAATTGTAGAGAGTACTGAAGACATTTTTCCCAATAAGCATTAATGGCTAGCCTGGCCAGTGACAATAGAGGCTTCACTTATTTGAGCAATACAACCACTTGCTGCATGCGTTTCTCCGGTCTCCATGTTTATGGAAGATTGTGGTTCAATCAGTTAATTTAGATAATTTAGACTCCTCTTGAATGTGCCTGACAGGCAGACATATTTGTCTTAATTTCTAATACAAAATAGATTGGACGAGTCTCTTAAAATTTCTTCTAATTTTGCCCTTCCAGATACGGCAATATAGGCGATTGGAAAATGGCTCATTAAATGTGGTTACTCGTGGTCAACAGAGATTCCGCTTGAGACGTCATTGGGTAGATGTTGATGGAGCAGTGAGTCTGATCTTCTCTCTCTCTCTCTCTCTCTCTCTCTCTCTCTCTGTGTGTGTGTGTGTGTGTGTGTGTGTGTGTGTGTGTATGTCTGCATCATGCTTGTCTCTGCTCATGTGTGAGTGTGCATGTTTCTGTTTGACTAGAGAAGACTAACGAAGAATATTCTCTCTCTCTCTCTCTCTCTCTCTCTCTCTCTCTCTCTCTCTCTCTCTCTCTCTCTCTCCCTTCAATGTAGCCCTTTGGTGAAATTGAAATCATCAAGGAAGATACTCCTCTGAGAACCCCGAAAGATGCATTTGGGCAGCTGGCCTCAATTAACAACTATCGGACATGTACCTTTTCACGCAGAAAAGCTTCAGGTGTTCTTTCTGCTCTTCAACATGGATATGTAGATGCAGAAAATGATTCAGACTCTGTGTCATCTGGTAGTGTCTTGAGTGACTATTCTGAAATGGACACTAGAGTGTGCCTTACTGGATCCGGTTCTGCAGATTCAGCAAATAAAAATGAAATGTTCAATGAGTCCTCAAGTGGTGAGGAGGAATTCTTGCATGGGCGTTTTGGGATGCAGCGAAAAATTTCTTCAAAATCGAGTCGATCAGCTGCACATTTTAAGCATGAAAAAATGAATGAGGAAGGTGTTGACAAGCATTCTCCAAGGAAAGAATTGGGCAACATTTATAGAGCTGCAACTGAGTCGAACTGTGCATTCCAGGCTCCAATGTCTTTTTGGCCTCGTTGGGTTTATGAAATGTATGATGCATATTCACTTGCTCGACGGGCTGCAGGTATTACGCGTAATTTCATGCTCATTATACAAAATTCTCATCTATGTTCTATTCACACCCACAGATACATATTTTTTAGTTATAAATAAATATAATAATATATTATGCATGTGCATGTCTACTATATGTAGAACACACTACTGATATTTCTTAGGAAAATCTTTTCTTTTTATACTTTCATTTTTTTGGATAGAGAATTCTTAATTGAACAGCTACCAGATATTTTGGTATGTCATCTGATATGTATAGTCGTACTTCTATCGCTACTGCAGAGGGCATAATTAACTTGAATTTTGGTGTCTTCTCTAGAATTCTTGTAACAAATTTCTTTGATTTTTGCTGCAGAGTTATGGAGACAGATAATTGTGAACCCAAGCATGGATGATTATGTCAGAAAACCAGGTCTTTTGTCATTCTATATTGCCAGCAAACTCCCTTTATCAGAATCTACGAGGCAGGAGCTTCTAGAGATTGATGGAATATCATATAGGCTACAGAGGGAGATCCAGTTACTTAAGGGATTTAACCTTATACGTTGCAAGAACTGTGAGGTAATGCTTTCACCACCTGTTTTAGAGTTATTTTTAAATTTTGCTAGAAGTTAAGCACATTTCTTATTCGATGGTTTGTATTGTATGTAGTAGTTTCTTAATAGTAGGCACTCTGCATCTCTGTGTTTACTTTTGGTTTACTAAATTAACTTCTGGATACCTTGTCAACTTGTGTTGTAGGCTTTGATTGCAAAGCGAAGTGACATGGTAGTGATGTCGACCGATGGTCCCCTCAATGCTTTTGTGAACCCAAATGGTTATGTGCATGAGTTAATAACCGTTCATAAGGCAATTGGGCTATTACTCCATGGTGCTCCAAGCAAAGAGCATAGCTGGTTTCCAGGGTATGCATGTGCTTTCCATTTACAAACCCATATTGGTTTCGAAAGCTTTTCTACATTAATTATTGAAGCATGACCAATATGTCGAGAAGCTCTTCTTCTAACTGTTGTTATGCTGTCTTATATTCTATCCTCCCTTCACGTAAGCTGCAGTGGCTTTGTGACACTCGATAATTGTTCATAAAGGACAATTGTGCTTTTGTGGCTACACCTCTTTTTTTTGTTTTTCGTCGCACACAACGGTGATTTTGTTTACTAAGTGCACTTGCCCAGTTAGTGACTTTCCACAAGCTTAGATGCTTCTCTGCTCCAGAATTAGATGCTTTAAGAAGCTGATGTTTCTCTAAGAACTAAGGAATGTCCGGTGCTTTTGAACCTTACAAGCAGAAGCTACATGCAGTGAGAAGTTGCAGAGAGGAACTTAAAGAAAAAGATACCAGCACTTCGTTAAACAACTATACTCAAAAAACATTTTTGCAGAAGCTCTAACTATGCCGAACAAGTCCACTTTGGGTTGGCTATTTGGAGATAAGTCTAATTTGACCGACATGTTACTCCTGCAGGTATGCATGGACGGTCACTTATTGTGCTGGATGTGAATCCCACATCGGGTGGCTATTCACGGCCGTGAAGAAGAATCTGCTCCCAAAATCGTTTTGGGGGATACGTAGCTCCCAAGTTGCAGATGAGACACAACACGAAGCCCAATGAAGCATTGTCTGCAGAGTTCCGGAATAAAAGGTATAGTTTAGGGTTTCTGAGATATCATGTGAAGAAATGTATTATAAGGTGTGATGGTTGTTGAATTTAGAGTAATCTTGATAGGATATCCGAAATATAGTACATAGAGATAAGGCGTAATGTACTCGTAATGTGTATGGTGCTATCCTCATGATACCGCAGCTTTACAGCTTTTCTGCTGGTAGTGAAATCAAGCTATAACTGTTTTTGTTCTCGTTGAGCTTGAAATTTCGGACAATTTGTGGCAACCAGATGGTTTTATGATGCGGCACTTTCGAAGCTTGTTAGTTTGATAGTGCAAAGTTTTCAACTTTTCTCATAATTTCCTTGTACGCCATGTTACAATTTGATGTTGTTCCTTTCCCTGATGTTGTTGGACGTTCGTTTAGTTGGTTATTGTACCGCGTGAAATTAGTTGCTTGGATACTATGTTTACCGAAACAGATAACAAATGTCTTTGAAACTGAAAAAATTTGCGTCAATGAGGCAGTACTTAGCTGAGGGCAAATAATGACGATAAATAAATGTTATCGGACATTATCGTACTCACAGCTTAGACTACTAAAGTCTTTTTACCAATGATTACGACGTTTATTCTGCTTCTGCTTTTCGATGCTGGTGTGAGAACTGGACTTTCTTCATAATATGTTCTAGACTTTTTTGAGCTCTTGGTTACACTTTCCAAGCATGGAAGCTCCTACAACATTTAACAAGAGCTACAAACATCTGGATAGTACTTTATACTGCAGAAGTCTTAATGAGAATGATTTAAACATACAAACAGATAAATATCTATATCTCCGCTGAACTCAAAAAGAACGAAAGCTCGTTGTCTATAGAACTGCAGAGCAATCAAGTCACCTGTTCACAGTGCCGAAACTCATAAACAAACTTTACACTAAACAGTCCTTGATAAAAATTATAAAATCTTTCATCAGCTAGATTAAAATTTATTCGATGCATGGTTCATCACAAACCAGCGCAATAAACCTGGTAACATAACCAGTAATATCCATGCGGGGTGAGCGAGACACAACATCACTTGCAACATAAACTCAAGACAGGCAAACAACAACAATTTCGACTGAATTATTACGAGATACAGCACTTCTGACTTGAAAGTTTCAGAAGAAAATCTCTCGGAGCTTCGTCTATCGGTAGTTACGGTAAAAAGGAGTGTACATGCAGCTCTCTGCGTACTTCACCAAGTTTTCTGGGCGAGGGAGGTGGCTCGCCAAACCTGCGCATGACAAGAAGAAATGTGAGATGATGCACAAAAACATTACAAACAAAATGCAGATTCACTGTCCTCAAAAAAGACCAGCTAACGAAAAAAAGAGAAAAAAAGAAAGAAAAACAGACCAAGTTCATATGCTTTAGCAGCTACTTTGGCGGCTATGTGAGCAGATATCTTTCTAATATTCGAGAAAGGCGGGTAGATCAGGCCTTTCTCATAGATCTCCGCTGTTACCTGCTGGGCCAAAGCTTCAGCTGTTCCAAGAAAAGTGTTAAGAGATATTGGAGAGGAAAGAATAAGTGGAAGTGCCTAATTGAAAGGGGTGCGGGTGAAATAATCCCCAGGAAATACATAACCATTAGCTTTTGAGAACCAAAAAGATTGCAACCAGGTCAAGGAAATAGAACAAACTCTCCATTCTTTAAAAGTTTTAAGCTGTTTGGACTTTGGCAAAATTGAACCATACTTCTTCTTCTGTCATTAGTGCCCCAACAATCCCAAAGAACAGAAGTTTTAGCCTACAAACACTTTCGATAGCTTTTCTGGCCCAAGAAGCAAACCAAACTAAACCGCACAAGGCGATACTTTCTCAATGTTCTACAAATGCATTTTTTTTATTTGCCAGAAAATCTTTAAACTAATCATATACTTAATCAGACATAAGAGCATTACATTATATGTTAGTTACTGTAATTGATATATACTTACAAGCTGCAAGAAGCATGTCATCATGCACACGAATTGCTCCCGAGATCACCACACCGAGGCCAAATCCTGGAAAAATGTAAGCATTGTTTGCCTTCGAGAAACAAAAAAAAAAAAACCGATAAATATTTAGTCACCAGCAAATTCAGCCACCAGGAACAAGAACATGAAAAGCGAGGGCAAAAATATTTACCTGGCCAGGCACAAAAATCTTGCCGTCATACTCAACTGGATCAAATGGACTCCCACTAGCAAATATTGCTCGACCCTGTAAAAATAATAATTGTAATCCTGAGTCATGGATTAATAAAGCATATCCCTACCAATACCAACTCTGAATAAGGGAAGAATATATAGAAGTGGAAAAGAAAAGGGGAATTATTACCTTAGTCCATGTGTATGCTTGTTCGGCAGTACATTCAGATTGTGAAGTAGGGTTAGATAAAGCAAGAATCACAGGCTTCTGCATATTGTAACAAGACATTATAAGATCTTTCAATTATTGGTTCAACCAACTCTCAGAAAACTGGAGGTGAAAAAAGAAGACCCAAGAATGGAATTTACCTCATTGAAAGATGCCATGGCTTCAACTACATCCTTAGTGAAGGTTTGCCCCGCACCAGATGATCCTATTAGAACAGTTGGCTTAATAGCCTGAAAAAAAGATGAAAATAAGCATATTTTTATATAGAATTCTAACAGCTAGAACCATTATAAAGCATTATGGGCAATGACTCAGTACCTTAACAGCATCTAAGAGGGTCTTAACAGGTTCATGCTCGTGGGCCCATGGCTTCTTGAAATGTTGGAGAGACTCCTTGCGTGAGCTCACAATCAATCCCTATAATGCAATGTACTTCCATGTAAGGTTCAACTAGTGTGATGCAGAAGAAAGGTTGATTTAAGGAGTTTGCTGAGTAAGGAGAAACAAGTTTTTTGCATAAAGCCAAACCTTAGAATCCACAAGCCAGATTTTCTTGCGAGTCTCTTCTATCGGAGATTTTGTCTGCCAAATGACACAATTAGTCAATTGTTTTTAGTCAAGATCAGATCTAGAGTGGTAGAGCCACAGCTGAAAGTTTATATCAAGTATAACTAGATAGGAAATAATTGAGAAATAATGGGGAATCTATATAGAACAAAGGTGTAATACCTGCTTGGACATCTCAAGAGCTATAAGCTCAGCAATACCTGTCCCAGCCTGCAAGCACCAAAGACTAAGTACATCTAATGTAGTAAATTTCATAGGAAAAGAAAATGGCAAGGGATACAGCACGAAAACACACACACACACACACACACAAAACCATGGATTTCATATGGAAAGATAAGGGTATATCCACAGCGTAAACCACGCTTCGGTCAAATAATCTGACCAAAAATGCTAATTTATTGGAAAAACACCCTGATATGACATACAAGAGGATTATTAGTCTTGTGACAAATAACTTACAATAGTTATGTAAATCAGAACAATCCTCAAGTTTACTTTAAAGTACTGAAGTTGAAAGTGAACTACTTGGATTCATTATGCGACTAAGGGATTCATATATATATAGTTCCAAGCATCCAACAACTCAGTGAACTAGAAAGTACAATACAACAAAATATCGGCGCCCTGCATGATGTATTGGCTGATATTCATATTAGAAAGCTTTATAAAGTAATGTAGTAATAGCTGAAATGCTTGCATAAACAGATGCTGGTCAGAAGGGGATAAAAAAAGAAAAAAGAACAGGCAACGGGAAATACCTCCCCAGCACCAAGAAACAAGAAAGTGTGCTCTGCTAAGGTTCCGCCGACCAACTTCAAAGCTGAAACAACCCCAGCAAGGACCACAGAGGCTGTACCCTGCAACGCTCAAAGCTACCAAAATTAGATATTATTTCTTGACCTCAGCAAACTACGATATTTCAAATAATTGCATTATTGCAAGGAAAAGATCCAACTCAGACCTGAATATCATCATTGAAGACAAGATGACTTTTACTATACTTAGCAAGAAGTTCAAATGCATTGTGGTTTGCAAAATCTTCGAACTACAAAACAAATGGATAAATCATTATGGAGGGAACAAAAAGAAATTGAAATTTGACAGTTCATCATGAGATGGAAACCATATCATTTCTCGTGATTATTACCAACCTGAACGAGGACCTTTTCCCCATAGTTCTGCTTGACGGCAGTCATAAATTCTTGCAGAAGATCAGCATATTCCTGATTCAGTGCAAGTTAAAGAGTATACATTAGCATTTCAAGCAACAGAATAGTAACAAGCAGAATATGAATGAGAATAATAAAGGTGGTATGGAACCTGGCCGGTAGCCCTTTTTTGCCTTAATCCAATGTAGAAATCATCCTTTAGCAGCGCCTCATTGTTTGTTCCCACATCAATTGTGATGGGTAAGCACTACATCAAACAACATTTCTTGATGTTTTCTTCCTCAAAAATAAACAAATATACTAAGAAAGTACATGATATTAAACTTATTAAGTGAACTATGATGAGGAAATGATCAAACTATTAAAGTAAAAAAAGAATGAAATGCTTACGGCAGATGGGCGAACTCCTCCGAGAGCAGTGTAAAGAGCAAGCTTGCCTACAGGTATTCCCATTCCCTACGCAAATTTTCGACCAGCAGATTCTTAATTCAGATTAGTAAGAACGCAAAACCATAAAGCCAATTCCTAACAAAGTCTCAATGCATGTGTAGCTTACTTGGCAGCCAAGGTCACCGAGCCCTAAAATCCGCTCACCATCAGTGACGACAATAACCTGGATGCTCTTCTGGGGCCAGTTTTTCAGCACCTCAAGTATCTTCCCTCTGCAAAATGACAAAGCCCTCGCGTTCACTACAAAAAGCTTCAATATATGACAAGTAATACAAGAAAGTGGCATCTTACTTTTCTTTTAGACTGATATAAACCCCCTGAGGACGCTTAAAGATGCATCCGTACTTCTGGCAAGCCTCACCGACAGTCGGTGTGTAAACAACCGGAAGCAACTCCTCGACGTTGTCAATGAGAAGCTTGTAGAAAAGCCTCTCATTTCTCTCCTGCAAAGCAGATCGTCTTTACTAAATGTTGATCGAGTCAAGAACACTCAGAACCCAAAATCCGTCAATAAAACAGTAGAAAGAGAGTTCAGCTTTAAGTTACTTGAAGATCCATCATGGCCATGTAACGCTGCAGGGGCACCTGATACTGCCGAAGATTGTGCATGAGCTTCTTCTCCTGGGGAACACATTTGCGCACATGGATCAACCAACACATTTGGGTTCAACATAGAATGGTTTAGATGAGTTCTAAATAGCACACAGCATGCAAACCTGAAGCTCTTGTGTAACAATTGCAGGGGGCAAGAGGCCTCGCAGGTAGTGGGCATCCCTCTCTTTCTCCGTAAAGGCGAGACCTTTGTTGTGGTGCGGATCCCTCAACAAAGTGTACCCACTAAAGAGAGTAAAGAACAAAGAGAGGTTCAAGTTAACCAGATACCAAGCAAAGCACAGTATATAATTCTTCCATAATTTCAAAGAGGACCATGTTCACTCATATTACTCCAAATCTCATTTCAGGTTAACAAAAAAGAAAAACAAACAAATGGAAATAGGGATTGAGTAGTAGTACTGTTTTGGCATTAACTTCCACATAGGGTAAACTTTGAAAGAGATGTATATATATTTTAATCAAAGATCGTTGTAATCAATCAAAAATATAAGATTTTTTAGGGCGGAAAATGTAAAAAAGGAAGCTACTTTTGATGTTTACTTAAATTAGAGAAAAAATTGCTTTTTTATTCCAATTGATATCGATTCTTTAAACTAAAATAAGCAGCATCAGAGTAGAGTCCTTCACGCACGTTTAGCATGACCAATTCATCTCCACCAACAACAAGATACCACACTGAACACTCCGTAAATTAGGGTTTAGAGGGACAAAAATAAAAACATCAAAACCCGGTCAAACCCAACCAATTAAATCTGAATCAAACAAATCCGACGAAAATCCACCGAAAAACACGTCAAAAAATTCAGGAAAAATTAGGCAAAATCGAGGATCGAACCTGGCGACGGAGACGGTCCACGGGGTCACGAGCTGCTCCTCCGTCGCCCGATCCTCGCCGTAGGCGTCCTCGACGCCGCCGCCGACGGTGGCCTGGTGTTCCACGTCGCCCATCGCCCTCTCCCTCCCCCCTCCTCCGCCGCAACACCGCAGCACCGCCGCCGAGAACCGCCGCGTTCGCCGCCGAGAACCGCGCTTCTCCCCGCCGCACCTCTACTCCCGCCCACGAAACGCAGGGGAGGGGAAAGCGAAAGAGAAAAGAGAGAAATGAGAAAAGGAGAAGAGTACGAACGAAACAGTGAGAGGCAACGAAGACGATGACTACTACTATAACTATAGCCACTACCACGTTCTTCGTAGTCAACAATAGACTAAAAATAAAAATAAAAATCTTAACGGAAACCGAATATTCCTGTAAATTTTATCATTTTCAAATAAATTTTTTATCAAAAAGTTAGATTAAATTTAAAGAATGCACCAAAAAGCAACCCAAATTTTTAATACATTTCAAACTTAAAAAACTAAATAAATAATTTTGTTTAGATGCGTTTTTATGGTATGGATGTATATTACTATAGGGATATTACTATTTACTATATTACCAGTGTATTGGAGCAATTGTGGAGCGCGAACATGCCGAGAGAGTGGGGAAATTAAATATTATATATTTATTCAGGAGAGAGAGAGAGAGAGAGAGAGAAAGAGAGAGAGAGAGAGGGGGGGAGGGATTGTGCATGGGAGATGCTTCTCTCTGATCTGAGCTTTTTTTTGTCTTCTTCTTTCGAGAGAGATGGAGTTGACAGAGACGAGTTTGCAGAGATTTAGGCATTGGATATATATAAATACACACTGATCTGGTCTCCCTTGTAAAAGATGTGTGTCCGTAACGTGCATTGTTGGGATGCTTTGATGAATATTATAGATTTATAAGTTTACCAAGTAATCCAGATTCCTCACACTGCATGATACTTAGTTGTGTATTTTATTGTATCCGAATAGTAGACCTGCGTATGATGCGATGGTTTATAATATAGTTTTATATCATTTAAGATAGAAAAATATTATCTGTATATACTATATATAGGAGTTCGGCTACTATGCTATCAATAGCACAAAGCACTTGATGCTATCTAAGTTTTCTGTCGTTAAATCTACCTCTTTTACCATTTTCATCTATTAAATCATAATATTCAACTAATCATCCACTCAACCCTAAAAAATTATTATTATTCTAACCGCACATTTCTTCATATATGGGCGAAAAATTTAATAGCACCAATGACTTCGTCCTATTAATAGTATAGCAGTTTAGTTCCTATATATATATAGATGTAAATTTATAGTTTTACTATTCAAAAATTCAAAAAAAAGTTTTGAGTATTAAAGAGAAAAAACTGATGAGATTAGTAGAAGAGTCTAAAATTTACACTTGTGCTAGTTGTGCCCAAATAAAATAATAATAATTTATGTTAAAAAATTTATTTCTTTTATTTTTCTTACACTATGGAAATTTTTAGTTAGGTACTGTTGGTCCACGTGCCAGAATCCTAAGAAATTATAGAGCCGTACACCACCTAAGCACGACGAATCAAAGTTGAGCATTTTTCTCTGCGTGTATCCGTAGCTCTTCCGCGGAAAACGTGAGTTGGTCGTAGCGTACATTGGCGTCGGGTTACAAGTTACGACCGAAACGTTTTCCACTGGAGAGGATCCTATGCATCACCTGGTTGTAGAAAATTGCTACATCTCATACAGGTGGCGTTGTTCCATTTGGTTAAAATAATGTTGAAAGGACAAACAAAAAAAAATTTGTAAGAGATATAGTGTTCTACATTAAGGGCTTGTTTTGTGCACCTATTTTAGGTTATGGAATCATAATAGAATTTACTGATTTCGGTAGTTATCGTTTATTTTACACTAATCAAATTTCGATACTCATTTTACTACGAAATAAAAATTGCCTAATTAGTTTAGGGCCTAATTCGACTTTGAATTCTGAAATGATCCGTTACAGAATAAGCTAAAGTGTTTTCTAAGAAACACCTCCTCCTCTTCTTCTTTGGTTACTCTCTCCTATCTTAATAAAAATTATTCTTTCAAAATTCTGAATGTCTCAATTATTTATTTCGATTTTCATTTTAATAATGAATCAAATAATTGTAGATGATTCGTCATTTTATTTTTTATTCTAATATAATTCAGTTTTATTTTTCAGTTTCATTCTAATTATGCCCAAATATGTCCTAAATATAGAGTATATCGAATAGACTATGAGTTATTAGTATATTAATTAATATTTTCATACAATACATAGGATTGTTTAAAAAACTTAATGTTGATCATTTATATTATATCTATCAACATATTAATAATTCAAATTGGGTTTCGTAAAAATTTTCTAACATAAATCAAATCAGAAGCATGCTTTTTAAATCTATTAGTTTAGCAGCACTGTAAGGTTGAAGCAAAAGCCTACAGCCTCGTTTGTAGCTGATCTCCGCAGATCGACAGTGCAATAACAATAAATTTTGTGTATTTCAAAAGCGTGTGATCATTTTTATCCCAAAAAACAAAGGAAAAAAAAAAGACTTGGTAAAGCCGTAAGGGGCCAGGGACTAAAATGTAAGGAAGTGAGAGCGTGAGACCGTTAAGTGTGAAAGTGACGGCTTAGTATTAGTGGGCCCACCTTACTGAACCCACGTGGAATTTGTGTAACGAATTATAGCATGCACCCTTTAATAAATAATAAGTGTTATTTTTTTTAATTTGTAAACAAAAATCAATATTTAAAATTTATAATATATATATATTAGAGTAGGACTTGTGTGCTATTAGAAGCACGGAGGTCTCCGTTCTCCTAAGCCGTTTTTTATGATGAAACTTTCGAATCGACGATCGGCTCTGTTAAACTTGATCTAGCGTATTTGAACTATCTAGAAAATAAATTTTACGATTTTTTGATATTATTTATCTAGTGATCGAAATAACTCAAAATTAATAATTTTTAATGATTGATGTGTGTCATTTGTAAGTTTAACGGTGTAGAAATATTCAGCATTTTAAATTTATACAGCATTTTAAATTGGGTCCGTAGCTTAATCATAAATCTTCATATTACAGATGCGAACAAATCAATATTATAGTGAAGATTGAGAATCTATTGTGGGCACTCAAAATATATATATATTTTCTAATTTTCTACATCGTGTTTTCCGGCATAATTAGAGAAGAGCGCCGCGGCATCCAATAAAATGAAAGCGAAAACTTAGACAAAGACCAACAAATAATTATAGAGAAAATATATTATGTTGAAAAAAATAAACAAAGTGAATAGCATATTATTTTTCTCTCAATAAATAATTGATGAGGTAATACTCTTTCTAAGGTGGATTGACCCAATCACTTTGATGTAATAGATTGGTGCAAAAAGTAAAAGCGACCGAGTCCAACCCATTATTTTCCACCCAAAATTGGTGGTGGTAATTGTCCATACATTCTAAACTTAGTTCCACGTTTAGATGTACAAACGTCTCATTTGATATATCTTTTTGAATTATTTAAAAAATATATAATATTTGATTGATAAAGAGTGTGGTTAAATGTCTAAAACAAAAATCATTTTCTGCCTTCAAAATTTTCTTTCAGAAGAAAACAAATAATCTTTTAGATAAAATATACGCTCCCAGTAAATTATAGATGTCAAGATCTTTTAATGCGCAACAATCAAACTCCTAATTTCAGAATAAGATAAATCACATTGCAAATAAAATGTATTATTTAATTTCAAAAAGAAATTGTGACTTTCTCGACTTTGTAATGGATGAAAAGCAAATTTTTAGTCAATTCCAACCAAAAAAAAAAAAAAAAAAAATCCATTGTGCATGTATTACCATTTAATCTAATCTTAATTGAAATATGCTCTCTAACCCATTTTTTTATTTTTCTTATCTCGATTCTCCACATGCTGCGGACATAGTAGATGGATTAAGATAAGGAGGGTGAGGGGACCTTGTCACAAAGGCGATAAGATGCATATTAATATTGCCATGACATGTCATCTTCCTGTAAGCAGTTGATGATGTATCCATTATAAAATAAAAATTCAGAAATTAGATGTGACAGTAGAGTCGCATACAGCAAAATCCTACTACATGTATTACCCATATAAGCAGAACAGTTCATGAAGAAGTAAAGAATTAGAAATAAAAATACTGGGAATAAACATCATCTACTATTGAAGATTGGAAATCGAAGTCGACGGAATATCATAGGTTTAGCACAGATCCAAAGAAGTCGATGAAATACCATAAGCTAAAATCCTACTAATCAATAAAAGATTTACCAGATATATACATAAGGCGTATAATGTTAATCATTTTGAAGCAATAAAAGAATGTAAAGAGACTTAAAATGACCTTTTGAATCAAGCAGCAACAAGCAAGCTACATAGGATTGGATTACTTGTACCCACCATAAGGGTGTTTTATTCATGAGATTATAAATCCAAAAGCCCAGAAGATACTATATGAAGATCAATACACTGAACATACATACAACAAAATTTTGACAGGTTCAAGCTCCAAGAAAGAATTTAACCTCAATAGCAAACCTCTGCAGCAAATACCCTGAAGATGGCATGTAACAGAACAAAAATCACAATCTTGCAGATTGTTTCGAAGATAATATCTCTATTAAGTACAACTGCAAATTTTGCTTCAACCTGCTGCTATCTCGCAACACTGAAACTGGAAGCAGTTTCACTTGAGACCTCTTCAAGCATATCTAGAAAACCTTTCCTCGTCGTCCGCTCAAAGACAGTTTTATCGAAGTGTAGTTCATTTGTCGAAGCCGCCTCAAATTTAGTCCAGAGTTCTTTTTTCAGTGTTTCTTCTCCAGGCTTCTTACCATTAGTCCTTATAGTGCTTTCGAAGTTATTCCATCCAGGGGTACCAAGCAAAGAAGCCCTACTATTCGTAGGAGGTGTTTGAAGCGGCTTTTCATTCGGTGGCTCCATTAGTACACAAGTCTTCGGGGGTGACAAGAACCATTCAAGAGTTCCATCGACTTCCCTCCTCCGAGTACCCACAGTATTAAGAGCTGGCTGGAACTGAAAGAGCTCCTTGTACTTCGATGCCAAGCTCTGTGAAACTTCTTCCATTAATAGCTCATCAAAGTGTCCAGAAATCGTATTGTCTTGAGTTGCTTCAAACATGTTGATTTCTTTGTTACTTAAGGGCTTAGAGGTCAGCTTGAGTGCCGATGTCTTCAAGCAAGGAGTTAGCAAAAGTACAGAGGTTCTCCTGCTCTTCTGGTTCGAAAATCCCACAGATGAGAAATGCGAACTCTGCAAAGGCTTTAAAACATCACTTGTTGCGTCCTTCGCTTTCACGCATTGTAGTAAATCGACATGATTCGTAGGGTTGATTAAGGACTCGGGCAATTGATGAGGGTTGTTTCCATCCTTAGAGGCGAGAATTTCCACCACTCGTTTCGATGATCTCATGTTTTTACACGAACGAATTTTGGGGGTGGGCAACGGTGTTAGAAGAAATAACTGCCTCTCATTCCCAACCCGACAAGCACCAGCACGCCAGGAAACGAGGGGCGAAGGAGAGACTATCACATCCAGATCAGGTAATGTCTCATTTTCCGCAACCAAATTTCCATCTCCTGCTGCAGCAGCAGAGGAAACAGGACAAGAATCTAAATTGATTTCCGACTGATTCTCAGAAACGGGCGAAGTACTTGCAAATGCTTGTTGGAGCCTTAGCGACCACAACTGCTTAGAATAAAGAAAACACATAAGAATAAGATAGAGCACTAGATGTAAGACTTGTACCTAATCTGATACCGGCAAAAGTTAATTTCATCCCAGGTTAATAACATAATAACGGTATTGAGTGGTGACTAATTGAAGGCGGTGTATACCTTCAAAGATGAATGCATATCAGACAAGGCATGTCTGAAGGATTCTACCTCTTGGGTCCCTTTCTTCGCGGCTGTTTTACAGTGAATGGTTTCCGCTGCAAGCTTATCGACCTGTAAAAGCATAGTATAGTAAGAAACCATATGACTATGAGAAACAATGAGGATCATGTTGATCATTAAACACCAAACAATTAAAGACAGTATATACCTTACACAACCGTGTTTGCCTAAAAACATAATAAAATAAAAATATGCAATTTTGATCAGAAATAAAGAGCCGACTTAGATCAACGCTCTGATCAAGCAATGGTATTATGATGATTTATGCACTACGTACTCACTTGTATTGCATCTAATGAATGTAATTGTCCATCTTCAACGAGTAAGAATGGAGTTGAAATAATAAGCTAATGCAAAAACCCAAAACGCCGAAAACACCGTCCAAGAAGCAGTTTTTAGGTCAAAATATATCAAAAGATTCACCAAAAATCAGGAAAGCACGATTAGCTAAACAGGAAAGGAAACGAGTCCTTATCGAACCAAACAAACATCTAGGGCATCGCATTCGCGCAAATTTCTAGCTATCGGAAACATGCGAAATTAGGGTTTTCACCGAACACATACCTGGTTGATGAGATCGGAAAGATCAGAGCGCACGAGGAGGAGGCGATCGAGAGCGCTGTCGCTCCCATCACCCGCTGGGGCCTTCTCCTTCTTGCGGGATCTCAGCGGCTTCCGACCGTTGGATATATCCGAAAGGGGCTTCTTCTTCGCCGTCGATTTGCCCCCTCTGGTGCTTCTCAGCATTTTCTCGATCTCTTTTACCAACTTTTTTTGTTCTAGGGTTTCGATCGGAAGAGGAAGGGGTCGAAGGAGGAGAAATTGGAGGAGGAGGATGAGAGTGAAACAGAGAGAAGGGGAAAGACGAGAGGAACGAGGAGTCCAACGGTCGACAAACCAAGCGGGGTTAGGGTTTTACTTCGGTTTGAAATTTTACTGTAGCGGTCCAAGTGATGAGTTATGTTTAATCAAAGGAAACTACGTAGCCCACTAACGAAGCCCAATTGAGTTAACAGTGTTAATGCTGAGTTTTCACTTTAAAACAAATTATGAAAATTTTAAAAAATTCTAAATTCTAAGAAAATATTCCATTGACAATTTTTAGGAGAAAGTAATTAGGTTCCATTAGTTTCTCTCAATGAATTCCCACAAAAATGATTAATTGATGGATTGTTAGGAAATAAAAAGTTTAAGGTACTTAAATGCGATATAAAAATAATTAAAGGATACTATACAAACATACCTAGGAAGTGTAAAATGTTTGATAATACAATTTGTCTCGAATCCCTTCCCGATCTCATACCATTTGAAAATAAATACTCTAACATTATAGACAAATAAAATTTTCTATTTTTTTCAAATTTTTAGTAATTTTTAACATTTCACATCAACAATCATTTATGCCTGCAATAATACGTTCGGTACACAACATTTTTATAATGTAACAGGGATGGAGCCCTAGATATTAATGAAACTTTGTAATCTCACAATGTCCACACACTTTGCGCTTTGGAATTAATTAGCACAGATCACTCAGTTTCTGTTCCTCACTGCATTCTTTAGCATGCTAGATGGGAGAGATGAAGATGGAGTGATGGCCTTCCTGATCTTGAACAAATTCCAAGCTGTTCCGACGGCGTGTCCCGCAGCCGCAAATGCGTCTTCTGTTGCCTCTCCCGCGTTCTCTCCGAACCTAGCAATATGATCATTTATTAAATTCCAATATCAATAGAGAAAAAATCAATAATAATAACATTCGCACATTAGCCATTCATGTTCTTGTATTGTTGTGTTATATTTTTTATTTTATTAGTAATCAATTTAGTCTGAATAAGTAGGGGTGCTTTGTACTTTGGCCTTGATTAATTAGCTGAGATTTAAGGTAATTTCTACTTAATAGTGATATTCCGTAAGGTAAATTATTTGGCTAACCTCTTAGACACTGCACCAGAGACGACTCCAGAAGTGGCAGCAATAGTTTTTCTTTCAGCAACCTCTACTGCATCCATAACCTTATCTGCAGTTCAAACTTCATTATTACACAAAGAAATAAAATCAACCTCTACAAAACAGAGCAACCTACGTAACCTAAAAATCAATCTAATTAAAAAAAGGGTCCAAAAATACTCTTAACACACATGCTCACGTGAATGGTAGAGATCCCACACGAAGCGATGGGAAGAGACAATGGAATTGGTAAACCACGGGGATATATAACCCATTGAGTAGTGTATGTAGGAAATCGAGCACACGAGATCACAAAACTAGGTTTTATGCCGTATTATCTAAAAGATTGATTTAAGAACAAACAGTTCAGAAGTGGTTCTAACAACTGAGATCTTGATTTCACTATAATGTAACAATCTTTTTACTTACTAATGGCATCAAGAGAGGCCAAGAGAACCTCTCCAGGAACTGTAGCGAGGAAAGCCTTTCCAGATTTTGATTGAAGCAGTGGTGCTCCAATAGACCCTGTGAGTGTTACAAGCGCATCAAGCAAAGATTGGCTCATTCTCTCTGTCATTTCTGATAGCTTCCTCACCCTGAATTAAACAGAACAATTTTACATGAAAAAAAATACTAATTATGGTCATGTTTTATATCGAATATGTCATTATAATGCTTGCACTAAGTTAAACACGGTTTCGCTGAAAAATCCTATGGAACTTCATCAAAGTTATTCTACGATTGAGTACCTTTTGATGCTCTTGTTGATTGCTCCGCGCTTGTTCGCGTCGCGATTTCTATCAGCTCTATCCTTCTCGTTAGGAACACTAGTCCTGGCGCCTGCGGCTTGAGGCCGAAACAAATCTGCTCCCTTTCGAACCTGCAATACTACTACGAGTTCTACCGTTCATTTCACCAGACAAAAGGTTCAAGTTTGATTGTTCATGCAGTAAATTTAAACTTTTCAAATTTTATATAAATGGGCTAAAGTTTTGAACTTTTTTGCCAAATATATATTATTTGTATTTTACAATATATATTTATAATTTAATTCTGGTCTTTGTATCAAGTTAGTTTTGGGGCCGAGTTAGGTTCTGAGTTATTTTTGGATTAATCTTGATGCTAACCACAACCCAACTTATCCAACTCAAACCCACGTTAAGTCACAGTCCTATGTCTCACAGTGTTGGCCTCCAATGAGACAACCGATCAAACACCTTACCTACAACAACAACAATAAAGGGAACCCAACAACGTTACCTGAGCAGTGTAAGCGTTGCTGCACATGAAGACTCCCTTCACGATCTCACCCGTCCCCCCCGCGATCGCCTTCGCCAAAACCCCATTGTAATCCTCCACCCTCGGCGCGTACTCCTTCCAATCCACCTCCCTGTTTTTCTCCGCCCTATCCGAAGGCGCGGAGAAGCACGCGTTCTCCTTAAGCAACGCGTCCAAAGAGGCCAACCTCTCCCCGATCCCCTCCTCCCCCGCCGCGAACGAGACCCCGTAGTTCAAAAACCCTCCTCCCCCCTCGCCTCCGCCATGGTCGGGGATGGTGAAGAGGTAGCTGCGGGGGCCGAGCTTGACGACGGGCTCGTCCTTCGCGAGCGGCCACCCGAGGCCGCGCCCCACGCGCACCACGGTGGCGAGCGCCGCGCCCCTGCTCTCCAAGCGCACCACCGCGAGCTCGCCGGCGCCGAGCGCCACCGCGTCGCCGTCGCCGACGAGGTGCGCCGTCGCGCCGGGCACGCGGAGGATCGTCTCCTCCGTGGCGCGCGGGGACGCGGCTCTAGGGACGCAGCTACCCATGGCGATTGTGTTGGATTTTTGCGAGGTTTCAGGGTTTGTGCGCAGTCGATTTTATTAGGCTTTTTTTGTTTTCTTCGCGAAGAAGCTTTGTAGATGAGATGGCATCAATGGTCGGAAAGGGATGAATTAAGCGGCTCGGGGATGATTCGATCGGCATTTCTTTTTGCGGCTTTATTCCAAGCTTGAGAAATACTCTCTCCATCTTTTCTCCCAGCTTTTCCACAACAGATGCTGCAACATACGCAGAATAGATTCGCCTACTAGCTAGCAACTGATTTGCGGCGCAGCAGAGGAAGTGCGCACCAGCAAAACTATCTCAGTGGTTCATACAAATTGTGATAAAAATTTAAAATTAGCAAATAATTAATAAAAAAATATAATTTTAATAATATATATTAACTCTCTAGAGTTACTATACATTCGAAAGTATAAATAGATTGGTGCTTTCGACTTTTTTATTAGGATTGAGATGATAATAATAATCCTTTCATTCATGATTGAGTGGTCCACTAAGAAAAATAATATTAATCCAAAAATCAGAAATAATCAAAGAAATTAATCTAACGGTTAAAAAATTAAAAATACCAATATTTTTATACATCCAGAAGCACCAGTCAGACTCATATTAGCTAGTTAAGACTTAAATATGACTTAAAAGCTTTTCGAATACATATGAGTGAATCAGAATTTTTTATAACAGTTTGGATGTTGGAACAAGCTACTCCTAAGTAATTTAGGAGTTTGATTTTTTTTTTTTTTTTTTTTTTTTTGGAGAGAGAGAGGATAGAGCGTGTTAAGAGAATCCCCCTACATAAGTGTTGATACATACTTACTAAGCATTATGTTACCATTTTCTTTTTAGAAGTAGAGAATGTCACTTTCAATTTATTTGATTGATCCATTAGCGTGTGGCCCACTCTCCTTTTCCTGCATATGCACCGAATTTTTTACGGTATACGTAGTGAATCTATGGGTCTTTCATTTCGCTTGATCGGTTTTCACGATATTGGATGTCATTTTCCTCGTTGTGTTGAACTTGTGTCCTGTGTGGACCACCACCATGCATCGTTTGCTTTAGTTTTAAAGTTTCAGTACCAAAATTTGTAGTTAAAATTGAATGTAGATAACAACTACTGCGCTAGCTCAGTATTTGCCGCACGCACGGCATCTTACTTAATAATTGTGGTTCACCTGCGACGATTATTGGGTTTTAACCTTTTAAGATTTTCTTTGTTTTCTGAAGAAAAGGAAGGAAAAAAAAAAAATATCCTTTTTAGATCTTTCGAGTGGATCAAATCATATGAACATATCCAATACATACATTGGACCTGAGAGCTTGATGGTTTGAGTTAGTCTACGGAGAATGTGGATAAGCGAATAACTTGTTCAACGTGATGGTCACAAGTGTTACCTGAGGCCCCCACTTTATACGAACGAATGTGTGGCGTAGGCGTGACCCAACATTCACAATGCACGCTTGGCTCTAACGTGCTGATGTTTTTGTTTCACTCAGAGTAGAAACGATTAAGTAATTTTTTATTGTAAATATTAATTTGTTATTTATGTTTATCACAATTTTATATTCGTTTGAAATTCAAATATAAAATTAATTAAGGCTAAATTACAGAAAATTCTCCTGTCAATACCCGCTTTTTTATTTTTTTTCAATGTCATTCAAAAATCTACACTTTGCCCTCTCAAAAAATAAAAAATGTTCACTTCGGTCTCCGCTGTCAGCGTTCCGTTAGGATTCTATTTATATTATATTTTTTATATCCAAAATACCCTTGAAAATCCTCATCTTTCTCCTCCTTCCTCACCGATATTCTCGGCCGCGCCGCCTCGCCCGACTCCGCCACCTCGCTCTCGCCCTTGCCTTCGCGTTGTCCGTGCCCAGATGCACGTCCTTGGCCTCCTCTGCCGCCTCACCTTCGCCCTCGCCCATCTCTCCGCCCATACCCACCACGATCTCCTCCCTAGAGTCGCCGAAATAAAGGGACCGCGAGCATGCTGGAGGAGTAGAGGAGCAGGTGAGGAAATGATGCTGCAGCTGGGGTCGAGAAAGGCGCCGGCGAAAGTGCGCGATTAGTAGGTTGGGGGAGAAGACGAAGAAGAAGAAGGTAGTTTGGTCATTTTGTCACATCGTACCCCTTGTGAATATTTTTTATTTTTCGAGGGGGCAAAGTGTAGGTTTTTGAATGACAGTGGGTAAAGTGAAAAATCGAGTTATGACAGAAAGATTTTGTGTAATTTAGCCTTAATTAAATAATAATAATAATAATAATAATAATATATTACTTTATTTTTTATATCTCTAGTTTTTGTAATATTTATTTTAACAAATAAATAGTAAAACTGTAAGAATTTCAGTTTCACAGTTATACGAACAAATAATTAAAAAGTTTTTTTTTACTTGAGTTCTAGTTTATGTGATTTCATATTTTGATAGTGTTACCTAACTCTAGTTAATGCGATTTTATATTTTGATAGTGTTTTTTTCATTGTGATGTTAAAGAGGCCCATTTTTTATTGATACTGAAAATTATTCATTTGAGATAATCATACTTAGATATAAAATAATAACCAAATTTAGTAAATTTATATGTTAATATTTAAATATGCTTGTAATTAACAACCGAGGGAGTCAATTAATGGCCAAAATGATATTAGTATATTAGAATAAAATGAAACAAACGTAAAACTAAATGAAATAAGAAAAAATTAAATAAAACAAAGAACGGTAGAACCAATCACGAAACCTTCTGCTCTGAAATCATATAAAAAAATAAAAAAAGACAAAACAACCATTATTACACATGACCTAATAAAGCTTTCATAAAGTATTTTTAATATTTTTATCAACAATAAATTCATGTAAATATGAAAAAATAGCACACAAACATGCAATAAAGAAAAATGTGAGGGGCTACAGTGCTAAAATGTCTCCTCTGTCACTTTGTGCCGCTACAAGACGCCAAAGCGGGACATCTCTTTCGTGTGGTCTGCTTGGATAAGCGTGCTGGTGTCATCCACAGCACGCCTCCGGAATTTGATTTTCTTTGTCCAAAAAAAGATCAAAATAAAAATTTCCACATTGGAATTTAGTGGTCTACTACTAACAAATAACAACCTGTGGAATTTCTCATCCTACCAATCCTCTTAAAACTAAGAAAAGAGAGAGAGAGAGAGAGAGGAGATCTTATTGTGGAGATCTGTGTTGAAGGTACCAGTGCTTTAATTCTTATTAGTGTTATGGATTTTGAGACTTTGATAATGTTTCAAAGTAACTTTTATCAGATAAAGTGCTATTTGAATATATTACTATATTATTTTACCATAATTTATAAGTATTAAATGTGCAGAATTTTAATTTTGTTTTTGGTTGTAGCAGAAGTTACTGTAAGTAGAAGTAGAATTCTTCTACTCTATCAGCCACTGTTTTTTTTTTTTTTTTTTTTTTCAACTCTCCCTGTTTGAGTTTTCATTTACACAAAACATTTTTTTGTTATTTTATTAACTTTGTCAAATGCTTGTTACATGATGAGTGGACTGTGGATCAGAGGTGTGAAAATGGGTTTACATATGCTGCTTACTTTAATTTAGTATTTGAAATTTACTTCCACTTCCATTTTAATACAAAAGGAGACAAGTTGGGTCTTTGATCTTCTGAAACAGGACTTGCTTAATCTCTTCCAATTTTTATACAGGAAACAGAAAAAGACAGTAAGTGGTATGGAAGAAGATCTCACCAAAGGAGGAGATCCTTCTCCCAGATTACTAGATTTGATTCCAAAGGATGAGACATGGATGGTGAGAGATAAAGAAAGAGCAGTGGTTGCTGCAGGAGGAGGAAGCAGAAGTATAGATTCAGAAGAAGAGAGAAAGCTGGAGTTGACACTTGGTCTTCCTGGAGGAGAAGATTATGTGAAAGAGATGAAAACTGAGGAGGAGGGATCTTCAATTCTCTCTCTTGGGTTCTTTCCCAAGGCTCCTAAACCCAACACTACTAATGTTGCTTCTGGATCAAAAAGGGGAGCTTTTGACAAGTTTGAGCCCAACCCAGAAGGTAAAATCTTTATGAACTAATCAAGGTTGTATTCATGGGTTTTTTTTTTTTTTTTTTTTTTTTTTTTTTTTTGTTGACTCTAAAATCTTCTGTTTTTGTTAGGTACTCAGCAGCAGCAGCAAAGTGGGTTTTTTCAGGTGGAAAATAAAGCTAATTTGGGGAAGGAATTATCACCAAAGACAAAAGGAAAAGGATGCTTTTTTCCACCAGCACATGATGAAGGTAGCAGAAGCTCTCAGGCAAGGTAAATAATATAACTCATGTTTTTTTTTTAAAAAAAAAAATCTAATACAAGTTTTTGTATGATCCTCTGTCATGGTTGTTTCATGTCCTATCACTTACAAAATTCATTTTTAGAAAATTTTAATTCTTGGTCTTTTATGAATTATGATTTCATTAATTGCAAAATGACAATTTTTTGGTGGGAGGAATTATTTAATTGTGTTACTTGTTTGTGGTTCCATTAGCCTTTCTGGATTAAAGGAAAAAAACTTCTACTTAATGCTCTCTGTTCTATGATTTGAGAAAAAAAAAAGATGTTTCTTTTCCCCTGTAACTTCATCTCTTCTTGTCCATTGGCTGTTATTTATAGCTTGTATTCTCCAACTTATGTTTTGCATTAATTTAACATCAGCATCATTATATATACTTACAATTTTTTCTACTATATACAACTGAATTTTATGGGTTTTTTTTGTGCATGTGAGAAACACTAACACATAAATTTTTATTACAGAAACAGTGCTCCTGTTGTCGGGTGGCCTCCGGTCCGATCGTTTAGGAAAAATCTTGCTAGTAGCTCATCGAAACCATCTTCGGAACCACCGAATGTGAGCTCAGAAACCAGATCGAATCCTGAGAATATACGAAAAGGTTCGCTCGTAAAAATTAATATGGATGGGATCCCCATCGGACGAAAAGTAGACCTCAAGGCCTACGACAGCTACGAGAAGCTAGCTTCGGCCGTAGAAGAGCTCTTTCAAGGCCTTCTCGAAGGTATACGATGTAACCTTCTTCGATCATCGACTTGTTACAGAAGCTTAAATTATTTTTATGGGCATGAACACTTCTGCAGCCTCATTCGAATTCCAAATTTATTTACACGTCTACTTGCGAATGCTTATTTTTCTTACCTCATTGTTTCTTTCAATATGAGCCCGACGGGACCCTTCTCTCGCTAAAGGTCGAGAAAATGGAGAAGTAGAACAACCGTTTTGTGGCTTGCTTGATGGAACTGGCGAATATACGCTTGTTTATGAAGATTTTGATGGAGATAGATTGTTTGTCGGGGACGTTCCTTGGGAGTAAGCATCCTTCTTTTTTTAAAAAAATATATATCTACTTTGTATTGTGATTTTAGTTTATCTGGCAGATGCATGAAAAACACAAGTCGCAGAATTTGCAAGGAAAATATATATAATTTTCATACTTTTCTACTCAACTATGTCAATATTATGGATAACGGAAGAAGAAATAGGGTCGAATTTTATCGGGTTTATTGTGATTGTCAATCACTTTTCATCTACTAAACAATAGTGCAATAGATCTCAGTGCATTTTTAGCGGTCTACAAGAAAAACAAATGCAATAATGCGTGCATTTCGCAGATTTTGAAGTTCTTTTACTGATGGTTCTTACGCTTGCAGTGACTTTGTTTCGACGGCTAAGAGGCTGAGGGTGCAGAAAACATCTGAGCTTTCCGCACTCCAGGTAAGTCCACTGTATCATCTTTGTGTCGTATTCTGCGAATCGGATCAACATTTCTTTCTGATTTACAACATAATCTATCAGTGAAAGTGAATCCTAGTCTTGAATTTGCTATCTTACTTCACTGGGTCTTCTTAAGCTCGATTTTGTTTCCTTTGTTTTCTATCAGTTAGAAGCAGTTCGCAGAAGAACGACAAAGGATTGTTGAGAGTCGAACAAGAATTGCCGGGAGAAACTGAGCCGAAAGTATTGGTTGTACTCTGAATTTCTGTTTCTTAACATCCATTTTCTTCGCACATGTTGCATTTGCACACAATGTAAAGGCAAATTTACTGATGGATTGCGTAAAATTAGCGCCAATTTGGGTAACAAGAGGCATGTTACGCGCAAGTAGCTGGAAATGCTAATGTTTGTTTGGACGTACATCGATGCTTTTCGAAATTATATTTTTCACATAAACTTTGTTATCTTACGTATGAGAGTCATCCTATCTATACGGGGCATATTAAGATGAAGCTGATTTTTTGAAGATTATTTATGAGAAGTTAAAATTTTGAGAGTTACATATGTAAATTGAAAAGCTTTATTTGAAGAGTACACATATTTGTATAATTATTGCATGTACTTAACGAATCTACCGAGCACGCCATGTTGGTCTATTCATTGATGGATCCAGTTGCCAAACCCCGGACGCCACTTCATATATAGTTCATAAACACTCTTTTAAAATAAAAAAAAAAAATAAAAAAAACTTGTCCGTGACTCGTAGATTCCACAAACTTTTCGCAGGAATTTATACTAGCTAGGTAAGATCAGAAGTTAGGAAAAAATATATATATATAAAATGCTGTGATGGCACCATATTAGTCATATTTTTAATCAATCAAATTATGTTCTTAAAATTTATTCATCTTATTATTATTTATTTTTTAAAACAATTATTATACATTTCTTAAGAAAAATTTTAATTAGTTGAGATATAGATAATGTAGTGTCATCGCTATATAAAATACTACCTCAAAGTTTGGGGCTCGAACCCCGTTACTTTTAAACACCCATTCGAGAAATCAAACTCCCAACTTTTCTTCTTTTTTTTTTTTTTTTTGAGGGAAAGGTAGCATGCTACCCGCTTCATTCATTGAAAGTGTGAACTAAGCAACAGGAGTGAGGCATCAGAGGCCTCGGAGATAGCAAAAAAAAAAAAAAAAAAAGGAAAAAAAAAGAAAAAAAAAAACTAGTGTCCGGTAGTAGGAAAAGTCCGCTCCCAAAGGTTAACCAACTGCTTGATCTTAAGAGTAGCAAGAAGAGGGTCTGGCTGAAGCTTCGAAAAGATGGCACTATTCCTGACCTCCCAAATGACCCACCAGCATGTGGCAAGTCCGGTTAACCAATTATACGTGTAGCCCGCTCCCGACCTATCCTTCCATCTATCCCAAACGAAGCTCACGTCGTCTCCCAAGTCTGTGAGTTGGACATTCGACAAGGTCATGACCAAGAGAAATTTAGAGAAAACGCATCGTGCGAAAAGATGATCGATTGTTTCCTCTTCAATTCCACACAGCACACACTTTGTATTACCAATCCAGCCTCTCTTCAGTAAGTTATCCGCTGTGAGGAGCCTCTTCTTAAGGACGAGCCAGCATAAAACTTTAACTTTAAGAGGCAGTCGGAGCTTCCAAATTTTACTAGCTCTAGCATCCCTCGTGCCCCCGTCACTGAGTGCTGAGTAGGTTGATTTGACCGTGAATTGCCCATCGGAGCTCCATCGCCAGAATACGCTATCAGGTCTCTGTTCGGTTTTGAAATCGCGGATTCGTGCCCTCAGTGCTGAGTAGATCGCTCTCACATTCGGATCTGTAGTTGGTTCACTTAGAATCTTACTCCAAATCCATTCGTCATTCGTCAAGCATTCACTGATTTTTAAGCTTTTGTGGTGTGATCTAACAAATGCCATCGGGAATGACGACTGCAAGCTAGTTTCCCCGCACCATCGATCAGACCAAAAGTTAATAGTACTCCCGTTGCCCAGTTTAAAGTATATCCCCCATTTGAAGATTTCGCTCAGGTTAAGGATCCCTCTCCACCAGAAGGAGTTTGGTCTAAAGGATTTACCCTCATTCAACGGTCTTCTCCGTCGATAGTATAAAGCCTGTATAATCTTAATCCACTGCAGCTGGGGGTTGGTATGAAACTTCCACCACCATTTGACTAGGAGGGCTCGGTTCATAAGATCAATATCTAAAATTCCGAGTCCTCCCTCCTTCTTACTCCTACAAACGTTCTTCCACGCTATTAGACATCCTTTGCCTGGAGAATTATATCCTCCCTTCCAGAAAAAGTCTCTACGAAGAGCTTCAATGCGTCTGATTACCCATTTGGGTGCCTTGAACATCGACAGGAAGTATAGGGGCAAGTTGGTTAAGACTGCATTCACTAGAGTCAGTCTACCTCCTCTAGATAAAAGTTTTGCTTGCCAACCATCAATTTTGCGGTTGATTTTTCTTATGATGCCCATCCAATCCTCTTTACACGGGGCTTTTAAAGCTAGCGGTAAACCTAGATATTTGGTGGGTAGGCTGCCAACTCTACAATCAAGTAAATCCGCTAATCTTGTCGCTTTACCATCGACCTTTCCCGTGTAGTAAAGTTCCGACTTTTCCCTGTTGATCTTCATTCCCGACGCCCACTCAAAGAGGTACCACAAAAATTTGAGATTTCTCATGTACTTTGACTTGGCCTTGCAGAAGAAAAACGTGTCGTCCGCAAATTGAATAAGGGTAACCCTGGATGCCGTAGATGGACCAATACCTTTAATGAGGTTGTTGTTGAGTGCCTCTTTCGTCATACGTGCGAGACACTCTGCCACCAAAAGGAAGAGGAATGGAGACAGGGGATCCCCCTGTCTTACCCCCCTCGAAGTCTTAATCCAGTTGGTCGGCTCTCCATTAACCAGAACTGCTACCTTGGCTTGACAAACACAGAGTTTAATCCAGCTACACCACTTCTCGTCAAAGCCCCACCAATCAAGAATACTAAACAGAAGCGGCCAGTGTACTCTATCGTAAGCCTTTTCAAAATCCACCTTTATGCCGACCCCTTCTACCGCCATCTTGTTGGCCCAGCCCATTAACTCACGTACTGTTGTAAAAGCATCAGTGATATTCCTTCCCTTCAAAAAAGCAGATTGTGAGTTTTCAAAACAATCCTCGGATTAACAACCAGAAAATATATATATATAAAATGCTGTGATGGCAGCATATTAGTCATATTTTTAATCAATCAAATTATGTTCTTAAAATTTATTCATCTTATTATTATTTATTTTTTAAAATAATTATTATACATTTTTTAAGAAAAATTTTAATTAGTTGAGATATAGATAATGTAGTGTCATCGCTATATAAAATACTACCTCAAAGTTTGGGGCTCGAACCCGTTACTTTTAAACACCCATTCGAGAAATCAAACTCCCAACTTTTCAAAACAATCATCGGATTAACAACCAGTAGTTAGTGTTCAATGTCTAAGTCCTAAAATATACAAGCATTTTAACCTCAATAAAAGAAGCATGCTATTACAACGGAATACTCTCTTGTTCTCTCTTATCTGCCCCTTAATGTTAGATCAATAAAAGGAAAAAAACTTAAAATATATCAGTTATATTATTACTGATGTGGCGTCACCAACCAATCACATTATTTTTTTAAAATTTATCGGTCCCATCATGATTATTAGAAAAATATTTTTATTATACTTTTTTTTTAAATAAAAAAATATGATTGACTGTTAATAGATAATATGGTGTGACTGATATATAGTAAAAAAATTTCAACAAAAAGATGCGTCTGTAACGGAGCAAATAGCAAAAAAAAAAAAAAAAAAAAAACCAAAAAAAAAGTCCTTTGATATAACATCTTATATATGTATCCAATGATTTGTGTACTTCATCTATGTCTCCTTCAATTCCGGGGGGCGTGGGAATATAAAGATGCGTTGTGGAGTACTTTGGAGAAATGGAAAAGCGCCGGTCCCTCAAATTACTTCTCAACACTTTTGTTTTCCGAGATTAGTATTACCACATGATCCAGTGAATGTTGCCACCTATGTTTCTAATGTGTCGCATTCACCTGTTGCGTCAGGATCGCAACATTACTCCACGTGTGCAAAACTCATCCAAAGGTTCGTGTACTTGGACAAATTTATTGTTGGTTTTACGTCTACGGGTTTTGAGGAATTCGAGAGTTTCGCGAACTCAATTATGCTGTTGATTAGTCTATTTTTCATTCAATTATGAGTAGGAGATCAGATGATCTCATAATTTTAGTGCTAGGACAAGCACGACCGATTTTTTCGGGGCGACAGAATTCGAGCTATGTAATCCATGCAAACAAACCAGCCCTCAAAATTCAAAATTTTAAGATTCGTTTCGTACTATTAACTTTTCGAATGATAGAATTGTATGAAAATCCCCCTTGTATATGCCATTTTATATAGACCCGTTGAATTTTATTTTTTCTGATTGACACCTCGGAACTATTTGAGAGGTAATGCATTAGCGCATTACCCACGACCTAGAGTACATTCGTTGTTGATACTACTGCTCATTAGTGGCCGGCTGGATCTGCAACGTCCAATATAAACTTAGCAGATTCATCTCACCGCTAATAAGCACTTAGATTACTGAGGGTCTGTTTGGTATTGACGCATGTCTAATGCTAATAGATAAAATGGAATTAAGGCGAAAGCATATATGAATATGCTTCAGCCTTTTCCGATGAGATCGTAGAAAATATATTGTAACCAACTTATTGCGATATGCGAAACGCGATATTACACACGGAAAAACAAACAAATTTTTTTTTCATCTCCACCGTGGCCTCGTTTTCTTCTTTCAACTATGGGTGAATGACATGAATGGGCCATCATTGATGGGCCATGAATCCGGCCCAATCTTATCTATTTGGGAACATTTTGAAGATATATGGGCCGGCCCAGTTGTGGTGTTAAAACAGAGTCCAAAGATGGCCCAAGAGGCGAGATACTTTTGACGGGTGTTAAAAACCTCAAGCCCGCGTGAATTTAGCACAATTGTCGTATTATCCTTTGAAATTTTGAATAATCAATTTGTTTTAATTATTTTTGGATAAAAATTACAATCGAAATTTCTAATTTCAGTGGTATAAGAAAACTTGACATAAAATTAGCCTCTATAATTTTTTAAAAAAAAAAACTTGACATAAAATTAGCCTCTATAATTTTTTTTTTAAAAAAACTTGACATAAAATTAGCCTCTATAATTTTTAAAAAAAAATTAATTTTTTTTTAATTTTTTTTTAACCATTTAACTTTTGAGGTGGTGATAAGTGATCAGCGACCATGCCAAATTTTGCGTAGGTTAGGACGGAGTTCACTAATAATAAATGCCTCCTCATTCTAGCGAATAAACAATCAACGACCGAGATCAAACCACGTCAAACTTTGATCGAACCATTTTGACACCGCGAGACATCATAACGCGGAAAAATGTATCACTCACTCAGAACGCTATATATATATATCTCTCTCTCAAATGGGAATCGATCGATAGGGCGAGGGTTTTAGAGGGAGAGCGGGGCGGCTGCGTTTCCTATTGCTCGAGGAGGTAGAACCCTAGATTCCCTTTTCTCTCTTCGACGATCTAAGATTTAGGGTTTTATTTACCTCTGATTTGTTGTTTTGAGTGCTATAGTCTGAAGTTTTTGGATTATTTTTGGTCAAAATATTTGGTTAGATGATGGAAATTAGATGCGTTTGCTTCGGACGTGTTATGGAAGGTTTTGATATGCTTGTGTTTATGTTAGGACATTGTTGTTTGGATCTATCTGAGATATGGGATTTAAGTTTTTGTTCTAGATCTGGGGAAATATTTGATGCTGCTTTAGATCTGTGTATTGGTGTTTGACATGTTAGTTTGGTTGATGTGATGGTCTTCTACGTCACAGTGATTTGTTAGAGATTATTTTGTTTTTGAAAAATGGTCTTTTCGATTGATATGTTGTTTCAGTAATTTCATTCGATCATTTGGTCCTGTTTGTCGATGGATGCTGTTGTTTTCGTTTATTTCGCATATACTATATTATATAACAATCATTTGCATCTTTAACCATCTAGTAATATTCCAGCTATTTGGTTATATTGAGGTATAAGGTTATGTATATTTTGATATCTGGGGTTACGAAAATTTGGGAAAACCTTAAATTACACTGCTGTGCTCATTTTTCCCTTAATATCAAGGAAATAATTTATCATGATAATCTTTTGTGCCTTTTCCATTCTGTTTGATTATAATGTTATTATTTGATTATGAATTAGAGTTTTGAATGTTTCATGGGTTCCTTTCCTCCTAGTTGTTGATTTATTGTTGTTGCCTCAGCAGATCAGTTTTTGTTATTGGATTCTAACTACTTATCCCCACATGAGGATGTGTGTTATGATGGATTTTGTGTTATATCTATTTTATGGTAGTGTTCTTTGAAAGTAATTACAGCAAGTCTTTATACTAGAAGTTTTCGTATGTGTAATATATTCTCTGTCGATTACCAAGTATATGAAAATCATTGGAGCTTGAGGTCAAATTTGCTTAGGATATTGGATATCCGGAGTTTGATCTATCCTCTAATAATAATTGCATACCGTGTGATGACCTGTCCTGCTGAATTCTAATTTGGTAAATAAATTAAAAATTGAGCTTGAGCAAGTTTGACTCGAGTTGCTGGACTGATACATATTGTAGGTATAAACCTTTTTTGGGGGGGATTATTGTTGTATTCTTTTTAACTGAATTTCAAGTCTGATGTGGAGCCTTTACTGTTGATTCCTCATTTGACTTTTGAGAAAATATTAAAACACAATGTTATTTGTGTCAATATTTTACCGTTATTTGTTCTATTATTATTATCTAATTTACGGCCAGTTAGAATTTCTCTTTGGAGCAATTTTGCACTTACAAAGGACGATGCATTGGCGATTCTTGCACCTATCTTAGTCTGAGTTTGCTATTCTGGTGCTCATTTTTTTTTTAGCATCATGATCTTTGCAACCTTATGCTTCTTTGCTTCTGTTTTGTTCTATTTTTCTCTCCATTTAAATTCAAATTTTTTTTGCTCGTCTTTTCAACCTAATTCTTTTAACAATATTATGCATTTTTGACCGTAGGGGTGGGTGTATTCATGTAGAAGTTGAGCAGATCTGGCCATCTTTTTTTTTATGTTCCCCTGATATAGTTCGCAACTGCTGGAATTTTCTTGCAGCTATCCGAAATTGGTGCAAATATTATAATTTTTTTAAGGATGTGGATTTTGTTGGCATTGCTACTTTTGCATATAAAATAAGAGTAGAATGTCAACTTCTAAAAGAAATGAGAAATAGTTTTTGTATTTGTCCCTTAGTTTGCTCATAGCATCTAATGTTTTTTTCTTCTTCTTTTTTTCCGGTTCTTGAGATGATAGCTAGGCTTTTAGTCTTTTAGTTTTTGATATCTTTGTTCGTTTGCTTATGTTTGCTGTTCTTCATTTTTATGCTAATTGAGATGATCTTGAAATTAACAGGTTCATAGTTGAAGTTTAGTTCGTGCGACCTTCCAAACTTGCCAAGATGGTGAAGTTCACAGCTGAAGAGCTCCGAAGAATTATGGACTTGAAACACAACATCCGTAACATGTCCGTCATTGCGCATGTTGATCATGGTATGTGGCATCAAGTACCTGTTATGTTCATATAGTTGACTTTTTGTTTATCCATTATTTTTATCTCCATGATTTCCAAGCCTCTTTCCTCTTACTGTCCCGAAGATACTAGAATCTGCTTTTTCGGTAGATGGTGAGCAATATCCAAGTTTTTTGAAGGATATCTTCTGTTTCTGCTTTATTTTCTTGTTTAATGCATCTTCACTTATCAACTTTTTTACGCAAGTGCTAAACGTGCCAAATTAATCGCATGACGAGGAGAAGCTTTTATTCTCATAATGCGAAGAAAAAGCTTCTGCCGTCTAGACTTTTTATTGCTTCCATCATGCTTCATTCATTTCGGTTTTTCTGTCATTTGGAAGTAACTTGTTATTTCGGATGTTTTTTTCGCTGTCTAGTTTCTTAACTACTGTATAATGCAACTGGACAACTACTTCCAGCGTAGTTTAGTTCTTTCCAGATGTTTTAATATATGATCTGTTTAAGATATGCATTGTGGCTCATTTTCTATCTGCAGAGAGTAATTTATGTAAATCCCCCATGCTGTAAGCCATTTGAAATGTCCAATATTTCTTGTTTATTTGCAGGCAAATCCACTCTTACTGATTCACTTGTGGCTGCTGCTGGAATCATCGCCCAGGAAGTTGCCGGCGATGTCCGGATGACTGATACTCGCCAGGATGAAGCAGAGCGTGGTATCACAATCAAATCAACTGGTATATCTCTTTACTATGAGATGACTGAAGAGTCATTGAAGAGCTACAAGGGCGAGAGGCATGGAAATGAATACCTCATCAATCTGATTGATTCACCCGGGCACGTCGACTTCTCTTCTGAGGTCACAGCCGCTCTCCGAATCACTGATGGAGCGCTGGTTGTCGTGGATTGTGTTGAGGGGGTCTGCGTGCAAACTGAAACTGTACTTAGGCAGGCACTAGGTGAGAGGATCCGTCCTGTTCTAACAGTTAACAAAATGGATCGCTGCTTCTTAGAGCTTCAGGTTGAGGGCGAGGAAGCGTACCAAACCTTTCAACGTGTGATCGAGAATGCCAATGTGATTATGGCTACATATGAGGATCCCCTTCTTGGTGATGTCCAAGTTTATCCTGAAAAAGGAACTGTTGCCTTTTCTGCTGGGCTGCATGGGTGGGCTTTTACTCTTACAAACTTTGCCAAAATGTATGCTGCGAAATTTGGAGTTGATGAGTCAAAGATGATGGAGAGGCTCTGGGGTGAGAATTATTTCGATCCTGCGACTAAGAAGTGGACCACAAAGAACACAGGCACTGCCACTTGTAAAAGAGGGTTTGTTCAGTTCTGTTATGAACCCATTAAGCAAATTATCAACACTTGTATGAACGATCAGAAAGACAAGCTGTGGCCCATGTTGCAGAAACTCGGTGTGACCATGAAATCTGAAGAGAAGGAATTGGCGGGCAAAGCTCTAATGAAGAGGGTTATGCAGACTTGGCTTCCTGCGAGCGATGCCCTTCTTGAAATGATGATCTTTCACCTCCCTTCGCCCTCCAAAGCCCAGAAATATCGTGTGGAGAACTTGTATGAGGGCCCACTTGATGATATTTATGCAAATGCTATTAGAAACTGTGATCCGGAGGGCCCTCTCATGCTTTATGTATCTAAGATGATTCCTGCCTCAGATAAAGGAAGGTTCTTCGCATTTGGTCGTGTTTTCTCTGGAAAGGTCGCGACTGGAATGAAGGTTAGGATCATGGGACCAAACTATGTACCAGGTCAGAAGAAAGACCTGTACGTGAAGAGTGTGCAGAGAACTGTTATCTGGATGGGTAAGAGGCAAGAGTCCGTTGAAGATGTGCCCTGTGGGAACACAGTAGCTTTGGTTGGGTTGGATCAGTTCATCACCAAGAACGCCACCCTAACTAATGAGAAGGAAGTTGATGCCCACCCAATCAGGGCAATGAAATTCTCTGTTTCCCCGGTCGTCCGTGTTGCAGTACAATGTAAAGTTGCATCTGACCTCCCGAAACTTGTTGAAGGTTTAAAACGGTTGGCGAAATCCGATCCCATGGTGGTTTGTACTATTGAAGAGTCTGGCGAGCATATTATTGCTGGTGCTGGAGAACTTCATCTGGAGATTTGTTTGAAGGACTTGCAGGACGATTTCATGGGAGGGGCGGAAATCGTCGTTTCCCCTCCGGTTGTCTCCTTCCGTGAAACAGTGCTTGAGCGGTCGTGCCGAACTGTTATGAGCAAGTCGCCGAACAAGCACAACCGTCTCTACATGGAGGCACGGCCCTTGGAGGAAGGGCTTGCGGAGGCCATTGATGAAGGGAGAATTGGTCCCCGTGACGATCCTAAAGTGCGAGCCAAGATTCTGTCTGAGGAGTTTCAGTGGGACAAGGAACTTGCCAAGAAGATCTGGTGCTTCGGACCCGAAACCACCGGCCCCAACATGGTCGTCGATATGTGTAAGGGAGTCCAGTACCTCAATGAAATCAAGGATTCTGTTGTTGCTGGCTTCCAGTGGGCATCGAAGGAAGGGGCACTTGCGGAAGAAAACATGCGTGGTATTTGCTTTGAAGTATGCGATGTGGTTCTTCACGCTGATGCAATTCATAGAGGTGGTGGTCAGATCATCCCGACGGCAAGAAGAGTTATTTATGCCTCACAGCTTACCGCTAAACCAAGGCTGCTTGAACCGGTCTACTTGGTGGAGATCCAGGCTCCTGAACAAGCACTTGGTGGTATCTATGGTGTACTCAATCAGAAGAGAGGACATGTGTTTGAAGAGTTGCAGCGGCCCGGTACTCCACTCTACAACATCAAGGCCTACCTCCCTGTTGTCGAGTCTTTTGGGTTTTCGAGTACTCTCAGAGCTGCAACATCAGGCCAAGCTTTCCCGCAGTGCGTATTCGACCACTGGGATATGATGGCGGCGGATCCAATGGACCCCAGCTCGCAGGCAGGGCATCTTGTCAGCGAGATCCGGAAGAGGAAGGGCTTGAAGGAGCAGATGACCCCGCTATCCGAGTTCGAGGACAAACTCTAGGTTTTCTTTCTTCAAAATATGCCCCGTTACTAGTTTTAGCATGTTTTTCTTGGTTGTCGTTGAGTTTGTCATTTGCGGAATTTCAGCTATTGGGTCTTTATTTGACTGGAGGCGTTTTTGGAACAATATGCTGTGTTTGAGCATTGACTTGAAGATGCTTTTAATCGGATGATACCGTTGTCTATCTGTAGGTTGTTGTTACCTGTTGATGGTTAACATTTTCTACCGGAAAGATCTATGTTTAGTTTTCTTCCAAAGAGATTTCAAATTTCTTTCTTCTGTCGCCGTAATTTACATGTGAATCTCACATTTTTGTTTGTTCTATACGTGTCAGAATCTAATTCTTAGGTGCCGTTTGCTGTTGATTGTTTTTCGGCTTTGCATTGAGAGAGTTTCTCGTAAAGCAGCCGAGTTTTGGTGTTAATTTTGTTGAAGCTTTCAATGAGAAGTATTTGGCTTTGAAGCACTTCAATTCTATAAACAAGGAATTGAGTAATAATATAAATATATAAGAAGCAAAAGTTTTTTTTTTTTTCTTAAAAAATTTTGGAGGGCCAATTCGGCTCTCCAATTTCAAAGAGAATAGGACGACTCAAATAAGAATGGTAACCTGGTAAAAGAGATTAACCAGTTCCATTGATCTTTCAGGAAGAGTAATTGTATATATAATGTCCTCAGCTGATGTCACTCCCCGGGTACACTAATAAAATAAAGGCTAATTAACAATGGCATTATGGACCGGAGCCTTAAATATTCTTTCCCTTATGTTGCACTCAACTTTCTTAGTGACTCTTGTATGTATCTCATTCGTTAGAATTATCTACACACACAGAAACGCTTGGAGCTAAGTAAAACACAACTTTAACGAGCCTAGAAAGATTTTACTTTTGTATTGACCGGATATAAAAAAACGAAATGAACAGTACACGGTTTACTGTGATTCCTTTTGTATTGTCTCTTTTGTTTAAAGAAAAAAGCACAGTATTTTTAAGCTGAAAGAGAGATCGACCAAGAGGCAGGATCCAAGAACAAATTACTGATCTGATCATTTTATTTTTTTTCTAGATAGAAGAACCGTTCATGATGTTATATCAATATCATCAGGGTTATGATTCACCAACCTGCTAGTTCTTTTTATGAGGCGCAAGCAGGGGAATTTATCCTGGAAGCGGAAGAACTACTGAAACTTCGCGAAAGTATTTAATCCAAGATAAATGTGGAATTAATGAAAACTCTCCTGTGTTATATATATATACATATATATATCTTTTTTTTTGAGAGAAAACTCTCCGGTGATTGTAACACTGAAATTTTGATACTCAAAACACTATTTACAAAGGTGTAAAATATATATATATATTTTTGGTTACAATAACAAATCTCATGATAGCTGAGAGCCCAACAACACAAATTATCGGAATAAACCACAAGACATGTATATCATAGCAGTTAAGAAAAATAAATCCATCTATCCAATGAATGAAGCGAGTAGCGTACTACCTTTTTCTCAAAAAGAAAAAGAAAAAAGAAAAGTGAATCTAAGTATTGCAAGTCCCATGGGTGAGAATTCAGTTTAATGAAAAAAAGAGCGAATGCAGAAGCACACAAGACAAAATTATTCTCAAACTGAGACAAGGTGATGTCTAAAGTACAGAACTGTATTGCTGTATTTGCAAGTTGAAAACATACAACAACCTAGACATTGATTGGTGAAATACAGATAGCCATATGCTTTACTCTCTCATTAAGCATCGTATCCACACATATTATCAGGAAAAAAAAAAAAGGAAAAATGAAACTTCAAGTTGCTAAATAAAAGGCGGAAAGAGACGAGCAATTCTAGACCAGATTTATGAGAAAGAATTCAATAAGGCAAGATTGAACTTTGGATTAACATAAACCTTGAAACGGAGGACGGCATTCATGGTCCAACAACATTTGTTAACAAGAAGAGCTTTTCCCACTTGGTTTCATATTACATTGCGTTTTTCTTCGGCACATGTGGATCATAACCTGCTAATGGCAGAACTATCCTATTACATGTTTAGACATTCTGCCGAAGGATCATAATTTTTTCCTTTTTTCATTCCTTCTAATCTCAGGATATCGACTTTTCCATCAATTTGGCAGTATACCTCATTTTTTTTACATTAAAGGAACAATGTTAGAATGCCATTATAAATGTGACTGGGGAGATAATTTCTAAAAATAATACACAATCAATTACAGCAAAATATCACCCATTGGAATAATGTGCTTAGAACAACAATGATACAAAAATCAAATGTCGCAAGTTTATCAAGTAAGCAACACACAACGCACACTCAAATGACTCTGCTGCAATGGCATTAAGATTCTTTCCAATAATTAGCAATTAAATTTAATCACCAAATAAATCACACTTGTTAGAAATATTTTACTCTCTACGACGTGCGAATACGAAACTATTTCCATTAATATTCTCCAGAAAAAAAGCATTCTAATCAATAACCATGCGCATAACACTCAGAAGCATTTAACCATTAATGAATTTCTCATTTAACGGATCAAAATAAACGCCATCATGATTTCGATTTCGTGAAACAATCACGAAAAACAAAATCCCTAAATACATGAAATGTTACTCACTATAGCTCGTGCGCGAAAACATTGGCATAAAATAGAATCTAGAAATAGAGAAAAACCAAAATAAGCGTTGATTATGTGTTAGCTCCGATCTACGATTGCCCTAGGTCACGAAGAAGAAGGAGCAATGCTATTGCCTGGTTTTTTACCCGGTATGCCGAAATTAGTGTGTATACACCATTAGAGGTGGAGAGATCCACCGCGCTCTATGGTGGCCATGGCGAGGGCGGAGAAGGGCGGAGGGAGGGGCGGCGCCGCCCCTCCGTCGCCGCCATGGGAGGAGGACGAGGAGGACGAGGAGGAGGAGGAGCTTTTGGGGGATTAGGGTTTTTCCTTTTCTTTTCCCTTTTTTTTTTTTTTTACTTTTTTTGGGTGGAGGGTTTAAGGGGAGTTGGTTCCCGCCAACGCGCGCAGTGCGGGCGAAGGTGGAATGAGAGTGGAAAAATCTTGGCCCTCGTTGATCGTCGTTTTTACGGGAATGCCATCGTACGGCATCTGGTTTGTCGCCAGAGATCAAACGGTTGTCGTCGTTCCTGTTTGCAGTTCTATGTAAAGGACGAGATTCCAATGGTTCGAATTTTGAGGTTTAAATTTGTTTACATTCGATTCGCTTTTGATCCGTTAGTCCGAATAATTGATGAAAAATTTAATACAATTCTACCAAAACAATCGTATCTAGCATTTATTTTTTTTCTTTATTTTTTTTCGGGTAAAATAATCCCAAAGTTGCATCACTGTAAAGGAAACAAAAGTTTACAAAAATTTCAAATTAAAGTTTCTGTTTTCAAGGAAACAAAAAGTTTGGGCAAATCCCTCCATATCTGCTGAGACAGAATAATCAAAGAGCACATATAGTACTCGCGGAAAAGCATTATCAGCTTTTCAGAAGATGCAGAGCTTTACAGATAAAGACACACAGGAAACCCATTCGGAGCAGGTAAATTTACAAGCGTTTACCACAGGCTTTTAAGTAAAAGGTTCCAATACAAACTCCAAACTAATAAAAGGAATCAACGGTACTATAAAAATTGTCGCACCTCAAAAAAATAATAATAATTATTAGCATACTTCCAAACTACATGAAAAAGGTAATGCGTATGGTATAAAAGATGGCATAATAATAATTCTTACGATTTCCCACTCTTTTTATTATCCATCTAATATTAATTAGTGGAAAAGGACCGACCGTCCCTAACGAAAGTAACAAAAGACTTAATGATTGATACTCGAGATTTCAATTTCGAAGCCTGGTTACCTTATATTTTCAGCTAAGTTTATTTCTAAAACGAAATAAACGAAGCAGAATGCATGCTACCTTTCTCTAAAAAAAAAAAATTAGTGGAAAAGGCAGCTCTAATAATAATTGACAAGCACACAGAACTTGTGAGATCAACCACAACCATTAACTCGCTAAACATTTATTAAAAAGCTCCAGCATTTCTGAACAAGGTGGCCTCCCAGAAACTGGGTTAGCCTTTTATTGTCGAAATGTCAAAGAGAGACGATGCTCGATAAATTAAAAGCAGGTTAAATCGGCGAATTGGTTCGCCACATTGCGCGTCGGGAAAAGGAAAATGAGAAGTTGGCAGGCCTAGATAGGAATGCATGGACCGCCCATTTACCTATTTCTAGATCCTGCGATTATACAAGATGAAACTTCCGCCTCATCCTCTCTCTACTCTTGTTATTCTATATGCCGCTTCTCGGGTAGTTAATTAAAACACCAGAGAAAGGAAAACAGGGTGGGAGGGGCTATATTGAAAGAAAAACTTGCTCTCTCAGCATGGAGAGAGACGAACTTCTATCATTCTTGAAGCTTGAGGTATTGAGAGTGAGAAGCTGCCAGGAGAGCAGCTCCAATGCCGGAGCCATCGTTGGCGAGCTTGACAACAACGGAAGCTGACGCTTCTTCTCCGAGCAGTTCCCTAAGAGTGCTTTGGAGGCATTTGCTGAAAATGGCGTAGTGCTCGTAGAGCCCGCCGTCCATGGCAATTACCGTCCTCCGCTTACCAACTGTGTCGGTAGGTGCAGTGTCCCGCCCCAGCTTCTTTAGGATACCATATATTCCAGCAGCAGCTATGCGGGCCCCGCGCTTTGCTATGATGTCACAGACGTCGACCACTAGTTTTCTTGTCTTCCAGGAGGTATTAGGGATCTGAATTTAAAGAGAATAAAGGATTATTAATAAGGAGTTACAAATAAACCGTAACCGTAATTCCATAATTTATTGTAATAGGGAGAGTGAAAAGGAGCATACCCCTAAGACTTCCTTAAGTTTGGTTCCGACTACCTTGAGATCTGGGGATGCATCATGATGCATAGCTGACATATGAGGTGTCCTGCACATCTCATGTCCAAAGTTGGTTTAGTAAGGATGGTAGTACTAAAGGAAAATTACATGTAGCTAAGTAATTCTAATGTACATGAGTGCCTGGATTAAAGTAGGAAAAGGGAATCGAATTAACTAAAACAGAAAATTGCAAGGCAGCCTCCCTCTTTAGGACACATCAGTTTGGTCCCAACTTTTAAATTATTAAAACTTTTGCTGCTAACTGTTCTATTTTCTTGCAATCTTACTTTGACAGAGGAAATGAACCGGATGTTGTACTTCTGTAATGGAATTAAAGGTTTTGAGGGCCCAGCTTTATGAGTTGAAAGGGAACAAACTGAAACTCCCTTAACAGTTTCAGGCGACTGGCGCCATTTACCTAGTGTTTCATTCCATAAGCCAACAATAACAGGATGATGGAGCTTCAGGAGTCAGAAAAAAAATGGGCACATACAACCAAGTAATAGTTTTTTCCTTATCAATTCATCACGAACTAAGAGATCTATCTGCGGCACATGGGAACAAACAGGTGTCCTCTGTTCAAGTTTCAACTGTAGACTAAAAGTCTCAGATTAGAAAATACATGATGGGTGGGTTGGCTTCGTACAGAGAGGAAACCGTAGCATGGGCTCAACAGTATCAGTAACAAAGCAACAGTACACAATATGTATACGACTTCCTTTGGAACTGTGTCTCTTATAGCTATCTGTCAAATTCCCTTTCTGGTCTTTCTCTTCTAAACCTCAACTTCCTCAGTCTTATCCGTCCAGGAAACAAACCTACAAAGTGTTTTTATAACTCAAATATCATTGTATTTTTTGGTTGTTCAATAGTTTAACTTCAATATTCTTAACTCAAATGTCTTCTTGGTCTATTCAGTAAATCCGGTTTCTCAGCAAGGGCCACACATCATTGAGAAGAAAAAAAGATGATCTAAAGTGCTCTAAAATGATCTATACCGTAGAGGTCAGTTGCAAAGATAAAGTGACTGCCCTTTACACTAAATCCAGTTACACGAAGTTCAAGGTTCTTCAAAGTTAAGTGAAGTGTACTCATCCTCTTGGTAAAAACTGTTCTTCTGATTAACAAACCAAAACTACTTGCGAAGAGAAACTACTACTTTTGCAAGAGACTGGGAAACTAATTAGTTAAAAAAACCATACCTCAGTACAAATGGAATTTCAAGTGACTGCCCTTTACACTAAATCCAGTTACACGAAGTTCAAGGTTCTTCAAAGTTAAGTGAAGTGTACTCATCCTCTTGGTAAAAACTGTTCTTCTGATTAACAAACCAAAACTACTTGCGAAGAGAAACTACTACTTTTGCAAGAGACTGGGAAACTAATTAGTTAAAAAAACCATACCTCAGTACAAATGGAATTTCAAGTGACTGCCCTTTACACTAAATCCAGTTACACGAAGTTCAAGGTTCTTCAAAGTTAAGTGAAGTGTACTCATCCTCTTGGTAAAAACTGTTCTTCTGATTAACAAACCAAAACTACTTGCGAAGAGAAACTACTACTTTTGCAAGAGACGGGGAAACTAATTAGTTAAAAAAACCATACCTCAGTACAAATGGAATTTCAAGTTTTGAGGGTACAATATCTCCAAAAAGTGAAGCTTCTTTAGCCATTCTTAATAGGACTCTTCGAAGAATTTCGCCCAAATACATGCCAGAAATCAACTTCTCATATATCTGGAAATAAGTACGAGAGCTAACTTTTTTGTAGAGCAGCAGAAAGCTGACAACAGTTGAACTAATAAACAGTCGGAAGTAATAATACCTGCTCACCAGGATTCAAACTGTCAAAATCTAACGCTTTATCATAGTCTGTCATCGGAAGATGAGGCGACCAGAAATTCCCCCATTCCATGTTGATTACCTAGAGATACGATGAATATGTTATACATGCTAATATGATGAACAAGAGTGCCCATATGTATAATGTATTACACGCTTATTTCATAGCTAGGCTCAAAAGCCCCTTAATATACCTTTGCTAGATGACATTGAGGGCCTGTTTGGCCCTACCAGAGCTTCTGAAGATGCTGTTTGAGTAGGCAGTTCAGAAAAGAGCTAATAGCCTTTTCATTTAAATCTCCTCAGCAACTTCATATTTCAGCAGAAGCAGAAGTTTCAAATTTGAGCTTCCATTTTGAAGCCCAAAAGCTAACTTTTGCTTCTCACATAGCAAAAACTTCAGACATTTTGTTAAACAATTGCCTGGTTTTCTAAGCTTTGGCTTTCTGAAGAAGAGAAGCAACTCCAGAAGGCAATGTGAAGAAGCACTAACAAACATGTTACTTCAAGCTTAGTATCTTATGGTCAATCATCCAGCTAAAACACCAACGAAATATAAAGACGGCACTTACCATCTCTCCTGATTTAGGAACTACATTCAACTTAGGAATAGCCTGTGCACGCTCTACATACGCAGCATTGGTACCAGTGCCCAATATGACAGCTGCGGTGACGTCACTATCATCATATCTCCCTCCAGCCAACGTACCAATAGTGTCATTCACCTATGCAAAAATGTTAAGCAGAGTAAGTTCTCAAAATTCGGATGTGATGAGCCAATTGAAGTATTAGACACTGAGGTATAGACTTGCATGCACCAAAATTTTGAAATTATACGGAGAAACAAATTGAAATTGAGACAGAAAAATTTGCATTTCATATAATAAAAAAGAAGTGAATTTATAGAAACTTACCAATGCTGCAACTTTCATATCAAGTCCCTGTCTTTCCATAGCCTTAGTCAGTTCAGCCACAACATCTTCTCCAACCTGACTTTATAACAATCAATGGTCCAATTAGGGAAAAGCAATTTTAACTTGAAAGCGATGATCAAAACTATAACATGTAGAATATACTGTATTCTTTGCTTGTTATGCTCATACAAACAGCCTTGATTATGAAATTTACAATCTTCTCAGTTGTCAAATGTAAACTTTGAGACAATAAGCATAACAACTCTGTGCAGCATGAACCTTTTACTACTTATGCATGTATCATGATAATAATTTCAAAAGTCCCTGACAAACTACAAAAATATCATTATTCAATTCCTTACAATGTTTGATTGATCACCAAATTGCATAAAGAGCAATCTTGAGCTCTAGCTAACGGAAGAAACAATTGTGCCATCATAAAAGATGTTAAATATGGAAAATGTAAAGTGGTATCTGCTCAATAATACAAACCACGTGCTTTCAATAAAGCATTTTACAAAGCTTAGATTGACAACATTAAAATCTCCCTGGGAAATTGCTAGGACTTAGAGAATTCTCTTCCATAACTAATGAAGTCCGAAGATAGAGAAGTGACAAAATCATGTGCAAGATAACAGCAAGTTCTGATGAATTTTATCATCCTAAGATGGATGAATGCTTCTAAAGAAAACAAGGACATAAGAATTAACCGTTTCATCTATGCAGAATCCCTTTGTCCACTTAATAAGAATTCCAGATGCAATTGAAGATTGCTTCACAGGGAAAGAGAAAGTAAAACCAAGTTCTCTGTGCCTGCCCTGAGGAAGGTGAAAGTCTTCACCTTCAGAAGCGACAAATTTTGCGAGCGCAGCAGCAATGAAATCAAACAGTTCCTGAAAGCATATAACACAACTTCAGTTATGCAAGCTTAGAAGAAAACAAAGTTAACGAGCATCAAGGAATTTCGCTTACATTGGAACTTCCGACCATTAAATGCGGTGGAATTGAAACTTCCTCATATTCTTGTTTGAGGACACGCCCTTCCTTTCCTCCCAGCTGGACACGTAGAACCCGAAAGTTGGTTCCTCCAAGATCCAGTGCGTAAAACAGCCCTTTCTCATCCCTGTGAGAGTAGCCTTAAGTGAGTCAAGATATAATTTCATAATATTTTGATGCAACAAAGATGGCCCGTGTTAAGTTTTTCAAACATCCAATAAATTAATGTTTCATTACATTGCGATAGTGGACCTGACGTCTATAAATGGACGTATTAGAGTGTCTTCTGTAGACTGTAGCTAAACAATCTTTACCCCTTATAAGGCAGATCTATTTTTTTATGTCTACAGAAAAAAGACCTGAATATTACTGAAGTCCCATAAAACAATAAGTTCTCGTTTGCCTGGGACACCGAGATGATACCTCCTATGAAATCTAGAGGAATCTTTCTCCTAGTATTGTACTTTCACAAATGGCATTGCATTCACATTTCATTACTTAAATGACACTGAACACATGGTTATAGTGCCTGCGAAGACTGAAAGTAGTAAAAACATCAGGACTGGAAGATTAATTGCCATTTCCTTCTCTATCTACCTCTCTCTTCTATCCAATGCTTCTAGACGTAAGTACAATATGTCTCCAGTAGATGATATGTCTCAAAAGGGCTGATTACACAAAGAGAACATTTACAAACATGAAGGTATCCAAGAAGAGAAGCAATTTGGTGGGATTTTCCAGAAGCTATTCAACTTCCTTAAACTTTAATAGACAAACTAGGAGCAAGCTTGCGCAGGCAAAGTTAAACATGAAATAAATCAAGCCAAGCTCCGCTTTCAACCCTAATTTCAGCAACTCAACCTAGACACTATCAAGTCTCAATCTTTAAACGACTAGTCAAAGGAAAAGTAAAAGGAACCACGTTGTGTTGATCAAAATAAACTTTTTGTAGCATCAACCAGCCCAAATCGGCCAAAACCCAGATTTTTATCTAATGATCTATTAAGAGATAATGAAATAAACACGCAAATATTGCAGAATATAGTAAAATCCTGCAATCCAATAAACAAGGCACCACAACAATTATCGAATTAAATCCTAATCGGATCAAATATCGTGGAATAATTCAAAATTAACGAGGAGAGTAGGGATCGGCAGCTCCTACCCAGTGGGGAGGTTATCGACGTAGCTGACGAGCATCTTGAGCTTGCTCGCGCCCTCGGCCTGGAGCCCTGCGATCATCTCCGCGGTCATGTCGTCCGCCACCTCCCTCAGCTTCCCGATCGGCGTCGCGCACCGCTCCTCGAGCACCCTGAGCACCTCCTCCGCCCGCGCCCGCCGCCCCGTCGTCCGCATCCGCCGCCGCACCACGAGCACCGCCACCGCACACGCCGCCGCCGCCGCGCAGACCACCGCCGCTCCCACCGCCACCTTCCCCATCTCCGCTCCCCCCCCCACTCCACAACACCCACGCAACCCCTACCCTTCGCCTCGATCCGTCGAGCTAGGGCAACCAAATCCCGCTCCTCCGAGCTCCCCCCTACGATCCAAATCCGAAGCCCAGAACCCCGATCGGAGCTATGTCGCCTCCTCCATGCGATCGATCTCTAGGAAACGGAGATCGTAGGAGGAGGAGGAGAGGGGGAGGGATCTGAGAGGGTCGAAGCGCTCCCCTGTTTGTTTCGCTCTCATCCGAGTGGCCACGCGATTAATACGACGGAGAAGTTTACGGAGCGAGGGAGACGATATCCGAGATTTCGCAAAGTTTCTTAACTTAGCTAGTTTTTTAAGGTAATTACTTTTTCGAAAAAATTTAATGCCCTTATTTTTCCTCTAATTTACGTAAATACCCTCGGAAATCGCGCGGATGAGATCGAGTGGTTCGGAGAATCCGACGGCTGAGAATGGTGAAGAAGTGATGGAAGGGGAATGGAGGGTGTTTTGGTAATTATCGGCTTGTCTGGGGTAATTATTTAATTGGGCTCGATAATTAATGAATGAGGATAAGGGTGTTCTCGTAAATATGGAAGCGAGTGAGGAATAGGAGACGAGAATGCGGGAAATGTTGCGTGCACCGGGTCCAGTGGACCGAGCTTAGCAAGTGGTAGCTCAACTTGGACTTGTATTTGGATATAATATTTATAAAAAAATCTTATAGGACTATTGGTGTATGAACGCATTCGTATCAGTACTATTAATCTTAAAATAAATTATATTTAATGTTACGTGACGTCTCATAATAAATTATTCTTTAGAACATATTTTAAATTATTACAAAAATTTCATAATTTTCACAAACAAGATATGATAACATTTTAAATTAGAATATTTTGAAAAGAGCAGGAAAAGTATTTGTATTTTTTGTTTTGTGTCATCTACCATTAAGGTGTCAAATTTCATGGCTATATTTTACTGCATGTAGTAACTACAATTAAATACGATTTAATATTTTTTTTTTTTTTTTGCAGAAAGGTAGCACGCTACCCGCTTCATTTATTGAATTGATGAATTATGCTACAGGGGTGAGGCAACTTTAAGCAAAGTGGCGACGCCGGAAAAAAAAGAAAAAGAAAGAGGAGTGAGAGAGAGAGAGAGAGAGAGAGAGAGAGAGAGAGAGACAGAGAGACAGAGATTTAATATAAATTTTACTATTGTATTTTATCATTCTTTATGACTTAAAATTCAGTATTTATACTTGCGCACTTTATGTTCTTACTTTTTCGAAAGATTTCTTATTGAAATGCAATTAAGTAAGAGAACATGAACCTCACTTATCTCATCAATTTTTTTTAATATAATACAAAATCCAAAACTCCCCATTATAGCATATTTCAATCTACATTTTATCAGAGTATATTCTAAACTATATTTTTATATCCCTTTTTTTCCCTTTTTCTTGTTCTTTTTTTTGGTGGGGGGAGAATGTAACCTCACAAAAACAAGGAGTGATCTCTCACGCAACGCTTGTGCCGCTCCACGTATACAAGAAGAATCTCCACCAAAGTAGGAAAGAGAAAGGTTTTTCCATTCCAAAAAGAGAAAAAAGGAAAGAGAAAGGCTAAAGTAGGGGAACTCTTTGACAACATAAACATAAAAAGCGAAACTGTTAAAGTAATTTGATGCGAGCAGGGTCAAAGAAAATCTAGTTACGCAAATCTTTATAGTTTGTTCATAATACAAATTAGAGGTTTTAAATTTAATTTTTCTTTTTTTCTATCATTTAGAAGTTTATTTTGATTTTCAACCGCAAAATAAATCATAGACGAGAATCATTTCAAGTACTAAGGATAATATTAAAAATTCAGTGAAAAGCTCTTTATCTAGTGAGAAAAGCATGTGCGCATGAGTCATTAAATCCTGATATGTTCGAATCTCAAAGCAAGAATCTAAGATAATGATTCCCACTCACTCTCCTCGGTGACGCATCTTAATTTGTGCTCATATTACTTAACCTTCTCAAACAAGCCACTAAACAAACACAAAATGCTCCAGAATCCATCACATCAATTGTCCCATGTATGACTCACAGCTACAACTTTAAAAGATTCACTTGCATGATAATTAAAAATGTACTCTAAACACATGCTTTGCACATCACATCACATCATGATCCTGACCTGCACCAGTAAAGTTGCCGTCAAGCCAATCCACTTCTAACAAAGAGTGCCGAGAATCTCCAAATCTCCTGCTTTTGTGAACAGCAATGGCTACAGCTACCTTATAATATTATCTTTGTTTTTTATTTTTTATTTTTTTGGCTGATTCGGCGCCGAATTGGCTCGCCGAATTGGCGAAAGACATGAGATGGAGACCCTCCATGCATATAAGGTCGGGTCCCTATTATGCGATGCTCATCATTTCAGCGAGTTGAATCGACAATATGATTGAAAACTTATAGTAATAAAAAGTTTACTATGTTACACTTATATTACATCATTAATAATTAGCTAATCATATTTTTTTTGTTTGAAAAAGATTCTAATAATCGTGATGAAATTGATGAATCTAACGAAAAGAGTCTGATTGATTGGGAATGTCACATCAGCAATATAACTGGTGTGAAACCTACTATAGCAAGGACTCAAAGATTTTTTTTTATGAATTATAAAAGTTTTAGTAAATATAATGTAGATAGTTTAAATTGATTATGCATACAAACTAAAACATTGGATAAATTTATCATTATATTGATAATTCATCAGAAACTTTCTATAAGAGAGACACAGCATTTTTCCTTTTTTTTATTTGTTATAAAAAAACATTGTTCTTTCCAAAAAGATAAGAAAGGAAGATGACAAATATATCAAAAAGGATTTGATCACATCATATATGGCTACTTTTTGAACCAAGGAAATTAATATTGGAAGACATTTATTTTTCATATCAAAAGATCTAGGAGATTCTATAAAGAGATATGCTGCTTGTACACCTAAAAATTAGGTGTAAAATTTAAACCCACCCATGGAAAAATTTAAACACTTTTTTAATTTTTAATATAAAATTTTTTATTAAGATTAGTGTAAAAATAAAGGGCCTCTGAATGGATAGAACGTAAGATTTACATCTATTTTTTAAATGTAACTTCTACCAAAGGTCCATCCACAGTCCATACCTGCTTAGGAATACGACGAAAATTTAAATATTTTCTTTCCTATTTTCTAGATAATTCTTACAGCTTGAAGTTGAAAGCAGTTTAACAGATATATAATACACACACAACAAGAATAAATAAAGTGTGCCTAAAGCACATAGGATGATCTTTCGAATTAACATGAATACCAGAATAAAAAAAATTAAAATTAAAAGTTCAACATGCAGCTGATTCTTTGTAACAACTGATAGATTAGTCCTAATTAACTTCCCAGAGTACACAAACTATCACATTTTCTCAAATTTAATACCTGTATTTGTATCTCAAATGATATTTTCTTCCCTAGTTGTACATTATCTTTTACTGTTTCCACCAACAGATATATATGGATCCATACAAAAGTTCCATGGCATTATGATGATACATTGAACAGGGGCGAAAGTAATAGATGTTGATACGGAACCATCCATAATACAAGTAACAAAATTGGCACCAACTCGAAAGTCTAAAGTCATTTACCAAATAGGTCAGCGCGAGTCGGGATAACTGGAACGAGATAGTTTCCAAAGGGAGAGTCAAAGCTTCTATAATTTCCGAGACATCCTTCTTGCTGTGCTTGAGCCACGGCAAATTTCTTCGCCTGTTGAGCCCTCGAATCCACTTGAACAGCAGGACTCTCTGGAACCTGCACATACAAAGCCGGTAACAACGATACTCGAAAGATAGAACAAAGAAGATTGTCAGCAAATACATACTGAGGAGTGATGTGGGGATGTTATTATTTTATCCACCGGAGCTTGTGAGGAATTATTCCTGCATTAATGAAAGAAAATGGGAAATTAAAGAGAAAAATTCTGTTGATCACATATGAAAATCATTGTTTGGGCATTAATGGAACAAGTTGAATGGGGTTAACTTGTGTCACAGGGGATTTACTTGGTAATTTTAAGTTTATGACATAATAATCTTACTTTATTCCATAGATAAGTCCTAAAAATCGTGATTTTGAAGATACTCCGTTCCACCTGCGAGGTTATTATCATATCCTTAACAACTGGGAGTCACTTTTCGACTACTTTTCATGCCTATCCGCAGTCAACTAACAAATGCTCCTGAAGTAAAACAGGAGGAGATTTACTCGATACATTACGCGAGCATCCTATTCGCATATAACAGCAAAAGAAATGCATTTGACTGGTAGATACAGCTTACTGTAGGAGTAATAAAAAACACATTTGGAAGTCGAATCGCGAAGAGTAGAGTAAGCCTCTGAAATTAATTCCTGCAACAGTTGTAATCTGTTCTTGGCGCAGAAAATGATACCAGTTCTGACAAAACTCATGACAGCTTTCGCCGCCTAAATTATTTTAGATAAACTATTGGAAATTCTAGCTGCTATCAGAAGCACTTCGCGAGAAGTCGCTTCGCATATGATAACATGCTAATATGCGTGCATTTATGTCTGAATTTATCAACATGCGCAAATGCTCGTGTTCTGGTGTTCGCGAGCAAAGCCATGATTGCGTTTTCAATTCCAAATCCAATTATGAACAAACACGGCCTCAGAGTCCAAATCACAAGAACATCATTTATTATGCGTATTCAATAAACAAAAGAGGTAGTTTAAACCCCATGTTCATTGTTCAATCAACATGCTTTGTTTTCGATCACTAATTGCTAGCAAGTAACAAATTATATACACAAAATCCAAATTTTACACACCATCTCCCTTCCTAAACTCATCGAAGTTTCATTTCTCACCCTAAACTCATCAAAGCTCAAAACCCTAATTTTGCTTTCTTACCGGTTCGGTTCGATCTTCCTTTTCTTCGGCGCGGATTCCATCGACCTAAAATTGGTCGCAGTTGCCTTCGATTCGCTCTTTATATATATAGATAGTTCACAGCCCAATTAAACATTACATAGGCCCATTTTGGATAACGGGCCCAATTTAGCTAGTAATGAGGCCCAATTTAGAGTTGTGGAGTTGCAGTGTAAATGGCACGTTGAAGCGTCTCAGTACGTTTTGGGTGAAATTCTGAATCACATCTAAACTAAAGTTACTAAACTATGGGTTTTGATCCAGAAATATTGGATTCAGGGTCTAATTTCTGATAGCCATACGAACCCAAACTAGATTGCTCTGTGGATTCGACCTGAATTCATCCGCTAAGGCCTAAGGGTCTGTTTAGCCCTGCCATGTACTTTAAACTCCAACTTTAGAGGCATTGTGTATAACTGCGCCACTGCCCTAACATACGGAATCTAACATTGTCACTATTTTTCATGTGCCAACATGCGATGATAAAGTAATTAAAATCGTGATACAAGTAACATTCTGCAGAAAGAGCTGAGTACTGTACTGTAACCATGCGATGATAAAGTAAAATAGTGCTTAAGTTTTCTAAGTTTTTTCTAGAAAACACAAGCTATACACATAATATGAAGCATTTAGAGAAATGGCCACCAAAAACAAAAGCCTACACAGAGTTACATTATTGTTGCTGATCAAGACCCACTAAGCTAAATAAACACAACAATTCCACCGTCCTAGTTCTCCAAAAGGCCACTTCTAGCTAATGGAAAAATACATCTTGATTTTGCCTGGCTCAAGTGATGCCAAGTGTGACGAGGGTACATAGACCACAAAAAAACAAAAAAAAAGGCCCAACAAATCCACTACCTTTACCTAGTGCTCAAATTCTCCTTAATTGGATAGAATAATAGAGTATCATCATATAGTATGGTGTTTATTATAATTTTAAAACAGCATCTAAGCTCGTGACCTAATCCTATTGTTGAAGTGGAAGTTGACGATGATGGTTCTCTTCAAATTAAGTCACTCATCATCCTGATGTTATTTGGTGGGATTATGATGTAATAATAACTTGGCAATGCTTCCTTAGAATTAAAGAAATTAGCAAGTGATTAATTATGTCATTTAATTTAATAATCAATAATGCGTATTCAGTTGCTGCGCGCACTAATTTTCACATCAATAATATTTACCTCACTAGTCGCCTTACTTATTTGCTTTGAGTCACGAGTATCTTTAATAGAGAGTTAAATTACAGTGGTTGTAGTATTGTTGAGTATAAAATATAAAAACATTATTTTCTGATAACTTAAGTTATTGGAGAACATTAATTATTTCATATAATTTAGTATAATATCAAGGTTATTCCGTTCTTTGATCGCTTAAAGACACTGGCTAGCTACCACACTTAAACTGAATTTAACATATACTGAATCTAGCTCAAATAAAAAGTACATTAATTAGAATAACTTTAAAGACTTAATGTTGATCATCTATTATTATTTTCTAAACCGCGGAAGTATTAATTGGTGACATGAAAGATGGAAGAAATTAATAGCACATTTTGAGCCTTAACTTGAGCTACCTAACACTCCTTAGCTATTTAGGCACATCTATGGGGATAGTAAAAAAGACACACACGAGAGAGAGAGAGAGAGACTCACGGGCGACGACAACAAAGGAAACAGAACAAGAAAGTAACTGCAGCAGCAACCCAAAAAAAAAAAAGGAAAAAAGGGGGGGGAAAAATAAAAAAGAAATAATATTATCCTTAATGACATGTTAATTAAGAATTAAAAACCCTTAACAGGAGTATAGGACCAGAACACAACGAAAGCCAAAACCAACCAAAAACAATTGAAGCTCAGAAACATATAGAAAACATAGACCACTATTCCAAAATTAAGTATATTATTATTCTTTCTCAAAACTCCCAAAAAACTACTTAAAAAAAAAAAAAAAAGGAGAAATGCTCACCCCTCCTACAAAAGAAACATGTGTACGTACGTAGTAGTCACCTTGTGAACCCCATCTCCTCCCCACTTCAACCCGTGATCTCCCTTAAATTCCACTCCCATTCTACAAAAACCAACTCCCTCTATCCCTTTCCATTATTCCACTCTCTCATGACCATGTCTAAGTACAAGTCCTTCATCATTTCCTCAACAATTCTCCTCATCCTCTTCGGCTCCGTCCACGGCCTTTCGCGCACGAACACGCTCCGATCAGGTCGAAACCGGCCGCGGGAGCCGTTTCCGGCTAATGCGACCGAGACCGAATTGGTGGAAGTGCAATTCATGAGATGGGTCAGGTTCATTGGTGGGCTCAAGCACAGTGTGTTCAAAAGAGCACTCAACAAGGCGTTCCCTTCTTACACTTTGACTGTGGACAAGAACCCTTCTTTGGGGGACTTCACCTCAATCCAAGATGCAATTGATTCACTCCCCTTTATCAATCTACTGAGGGTCGTGATCAAAGTTAATCCCGGCACTTACACGTAAGTTTTTGAATAATATGATATCAGAGATAGTCCTAGTTAACTTGTAATTCTTTCTCTCTCTCTCTTTTTAATATGTTTGTGAGCCATATTGTACACGCGCTTACCAACCAACTGCTTTAGTAGTTGAATTTTTATTCATAATCTCTTTTGTCAGTGTACATGACATGATTCATATAATCTTCACTGTACGCATGAGCGGACCAAATTCCATTGAATTGGTCTTCTGGGCAACAAATTTGGTTCAAATGAAAGATTTTTTTTTTCTTTTTTGAATTTTTAATTTTTGTGTGTGCATAGGGAGAAGGTGAGTATATCACCCATGAAAGCATTTATAACAATAGAGGGAGCAGGAGCGGATAAAACGGTGATACAATGGGGAGACACTGCGGACACAATTGGGCCCAGAGGCCAACCCATTGGAACATACAACTCCGCTACTTTTGCTGTGAACTCCCCTTTCTTTCTCGCAAAAAATATTACTTTCAAGGTAAATAATACATATTCATTCATTAAATGGCATTAAATTCACATGCACATTTTGTCACTATTTGTTTTTATAGTGGTTGTTTTAATCATTTATCCCATACTCTTTTCACGATCGAGGAGAACTTGATTTAGAAGAGACATCAGGACATTTTGCTCTGATATTATATAAAGAGCTTATGCTTTTCCAAAGAGTGATATTTTATTTTATGTACATTTAACACGATAAATATATATTTCTTATATATAATGTTAGAATACAACCCCTGTTCCGGCGCCAGGAGCAATGGGGAAGCAAGCGGTGGCGTTCAGAGTATCGGGTGATAACGCGGCCTTCGTTGGTTGTAAATTTCTCGGTGCGCAGGACACCCTCTATGATCACATCGGGAGGCATTACTACAAGGATTGTTACATTGAAGGCTCGGTCGACTTCATCTTCGGAAATGCTCTCTCCTTTTTTGAGGTTCGTACCTCCGTAACTTCATTTCATTCTACTACGGAAATTCTCTTGTATAATTTTGCTTTCGGTTTGAAGATGTAGGATAGCAATTCAGGTTTGCAGGTCGTGTTTGTATTAGACAATTATAGTTTTGTGTGTTTAGTTCCGTAAATGCAACTGCATGGACCCTACCACATTGCGACTCGCTGAGTATTGTGTTAGATGCTTCTACAAACTGTTGCCGTGCACTCTGATGGAGAGCGCAGTTCATATCGATTTGGATTACGATTTTTTTTTTTGTAACTTTGTGTCTAGTTTATTGTGTCATGTGTAAAATTGTTCACATTGGAATGTTGATGTCCCTAATGGTTCATACTGTGAAAGGATGCCCCCACATTTTTGTGTACTTAGCATAAGCAGGGAAAAAGATGCCATATTTGTGTCAGTTAATGCTTGGAATGTCTGAGTCAGTGAAGCCCCAAAAGAATATTCAAACAGAGAGAATAATAAACTTGATTAATAAACAAAGAAGTATGGTCAGAGAATATGATAAAATCAATATTTATTCCTAAATCCTGAGGTTAAACCTGTTTGGTTCATTGTCTTTGCACTGAAACGCGTACGTATGTTGTTTTCCAACCAAAAAAGCATTTAGGAGTCAACTGTAGCTCGTGCTTATCTGTTTGCAGGGGTGTCACTTGCACGCGATCGCAGAGAGGTACGGGGCGGTGACGGCTCAGAACCGGATGAGCGGAGCGGAGGACACAGGGTTCAGCTTTGTTAACTGTAAGGTGACGGGGTCGGGGGCGCTCTACCTGGGGCGCGCCTGGGGCAACTTCTCCCGCGTCGTCTTCGCCTACACCTACATGGACGACATCATCCTCCCCCGCGGCTGGTACAACTGGGGCGACCCCACCCGCGAAATGTGAGTTTAACATTGTCCCCTTTGACTGACCGTCCCTAGTGCAAGTGACAAAGGGCTTGGTGGTTGGTACCCGAGGTTCCGAGTTCGAATTATAGTTGATTCACATTTCCGGCTAAGTTTATTTTTTAAAAAAATAAACGAAGCGGGTAGCGTACTATCTTTCTCTCAAAAATATATATATATATATATATATTGTCCTCTTTGTTGTCGCTACTTATGCAGTCCGCAGCACAAACATAGTACCTATTCGTTTATATATCTAAGAAGCCGGGGATCCAGCCTCAATTGTAAACCGCGAAGAGTAGAGATTAAACCCCCAACCTTACTAAAAGAATATTTCATAGTCCTAGTATAGTGGTTGTTATAAGCGGGCGCTCTTTTCGAAATAAATTATATTTTACCATGTTAGCATAACACCATCCAATCTTATCAGCGAAAAAAAAAGATTGAAATTATGTAAGAAAATAAGAATCAAATAGCAAAAAATGTAAGTTCTATACCAACCTACAAACAGTTGAACACTAAAAGCTACACAAAATTTCTAAGACAAAAAGGCGTGCACAATCAATGAGATTGCTTAGTATGATATCATGCCTAATGTAAATACTTGGTATGTAAGCTTATATACTCTTGCCAATTTCATCGCAGGACGGTGTTCTACGGTCAATACAAATGTATCGGCCCCGGAGCGAACTTTGCGGGGAGAGTATCGTGGGCGAGAGAGCTCACTGACGAGGAAGCAGAGCCCTTCATTTCCATGAGCTACATCGACGGTTCAGAGTGGATCAGATTTTGATACCATTTCTATCTCTCCCAGTTGAAAAGTAGTTACAGAAAGAAATTGTACCGCTTTTGCGAAATAAAATTGCGTGTATATCTTGTACATCCCCTAATCTTTGTACTCATTTGATGAAATTTGTCCTGCTAACAACTCCAATAAGAAATTAAATACAAAAAGAAAGGTTCAGCTGAGTTACATTAAAAATAATGAATGGGTTGGATATCGATTACGAACCCACTAAATCTGAATCTAGAATTCGAGCCGTAGTGGCTCAGGTTTGGTTCGGCTCGGCTCGGTCCGGGCTCGAGCCTAAACGTTAGATCTCAGGCTGAAAAAGACCCAGTCCAAGTTCAACCCAATCCATTGAAGTTTAACAATAGAAAAAGAAGTTATTGTAATATATTATTATTTAAACAGTATTTTAAAGGAAATATAAAATGTCACAAATATGAAGTTTGTCCACGTGTCAAACTGTTATTAGATCCTGTGATCTTAGAAAGGAGAAAATTACATTGTTCGCAGGGACACTGGAACACCCATCTTGGCACAGACGATATGACCGTTGAGATCACGAATCCCCAACGGTCGAATAGTGAAAGATTCGAAATTTAAATGGTCATCTACTCTGAATCAACAAACCTTTCCCTCTAGTCTCCATTCTATTTCTCGCTCCTCAGATAGAAGTGAATGATTATAGCAATTTCTCAGCATTTTCTTTGAGGATTCGTTGGATTAAATTTGCAGATAAAAAAAAATAGGCGTTTTTGATGGATTTTCCTAACAAAATTCTCTCCCCAAGTTCGCGCATTGGTGATGCAAATCACTTCCTCTCTGGTAATTCACTTCCCCATTTTGATTAATTTTAAACATCTATATAATGTTTGTCCTAGTGAAGATCTATCTATCACCTTGTGAATTGCTTTTAATGTTCTTTAGCTGTGCTCCGTAATTACTACTTTTCCTTATATTTTTGTTCCCGTGATTATTCTTTTCCTTCGGCTTAGTAATCAGCTGAGTTAACCTATTTCTACTCCTTTTTAACTCAAGGTTCTGAAAGAAAAAAGTGTAGTAAAAAGGAACTTGCCGAGGAAAACGATGAGAACTGCGAACATGTTAACAATTCCGGAACAAGAACACGAAGTCCAAAGAAAGAAGAACCTAAGATGTTCACGTCGAAAACCGTATCTTCAACAGCAAACACGAATATTCTGACTGAGAGAAACAGCGCTTCCGACACCTTCTTCGAGATAAACCCTCGATTAAAACCCTCAGTGGGTCTCACCGATTTCGAATCCTCTCGTCGAATAATCACACCTCACTCGATAGGAACACGTTCACCGGTCAATGACAGTTCACTCGGCTCTGATTTTCGTTCTTCGGCTCCTTATGATCCTGCAACCAACTACACGTCCCCAAGGCCCGAATTCCTCCGCTACAATCCAAACAGGAAAAGGGAAATCCTTTCGCGCATAGAGCAAGAGATGGAGGAAGAACTAGAATACGGGTTCGGCTCGAGTTCTTCGTCTGATCCTGAGAATCTCAACAGAAAGGGATCATCTTCGCATTCATCGGTTTCTTGCCAATTAAATTTACACGACGAAGAATTTAAAATAGTCGATGAAGATGATAGTGATATTGAAGATAATGAGATTGAAGACGAGGAAAGGTACACCGGGCTAGCACGGAAGTTGTTTCTTCTATTTGGGGTTTTAGTATCTTCATTTTGTTACATATCTTCCATGAATTCGATTGTCGATACTAATTCACCGGAATTAGGAGTAATAGGAGGAAATCTCAAGAACACAAGGGATTGGGCATTTCCCAGGAGAGCCTACATTGAGACTATATTGGGCTTCTCAAATGTGTGCTTACATGCAAGTCTTAGTGAATTTACGTGCCGAATTGATGGTAATCTTAATGAAGTGAATGACCATGAAAGGAAGGAATTAAAAGGAATACAACACATAGAGAGTTTGTTAAGATCAAAGAGCAACAACGTGAATGAAGCCGAAAATGAAAGGGATGAATTTATTGAGGATGAAACACTTGGTGATGCTCACTCAGTGGCGGAAGGAAAGATCGGAGAGGCTCGTTATGTTAACGACAGCATTGCTCCAGGAAGAAGCACTTTTGAATTCGGAGATGAAAACGGCGATAGTGATGAATCTTATTATGTGATAACGGACGAATCTTTTCAAGCTGCGCCAATTGGGATAGCTTCTTTGAACTCGACAGTTGATGAAGAAGCACGACCGGATCTCATTAGGTTTGAAGTGGATGAAACTTCTCTGGACGATCAGAAGAATGAACAAATGAAAATGCCAGCCAACTTCTTGGTTGAATTAGGACGGCCAAGATATATGCCATATTTGATATTTCTTTTGACGTCTTTGTCGATGATAATTGGTTTGAGTTCTTTGTACAAGCACTTCCGTAGGTGTTATAAGATCTCTTCGCCTGCCGCTTTTCCGTCTTCGTCGCCACCTGCTTCTGAATTTGCAGGCAAGGAGACAAAGATTGGTTCGGAAGTTTTTGCGAAGGCTAAAACAGCTGACAATGCTAGTGATATAGATGTTGAGCGCAAGCGTTCAGAGAACCCTGAGAAGGGACACATGGATTTGAATGGGGCTCGGCCACCAAAAGTCGAATTGTTAGGGGAATTCGCACTTACCGGTGCAACTTCCTTAAAAACAAGTTCTGTTCAAATATTGCAGAGAAGAGGAGCTGATTCATCTGCAGAATGTCAGCTCTCTCAGAAAAGAAGCTCGGTGAGGAAGAACACTTTGAATGAATCATCAGCATCAGCGGAGTCCAATACAAGTAAGAGCTCTAGTGTTCCGAAGACGCAGAGGAAAGAGGTGATTACTTCTTTTTAGTATCATTTCGGAGTAAATTCTTGCATATTTACATGTTGTGTCTCATTGAAATCACAGTACTAGCTTTATTTCCTTCCATTTATTTACTAAAAAGAGTAGCAGAGTTTGCAATTTATCTTGACATAATAATACATATTCATAATCATGATGTAAAAGATGTGAACTTGTAGATTGGTTGTTTATTTGATTTTGTTACAGTTGTTTTTATCCAAATAAAATCATTGCATGCCCTATTTTAGCTCTTTCTATTAGATTTAATTGATAACCATTTACTGCAAAAGAGGGATCTTGTTTTACAGCTTCCTAGTTAATACTGATCAATATTTTTTGGCCTCCGTGAACTAGGAGACAAGAGAGAGGGGAGATATTGCCAAGATGGAGACCACCACTCCTTTGAGGCGATCGAGCCGGCTCCGCAATCGGGTCACCTCTCCCTGAGCTGCAGAAGATGTCGTGGTTTCTATCTAGATTTTGATGTTCTTTTCCGATGAGCCGGATACGGACACAGCTTCCTGTTGTTCCATATTTTGATCTCGACATTTCTTCTGATATCGAAATTCAGATGCTTATATCTCTAGTTTTGTGGGAACCCCCATTACATTTTGTGATGATGTAAGAAGAGAAAGTTCAGTAATGTTGTTGTATTAGCTGCTTGATTTTTATAAACTTCGCTAAGTTGTGCACATCCATCTAATCATATCTTTCAAAAAAAAAAAAAAAAAAAAAAAACATCCATCTAATTATTGTGGACAATTTGATGCACTACATCCTTAATGAGCATGAGAATAAATATTCATCTATCTCAAATTTCAAAAGAACCTGATGGAAATCCGAATCAAATCACCACTTGGTGAACCTGAGTATATGAGCATTCAACAGGTTTATAATCATATCCTAATAAACTCACATTCATAATTACTATTATTATGCAAAATAATCCGTGGCATACGAAAATTAGATACAACCCTCAAAAGATGAAATGGCCTCACTATAAATCAAATAAAATATGAAACAAAAATTAAAACAAAAAGAACATAAATGAATAAAAGAATAGGAGTATATATATAGTACATTATACAAACACTCTCCTCGTCGTGATCAAACCAACGCCACCACACACTTTTATAACAACATCCAATTTGGCCATCACCTCACGAGAGCAACAGGAGCCGTCCGATCTCCCAACCCGGAACTAGTACTGATCCTGATCGTCGCAGAGCTCCTTCCGCAGCCTCCGCGAGAAGAGCTTGCAAGCGTCCATGCTGAGATCGACGGCCGCGGAGAGCGCCACGAAGAGCGCCGCGTCGGCCACGCAGGTGACGTGGCTCACCCCGACCTCCACGGTGGGCCTGCTCACCTTCCCCTCCCCCTCGATCGCGCACCCCATCACGAACCCCCCGCCGCCCGACGGCCCCGATCCCGCCACGTGGCCCTCGGTCAGGTCGATGGCGAATTTGCCCCCGCGCCGCACGCTGATCACCGACTCCGCCAGCCGGATCGCCGAGCCGGGGCCGGGGCCGGGGCCGGAGCCGAGGAGGAGGTCGAAGCGGCAGCCGAGGGCGTCGACGGGGCCGCGGTCGCGCCAGGCCTCGAGCCGGCCCCACGGCTCCCAGTTGGGGCCGGAGCCGTGGGGGCCGGCGGCGGCGCGGAGGATGAGCCAGGCCCCCGCGTTGGCGCGGGAGACGCGGTCGGAGCCGCGGGACGGCACGAACGGGGTCACCATCGACGCCGCCGCCACGGGCGACCCCGACAGGTCGTGGATCGTCACCGTCCATCCCTTGCGCTGCTCCATCCGACGCTGGGAGGAGCAGCCCCGGTCCCGCTCGCGCCGCCCGAAGGAGCCGAACCACGACCTGAGCTTGCCCGCGCTCGACTGATACTGATCCGGATCTGACGGCAGTGATCTGAAAAATTGTGCCGTGTATGTTAGTCAACAACTGCGTATAGTGAGCATTAGTATTAGTATCCTCCTAGACACTACTTGAGAATAGTGGTCATGCGGGCGGAGTATCTAACCTGGATCTGGTGCACCGTCTCCGGTCGGCGCTGAACCTGCAGCTAAAAACCGGCTGGCGAACACACCCGCCGCCGCGCCCGCCGCTCCTCTGCACTTGATACACCACCGGGCTGCACTCGGGCTCGCCGCCGAACTGGAACACGAACCGGGGGTCCGGCTCGGCCCGGACCACCAAATGCAGCATCGCCCCCGAACCGGACCCGACCGGAACCCACCCGCTGTGCGCCACCACCACCCCCTTCCCCGCCTTCCCCGCGCCCTCCACGTCGACCCCGACCCTCACCCTCCCCATCGCCCGCCCCGCGCTCACCCCGCACGTGCTCCCGCTCCGGCCCGCGTAGACCGTCACCACCAAGCCGGCCGGTTTGCCCGCGAGCCGCCGAACCGCGTCCGGTCCGAGGCTGATCACGACGGGCGTCGACGGCGCCGCCGACGCGGACGACGCCGCGGCCGTCGGATCGTCGGCGAGGGGGAGGGAGACGGAGGCGGCGTAGGAGGCCACGACGTCGGGCATGCGGAGGGTGCAGAAGCAGGGGGTCGTCGAGGGGTGCACGCCGGGGCCGGCGGGTCGGGTCACCGCCGGTAACTTCACGGCGAGCGACTCCACCGTCACCCGAACGAACGGGCTCGGCTCCATAGCGCTTATCCACACCGCACCCCCACTCTCTCTCTCTCTCTTTCTCTCTCTTTCTTTTCTCTAAATAAAGTGTTGAGTTGCTGTGTGTTACGTCGCGACTCGCCTTGTTCTAATCTCTCTATACCTACTATATGAATGATAGTTTAAATATTTATAATAATAGTAGTAGTGATTTATAATGCCGAATACAACCTGGATAAAGCCGTCGAGAATTTCGGAATATTAGCATAACATTACGTATGTCCACTGTTAGTATGACACGTGGGGCCAAGTTATGTGGATCCTACATGCCAGGTGAGAATGATTGAGGACTAAAAGTGGAAACCGCTAGGGAGGCGACGTGGAATGTCCTGATTGGGTGAAGACAGTTATAAAATTTAATATTTATTTGTAGTTTTCGAGAGAGAGTCAGGTTGTCATAAAAACTAGCTAGATAGCAGTATAGCACATATGACTCGATTGCACGGTGCGAATTTAATAAAAGTTTGGGGGGTTTAGTGCGAGTTTCACAAGAGAAAGGGGCGGGGGGGGAAGTGACGGGTGGGACTAAGGATAGGCTGGAAATGGGCGGGTACACGCTGTCACGGGCCCCTCAATTAAGGGCTAATCCAGCTGGATCTTGGTTGGATCCAATTGTATATTAAATAACTTAAAATATATTTAAAACAAAATTAATTATTAAATTATCTGGTAGGCGACAGTGATGGAGTCGGCGAAGATAAGCGAGGAAAGATAGGTTGTTAACAACTTTAATCATATTTGTTAGCTAGTGATGGAAATAGATGTAACTGGAAGGTTAGCGATGCATTAACTGTACAGCACCGGCAAACAAAGTGACAGATCGAATTAACCAACTCTTAAAATTGTGCAGCACCATAAACTATGCCATGTATCAGCTTCGCTAAAGCACGCATTAAAGAGTACAGTGTCAGCTGTTCTACTATAATATTAGCCGGTGCATTGATTAATAAATGTACAATATTTGCAAGTATTATATTGTCATATAGATGGAAACACCCTTTCTTAAAAAGGTGGATTGATTCCAGGTAATTAACTGTTTTCAAAAGTTGGTTGACGGCCTAACTACCATACCAGCATAAAATTTTAATCTAAAAGCTAAAATATTATTAGAGATCCAACGACAGATTGTTAGGATTTCTATAAAGATGATCCAATTAATCTTATTCAAATATATATTTACTATAAATAAATGTCAATTCTAACATAAATAATACTTTTTGATATGATATATTTTACTCTTTTTTATCTATTTAAATTAAATAGAATTATAATCAGTTTTTACGAAAAGTCAATTCAAACTCTGTATAAAGAGATACCATCACCTTCTCACATGCATTCTGATAACGTTCAGATTACAGTAGGACCTTTCACTTCTACAGATTAATCAAAAAAAAAAATTCTATGACACTTTATAAACTATTTTCTAGTTTTAAATATTGGTATATATTTAGTTTTATTATTTTTACATGTCATATAGATCTAACACAGCCTTAAGATCAAAATATTGTATATATATGTATTTACTAATGTATCAAAAGTGCACAAAGATATTATTATTGGAGGGCGCGAAGCATTTCCAGATGCACTCTTGAGAGGCTGAAGATTCTTTAGCTTCTGAGGAGCCTGAAGCAATTGAAAGTTACAGCTGATCCCCATTTGGGTTCCAGAGGATCCTATGCTACTCGTGGCCATGAAGAATTAATATATACACAACACAGATACATATATCCTCACATCCTATCATGTGGATGCCTGAGGAATCCAACTCATGCACATGTACCTCTTACGCATCTCATTGTTTGACCCAAATATCGCAACGTACGTAAAATAATAGCATGCGAGAATTATAAGAAGCAGTATCGATTCGTTGTGCTAATATATATGCTGTGCTGCTTCGCTGAATATAATGCTCGATATTACTGCAGCATCACGATCACTTGTTGGTCCCTCGGGTGCCCATCGCTTCGCGGAGAAGCACGTGCTCCTGCTCCCAAGTGGTATTGTGTGTCCACCCAATCGCACGTGCTATCGTGAGGGACAAGTAGGAGACACATATAGCAAGTGGATTTTGTCTGGGACCGTTTATTCAGTTTGCTCTGCTCCGTTTCGAACCATACCAAGTAAAGTAGCTTGCGTGATTTCTCGGTGCATTTACTTGGACAACACAATTTCAAACGAGACCGTTCAATGGTTTGTTGCGAGCAGCGAATGCTCTTCGGTGGGAACATTGCAAACCGCCAATCTATATGTGCTTTTCAGTCGCAAAACTCATTAGCGGTAATTTCGAACATAATACGAAACCGCTCTTCATGCATAATCGGACACACTTCAAGATTACTAAAAGGAAACCCGAAGTAGGCGCAACGCGAGTTTTCACATCTAACCCAAAATTGAGACAACATGATAAAATATGACGCAGAGCAAGGAAAAAGAAAAAGAAAAGAAGAAGGAAACTCTTTTAAACACTCAAAATGTTATTAAAGATATTAGAATAATCATCAAATCGACACACACTAGCAACATTGATCACCATTTGGGCCCAATCACAACAAGGCCCGTTGAAATTTAGCCCATTTCGATGGAATGGTCAAACAAGGCCGTAGACAAGGCCCAACCTCAGTCAAAATTTAAGACGTGATTGACGTTTTTTTTTCTCTTTTTTTTTTGTTAAGGCGTGATTAACTATCCTAATCTTTGTTCGTAATAATAAATTAATCATCATTTGACGGAAGATTATAACAAGCGCCCAGTGCACCACATCGACGTGCACCGCACCAATAGTTTCCGCTTATCATTTCAGCCCAAATTGTACTGTTTCAATATTTAAGTTTAAATAGCGGAGAAACAGAAACCAAAAAACAAAGCAAATGAGATTACGGTGCATTGATGAAGTCGTACACCAAGTGCAAGCAATAATTTCTTCCCTGATGAGATGAAGGAGGAAGTCTACTGTGTCACACTTGCACCACATCATTAGTAACAAGTCAATCATATTTTTTTTGGAATAAAAGTATAATAAAAAATATTTTTTTATTAAATATGATGGGATGTATCAATTCAAGGAGGACAATCCCATTAGTTGGGAATACCATGTCAGCAATATAACTGGTGCATTTAAAAAAAATTCAAGATGAAGAGGCTTGGGTTAATAAGAGGACAGCTTTCATGGTTGCTTCTCCCAACGAGCGCGCCGTTCACTCCCCGAAGGTAAATTTACATATCATTTGCATTTCACGATTCACTCATCAAATTAGAGTTTTAGTTCGCTAAATATCTTCTAGGTTAAAAAGGTGTGTCTACGAGCCAGTAAACTTATGACGTAGAATTCAACCTGTTGAATATGTTTATTAAAAATATTGTTCTCTATAAACTTAAGCTTTTAGAATAAAATAATTATTTTATATAATTTTATATAATGACTCGCTAAATTTCTAGTGTTATTTTATTTTCTCCTATTTAACTAAGTTCATGTCTTGGGTTTTATATAATTTACTACAACCAATATTGACCTCAAAAGCATTTGACTCCGATCTTCTCTCAACCAATACTATTTAACTTCCACGTTTGAAAAGGAGTGCGACACGTACGCACATATAAATTCCAGGTAGTGGGTACGTTTTGGGGTACCCATACCATTACCTCAGGTGTAAAATAAAGGCATCCGGTGAGCACCCTTAGTAAACGCACGTGCCCGTGATCTAGACTTCTTTGGACCGATCTTGGGATCTCACTCCCATCCAATTCCCATCTTCCTACAAAATATCATTTTGTGCACCAGCTAGTGTGCACCATTCGTCATTTAATCTAACATTCAGTTCCAACTCAACTAAGACTCTGCTTAGGGTCGTGGGCAAAACATGTTGTGTAAGTGATAACACGTACTATAGATCACAAAGTTCGATTAGATATTGTGAGACCCCAGATAGTCCTATATATAAAATATAATAAGGCTAAACTCTTAATCCGGCTTGAGCATTTTGGGTGGTGGCTAAGCCCAAGAGGTTGAGAGAGTTAAGCGTGCTAGGACGGGAGTAGTTCTAGGATGGGTGACCCCTTGGAAAGTTGGGGCGTCACAGTTGGTATCAGAGCCAATTACCAGCCGGAAGTGTGAGATGAGTCTTGACTGAGCCAGGGTCGGAATGACAAGGCTAGCAAGACGTCTCACATCGCCTGATACTTGTGAGTCTGAGACTGACGAGAACGTCAGGACTTAAAGGGGCGGCTTAAATATTTTGGGTGGTGGCTAGGCCCAAGAGGTTGAGAGAGTTGAGCGTGCTAGGACGAGAGTAGTCTTAGGATGAATGACCCCCTCGAAAGTCCAGGGCGTCACATATATAATTTTTATGATTGTTAGAAATCAGAGGCATAACACTATATATTTTTACCTCAATATCTTTTGGTGAAACAGCATTAACTCACTACCGAAGGAGCTCAAACTAATTTTCAGCCGGGCAAAATGTAAGGGCACATTGGATGACACATATCAATGTATGAGATGGAATGGACGGCTGATAATTTATCGTACACTGATGTGCACCGGGTGTAGGCAACTTTTCTCCACCAGCTGTCAACTTCGAAGCTGGTCAACTCGTCGCTCGCAAATCCGTTTCGCTCCGTTCCGCACCCAACTCCGTCTTATTTGAACGCAGTCAAGCTTAAGTTGTGGGTAAAATGTGCTATCCGGACGTTGCTTTTTAGTCCTTATTGTTTTTTGTTTTGTGTAAATATTTAAGTTTTTACATTTTCAATTATGTTACAGTTTAGTCGTTGACAATAAATAAAACCATAGTTTTATATAAAATACATATTTTCTTATTTGACTTATAGGAGAACTCATTTATTTAAATAAATATTTAGTTAAGGCTAAATTACAGAAAATTCTCTCATAAATATTCGTTTTTTCACTTTTTCTTTCTAACTTTCAAAAACTTATATTTTACCCCCTCAATATTTTAAATTATTGCATTTAGTCTCCCCCCGTTAGGGTTCCATTACTATTCCGTCCATTTCTTATGATTTATATCAAAAATATCCTTCAAAATAACAAAAATATATTAAAAAAAAAATTTCTTATAGAAAAAATAAGGGTAATTTGGTCATTTTGCCTCTTCATTAACGCTGTACTCTTCAGAAAATATTTTTGAAATTTTAAGGGGGCAAAATGTAGGTTTTTGAAAGTTAGAGAGTGAAAGTGAAAAAACGAGTATTTATAGAGAGATTTTCTGTAATTTAACATTTAGTTAAATTTATTTAATCATGATTGATCTATTATTTAGTAGCAACGGTATTTAGTAGTGAGAGGTTAAGTGTAAAATCATTTTACATCAGATTGGTTTGTGACCACTGGTTCAAAAAATTATTTTTTTAAGAGATAGTAATTTGATTATGATGATGGGCTAAGTTGGGTAGGAGGGAGAGAGTTAAAAAAAAAAGAGAGTAATTGCTTATATACTCCTGAAAATTTTTTGACTTTCTCATTTATCCTTCTTAGAAGACTAATATTAAAAATACTTTTTTTACGTTCTAACTTATTTCAAATATATTTCTAGAGTTAAATTATGTTAATGAACGGTTAGCAATTATTGTTATCTCTGTGAAATTACCATTTTGCCCTTTCAAATATACCCTTCTATCATCACCAATTTTTTTTATTTGCCCTTAAGTTAGAGGCACAAAAAGTATTTTAATTTTTGATCTTTACAAATATACCCTTCTACCATCACCAACCTTTTTTATTTGCCCTTAAGTTAAGGGCAAAAGAGGTATTTTAATTTTTTTAACTCTTGATAGATATTTAACTCACGTTTAACCCAAGTTAACTTAACGGGTGGTAACTGTAGGAGTATTTTTGAATAACGGAGGAACGTATGAGGGGTATATTGGAAAGAAAAAAAAAAGAGATAGATGAGATATTTTCGAAATTTTGAGGGGTATATAAGCAATTATCCCTAAAAAAAAAGGAAAAGTCCAATTCATATTCTCTTCCGTACAACAAACATAAAAATAAAATTAAATAAATAAAAGTAATATTTTGGGAAGTTACGGGGGAACTTTGCGGGTCCCCATTGCATGACACGTCGAAATCAACAAAAAAAATCATCATTTCTAAAAAAGAGTGAAGTTTAACGGCGCTTAACGGCGGTGTTGGAGTCGCCGTTTGGCGGTCTCCGCTTGTTTCAAATTTATTGCGGAGTCGTCTCTTTTCGCCTCCAAAGAGGAAATAGTGTGTCGTCGTTTTCTTTTTATAATTTTTATTAATATAATAATTTGCCACACAATTTTTCTCCTCAGTAATTCTCCCCCTCCTCCGGAGAAATTTACTAGAAGCCCTAACCCTAGCCCGTGGATTCGACCAAGCGGAAACCCTAGATCATGAGGGGGATGAAGCCACTGAAGCAGCTGAAGCTCGCGGTGCCCGCGCAGGAGACTCCCGTGGACAAATTCCTGTGAGTAAATCGCCAATTGCGATCTCTATATGTGTTCGTTTTTGGAGATTTTGATTATTTGTCCCGTTTTTGGAGATTTTGATTATTTGTCCCGTGATTCGTCTCGTAGATTGCGCTAGGGTTTCTTCGTGTTTTCGAGGATTTGGATTCGATTTAGTGAAAATTAGGGCTTTTTTGGCTTGTAGGACGGCGAGTGGTACATTCCAGGATGGTGATCTGCGGTTGAATCAGAGAGGATTGCGGTTGATCTCCGCGGAAAAGGAAACTCGTGTAAGTTCATCTCAATGCTTCCGTTATTTACACATATTCGTGCTTGTTTTAATGTTCTCAGTGACAAATTGAGCTGAAAAATTAAGTTTTTTTTTTACTTGATCTGATCACTGTTTGTTCATTTCTAACTGTTGCAGTAATACTTCTAATTATGGCATATTTGGATTTACTAAGCAGTTTACTGATTTCTATGACCGAGATGTTTTTACTACATATATGTATACATGTGTACATTGTGAAATTACCATGTTTTCGGTTGTTATGTAAAATTATTGGCTATATTATGATTGAGATTTCTATGTTTGTCAGGTCGGTGTATATAGCTCTAGAATAGTAATTCCGTTTTATTGTCGGGATTGCTAAATTGAGAAAATTAGTAGTAGGCAAAAGCCATTGGTCTGTATCTCTCTGCAAAAGCTAATTTTTCATATTTGTTAGAAGCAGAATTTTCTTCCTTGTTTTTGATTTCGTAACTTCATGTTCGATGCTTTTATCAAACTTAAATTGCTTTTCATGTGTAGCTTGGCTATTTTCTTATTTCAGTGCGAAGTCAGAGTCTTTTTCAATTGGATATTCATGTACTAACAACAAGCAGGAATTATTGGTTTTTACTAATTGCATGCTTGCAGGATTCTTTAACCTATAGCACTTCCATTTATATCAGTCCCTTGTTGTTTATTTTATTATTTTCTGCTTTATTGTCATTACTTAGTCCTTCAGCGTATCGCCGTGCAGACACCAGATGTGGAGGAGGTGGATATGCAGTTTGCATTGGAGGACCTCGAGACCATAAAAGTTATTGGAAAAGGAAGTGGTGGTGTTGTCCAACTTGTGCGGCATAAATGGATGGGGACCTTATATGCTTTGAAGGTATGATGCTGGTGACCATAATGCCTCCTGAAATATTAGCTATCGTGAAGAAACACATTCCGCAAGGATGAAATTGTTCTCTTTCATTTTTCTCATGTTACTATTTCTTTTTCATTTATATCTCTTACTTTAAAAAGTATTAAGCTTTTTTGTTTTCTTTAGGTAATATTCCTCTTTTTTTACCTTTTTGGTCATTCTACTGATTATGTTACTAAATACTGAACTGACTGTAAGACATTTCATTTTGCAGGGCATCCAGATGAATATTCAAGAGACAGTTCGTAAACAAATAGTGCAAGAGCTGAAAATAAACCAAGCATCGCTGTGCCCACATGTAGTTGTTTGCTACCATTCTTTCTACCACAATGGCGTGATTTCTCTTGTTTTGGAGTACATGGATCGGGGATCTCTCGCAGACATAATTAAGCAAGTTAAAACAATTCTTGAGCCATACCTGGCAGTTCTTTGTAAGCAGGCAAGAAATATTCATGCTTATTTCTAGATGTTTTCATGCTTTTGTGTGAGTTTGTTTTAGTGAATGTTTGACCATTTAGTTCTTTTTTTATTTGCCCAGGTTTTGAAGGGTTTAGTGTATCTTCATCATGAAAGGCATGTAATCCACAGGGATATCAAACCGTCAAACTTGTTAGTTAACCACAAAGGTGAAGTGAAAATTACTGATTTTGGAGTGAGTGCTGTACTTGCTAGCTCCATGGGTCAGCGAGATACATTCGTGGGAACTTACAATTATATGTCGGTATGTTGTGCACTCCCATTTTGGCCTTTCTGCCAAAAAAATAAAATCCTACCTTTTCACTTTTCTACAAATGTGCCTCTCTTTGGTTCTTTTTTTTTTGGGAAAGTCTAGCCAAATTTTCAACTTTTGTGACAGAACTGTGCCTTCATCGCACTACTGCGATGGACCATCCTGAATGATCAACATACGATCTAAAACATATGCAACCATACGTTAAAACTGCACACCAATAGTTTAGAACTATGCATCATGGTCTTGTATTGGAAGGCAGTTTGCTCCATAAGTTGAAAAGTAGGCTAAAGTTGTAAAAACAGAAACAGTGTTTTGTTTTGACAAATTCACTTTGTTATCTGGCAGAAAGGCCTCCTCTTTCTTTTGCAGCCTGAATATTCAGTTATTGCTTTCGAAACCGGATGAGCATTTCCCGTCTTCAAATTATAACAGAAACATTAACTTATAGTACATTGTGTTTTTTTATTCTTTAGCCTGAGCGAATAAGCGGAAGCTCTTATGATTACAAGAGTGATATATGGAGTTTGGGCTTGGTAATACTGGAATGTGCTATTGGCCGTTTTCCTTATATACCATCTGAAGAGGAAGAAGGTTGGCTGAGCTTTTATGAACTTTTGGAGGCTATCGTGGATCAGCCAGCACCTTGTGCACCGCCAGATCAATTCTCTCCAGAGTTCTGTTCATTCGTATCAGCTTGGTAAGTCCAACAAAGTAAATGCTGCTATTACCATTGTGCATCCAAGTTGTCATTTACGTATCTTGATGCTGTTAAGTGTTTCTAGTTCATGCGGTAAGGAAGTTAAAATCAACAATATTACTAAGAAGCAAGCTCTAGAGCTCCTTTAGACTGATATTCAACCTTGAGATTCCTCAAGGACATGCTCAAAAGTTGTGTGCAATGAAAGAGCATATTTCATCTTGGATAAGTCCCCTTTAGAACAAATTACATCTAAACTATCGTAACAATGCATACCCTCTTTTGTAGACGTAGCTTTCTCTCTTTGAAAGCAATGAATGGTCTAGACGCCACTCGATGAGCGACGAAATGTCTGATTTCTATTTCTCGATTTGATGTTTCTTCTAAAGCATTTGTAAATGGTGAATGTACTAGCCTTCTCTTCCTGAGTGTCAAGGCTATATCTGGAACTATTCACAAGTTAATTTTATAACAAATACTTTAAAAAGCATGTAACACTGACTGATGTCATACCTGAGATACATTTTTGTTTATTGAGTCAAGGGCTGTTCTCATTTCTCTGACACTAGCCAAAGTTAACCATCTCCCTTAATAAATCTTAAGCCCATTTGTTGGTTTGGCATTGTGGGTCATTGCCTCAAGATGAGTCTCAATTTTGAAAAAGCTATGCTTGTAATATGTTAGTATAGCATGCTGTAGTTTAGGAATACTGTAATTATGCTGCTAAATAAACTCTCTTTATATTTCGGGGCTTTTGATTCAAAACCTGTTTGAACTTTTTACTGAGTTCTGTTCCTTTTTCTTCCATTACTTTGCGGGAAGAAATACATGCTAAATTCAAAGAGGTTATAGAGTAAGAAATACTGATTTGAAATCTCTTTTTTTTTTCCTCTCTCATGCAGCATTCAAAAGGATCCTCAACAGAGACTGTCCTCTTTGGAACTCCTGGTCAGTATCGATATTTTAACTCCGTAGTTAACTTCTCCTCACAGTTTTGAGGTTCCTATGCTTAAGTACTATTTGCCAATTTCAGAATCACCCCTTTATCAAAAAATTCGAGGACAAGGATATCGATCTGGGAATTCTCGTCAGCAGCTTAGATCCTCCTGTGAATGTAGTAGAGTGATGCTCAATACCCTTGTGGTTTGATATGCGTGCAATCTCCCAGATTTTGCTGTGTTGGAGCTCTAGAGCAGGCATTTTTCTCAGCTGCATGATGTGAAAACACCAAATTGCCGCAACAGTCCTCGTATCCTCCCGCTGGGAGATTATAAATACCATGAAAAGTGTCAAAATTTCAGTGATGGCAAACAAGATGAAAATTGGTCCGAAGTATATTTGAGAGTTAGGGCAACTCGTCGATATTGATCAAAGATAGTGTTGTAAGTGATGGCGGTAATGTTGTATTGCTAGATTTGAGATGGAGACATTCATTAAAATTAGCTCAGGATGTTGCCTGTTGTCGTGATTCGGCATATAATAGAGGCAGCAAGGTACCAGTTGAGAAACAGGTAGTGATAAATCTTGCTTCTCACTCAAAATCCAGTTCTTTTAGGAATTACTTTTTCCAAGTTTAATAAATGCCAATTTCATATGATCGGAGTAACTTAAGTCATAACTTAAATCAAAACAAACAAAGGAGAAGCCAAAGAAACAGCACATAAAATTGCCACAATAAGTAAAGTGTATTGGTGGTGACTGTCTCCATGTCAATAATATATTTCCATCTCAAATTAGATTGCAAAGTTTTCCACCTCTAAATCGAGAGGACGCTGGAAACAATTCAAAACAAAAGGGGCAGCCCTAACTTATAGGGCAGGAAGAGTAACAATTTCATATTACATAAAAAGGAGAGCTCGTGTATGAAGGGCGCCGAGCTCAAAACAATGAAAAATAATTTAGAAAGCTCACCTGACTCCGAAATCGGGCAACATAGGCTATTATGTTTATTTTTCTACGCTTGATGTTTATAATACTATGAAATGAAAATGAATTGAAAGTGCAATCTGGGTTGGATCCCCTGAAAATTTCGGATGCAAGCACAAACCGGCATTAAATTACCGATTAATGCAAAAATGAATGTTAAAAGGCATATTCATAGATAGCCTTCGCCGCGCCATCTTCATCATTGGTAGCTCCAATGACATTCGCCACAGCCTTAGTCTTCTCTGATCCATTCGCAAGAGCAACCCCTAATGACGCTACTTGGAGCATCTCAACATCATTCTCCCCGTCGCCAATAGCCATTACCTGTGAAGGCCGTGAATAATACACACCATGAGAAGAGAAAAACCTTATGTTGGAACGGTAACACTTTATGTTATTTATGCAAACTGGTTAAGTTCAAAATTCCAATGGTTTGATTTCGAAAAGACAAGACAAATTACAACTAAATTTTCCACGGTTTATGCTATTATCTTCGACCTAAACAAAAAGACGCTTAGGTAGAAAGCTGTATTTATTAGACAAATGATTTCTAAATGCAACTGATGATAGTCATAGTAAAAAACTTGATCCTCGACAAGTTGCACGAAACCGAATCCTACCCCCGTGACCAATTGTTTTAACACTATAACTCAGCAGCATCATTCCCTCCCAGTTAAACACATAGGAAAATGATTCGGGGAGAAGAAATGCATACGGAAGTAGGAAAAAAAAACCTCACATTTGGCAACTTCCAACATATGGATTGTATGGCAAAAGATGGAAGAGAATAGAAATAGAAGTCATTACGTACATCTTTTGGAGAAACGCCAAGGTGATCCAGCAATATTTTTACACCACTTCCTTTTGAAGTTCCAGCTGGCACAATTTCAAGCATATCAGGCACTGCTTGGACCACACCAGCGAGCCCGTCGGTTGCTTCTTCCCAATGTGGCCGCAAAGTAGAGGCAATCCCCTCAGGAGTGTCGACAAACAGTAATTTCTGCAAATTGAGTTTTTCATGCATAAGTCACATCTATCAAAATTTGATACCTGGAGGGGCTAATCTAGCAGGAACACCTTCACGAGACAAAAAAAAGAAAAAAAAAAAAGAAGCAGAAAACTAATCTCGTCAATACATGCTCTAAGGTCATTAAGCTATAATTTTGTACCTGTATATCATTGGATGCTAAGAGTTGCTCAACTGAAGACAAAACTTCTGCCTGCAAAAATAGACTCAGCTGTAACTAATTAATATATTCACCTAAAGGAAACCTTAGCACGAATTTTCATATATTTGTACCTTTGGCTCGTGATATACAGTATGCACCGAATCGACCAACGGGTGATCAAATAATGTGAAACATCGATCCTGACAAAATGCTACCAGAGGAATCTCATGCTCCACAGAATATGAAAATGCCTGCAAGGAAGCTAACGAAATCTCAAGATTCATGTCGAACCACTGTAACTCTTAGATAGCAGTCATACTAGTCCACATGCCAACAGTTAACAAGAAATAAGAAGTTCGTAGACATATTGGAAGGCACTGTTTAATAATTTTCTTAATTAAGTAGCAACAGCGTTGCAACAAATAATACTAGAGCAACTGTCCTGATAGCTGGTTATGACATTTTTCTAAAGGAAAGTAAATCTGGTCTACGGTAATACAAGTCCTAGAATCTACATTAGTTATAAAAAAAAAAATTACGTGAAATGAATTTCACAAAGAAAAAGGTAAAATAATAATTAAAAATGTGGAAAACAAAGACAAGCAGAGTAACTATACATCATAATCAGTCAAAGAGTAGCTATTTACCTTCCGGCAAACGCCTTTGTCTAAGTTTCTTCTACAAATCTCCCTTCCTCGCCTTCCGTAAACAAGCAAACCCTGATTCCAAGTTCAACAGAGATTAAAAAGAATGAATTCCATCGTCTCTGCAGGATAAGATTACCAGAAACTTGAAACTGCAATGTAGAAAAAAAATTTCATGCTTTTAAATACAGGTAGCAATGACTGGTTTAGTGATAAATGCTTTCTCGGCGCTAAATCCCCAACATTTGTTTGTAGTCAACTAAATCAGATCTCATAAAGATAAAATGTATGCATCAGTAATTTAATATATGTCATTGACTGACTGATTCCAACCCCGCCCCCCCCAACCCCAAACAACCAACCACCCCTCCCCCCCGCTCCCCCCCCTTTTCTCTCCTCCTCCTCCTCCTCTTTTGAAGGCAGTAACATGTTTCTATACATTAAGCTCCAGCTTAAGAAATGAAGGTGGAAGCACCAATATCATGAGAAAGAGCAAAATGAAATTGATACTCAAAAGACCATGACAAAATCAATTTAATCTTATTAAATATCAAACTTTGTCATTTATATAAGTTAATAGATATACAGAGATACTTGTTAAAAATTCTAAATTAGAAAACAAAGGGGTATAAAATAGAAAATGAAAAACAACCTGAAGAAATATGCCAGGTGAAAATTCAGAAACCACACCATTTTTTCCAGCCAATCCAACCATCTTCAAGGAACTAATAACAGCAGGACGTGCCTGTTCAAGTATGAAACAGACTGAAACATCTACATCAAGCTTCTAGTACCGTAAATAAAATTAAACAATACTCGGAAATATTCCATGGTTTTTTATCAGTTGATTTAGAATGCACTCGAGACATAAGAAACAAGACAACATGCCCCTTCCATCACAAACGAGTAGTGCAATCATTAAATTCAAGTTGGTATACCTCATTTTGCAAGTTTTCTTTGTTTTTTCCTTTATAATTTATATGAAGACCCTGGATAATTAGAGCAACTTCTCATACCTTTCCAGTAGCAATAACAATATTCACTCCTCTCGATATTGCTTCTCTCAAAGCTTCTGCTGTTGTTGTAGTAATTTGACTTTTACTGTTCAAAAGTGTACCTTGTTGAGACAGAAAAGCCAAGTTCAAGAGCACTTAAAATATAAATGTTAAAGCAAAACATCAAGCCAACATTGACTGGAGCTCACCATCCATATCACAAAAGATATAGCTGAATTTTGGTTTATAGAATCTCAAATTTCCTGCTTTCTTCAAATCATCGCGAGCTTGTCCTGTAAAGATTCTTAAACGGAAAGGGGCTTGCTTATAGTATTTCACGTCTCAAAGCTAGTTCTGAAATGGAACTAAGAGAAGTAGGATGAAGATAGGTAGTAGAACAATGAGCATCAAGAATGACCTACCATCTGAACTTTCTGCCTGAAGTTTGCTATCATTCGCAGCATCATGAGCGCTCTTAATTAGTCCTTTTCCTTTCCAACCAAGACTTTTCAATACTAGTTCTTCCTCCTTCTCCATTTCTGCCTCAGCCTCATCACTAATCTCATGATCAAAGCCAAGAAGATGCAACAGACCATGAACCTAGAAGATGAAGCGAGCAGTTAGAAAACAATAAATTTAGTTTATTTTTGTTTGACAAAATTAATTTCAGACAGATTGCATAAGAAAGATCTGATATGACTTTGTAAATCTGGTAAATTGAATAATCTGACTTCGTGAAATTTATTAGCAAGAAGCAAACCATCTCAATGGCATGACAGCAACAAGAAAACCTTGATCACAAAAGACAAACTGGAATTACAAAATTTTCAGTAAAATGTTTTCTATCAATTATTTATATGAAGTGTTTGTGTGTGCGTGCTGACGTGCATGCGAGAGACGGAAAAGCACAAAATAATATCTCCCGCATACAATTACAAATGTAGTGTGATATCTTCCGACAATTAAATTAATCAACTGAAAAGTCAAGATATTAAGCACCAACCCACCATGAGGATCCGAACTTCGTCGATAAGCGTGTGACCTCTCTCCTCTGCTTGTCTAGTGGCAGTCTCAACAGAAATCACTATATCACCTAGCATCAGCTGCACGATAAAAAAATGCCACAGGTAGCAGATGTATAATGAATCCAACAATGAAGAGAACATTCTAATCAAAATATGTATTCTTAGTACTTACAATGGGAAGATCAAGATCGGGTATGTGTTGAGACATGGAGAGCACATCAGTAGCATGGTCCTCGCCTCTCCAATCTTTATTGAGATTCTGAATGAAATTGTCATTGCAAAGCAACATAGATAGCTCGACCTTCTCGTATTTACCAACATCACTAACAGAAGTATCCCTTGTTTTATACTCTGAATCCTTAAGGCCATCAAATGCAATTTTCATTGCCATCGGAGCATTCAGCTTTAGCATTTCAGCAATGCCCTATGACAACATAAGCCGGAAAAGGTTCAGCTATACGTTAAAAAAAAAAAAAAAAACACCAGTGACCAACTAGTTTAACACATTCAAGAACATTATCAACTTGTTTAAGTACAGAAATCATTAAATTTCATTGGAAACCTCAAAAGAAGCGGTTTGCAAGGTCATGGAAATGTAACTTTACCATCAATTTAGAGTTCATTTCTCGACATGCAAAACAGGGCAACCATATTGGTATTTCAGTGCAACTTCTAGTGACATAGTGCAATTAATAAATAACTAGCTCTAGTACAATAGTGAGGTAGTGTAGTTATTGCGCAAGAGTGGAAATGTCATAACTACCTGGAGTAAATTTCGAAAATTTTGATTTTATTATCTAATCTTATAGCACTACCAACATCTTTATCAAAAAATCCATAACTTAACAAAATATTCTGTTAATTGACAGTATGTTCTATCAAGAATGTTGCAAATTTAAGTAGTGGAATCAAAAGTACTAAAATTGAGATCCTAATTTAAAAAATACTATAACAAAATAAAATATTTAAACTTCGGAATACAGGCTTTTATTTCGAATTACCAAGACTTCGGGATCATCAGGGAGCTGTTCTTCGATGCCGATCTGAACATCGAGCTCGAGCTGCTTCTCCTTCGGCGGCTGCTTCTTCGCCGCGGCTTGCCTCCGCCGCACCTTCCGAAACCCCCTGAGGTTCGCGAAGAACCCCGCGAAGGGCCTCGAGGAGTGTGAGTACCGCGCCGACACGTGGAAGGCTCTCGCGGGAGGAGAGGGGGCGAAGGCCGAGAGGGAGCGGGGCGGAGAGCGGGGAAGCGACGCGGCGGGCGTGGCGGCGGAGCGCCGCCACAGCGCGGCGGCGATCGCCGGCGGAGGGGGCGGCGATCGCGAGGCGAGGGGGAGAGCTCTCGCCACGATCCTCGCCATGGATGAGGCGGAGAGAGAGAGAGAGAGAGAGAGAGAGAGTTGCGCGACGGCGACGATGCGGGGGTCAAGGGGAATTGGATTATTTTTGTAGGTTTTGGACATGTTGGGCTCACTCTTCGAACCCATGGGCCATTAAAACCCATTTGAGATTTGGGCTTGATTTGGGCTCGATCTGTTGGGATCCGAATGACCCGATCCTGATTTACATGAAATGGCTCAAAATTCGATTCAATTTTAACCAGCACGAAACTTTATGTAGATAAGTAAATTACATTTCGGGTTTACTCTGATTTGATGGTGGTGATAATTTTCCATAAGCACATGTTTGACTTTTTGTAGTAGATGGTCGCTTTACTGCACCAAAGTATCGAGAATTGTTAAAGCATATACTACTGTACGAGAGCTCGTTAACAAAAAGGAGATCGCTTTCAATTTTCAAAGATAGAGGGTGATTGATGGTACATAGTATGACGAGTATAAAGTTTAGTCCTTGTAGATTTCAATTCACTCTATTGACTTGTATAATTTTAATAATCGTTAGTATGGGTCTAAGAGACTAAGACCATAAATGCACCATTACATTGGGTATTAGTCGTGTGAAATAATTGAATAATGGTAGATTCACTTTCAAGAGTGAATTGATTGGTTCCTGCGACTAGACCATAGATCTCGCCGAGAGTTGGTTGCAAGAGAAAAGAAAGATTCCAATAGAGCTTCAATTATTCATCCTCAGGAGCTTCAACTATTCTTGGAAAAGGCTACTTCAGGAGCTTCCACTACAGTAAAAAGTTGATGATGAAAAGGCCCCAAAACACTTTCCCCCACGAAAAGTAATACCACTGACATGGAATCAATTTACTCCAAATTTTCTGCTTCGTTCAAACATTTCCAACTCTGAAGAATCTCATTAAGGTCATAATCCGGTTCCCAAACTGCATTGTAAAGAAATATAATAATAATAATAGTGATCACAAGTACTTGATTAAGAACATGTCAACAAACTACCCATATCATAGAGTTGTTATGAGAAACACTTGCGCAAGCGAAAGATTCCGAATAAGAAAACCGACAGCATATAGGAAAATTTATTTGGAAATATAACTCTTTCGAAGTCAAAACCTGGACAACGCAACAAGATAACGAGATAACAATGGTTGCCCATAAACTTTTCCATGAATCCCTCTCATCCGAGGCCATCAACATGACCAAACATTTTCGACTCTCAAACCTCTTCCTACAACTCGATACTCCGCAAAACCAAAATAAGTACATGGTCTCTTCGACCCTAGCAAGCATGAATCTCCGGAACCCGAGCTGGAACCGGTTGGCAAACGCCGGAAATTTTCAAGGCCCCAAAGAGGAATGATAACCTCCTTATAATCAGCGGCTTCGACCGTGACTGAACTCCAGTTGTTGAGACAACCAAATCTTTACAATCCGTGCCTGGATCGTAACCTTCGAGGTCGGCTTCAGTTACTAAAACCTCGTCGCTTCTGGGACTGCAGGGACTTGTCGGAAAGTATGTTGCAATCATGCGCCCTGATGAACTACTACGAAATAAGGCAAGACTAGGATCTTTTATGGAATGTTCGCTACTCCTGTAGCCTTCTAGATCTGCAGGAGTAATCAAAACTTCATCCCCCGTAAGCGAACAACAACTTGGTGTTGGACTGAGGATTGCGGGGTACTCCAACTTGTGCCTGCTGTATTCTTGAACAGCCTAATTAACAAATGCAGAGAAAGTAAGGTCCATAGAAATCAAAATAGAAAGCAAGAATATATGTGTCCGTTGTTAGCTACAGTGGTTTTACGCATTTTTCGTGGCAAATGTTACATTCGGGAATGCTAGTTAAAATGGGCATGTGCAAAGACATTTAAAATATGTTCAAGGGACTTAGTATAGAAATTCCACTTTTTATAATTAAAAAGAAAACCCACATGTGGCAAAAGTCCAAATAGGGTCCTTTCAATAAATTGATTTTGTTTCTTTCTTCTTTCAAGGCGAGGAGAGGGGTGGCGGCTTAGTTTCTTCATCAAAAGTCTGAGCTCATGTTGAACATTTATGAGTGAGAGAAGAAAAAATAACATTTTGTAGTAAAGTGCTAGGACACTGAAGACTACTGCCCATACCCGCCATTGAGATGAAGCCAGAAGGACTCGGGGCCTTCTTGAGCGTACATACTCGAGAGCAGTTTCAGGAGTCATGTTCTTGTATTCAATCTGCAAGTTTAATGCGAATAGAATATATCAAGAAACTCGAACAAGGAGAAACTATTTAAAGTGCTTCACATGTAAAAATACGATACACTAGCTATAAAAAGGTTTAGGAATAAGCAACTTAATATTTAGAAGTGAGGCTACCAAATAGCATAAAACAATTGTTGTGCTGCGTCCTCTTCCAGCTTTACAGTGGACATAGGTAGTCCTCCCACGAGAAGCATTTCCTGCAAAAGAGGGAGGAACATTAATATCCATGTACAGTTTCACACAAAGTAAAAAAGAAGTCCATCGCACATAATCTGCATGAAATAAAAATAATTCTCCGGCAAAATAGATAAAAACAGAATGCTAATATACCTAATTCATGCAGTTGAGCAGGACGATAGATAAAATAAGTAAATACAAGAAAATATTTAAGCATATGTGAGAAAACATTGCGAGGGGAAAAAAAAAAAAAAGATCTTACTGTAGATGAAATCAACAGCTCGGCATATATCCCCAAGTGACGGTGCAAAGAGGTAGTCTCTTGTGGGGATCACAAGATGATCAATCCCATAAGCCTGAAAACAAGAACAATATATACGGTAAGAAAAGCACAACTTCAATAGAACAAACACGACTCCTAGCAATTTATTGCAAAATTTCACTAGTTTACATGTAAAAATCATTGCCGTGATATTTAAAGAAGAATAGCTCCATTGATTTCTCAGACAATTCTCTGCAAAATTTCTCCCATTTTGGGAATTTAGTATTTGATACATAAAATGCTTATTCCTTCTCAAAGCTTTTGACAAATATCAAAAAGCCGTAAATTCGACTCAATTTGGCAACAATTTATTGGCAATGAGGTATTTCACAACAGCCCTGGAATATATAAGGCAAGACCAAACATCAAAACTTCCATGGATCATCTGCCGAATAGGGAACTAGCATCTTATCTCGTCGCTATGAAATAATTACATTTCACATATCTTTGATGGTACATAGTATATCTCGAAAGGCACAACAATCATAATAGCATGTCAAGAAATGAAACTATGAAAGGTAGAAATAACCTTGTATAAGGATGACGGAACCAAGGTCTCATATGGCTCATTTAGCGTGACGACTCCCCCAACTCCAAGCCGCTTCAGGCGAGGTACATCAGTGGGAAAGGGAACAGCGCCGAGCAATAGAAACTAACAGAACCAAAAGAGCAAAGTAGTTAGATGGCATCATCATAGAAAAGCTTTACCTGAATCCTACAACACACATCATTAAAATTACATAATTCATTCTGTTAGCATGAAATCAAGCAAATAATAGGAGATTCATCCCTTCATAGCCTAATTTTCATTGACTTGATTACAATCATAGCCAGCACCAAAGATGGGAAGAATTTTCACAACAGAGTGGTCAAAAATACAGCAAAGATAAAAATTTACTACACGCTTTCGGTCATCAACGTAATAATAACACATAATATTGTAACATAAGATGGAAATTTAACTCTCTCCATGAATCATGCAACAAATTTAAGACAATAATCACAAAACATCATAGAAATGGTGTCAGAATACAATTTTTTTACCTGGTAAAGAAAAAGAACAATCTAACCCAGCAATTAAACAAAATTACTAGTTCTTCGCCCCCCATCCCCCAAAAAACAAAAAACAAAAAAAAAATCCAAAAACGAAAAAGAACCGCATGGCGATCGAGGAGCGAGCAATACCTGATCCACCTCATCCCACCACCGAAACTCCGCCTGAATCTTGTTGCGGAAAACGTTGTACATAAGCGTCGGATAGAAGAGAATCCGCGCTCCCGCGCCCACCAGCGCCCTCCTCGCCTTCACGGCAACGATCTCGCGCCCATGCGACTCCTCCGATCCCCCTTCCTCCAACTCCGTTATCCTCATCCTCTTTTACACCAACCTCAATCAAGCCCTAAAACCTCCGATTCACCGCCACCTAACCCCGATCAGGGTTGTGGGGCATAACAACAACAAGAGAAAAGCCCTTTCGAAACCCTAATCGATCGAACCAAATGCGAATACACGGAACGCTTCGCAAAAACTCCCCGCGACATGAACGAGCTCAAATCTTAACAAAACGGAGAGAAAACTACCTCGATCGAGAGTTCTAAGCGAAATATTCTCGATTCCGCGATCTGAATCTTACAATTTCGCGGAGGAAGCGCTCTTAGATCGTCGCCGTTCTCCTCGGAAACCCTCAGAAACCTCGGGGACGGGGCGAAACTAACGAGGGACGATGTCGAGTCAGGGGTAAGTGCCAAGTGGAGGGTGTGGGCTAATAGTAGGAAATAATAATATACGGACTATGAACGGTTCAGATACGATAGTACGAAGATAAGAGCCACATCCAACCGTCCAAATAAGCCCGCGGGTGTTTTATTTTTACGGGGTTAAATAAGCGCTATTTAGCGGAGCCGTTGGATTATTTCCAGCGTGTTATTTTTTTTATTTTTACTTTCCCGAGAAATTTTCTAATTTACATACACGATTATTAAAATTAATTAAGATACCTCGCGGTAACGTGTACTGCACCAAATTAAATTAAAAACTAAGTAATATAATTTAAATTTCTCAATCATGTACCTAAATAGTACTACGATACATGTGTTGTTTATAAAATAAAAAAAAAACTGGGTAAATAATTTGAATTAAAACAAACAAAATTGATCTAATAACCTACTAAACTGTAGGATGGATCAGAGCCGTCAATTTAGAGATCCGAGAATGACAAAACCAGGAAAACGGTCACAGCGTTGTGTAGATAAAAACGGAGGAATGAAAGGGGAAGAGAGAATGGTGGCGGCCACCGCCATGCCACATGGCATCACAGCTGACGTTGGATGGCCCAGAACCTTCTAGAGGGGAAAATCCTAAAATGCGCGGACGTTATTGGTGACGTGGCATTTTCAACCAATCAAATAATTTTTTTTAAATTTATCTGTCCCGTAATAATTATAAAAAAATTATTATACTTTTTTTAAAAAAAAAAGAGACGTGATTGACTTATTATTAATGATGTGGTTGAAGTGGGACACAGTAGACTTCCTCTTCTAGAGTAAAAAGCTTACCACGTAGCAGCTAGACCATATTATCATTTATATATTGTCAATTACATCTTTTTTTTGAAAAAAAATATAATAAAAGTTGATGAATTTTAGATGAGCAATTTAATTAGTTGGAGAGTTATCTACATGACTATTGTATTTTAGACTTTTTCCTTATAAATGCTGGGGCTAGAGGTGTGAAGTGGGTTTTGATGAGAAATTATTATTGTTAATGGTCCGTTTTGATTCAATGTTTGAAATATTTCGATAATTTTTTATATTTTTTATTAAAAATATTTAAATTATTATCGTTCAACTCTGAATTGGATAGTTATAAAAGTGTTAGTAAAATGATATAATTATTTGTAGATTCCTAAGTGATAAAAATACTGAATTATTGTGGATTATGAGTTGTTCTCATCTTTATGCTCGATGAAAATTATTAATAGTTCACTAATAAAAATATACTAATTCTTTTTAATCTCTCAATCCTAGCAGCTTGATAAATCGGTAATAAATCTGTCGTTCAAAATATAAAATATTCAATAATTTTGAAATATTACAAATCTTAAACCAAACGGCTTCTAATAATAATATAATGAATATTATATGAAAAATTAAGTTTTAATTTATTATAAATATTCTAAGACATTCAAAGTTTGGACACTATTTCCTCGTAGATCAAACAACGCGCTAATTGCTTTCGTACCATTATTTTTTCAAATAACTTGATGTCTTAATAATAGATTTTGAAATCTTATACTTTACTAGACATGGCATCTCTACATAGTGTTACAACTTATTTATTGTTGAATTTGGATTTAAAATATTAGTCACTGAAAAGGTAAAAATGTATAGAGACACCGCCAAGTTGGCACTAACCCTTCAACATTTTTAACTGAGGCTCGCTCAACTTTTATTTTTTTACAATAAAGTAATTTTACTAAAACTTTATAATATTCTAACAAATTTATCGATAATTTTAATAGATTTAAAACTTTTAATTATTTTTAATAAATAAAACTAAGTCTATTTCGATTAATAATCAATAATAAAGCCCGGACAAAATTTTTGACTTAATTAAATATATAAACTCAAATAAAAAATTTAGAGGTTGAGAGGGGGTAAATAAAAAGGAAAATGGTGAGGGGCTATTTCGCAAGAGTGCAGTACATGTTGTGTACGGATGCACCGGGTGCAGGAAATAATTTCTCACTTTAGTAAATGTGTGGCACATCTCTCTCCGAAAAGCTAAAGATAATAAAGAACAAAAGTGTGTGGGGGCCACTATCGGCCACCAGTCGATGCGTGGGCCCCAGAGTGTGTGGAAAAAAACTTAAAAAAGTGTGAAAACTCCTCAACGATACATCGTTATCTGTCAATTTTTTCTATTTAAAATTTATAATGTTTCATCTAAAATTTAATATTTTTTAAAAAAATTAGTGCTAAAAAATATTTAATAAAAGTTTTAGTTGATGATAAAATTAATATGTAATAGGGGGTCGAGAGCCCTTTAATGAGATGCTCTTTGAGAGTTCGCTACTGAAGTTTTATCTGATTGACAGAAAAATAGAATACTATGAAAATTTTTGCCACGTTGTTTATGAACTTGGCCAATGAGATCGCCCCACATAAGATGGTCTACTTTTTACCTGCTTTTATTTTTTTCTTCTTTTTTTAAAAAAAAATTAGGCAGTGTTGGGTGGGGCCGAGTTTAGATAATATTAACTATTTTACCAATTGCCATGTAATAAATATTGTCTGGAATGCTGACAAATAAGTCCTCTAACCACACAAGACTTTGACTAATTATTGGGCGAGATTTGTAAACAGCAGGGTTTCGAATCCCACATGTATATATTTACAGAGTTTGATCCTCAGTTTTAATAACTGAAGATTTTTTATTCTACGCCAAACATGATAAAATTTAGAATAATTTTACTATGAGTTCTCTGGAGCTTCTAAAAATATTACTATATATTTTGATTAGTTCATACCTAGAGTTCATCTATGCATCAGCAAGACAATGATAGGGAAAAAAGGATTACTATATATTTTGATTAGTTCATACCTAGAGTTCATCTATGCATCAGCAAGACAATGATAGGGAAAAAAGGATTTTGACTAGTCCACTCTTTCAAGTAATTTTTTTCCTCTTCTAAGCCAAACACAATAAAATTTAGTATAATAATAGTGCAGGTTAGATCTCTAGAGTACCGCATTAAAAAGTGTGAATGTGTATTTCATTAGTTCATACATAGAGTTAAAAAAATATTCTATATATTCATCAATTTATCAAGAGCTTATAATTAATTATACTATTTTGGATATTAAAAGCATTTCCCAATTTAGAATACAGAATTAGAAATTTGAAATGTTGTATCCTAAATAGTAAAAGCTGTAATTTAGGGCATTAAAAGGTAGAGAACCTGCAGACCAAGAAAATTTATATTAAAACTTCTTAAAAGGCTCATTTGTACCTTCTCATTTAGAAAAATGCTACTTGTACGCCCATATAGGAATATATATTATAAAATTCCTTTAAAATTTTAGTATTATAAAAAAAAAATTATATGGCAGGTGAGAAGATCCTGACCTTTCAAGACTAGAATATAAAATTTTATATCTATAAGGAAGATGTACACGTAGCATTGCTTTGACATTTTTTTCATCACGACTCGATCGGTGATGATGATTTTGACCACTCCACACTGGAGTGGTTAAATGATGACTATGAAGAATACACTATTTTCATGTATGTGGAAAAATAATGCAAAAAAATATTTGAGATTTTTTTTTTCTTGTGTGTGTGCGCACGCATTTGCGTCACCAATTCTCAAGCATCAAAATCTTAATCAATTTCTGGCCAAAAGTGCCTAAATTAAGTTATACCTTAAAGTAACAAAGAATTAGTTCTCAAATATTATATTAAACATAAAAGCGATTGTAGTAAGTATACTCCTGCGAGCAAGAATTTTGTGCATGCAGATTTATTCTGTTGCTGATGAGTGGTGAAATATCACAAGAATTTTTATGCATAAGGTTGCTGAAAACCGCTCAACATAAAAAGCCTAAATCCGACTTAGCAAACATAAAAATTATTCCTCTATGCGCAAAATGTAAAATATAAAGGTAACAAGTGCAAAGTCCTTAGTCCTAATTAACCAATACATAAGAAGCAATTTGTTTAGAGTGAATATCATATTCCAACTTTGTCAAATTAAGAGCGTCAATACTTTTTAAGAAGTAAAAATTAATCTCCTAATTTTCAACCAAGTTAAAAATATTACATAAATAAATTATTATTAAATATTTTATTTGGACTAGGTGAAGTATGCTGATCTAACTATTGAACAGTACTGCAGATGCTATTCACACGTTTGAGGCCAAAATTTGTGTTCACACTGCTAAGATTCTCGAAGGCTTGTAGGATTGCGACAACTTCATCGGCTCCACTTTGTCCGGTTTCGGCGTGTCTTCAATCCTGATGCCAAATCCAGTGTACGGTTTGGTTCCCGCCCTTGGTTTCTCCGTTTTGTACATCATTTTACTATTTCGAATTATTATTTCTTATTCCAAGTCATAAATCGTCATGGACGTTGCGCCGAGTCCAGGTCACGCCATGTCGAACAAATTGCACCCCAAAAGGGATCCAAGAGTTTCTACTGTTATAAACTTTATCAGAAATTAGGATCGTACATTCTGTCATAATTTTAATTTTTTTATCGAAATTGTCGTCGTTAAATCTTGTTTGTGGTTCGTTCTCGTTCGCGATCTGCAAGAGAGTGGGACGTTTGAGTCTAATTCCCTTATCCCCTCAGATGGAGCCGTAATAGATATTTAGATTAGGATTTAGACCGGAACTCCCATATGTTATATTTATATATAACTTAATGTAAGGATGTTAAATCACGTCCGTCCATCAAGGACGTGTCCAGATACATTCTAAACGTAAGATCTAATATATTTTATAGATCGACTTGAATAAATCAACTGTATCTTTATGGATCGACTTGAATAAATCACGTAGACCACATCCAACATCCATCACACCTCTTTTTTCTTTTGTATTTTGTATTTTGTTTTTTAAATTTTTGTTTTTGTTAGAGAATTGGTGGGGGTGGTAGTATGGTACTATGCAAGACGGCAATAGAGTCTTTCTAATTGAGACTCAAAACTCATTATTGCTCTGACTCATGATCTTCTGCATTTAATGCCATACCATTGCACAAATAGAGAGGTAAATTTTACGGAACTGACACTACTCACCCAGAACACCAATCTATGAATTCCTCCCCGGTAAATTGCACTAATAGTCTCCGTTAACTTATATTCAAGGTTTAGTCCTCATCTTAGCAAATTGTTTAGTTAACAAAATTATCATTTACTGACGGTCCTTAGCTCAAGTAGCAAATGACTTGATGGTTGGTCTTCAAGATTCTAAGTTTAAAGCCTAGTTGTTTTATATTTTTAACTAAATTTATTTTAAAAAAATATGAACAAAACAAATAGTTTGCTACTTTCTCTGTCTTGAAGTATGTCTAAAAGTAAAATTTGACCATTAATGTGGTAAACACTAAAACACACAAGAGTAAATACCCATTTTTTTATTTCTTTCTCGTGACTTTTAAAATCTTATATTTTACCTTCTTAAAATTTAAAAAATATTTTTAAAAAATATTTTTAAAAAATTATGACCTTAATGAAGAGGGCAGAATGACCAAATTATTTTTACTTATTCTATAAGAAAAAAAATACTTTTTAAATATATTTTTATCATTTTTGAGAGTATTTTTAATTTAAATTATAAGAATTGGACATTATAATAATGAAATCCTGATAAAAGAGGAGTAAATATATCGACTTAAAATTTTGTGAGAGTAAAATATAAATTTTTAAAAATCACAAAAAAATAAAAAATAAGTATTTGCATAGGTCTTTTATATTTTAGCCTTATAATTGTCATTACCAATTACGTGTAGGAGGTGCTCCATTCCACATTGAAAGCTCCAGCCGCCCACCCCACCGGTCGACTGCCGAAACCGAAAGCACTGAAAAAGAAACAATATCTACAACCAACTGACCGTGACACCTTTTTTCTTTTTTCCTTTTTTTTTTTTCTTTTCCTTTTGGTAGCTAACTTGGTCCTCATGCGTAGGGCTGGAAACGAGCCGAGCTCGAGCGAGCTTACCTTGGTTCAAAATTGGCTTGAAATTAATTTCGAGGCTCAAGCTTGACTTGAAATTAATTCGAGCCGAGCTCGAGCCTAATTTTGAATCGAGCGAGCTCGAGTTCTAAACGAACCGCTTGAAATTCTTAACATCATGTAATTTATAGTTTAATTTTTATAAAATATTATCTAAAATTGGATACAAAAATATGTCTAATAGTTCAACATATAAAATAAATACATGAAATACGATATTATAATATTAAGAAAAATAATATATGAGTTGATATATCTATTTGTATTTTTGTTCCAGTCTTACTTACATGTCTTCTCTTTCGCCTTCAATCTACATATTATTCTTTTTCAACTATACAGTCAAAAAATAAATAAATTATATAAACAAGTATTAGACGAAACTACCAAATCATATGTAACTAAAATCAAAATTTTGTATAAACATAATAATTTTTTACCTTAAAAATATATCTGTATATTATCTCAAGTATACAACCAATGGTATTTTCTATTTACTATAATGTAATAAAATCATATCAGATTAGAATTTTTCGACATTGGAAGGGGATGATAGAGGTTAGAAATTTAGGAAAAACAACTCTGCTAGCAAGTAAAAAAGAGGAAGAGACAGAGTAATTAAGGTAGGATTTTGCTGGTTTGGTCTGCTGGGCCAGCATATATGGTCCAATAATCCAAATTCTATATACATATAATTAAAATACATTATATATATATATATATATTCGAGCTTTTCGAGCCTAATTCGAGCGAACCTAGTAATACTCAAGCTCGGCTTGAAATAAATTTTGATTTTTTTTTTTCTGTTCAAGCTTGGCTCATTTAATTTCGAGTCGAGCTCGAGCGAGCTGAATACCGAGCCGAACACGAGCAGGCTGGCTCATTTGCCGGCCCTACTCATGCGTGCATCAACCCAAGCATATATAAATGCAATAATAAAATAAAGGGCTTTTTTTGCAATTGGCCTCCTAAAAAAAATTTATTTTAAAAATAACCCCGACAAATTTATAATTGTAAAAATGGCCCTACTCTTGCCACGCAGGCGCCACGTCAGCGCCACGCGGGCGGGTGGGCACCGGGCTGGCAAGTTGAACACGGTGAATCATTCACCATGTTCAAACACGGTGAATGGTTCACCGTGTTCAGTTATTTATACTGCCCCGAAAATGTAGTATAAATCAATCCGCGCGAATAATAAAAGAAACACGGTGAATCATTCACCGTGTTTGAACACGGTGAATGGTTCACCGTGTTCAACTTGCCACCCCACCTCCCAGCCCGCCTGCGTGGCGCCTGCGTGGAGCCTACGTGGCAGGAGTAGGGCCATTTTTACAATTATAAATTTTTTGAGGCTATTTTTAAAATAAATTTTTTTCAGGGGGCCATTTGCAAAAAAAGCCCTAAAATAAAGTGTTAATTGCATACAGCTCTCTATAAACACATCGAATAGTAAATATATCACTATAAAGTTCAATTTTTCATATTTATTCTTGCAAAAGTTCTAAATTTTTTAAATATATCTTCGCTGTTAGAATCCTTTAGAAAAATATAGTTAATCATAGGTAAAATACTTAATCATGATTAGTGAATGAAGTAAATTGATTTTTTTATCCCTCTTTGTGATAGTAGAAAGAAAAATATAACCGTTGAAAATTTTGGGAAGGATATCTCTACCTAATTCTAACAGTTTGAACTTTTGGATAAATATATTTGTGATGACAAAAATATCATTTTATTTATCTACTGTAAAAAAATAAACAGTGCTCTAACGGTAACAAACCAGAGGAGCAAATATGAATATCACTGAACTTTTACAGGAATAAATATGAAAAGTTAAACTTTGTAGGGATATATTTGTTATTCGATATGTTTACAGAGAGCTATATGAAGTTAACTCTAAAATAAAAGGTAAACTTTAAATTGCTCCCGGAGGTTTAGCGTATTTTTACTTTATCATTCTGTGATTTAAAAAATTAACTTAATTATTCTGTAGTGTTGTTTTCTTTTCACCTAAGAATCAATCGTCAAATAAGATGGTAAAGTAATATTTTTAGTTATCCACAGAATGGTACAATATAATACATTACTGTCCTATACTCTGCATTTTATCCCCCCGTGTTTTCAAAAAAATACAACTTTACTATCCTATTTGACGTAGATATTTCGCAAAAGCAAAAATAAAATCACATGATAATTAAATACAACTTTTTAAGCCACAAGATGACAGAATAAAAATACGCTAAACATCAGAAGGGGCAAACTGAAATCAGAGAAATCTTTATAAACTTATATGTTTACCCATCCTCATTTTCTTTTCTTAATACTAATTTTATATAATTATATATATAAATTAAAAACTTTTTCTTATTGTTACGGTAGGTTAGTTTGCAATACATTCCGGCTAAGTGATAGATAATAATTTTTATAAATAAAATTAAAAAATATTACTTTTATTTTTCTTTTTGTTGCCAAAATAAATATCAAGGGTCGAAGAATTGCTAGCAATTGATCATTTCCTCCTACACATATTTGTACAAAAATTTTATTTAAAAAACTAAAAAAATACAGAGACAACAATACTAAATGAGGCCTTAGTTTCCACTTCAAATTGCATGCTTGAAATATGTGACTCATCAAACTAAATTCCGTGCTTGAAATATCATTCACCAATTCTATATTTGTATTAGGATATGTTGTGATCTGGATAATTACACATGTTGATTGATGACTAAGCTATGACTCATCTCCCCTTTTTTTTTTGTCCCATCCACTCTGTGCATTCAATGTGAGATGGATGCAGATAAGAAAAAGAAACAATTGATGAAGACCCTGCAGGATAAGGCAAATTGAATATCAAATCAAACTAAACAGTAACTCCACATCAACAATTGGAGCAGCACATAAACTATGCACCACTCACAAAAGGAAGGGAAGAAGAAAAAAAAAGAAAAAGAAGAAGCATATAAAGTGTTTGTAGAATTGCCCCAGACAAAAGTCATGTTACTTGATTAAATTTTGGGGGGGAAAAAAACAAAAACAAAAACATGGTACTTAGAGGTGTAACATTTCCAGCTACATTGGTAAATCCAACCAACAAAAACATACGAGTTTTGATTCAACTAATTTTGTACTACTTGTTGCGTTGAATGAAATGAAAGAGAAATAGCAATGTAGTGTGTAGAAAACCTAAGCTGATCGGTACTGAGAACGTTACCTACGACCCTTTTCTCCTTGTTCGTCGTCTCCTTCTCGAAGGATGGTGATGGGGGTTTGGGAGAGCGGGATCCGAGCTTCGCCATGGACGAGGGGGGAGGTCTCCTCCTCCTCTTCCATGGCATCTCGAGCGCGGTCGAGGTAGGGTTTGAAGCCCACGCGAAAGGAGAGGTAGGCGAAGGCGATCGCTCCCACCACCACCACCCCCGATCGTTTCGCGTTTCGACGCGCTCTCCCAAACTCCCCTCGCTCCATCTCCTCTCTCTCTCTCTCTCTCTCTCTCTCTCTCTCTACCCGTACTCTTTTTCTAGGGGCATACTACGATGCCGACTCTCTTGTGGCTCACTTGCACAGGCGTTACAAAAATCGGCAAGATTTGTGTCTCGTCGCCGAATTCGAAGGAATTTGCGTTGGGCACCGAATTCTATTGCCAAACAATCACATTAGTACATTACCCAAGTTACTGATAACATCTTAGACCGTACATAACTGTACATAGCACAGTTAGCTAAAAATTCGATAATTAATACTTTTTAGTTAAATTCATTTTTAAAATAGATAATACAGATAAAATACCAGCTTTCTCTCAAAAACACCGTACAAAATTGACCACAATGGCTCAATTTATTTTTAGAAATTTGGCTCGAACTTAATAGTGCGCGGCCATATACACAGCAGTGTACACACTGTTCAAACAAAAAACCAATCAAATTATGTTTTTTCGATTAACACCTTTGAGTTTTGTTTGCTTTGAGATGATCCCAAATTTATACTACAATCCAAGTATCAATAAAAACGATATAATAGATATAAGGAGCAATTAGTAATGAATGCCTGCCTTGAATAAAGATTCCCAAATTTATACTACAATACAAGTACTGATGAAAACGATATAATATAAATAGGGAGCAAACCATTATGAAGTTCCATTCTAGACCAATAACTAGTAGTCAATGAATGCCTTCTTTGAATAAATATTCCTAAGCATGTCAAAAAAAAAAAAAATTGTTCCAACAATTTACACGGCGAAGTAGTAAAGGTGCTCACTTTCTTAAAAAATGCACATAATCACAATGTTAGAATGCTAGGTGGCTAGAAACTAAACTAAGCTATGCAGTTAGAAAGAATCGGAAAAATCATGGTGAGCTCTACATCTTCAAGTGTGATGTCCATCACCTCGACTGCTTTCTTCGGTACTTGAGAACCATATCATCCTGTTTCTTCCATACGAAAGTTCGGACCGTGTCCAGACTCAATTCAAGCTGTAGGACCTGCATCAGATGATAATGCAATAATATAATAGTTACAAGAAGAATGCGCAGGATCGCACAAAGAGGATCAGGGCAGCTTTAAACTGTTTTTTAAGTTTAAAATCGCGTTTTACAGTTTAAACATGACAAAAAGAGAGCCACCGTGAATTTGAAGGTACAAGATTGCGGCGCACTAGATATTTGGCTCATAGTAAAAGCCAATCGTCATGACGTCAGAATGATTCGATGGTTAGAGGCTTACCGTACTTTACTGTAGAATTGTTTCCTATACTAACAAAAAAAGAAGAAGCCTCATACTTGCCTGGTTATTGCACAAGATCTCTAGCATAGATGGCTTCAGATGCTGCCACGGCTTTGATCCTGAACGTCGGGAGCCGTCTCCATTGCATGAAAGTGGCGACAGACCACTGCTCAGTCCCAAGCAAAATCTCCTGTTATAACTTGCAGATTCCAATGGTTTGTCAAGAATGATTTTCTGTATCACATAATTAATCACCTGCAGCGCAAAGTCAAAGAATCCTCAAGGTGAAAAAAACTAACACTCAGGAAAGGGTTTAGCAGATTGAAACAAGGAGATATCATTAGTTACAGTAAAGGTTAGAGAGAACAAAATAACTCAGTTAATATTGAGCAGTGAGGTTGGTCAAACAGGATAGACAAATTAGCAAACTTTTAAAGTTTAGGAGAATATACAAATATGATGATTTAAAACTTGGAGGAGAAAATACTCAGATTAGGCACATTTTTTATATAGATTAGTACAAATATGATGAACCCAAACAGCCAACCAGATATGTTAATACTTACTTTGTTGATCCGTAAAATACGATTAGCATATGATTTTGCTTGTGATATACTTGGCAGATCTGAACCTTCACAAGGGCGCAAATAAAAGCCCAACCTATATTCGACGAAAGGGAGCAGCACAAAGTTAGATAACAATTGCAATATAATCGATAAAGCAACTACCACACTGTATCATATATAAATGAATAATGTCAGCAAAATACTTTCTATTATCCTTACAGACCCCTCAACTCTTTTTCTTTTGATCGACACCGGCCCCCTCAATCACTGATCTTTTTTATTTAAGTTTCTTTCATCAATCAAGTTGCTGATTTGTTTCAAATTTGATTTTGATTCTGTTAAATTTAACCATTTGCACATTTTCTCAGTGGATGAAATTGCAGGTTCCGGTAACTACAAATGACTGATAGCAAACAAAACTGTTGACTTTAACAAATCCAAATTTGATTCGGTAAATTAGCTAAAATTAAAGCAACGGATAATTGAGCGGTACCAGTCAAAAGAAAAATAGTCGAGGAGTCTATTCAAAATGGCACATTTTACCTTGAGCAGGAAAGAACTAAAAAGAAAAACTCATTACTTTATATTATCCCTCGGAGGTAATCGGCCGTTCAACACGCAGTCTATACACCACCAAGGAAGATCCTTTTCATCTTCTGTCCCGTCTAAATCTGTAATTTTCTTTCTCCAAGGGACCCCACGAGAACCCTCTGTCACTATCGACGGGGGTGAAACAGTTGAAAAATCAAATGGAGGGAGCACCGTAGTATCGTCGATATCGTCTTCGTCATCGAACTCAACTCTTGAATGCAAAACATTTCTATTAGTCACATCCTTCCCAATTGAACCATCATCCTCTGTAGAGGCTTGCAATTCATATCTCAGCCTTTTGTTGGTCAACCAACGGGCCAGTAAACCACGAAGCGTCTCTTGAGCCAAATTAATCTGCAAAGGTTTTTAAAAAATATTGAGGTAAAAACGTGCAGAGCTTACTCGAACTACAGAGAATTTTAAAAATGGGTACCTGAACTTCCAGAATTGATCTTACTACCTAACCTTACAGTTACTCTGACTTCAGAAAACACCGTCAGAATCTGTTAAAACTTAAACAGTATCCATCACAAAATCATAGAACATTCTGTCAACTGACAGAATAGTCTGTTACAGTACAGAATATTCCATCACTGAAGTTTCTGTATAGGTAACTTAAGTGAGAACTACTGTCAGATTAGGTAGTAAAACAAAAATTTTAAGTTCAGGTAGCTATTCCTTTACATTTTTAATCATAGATGTATTGTAAAATTTTAGCTAGTAGGGAGGTGAATATAATGAATGCAGCAATCTGAGAACAAAATGATGACAATACCCCACCCTCGTATCTTCGTTCCCTTCCGATATGTTCAAATCTACGGCATATGTTTCAGCATAGAAGCATTGAGGAAAATCCAAATGGACAGACAAACGTCCAAGCCGAGTGTCCGTAGTAAACCATGCAGGAAAGCTCACCTTGAAAAATAAAAGCAAGTTCGGAAGAAGTCATGGGCCATGGTAATTTATGAGATATAATAGTACAAATTTGATAAATATGATACCATTTCAAATAATTCTTCTTTCTTTTTGTCAAAAGAAACCTGCAAGAGAGAAAAGGTCGACAATGCTGAAGTTAGCACTTTGTAGGGCTCTTTGATACGTGTGCGTGCGCGCGCGCACACATCTCTCTCTCTCTCTCTCTCTCTCTCTCTCTCTCTCTCTCTTTGTATAAATTAGTTTTTTGAAAGTATATATGAAAATCAGATTTTGCAGGGCTATACATATATAGATGATTTCGTGGGAGTAAACATGTAAATTTCTCTACATTATTTATATTTTAGCTTGCTCACTTATAAAATATTCACAGATGAATAGTATTAACCAAATTGAAAACCAATTGGAAATCATGTATGTTGAAGTTGTCGAACTAATCTGCTTAGTTACTTTTTCCAGCATTAGAGAAATTCAAGTAAGGTAATGAAACAATAATAAGAATACAACCTTGCCATAATCTTCAATTACAGCTCCACTGGTGATTTCCCACAGCTTTACTGCACCAGCAGAGTCCTGTTAAAGAGATGTCTTAAGGAATAACATCCACTGTCCCAGATAATAGTCAGTAGAACTAAAAGTTAAACAGTAAGATGATAGTAAATATCCTAATCACCTTAGTCAGGACATGCCGTCTATTATTCAAGATCTCATGTTGTACAATTACTGGAGATCCTGGAATAGTAAAAGATGATTCTTTATGTACAGGGGCCTGTAATAGAAGATGCAGTCATTGATTAAACAAAACCAACTTCCACACACAAATTTCTTCAGAGGCAAGTGCTTAGCAAACCATTATTGCTTAAATTAAGAAAAAAATCCAACAAAAACTACCGACAGAAGTTTAAATATTGAGTGCAAATGCATAACTCCTCTCTCAAAACCAACAAAGTCTAAATGCATGACTCACAGATGCTGTTCCTTCCGAAGAAGCTGAAGCCTTTGTAGAGGACAAATTCCCTGCTATGAATGAGCCACCTTTTCCAAAGCCCTTCTGAAGATTATGCCCTTCAGCTGGCCACCCTTGTACAGAAGAATCTGTCGTCGCAACCCATATAGTCTCATCTTGTAAGGCCAATTGTAGAATTGAGTGTTCTTTCGTACAAAGGACGAGACTCTCTCTTGTCGACAAATCAGTGAGGCATAACTGAGATATCCAGAATCATGCAGAGATATATTAGGCAGAAAATAGTTTAATCAGCTCTTACATGATAGTAAAACTTTATTATACTCACTGAACGGTCCCTTCCACCACTATAAACATGCGTGAAAGTTGGAGTACTTGCAAGTGCCCAAACTGAATCTGTGTGGACAGCATAAGAATGTATGCAACGCTGTTGACCGAGATCCCATAAGCTGCATCAGAATAAATAATAAACGCATGAGCTAAAAAGCACAGAAAAACACTGGTTTCAGTAAAACTAATGATGCAATAAGACACCACATTTTATTATTATTTTTCATATTCACCTTTGCATGACATTTTTCAAAGAAGAAGAGAAATCGCTTTTTTCAAAATTCCATTTTTTCAATTACATTAAGAGCTCCCAAACTTGTTCTCAAAAGGACAACAGAGTAAGCACAGAGGGTAGAATTTATTACCGTATCATGGAATCGGATGAACCTGATAAACAATACCTGCAAATAGGTATTTAAAAGCAAGTTAGCCTTGTTCGTTTAATGAGAATGCAATTCCCTGATCATTACTGGCAACTACAAACCTTCCAGTGGAATCGAGAAGCAACGTCCTGATGTTATCAGTGTGCCCTCGTAGTTTCATGTTCTTTGAACCAGTTCGTGGGTCCCAAACACGTATGACCTACAGATTACAGGTAAAAGAATGAGAAAAAAAAGATATTATTAAAGGCAAAAGGATGTATTATAGAACAGCATCAGTTGTAACACTAAAAGTCAGTGCACATACCTTCTCAGTTCCACCAGAAACAAGTAAGGTTCCACTTTCATTCATAGCTAGAGCATATACTGACTCCTTGTGACCTTTGGCGGCAACTGGACTATAACCATGTGGTTCAGTGTTATATACAGACGCGTTATTGCTAGTACCGTTACTGTGCGAACTTGCTAAAGGTTGCCTGTTATTTCCATTTGAGTAATCATCTTCCATTGGCTCTACAGACTTAGCAAGTGGGATAACAGCAGCATCAATGTCCCATATAAAGACCTCCCCACCAAGACCTCCAGAGGCAATAATATTACTCTGATAGTTAAGAACAAAACGATCAAGGAGTAAAACAAATAAGAAATAATTAGAGACTATCTTAAAACATTAGAAAGAAAAGAGTGTGAATATAATATTCGGAAGATTACGTTTTTCACAGCTGCTGCAAGACAATTCACATAGTCTGAATGTTGACGAAGAGTACTGGTACAAGCACCATCATACAAGCTATTCCACGTCTGGAGAAAAGAAGCCAGTTTGTAGTGTTACAACAGTCCGTTATTTGAAGTTTTTAGACAGTGTAGCGAGAGAAGAACCTTAAGAGTTGTGTCCGAGGAACAAGAAACTAGAGTGCTACCGGCCAGAACTGCATCATTGACCTGCATAACAAGTTCGCTAATTTTACAAAGAAAAGAAGCACATTACGAAATTTACTAGCAGATGGCATCCAAATTAAATATAAAGTGTAAATCATTTTATGAAAAAATTGAACATTTCCATATAGGACATCTAGAAATTTTAATGACCAGTAAATACGAAAACATATGTCTAAAACAGTCCTTCAAAAGTATGTATTTGCTGGCTCAGAAACAGCTTCTCTGGTAGAGAAGCAGAAGCAAGTTGTTTGGCATTGTAAATATTACAACAGGCTTCTGTTAGAAGAAGAAACAGAATTCTAGGTGCCAAAACATACCTGAAATATAAACTTTCAACTACGGTCTATATGAGAAATGATACAAATGTTTTGACAACATTCTCAGAGTATTTAATATGTCCCAAAAACAATACATACAAATTTAGCCCTCTACGTACAAGTTTGCATATAAGAGGCACATACCATACTCCCTCATATTATTGATGTCATTACGATCCAAACACTATGAAATTAAAGGCACTTAATACCAAATTGCATCCCAGCAGAATAAGCAGACACTTATGATATTATAGCGGTTAGCATAAAACATCAATGTCATTAAGGCTTGTCATGATAAAGTGGCATGAAACTTCAACATGTCAGGATGGCAAGCATAAGCAACGAAAAAAGGTAAAGAGCACCAGAACAATGACAACACATCAATATAAATTTTGAACAGAAAATACAAGTGTAGAACGTATAGGGAAAAAAAAAGATATACCCAGTCAAGATGCGAGTCAAATGTTGCTGAGAAGGTTGGGCCCTCATCTGTGAGAGCCCATCTTTTTAAGGTCCCATCTCGGCTTCCGGTAAAAAGATAATCACAGCAATCAGGAGTCGTACTTTGTAAAAGTGCTAGGCAGTTAACGCCTGCACAGTGCTACAAAAATAGACAATAGTTAAACATACCATATTATCCATAATATGGTATTTAAGCTCAAAATCTTGAAGATTATACAGAATGAAGGTGGAAGTAACCAACATACCTTTGTGTCATCTGCATCATTAAGCACATAGGATAACCGTTTTTCCTTTCGAGGGCGTGTTGAACCAGATGTTGTACTACCACTCCCAACACGCTGCATTGCAAAGGGTACCTGTACAAACAACAACAGAACAATAAATTCTCGTTCCCTTGATAAAAGTACCATCAATGCAACGACTTACGAGATCAAATAAAAAAAAAAGCAATATGAAAGATATCTAATATGATGCACTAATAATATATTTCCCTTTTAAAATAATTATAGAAAGCAGCACATCTATCCTCTTCCGTAATACGTCATAAATTTAAACAATAAAACTACAACACGTTATAATATTTGTGTTCCAACTAGATTTCATTTTAAAAATTACAATTAAGAAATAGCATGAAGCTATTTTAATGTAACGGGAGAGAAAATGATCAAAATCACATGAAAACTAACAATACAACAAAAAATACAGCTATCCGCAAACTAATGTGCTAATTACATTCACAGAATAAACGATGTACAAATACGGTTAGTCGTAAACTAATCATGAAGAAATAATGAAACAAGATAATAGAAGATAGAAGATAATTGAACGATGCAGAACTATTTACGCCATAAAGAAACAGGAGATATGAAATACGAGTATAATTAGTTACTATCGCCGGACTAGATGAAAAGCTCAGAGGCTGATATGATTCACGAGATTTTCTCCATTATATCTCGTGCATTGTCTAAACAATTACTTTTCAAGTGTTCTCAATCGGATTAAAAAAGAGACCGGAACAATCCTACTACATACCAAAGCATCAGATTACTCGAGGAGAAGTAGAATTACTTGTGACAACTTAAAAATCGAAAACTTAGACGACGAAGAACACTACAATGCAAAATTAGGGTAAGTTTAGCAATTTACGTAGTGTTGGCTATTTCAGAGTATACAATTCGTGACCTTCACCATGGAGCGAAACAGAGCGAGAAAGCAAAGGAGTACGAAGAAGCGGTGTAGGGAGAAGGTGAGTGGGAACGCGAGGGTCTGGGTTTTGATGGAGAGAGAGAGAGAAAGGAATCAAGATTGAGGAAGCGACGAGGAGGGAGAAGAGGAGAGAGAGAGGGAGAGAGAGAGAGAATGGGACGGCGCGATCTACGAGACGAACAACAGTAGAACATCCAAGCGCGGGGGGTATTTATTGCGTGAATCTTGTGTATGCGACAAACAGTATCCACCATCTATTGACTCTTCAATTCAATGTCATGCTTCAAATCCAACCGTTGAAACCTATTAACAAAACGAGATCGGTACATGAATGTACGGATAAACCGGGTGCTGACGTATTAATATCTATGTGGGGTGGGGATTGAACTAACTAGGCCGTTTTGGCCCAATTTGGGATACTGGGCCTTTGAATATTCGGTATTGATAAGGCCCAAAAAGACTTTAATTTGGGCCAAATTGGAGCACAATTCTCTACTCTGTACAGGCACGTGCAAAGCACATGCCCGACTATGGACGACACAAAAAAAAAAAAAAAGAAAAGAAAAGGAAAAACCTCTCCGATCTCTTTTTCCATTCCGCGCTCCCATTTCCCGCTCGATCCCCTTCTCCGCTATCTCACTCAAAACCCTAAATCCTCCCCCCAAAATTCGTAGGGAACTCCCGAGGAGAAAATGGCGCTAAAGAAGAAGGGCGACGAGGGCTCGGCGGATGCGAAGAAGCGGAGGCGCGTTGGATTCGCGAATATTGGTAAAAACCAGTTTAGAGGACATTAATCCTTTTTGATCCCTCCAACGCTCGTTCTCCTTCCTCCGATCGTTTTCGAGTGTGTTGTTTTGTAATAATCTGTAATTTTTTTCATGTGTAGTTCATGATTTATCCTTTCGAGCCACAAAGTTGTGGAATTTGGAGTTTTATTGTTGCATTTGGATGGTTTTTTTTCGTTCTATAAGGAAAACTAGTTGCCTTTAAGCGATGTAGTTCACCTGATTGTTATTTTATTTACCCTTGACTTTTGCCTTGCAAAGTCATTTTGCTACGGATTTGCTTTTCTCTCGCTTCCTCGTTGTTATGTGCTACCTTATAGTTTAATGAAATGATTTTTACTTCAAATTCTTTATTTTCCTTTGATTTGTAGATAGCGGAGTCGAGGCGAACGAGTGCATCAAAGTTTTCCTTGGTATGAGGTTCTCTCCTTGTTGTTACTTATTCTGCAACAATTTTTCTAACTTATATTATGCTTATCTCTTAGGATTGTGAAGATGTGGAATTTTGAAATAGTGGCATGATTAAATGTTGTCACTTTCTACTTACTATGCTAATATTATCTTGCTTATGGTTATTCTAATTGATATTTTAGGAAGGGTAGAGAGGCGGTTAGTGAGAAAAATCAGTTCTGTTATCTTATTTGTTGCAAATCTTTTTGCGTTGTCTAAGCACTGATACCATTTTTCACCTTATAGCTAGCTAAAGATTGTTCAACTAATTTGCATTTTGTATTTGGCTTCCCTTCAGTAAAGAATCAAGATGAAGTGGGTGTACCAAGCAGCACTTGTATTGATCCTGTTGACCTTAATCAATTCTTTGGTGAAGATGGCAAGATATATGGTTATAAGAACCTAAAGGTGAGCACAATTTTGATATTTTACTATTAAAAATGCTCGTGTAGCTTATGACATTTCTAGCCGGTGCATCCTTTTCTTACTTAATCCCTTGTTATACCAGCTGAGCTGTTCTATTCTATCTATATATTGAGTGTCTGAACTACTGGGTACTCAGGAAGTGGATTCTTGTGGGTAGTTCTTCTGTTGCAATGAGATCATGGATGATGAACTTAGCCTTTGAAAATTGAAACACACGTGGGTGCAGCTGTAGTTAGCTTTACCTGACTCGTCTTGCTTATATATTCGTTCCTGTTTATATTATGGCTTTCCGACATCTTGATTTGACCCAACCAAACCTTGCTCTATGCAATCCTGTTCTAAGTGAGCTAAGTATCAAGACTAGTTGACAGAAATGCGAATACCTGATCAACCTTCTGGATTTCTCATCACACCTCCTAAGAAGATTTATGAGTATAATATAGTAAAAGATTTTTGTTCATAACATGGATGAAGGTTGTTGAAATAGTATTGAATAGCTTGTTATGCCAGAAGATGTAGAGTGTAATAACAGTAATTTAGCAATATTCTCCTAAATTTACTGGATAAGTTTGGTAGTTCTTGTTCTTGTCTTGTCCTGGGAGAGTGTCCCACTTCCCCCATTTGAAAGCATTAATCCACTATTTGTTGGAAATTGAGAAAAAATGGTATAAGAGATCTTATTCTCCTTTTGGTTGTTACATTTTGGCCTCTAGTTTTTTCTTTCTTTTTTTTGGTTGCAAACTTGGGACTCATTAGCCTTTTATCTACTTTGCCATGGATGATTTAAGCATGACCGCGTAAGTTTGTTTGTTTGGCTGATGTGAGTACTACGCTTTGTTACGATTCAAGTGTAACTGATTATTTATTTTATTTTTATGACTAATATGACCTCTATGCCACCTTACCTAATACCTTAGAATTTATATATTTCCTAATAACTTCTTAAAATCTCCTTTGTCTTTCGTCTTTGCTTATTGTGCTTTTTAGTTTTAACATTTTTATGTGTGAAGACTGAAGATGGATGTGGACATATATGTATGCTTATGTGTCGTTTTCCTATAATAAATATGAAACTATGAAACCCTCTGAACATCATTTTGTGTTTGTAGATTATTGCAAGAAATATAGCAAGATGTATCAAATACTGTCTATTGTCGCAAATGTGTAAACAAAACAAAAGCCTTTTTCTATTCAGCTGTTTCTCTATCTCTCTCTCTCTCTCTCTCTCTCTCTCTCTCTCTCTTTCTCTCTCTTCGATGTGTTCTTGTACATTGATAATTTATACTGCTGCCTTTTTACGCAGATCAATGTGTGGTTGAGTATCATATCATTTCATGCTCATGCTGAGATTTCGTTTGAGAGCACAGGTGATGTAAGTATTGTTGACCAAATTGCAAGTGTATGGAGTACCATTCATAGAATCCATTAATCTTATGTGTTAAGTTTGTTTTTCTACAAGTTCAAGTATTCAAATCGACCTAAATGAGCATGGAAAGCTGCTTTTAGCATTTTAGATGCTGATGCATGCTAATAATAATGTGTATCCTGTAGAAACTGCTACTAGCATATGCCTTGTTTATTTTCTTTTATTGAACACTTTAACTGCTATGAGTATTCTTATAGGGTGGAAAAGGTATCACTGATTTGAAACCTGCCCTTCAGGTAATCTATTTTTATCTTTGCAGTTGGTTATTGCAGTTGTAATACTCTTTTCTCTTAATTAAATTCTTGTCTGAACAGAACATTTTTGGGGAATCTCTGTTAGAGAAAGAAGAATTTCTTCAAACCTTCTCAAGGGAATGCTATTATATCAGGTACTGATTTGTTGAAATGCATGGATTATATTGCTATTTTTCCTTGTCTCATCAGAATCTTTTTTTTTTTTTTTTTCTTCTTTATATCTGATTTCACCGGTCTCAGAAATATCACATCAAACGGAACAGTCATTTGCACCGATACCTTCAAGGAGGAAGTTCATGCTTCTGACACACATTTGGACGCCGAAAGTCCTACAGTTGAGGTGTTAGTTATTCACAAGCTCTGGAATCTGAATTTAGCTATCTCTGTTTTATAAATGAGTATCTATTTCCTCACTCTCAATGTATTAAATAATGCATTATGGTTTATCTTTCACCATGTGCTCTTTTTAACCTCCTTGTATAGAATTTTATTGCTCTCGTGACTTTTACTTTTTCTTTTATAGATTATTCCATCAAATTCTTATTTGATCAAGTTATTGGACAAGCCATAATATTTTCTTCTATTTGAGTTCTTTTTAGTAGTATCTTTCCTTGCATTGTGATCCGTAAGTATTAAATGACACTTCTTGTCTCATGTCTCATCGTTTCAGATTGTTCGCATGAAACTGCAGAATGAGCCTGCCGGTTTGCTTTACAGTCGTCTGGTGCCCCTCGTACTCCTGCTCGTTGAAGGTTTTTACAAATATTCTACTGCCTTTTATGCATTAAAATTTTCATTTCTGTACTCTATCCGCAATTATGTATTTTGAAGAACAAAATAACATGGTAGTTTTTATGATTAGGTGGAAGCCCTGTTGATGTCACTGATCCAAAGTGGGAAATATTTTTGGTAGTGAAGAAGATATCAGCTTCATCAAACAACTGCATTCACCAATTGCTAGGGTTTGCAACTGTTTATCGCTTCTATCATTACCCTGATAGTTCCCGATTGCGAATCAGCCAGGTTAGTTCTCCAATATGTTAAGCTTATGATACAACTGATATTTTGTTTATTATATTAGCATTATTTTGCATTGAATTGAGACGAGCTTTTGAATTTATCTTCGTGATCATGAGGTCCATTGATAAATGGACTGTAACAAACTTTTGCTTTTAATTTGGTTATTACTGAAACAAATCTAATTCCTGACCCATAATTAAAATAGGAAATTTTGCATATATACCTCTGCAAATATGACACCCCTACCAGGGATTCCTATGCAAAACTGTTAAATATGCCCCTGGCAGGTGGATGAATGCAAAAATTACTGTTTTTAGGGTAATGCACGAAAAGCCAACGTCGAAAGACTATTAATGCATTTTCACATATTTACAGGCTGGTATATATGCAAAAAACCCAATGAACACATGTGAATTGATTCTGCTCGAATATTCTGCTCATGTTTCTTATTCTTTTCTTAGATATTGGTGTTACCGCCTTATCAGAATCAGGGCCATGGTCGGCATCTTCTTGAGGCCGTGAATTCTGTTGCATCATCCGAGAATGTGTACGACATTACAGTCGAAGAGCCATCTGAATATCTTCAATATCTCCGTATATTCATCGACACTCTCCGCCTTCAGAGTTTTGAACCGACCAAACTGGCCGTAAATACCGTCATCGCCTTTCTAAAAGAAGTAAATTTGTCGAAAAGAGCTCAAAAATCAAAGATGGGCCCACCATCCGGCCTAATTGAGATTGCCCGCCAAAAGCTGAAGATCAACAAGAAGCAGTTCCTTAGATGCTGGGAGGTCCTTGTTTATCTAAACCTCGACCCTCGAAATCCAAGGTGCATGCAGAATTTTAGGACATGCATTGAGGACCGTGTTAAAGGGGAGATACTCGATAAGGATGCCGAGAGTAACGGGAAACGGCTTATTGAAGTGCCTACTGAGTACGACAATGACATTAGTTTTGTCGTGGTGTGGTCGCGGGATGGGGGAGAAGGGGACAGCTTGGAGGGTGAGGTTGGGGGCGACCGAAAGGCGCAGGAGCAGCAGCTGAATGAGTTGGTTGAAAAGGAAATGGAGGATATTGCTGAGATTGCTAAAAAGGTCTCTTCACCTTGCAAGAGTGAAGAGAAACAGATGTGACAACGCTAGAATCCGAAGATTTGCTAAACAAGAAAAGTGGGTTGCCTTTTTTTTAAAACTTTCCTGCATCCTAATGGTTGATTCTTGGATTGTAAATTGTAACTGTATGAGTAAAAACTGGAGGATGAGAGAATATCTGGCTAAGACATCATGAGAGGGCAGTGGAGGGTTTCAGGTTTTGAAAGAAAATATATTTGTCGTTCAGAGTTGAGAGTAACCTTGTCATCTTGATGCTAAGAAGGCTCTTACAATATTAGGAAAAACGTTTTGGATACTCCTTTTTATGAAGTTAGTTAGCTACCTGGTCTTGAATTGCTATGCCGACTTCAGAGTTTGTTTGTTTTTTTGCTTTTTGTTCTGTTTTTTTTTTTTTTTTTTTTTTTTTGCTATAGTGTGTTTCTGGTTCACTCGATTCATTTTTCCGTTGGCTAGCTTGATGCAACGATGATTCCTGTTTGGAAGTGTATTTCCCATAGATTAAGTTTTTTTTTCCAACTAAGTAATAATAATATTTTTTTGGGTTAAGATGAGTATCAAATTAGGCGAGAGAAATTCCTTCCATTAGGACACCAATTGTTTGATCTTGTCAACTGCCAAAAGAGGGTCAGCATTAGTCGTTCTAAAAATAACACTGTTCCTTACATTCCAAATTATCCATTAGCAGGTAGGCCTATCAATCTAATTCGAGTTGGCAGCGCACTGTTCCTTGCTATCCACCTATCCCAAACAAATCTCACATCGTCCTCTAAAATCTTCAACTGAATTCCTTTCAAAGTCATCACAATCAGAAATCTATTAAAGACGCATTGCGTGAATAAATGATCTATTGTTTCCTCTTCGATTCCGCAAAGTACGCATGATGGATTTTCTGTCTATTTTTTTTTTTTTACTTTATTATTTATTTACGTTTTGACTGAGATCTATTATCTCACCCTTGTTGTTTAATTCATCTCTCTAATGAATGAAGCAGGTAGCATGCTATCTTAAAAAAAAAAAGAAAAAAAAGATGATTATCAAATTTGAACTTCCATTTTTGTTGAGTAGAAGCGTATCTCTATTTTCTTCTAGTTTAGGCCTAAATGTCACCCTTTTTTTTTGGTCTATGCATGCGACTTAGAAATATATAGGCAGTTCCTGAATCTAATGCGCAATTCTGTTGGATTAGAAATACCGCAGTTTGAACTTTGACCTCTTTACCAGAATAAAATAAGACCGAATGGTTCAAAACGTCATAGCATTAGCTAATACAGCTTCGACTAAGTGCAATTCATTCCATTACCCCTAAACCCTTAAATTTAATTTTAAAAAATCATCTTAATCTTAAATTTAAAATTGAACCTAGTATAAAGTTCCTGCTTGAATTCACGTAAACACGAAAACATATTCAGGTATCGTTGACGTCAGAATAATATAAACCTGTCTAATTATTTCAATATTTCCATGGCGAATATGGAGCCAATTGGATTTTTTTTTAATTCTTAACAAAAATAAAAACAATTGGTAAAGCCTCTACGCAGACTATTGCACCGATGTGTAGATTGGTCTAAATATAGAAACTCTTGCTATTTACTTCTATTATATAATTTGTTGATACGTTGGCATATATAATATAAACAATTTAAACTAATTCACTTGTACATTTTAAGAATCCACGGATGATTTTCTAGAAACCGAAAGGTTGAAATATCAAAATTCTAGAGAAATTCCGTGAATTCAAAAGAAGGGTTCGAAGCGCAGTTTAGTCAATAAATCCGGACGCAGGCGACAATTCAACCAACCAACTTAAACTCAATTTATTATCCTGCATCTTTTTCAACTTCTAGATGAGCACAATCCCTTGTCAATCCTCCTGCATGTGGTTGTGATGTAGGAATTCTCTCTTTCCTGTAATTAAAATTTCAAGAGAATATTCCTGAAATATAATCTACTTGCAGCGTAAGCAAAGCCAATTATTCTCTCTCTTCTACATATTCTAGAAGATTTTGGCTTGCGTAATAATCAAAATGAAAAAAGAAAAGTTAATTGCATCATGGGATTCCGACTTTAATTTATTCGGCTTTTTATTTTGGTCTCAATCATTTATTTGGTTTAGTCGGATTTCAAACCTTTAGCCCCCGTTTGGTTTGGGATTAAGGGGGGATAAGGGGGTTATCTCCCCTTTATCCCCAAACAAGAAAAAAAGAAGGATGGGTTTACTAACCCACCCCTTAACGGATTATTCCGAAATAACCCGTTAAGGGGTGGGTTAGTAAACCCACCCCTTTCCCTAGAATAAGGGGTGCCCACCCTTTTTTTAATTTTTAAATTCAATTTTAAAATTTAAATTTATTTTTTATAAATTTATAATTTTAAATTTTAAATTTTAAATTTTAAATTTTAAAATAAAATTTTAAATTTTAATTTAAAATTTCTAAATTTTAAATTTCTAAATTTTAATTTTAAATATATATTGTAATTTTTTAAAATTTTAAAATTAAAAATTTTATATTTTTTAATTTTAATTTGTTCTTAAATTTGAAATTGAAATTTAAAATTTAGAACTTTTAATTTTCAAATTTGAGTTTTTAAAATTTAAATTTAAATTTTTTATTTTTAAAATTTAAGAATTATATATTGAAATTTAATATTTTGTATATAAAAATTACAAATTTAAATTTAAATATAATAAATGGGCAATATTATTATTTTCTATTTATAATTATCCATTATTCTCTTATTCCACCATAACAAATCAAACGATATTTTTCTTATCCTCGAAAATAATCTAATTTTCATCCAAACGTAAAATTCGTCTAATCCCGACTTATCCCTGCACTTAATCCTATCCCTAGAATAGACAATTCTTACTTATCCCCGAACCAAACGAAGCCTTATTATTTATTTTTTTAAAAGTTTCTACCATTTGTAATGAGCTACCACGCCTGTACCAAAACTTTGCAGCATGGTAATTTATAATAATGTTAGCAATATTTATAATATTCTAATTTTAATTAAAGGTAAAAATTGGAGACCAATAGTGCAACTAATCCTAATAAAAAAATGAAATAGTACAAATTAACCCTAATAAAAAATGAAAATTGCAGCGCGGGTCGGGCACAGCGCCCGCCCGCGACGCGCGGGCCAGCCAGTGGCTGCCCCTTTTCCTTTTTTCCTTTTATCTTTGTTGGCGCACAAAGCAAAAATTAAAAAAATACAACATATGTAATTTTTTTAATACACAAAGCAGGAAAAAAATTATGAAAAAACATACAACAGATGTGATTTTTTTTTGTTTGTTTGTATGTTTCGTGATCAACATGCAAGAAAACTAAATCTAATTTAGTTTTTCTCCATTTTTTTAAATAATAAAAAAGTTCATAGAAAAACGAATAAAAAATTATAAAATAAATCTATATAAAAATTGATCAGCAAAGCATGCATTCAAAACAAGCATCACAGGTATGATCATAAAGCGAAAACAAACAAAACAGTTCTGATATCAATTGTTGGAATTAGAGAAGAGTGGAAACTTACAAACTGAATAGCCAACGTATCCAGAAATCAGTATCGCTAGAGAGAACGTAGAGAGGAGAAGGAAGAAATCTTTATTTTCTCGTATATTTTCGTAGTTACAAAATTTAAAAAAAAAGATGCCGTATTTATAGATTATCGATACTCCTTAAAATATCCTTATTATCGTATAGAGATTAGGATTAGAATATCTGTTAAGATATTTATTACGAGATAATTCATTTTTATTCTTAACCTATTATGATAAATTTCAATCCGCATCTTATGTGGATCGGGTTGAATTTAAACGGGCCAACGTGAACACACCACGTGACGATAATTTTCATTAAGTTTCTACCATCACTGTTAACTCTGGAACGAGCTACCATGTAAGCACCAAACTTTGCAACATGAGAAGTAGAATTTTTATTTTTTCTACATTTTTTTCTTCTTTATTTTTATTTGTTTTTTTTTGTTTTCGTTGCCTTCAATATTTTTCGAGGCCGCGTTGCCTCAATTCATGTAGCTAAATTCATCTGCTAAATGAATGAAGCGGATAGCGTGCTATCTTTTTCTAAAAAAAAAAAAATTCCTTTCTAAAAACCGTAGTAGTAACATTTCTGGAACGAACTACTTTTTTTAATAGAGTTAACAACTAATTTTGACAGTAGGCTAAAGAACTTACCTCTAAGGACCTATTTGAAAAACTTAAAAAGTTTGGGAGGATCAATTATCGTAGACTTTTTGGAGACCGCGCGTTCAAAAACCGCGGGATCGCCAACCCCTGCTTTTAATTTCTAAGTTTTTCTTCGTCCCCTCTCCCCGCGTTCAAAAACCTTCGCTCGTACGTCATAAAATTAAAAAAACCACTCTACACTAATCACAAAAGTCTACGAAAATTCGCCACCCGTTTTTTTCTCTCGTACCCATTATTACCTCAATCTCTATTAAATATTACCTCCTCTTTCCCCTCCTCCTCCTCCTCCTCCTTCTCCGCATACTAAAACCCTAGAAGGGTTCCTCTCCTTTGGATTCCTCGGAAACTTAGATCGAGATGGGGATTGAGGACGAATCGCTTTATAAGATCGTTAGAGGCGACTTTGGGTACGTCCTCGAAGACGTTCCCCACCTCGCCGATTACCTCTCCGATCTCCCCGTGAGTCAGATGCTGCGTTTGTTCGATTTTGGATCTGTTTCTTCTTTTTTCTGGTGATTTTTGTGATGTTTTTTGCAGTTTTTTTTTTCCTAACATTTGATAGTTTAATTGCTGTGCAACACTGGATATTTTTTGTAAGATATGTGGTATAGAGTTGGTAATAGGAAAAAGGGGGGGGAAACTGGAATGCTAAGTTAAGATGATGCACTAAATAGAAAAAATGAGGAGCGAAGAGAGGAGAAATCGCTGGGGCGTAACATCAAATTGATCTGTGCATGAATATGCTATAGTGCTGTGTTGTCGTGATTAAATATGTATCTTTTGGAGATCAATTGTTTCGGATAAATCTTTGTACTTTTTCTATAAAGTAAACCATTCTTGTCAAAGCAATTCTAGTTTTGTAGCTGATCTCAAGTATTGCTACATAAATGTTTCGCTTAGCAACATAAATGTTTGTTTAGTAACTATTTAAGTTCATTTCTTCATAGTTGTACTTGAAATGGTTTGGTGATCTTTCTTTGCAGACTTATCGGAATCCGCTCGAAGATAATGCATCTTATGCAGCAGTCAGGTGCGCTTGCTTGTTCCATCTGTGATCACAAATTTTGTTTATCTATGTTAAGTCAGCATGTAATGATGTTTGTTTTGCAGCATGATTTAAGTGTTAAATTCTGAATGACTAATGATTTTCTTCTTACCAGGCAATACCATATTCACGAAGACGACACAATCACCAAGAAGGTTACTTTTCTTTTTTACTATGGCGTTTCTCCAACTAGCGATACCTTTTGTTTTACAAGTGTCCTTATTGCCATATCTTTATTTCACCGACTGTTTTTCTGGACAGATTGTTGTTCAGAAGGACAGCCCACGGGGGCCGCACTTTAGGCGCGCCGGGCCCGGAAAGAGGGTAAGTTGCTTTGAAACATGTTCCCGCAATGCTGTATCGCCGTGCCTAACCTAGACTAATGCAAAGCGTTGCATATTATTCAGGTGTATTTTCAATCAGATGAGGTGCGTGCTTGCATCGTAACTTGTGGAGGGCTTTGCCCAGGGCTCAACACGCTAATTCGGGAATTAGTTTGTGGTTTGTCCCACATGTACGGTGTTGATCAAGTACTTGGAATAGGGGTGAGGGATCTAAGACTTTTGGTTTCGAACTTTTTATTTACTGGGTTTCAAACTTAACTTTCTGTGCGTTGGTTCACGGCAAGTGTATAATTACGTGCTCTCTTTACTTGATCATAAGGACAACCATGCTGCTGTTTGTCGCGTTGACCATGTGACTTTAACATCTTTGCATTATGATTTACAGAGTTCAATTGAGATGCTCTGATTTTACCTTTTTTATTTTGTTTGCAATCTGATTTTGTACCTTTGAATCCAGCAACAAATTAACTGGCACGGGAGAAAACATACCAAAATTTCGAAGTGAGACAAGAAAAACAGCTCTCTTTTTTTATTATTAGATCACAACATTTGGTGCTTCCGTAGAAAATACATTTTATGACTCAACTGGCAGACAGATTATGGAGTTCGCTGCATGTGTTTATATTTCATACTGGTCATTGCTTTGACTTTTCTGATCTGTTGTGTATATAGGGTGGATACAGGGGATTCTATGCTCGAAATACTATAACCTTGACACCGAAGAGTGTAAATGACATTCACAAGCGTGGTGGCACCATTCTTGGCACATCGACTGGTGGTCATGACCCTATAAAATTAGTAGACAGTATTCAGGATCGTGGGATTAATCAGGTAAGAAGGCACCGAAAAAAAAAAAAAAACCATAATATCTGATTTTGTTACTTGCATATCATGGCCGGCTCTAGCATTCAAAAAATACCTGAGTGTGTGTTTGTGTTCTCACTCCAGGTCTACATAATAGGAGGAAATGGAACGCAAAGAGGTGCCTCTGTCATCTTTCAGGTAATTACAGTTGGGAGATGAAAAATGCTATGCTTTATACTTAGATCGCAGATTGACATACATAACTATAGACCAAGATATGCCTAAATGAATTTCATTAAAGTTTAAGGACCATGAGATTCTTGTCCTATGTGGTCTTCTGCTTGTATTGTGATCCCTAATAGATAACAATGAATTTAACCTCTCTTTACAAGGATGGGAAAATGATATGATTAGCTTCTAGCTGCTGATACATAAACTGAACCAGGAGATTCTCAACTATAGATTCCTTTTGCTTGCTTCTGTAATTCTGTTGATCTCCAGAAAAGCTAATAAGTTATCTGCTGAAGTTTGTATAAAGTAACTAACTAGAGCACTTGCAACTGAAGGAAATTCGAAGACGTGGGCTCAAAGTTGCTGTTTGTGGAATTCCCAAGTCGATAGATAATGACGTTGCGGTACTTCCTCCTATTTAGTTCTTCTGTTCCTATTTCGATAAGTCATGTGTCTGAAATAGTTTAACTAATGTTCAAATTTCTGGGTTTTTTTTTGGCCATTGGTTCAGGTAATTGACAAGTCCTTTGGTTTTGATACTGCTGTGGAGGAGGCCCAGCGCGCCATTAATGCAGCACATGTGGAAGCAGAGAGTGGCGAGAATGGCATAGGCGTTGTGAAGCTCATGGGTCGCTTTAGTGGTTAGTTTTCCAAAAATTTTTGGGTTGAAATACCTCAAGTTGAGAAACAAATTGTACTTTAGTCTCCGACATTTGAACCCGTTTTAAGCCTTCATGCAGTTTTTCTTTACAGAAATAAATGTTCTAGTATTGTTAGTTTATTCATCCTTTGATTTTTCTATCATGTTCTCAAATTCAACTAATAACTGCTGTTAGCGACATCTTACCTCACTTTTAACAAGCTACACTGATGCAGGTTTCATAGCAATGTATGCTACTCTTGCTAGCCGAGATGTGGTGAGTGTCGAGTATCCAAATGTTGGCTAAGTTGATTATATATTAGCAATTATATTTTTCCTGAGTTTTTTTTTTTCCTTTTGAAATTTTAGCCAAAAAACTCATTTTCAAGGTGATAACTGTTTCTGTCCCTTTCCTGTAGGACTGTTGCTTGATTCCAGAATCACCTTTTTATCTGGAAGGGAAAGGTGGGCTTCTTGAATTTATAGAAAAGCGGCTTAAAGAGAATGGGCACATGGTTCTTGTGGTTGCCGAAGGTGCAGGACAAAAACTAATTGAAGCATCTATGAAATGCATAGACAACAAAGATGCTTCTGCAAACTTGCAGCTTCCTGATGTTGGGATGTGGTTATCTCAGAAGATAAAGGTAGAACAACAAACTCTCTTATAACATTTTTCTTTTTTATTAAAAAAATAATACTTTTATTTTTTATTTTCTTCATATAGGATTACTTCAAAAGCAGAAAGATGCTGATAAATCTCAAATACATAGGTATGCTACTTGGTTTTGGCTTCTTTTGTCATCCAGTTCTTTGTAAATTGCCAAATAAAATTTGTGATCATCTAATTATGTCATCACAATTTCTAAATTTTTGTTGGCAGATCCGACATACATGATTCGTGCGATTCCTAGTAATGCTTCAGACAATGTACTGTGCACGCTTCAGGCTCATTGTGCCATTCATGGTACAATGGCAGGATATACTGGTTTCACCGTGGGGCTAATTAACGGCAGAAATAGTTTTATACCATTTCATGTAAGTATAAACTACTTTTCAGTCTTTAGTGATAAATTTGGAGATTATTTAACAGATATCCTGTAGCAACTGTGACTTTTTATTTCATGTTCAATCATTTTTAATTCTATGTAGTAGCATAGTTCTGAACATTACACAAAAATGGACTCATTTGCGTCCGACCAACCATCAAAACAACTTTTTTTTTGTAACAATACTAAGTAATTCTTGGATAAGACAGTTCCTTAGACTTTCGAAAAGCTTGGCTATAATGATGGCAAAAGGACTGATGAACCTATCGTATGTAGTTGGGACATAAGGCACTATTCTTGTTTCACTAGCATATTAACAAGCTCAGAAACCATTGACTATGGTTCCGTACATTTTAGGATTTCGATGAATTAGTCACAGTGATAAAACACTTCAGTAATAACACTAAATTTCTTGCCATACTCCTATTATTTAGCTTAATCTTTTGTCTTATATTTGTCTTGTGACCTCAGAGGGTGACTCGATCACGAAACAAGGTATCAATAACTGACCGGATGTGGGGAAGGCTACTTATGTCAACTAACCAACCAATTTTTCTAAGCCCCAGTGACATCGAGGAGGCAAAGGAGCCCGAGGAGAACATAATATCTGGTAATTTGATAGCAACAGAATTCGCACCATGATTATCCAGTTTGAGTTTAATCCCCAACATTTACATTTATGTTTTCCTAACCTTCGCATTTCGTCGTAATCCTACCTATCAAAAGCTGTCATGCTATGCGACTTTTAGAATTTCTCATATGCTGCTGATTCAGTTGGCATTTTCATCTAAATTAATCTAGAAGTCTAAAAAAGTGCATGAATAAGACAAATTTCAAATGTTAGGGACCAATTATAACATTTGAAAGGTTGTGGACCGAATTGAAACTGTGCAAGAAGTTGGGACCCTGGTGCCGTGTAACCTTTTGGCAGCCAACTTTGAATCATGCTCATTTTCTTTCTCAGTTTCTAACATGTTATATTTCTTGTATTTAAATTCTTTTTGCTGTATCTGAACATGTAGACACGGATCCTTTATTATCACCATCATCTCCTGCACTCCGACAACACTAAGATCCGTTCAGCCAAGGCGGCGAACGCCTGTAAGAGAAACCTAAGCTGGAAATCACTGTTGAGAAATCAGATGTTTCTGCCGCCGCATCGCTGGGGCTTCAACCTTATCGACGGCCTGGATCATCAGGATCGAGCCCTGGGCCTTGGTCGTCTCTTATCAATAAACAGGACGAGTGAACCAATACAATCTCGTAGGAAGTGCAGTTGTTTGTTTGTCTGTTTGTTTGTTTTGTTTTGTTTTTTTAATCTCGCAGAGAAGTTATAAACTTGTGCAAGTATTGTGTGTAAAGAATATCTGGACGTCCATTCAGTGTGGTGGTTAAGATTTGCCCTAAATGATAGGAATAATGCTAAAGGATAAAGCGGAATATATTTTCTTATCAGACATTTTAAGATCTTCGTGCGGTGAGATTTCTTTTTCATAGAACTTATGTGCTGTAAACTAGCGTCTATTGTCTTAATTCCTTTGTGTTTCTATACATTTTGTCACATTAAAAATTTTATTAGGTTTCACGGATATACGGGATACGATATGGACACGGTTAGTAATATATAAAATATTTATCATCTTATATCTTATATTATACATGGATAAATAAAAATAAAATAAAAAATATGCATATATTTTTTAATGTGATGTGTTATGGATCAGCTCCATGGTATGCCTATATTGGATACGAGTTCGATACGGACATGCATGTGTCAGATATGAATATGCGAGACTTATAGAAGTATTCCTAATATATAAAAAATTTATCAAATTTAATGGCTCTGTTGGTTAACGCTCTAGCTTTATTCGCTAAAAAGTAATTAAATTTGAAGAAATCACTGGTGAATTCCAAAAACCCGCAATTATTTGGACTAAAAAAATCACTTTGCACAAAATTACCTGTTGGGGGGTCTATTTCAAAATTGCCTATAGTTAAGGGGTTGGAGCATTTCTATGCTAAGAATGGCATTAAAAAAAAAGGGGTCAATAATGACTAGACTTGGCAATCTCTATCCATACTCGCGGGTTATCGATAAATTTACAAGTATGAATATTATTTTTTAATCCAAAAAATTATGAGTAAAATATGTGGGTAATTGGGTATCCGTTAAATTGTGGATATTTTGGCAACCCGCATGTGCCCATGAGTACCCACAAATATTTTTTAATTAAACTTTTTTTTTTGTCTATTCATTTCAAAAAAATTTAAACCTAATTGCTACTCCTGTCTTTTTTTCGGCTGTGGCCGCCTATCCTACCACGCCGCTTCTCCCTACTATCTTTCGGCGGCCCAACTTACATGTATATTATTATTTATAGAGTCTGACTGGGATACTATCGATAGCACCAAGGACTTGGTGCTATCGGATTTTCCACCGTTAGATTTAATCCTTTGATTATTTTTATCCATTAGATTATACTATTCAACTAACCACCCACTCAACCCTAGGGGGCCCACATCATCATAACCGCACATTTCTCAATCCAAGGGCTAAAAAACTAATAGTACCAATAGCTTGGTGCTATTGATAGTATTTCAGCATAGTTCTTATTTATATTATATTATAATATTTTAAACAATAAATTATATTATAATTTATGTATTTTGCGAAAGTAGAAAAGCAAAAAAAAAAAAAAAAAATTTCTTGGGGATAATCCGCATATCCATCCATCCGCCTAAGGTATGACTAAAAATATAGACTACCAAAAAATATGCGAATAAAATTTTACTCGTATCTGTATAATCTACTTGTATAATAATTCACCCGTTTGCTGGGTCTAATAATGACCCAGTGAGCTGTGAGCCAATATTTTCCGTTAGTTTTTTTCTCTGCGTCTCTCCTGTTGTGTTCGATGAAGGGACACTAAAGTAGAGGGGAAGAGGGGAGAAGAGAGGAGGAGCAAGGGAGAAGAAGGAGAGAGGAGAGGAGAGGAGAGGAGAGGAGAGGGGGGGAGAAGGATGGGGATCCGGTTCGTAGTGCTGGTGAACAAGCAGGGGCAGACGCGGCTGGCCCAGTACTACTGCGACCACATGACCGTCTCCGAGCGCCGCGCCCTCGAGGCCGAGATCGTCCGCAAGTGCCTCGCCCGCACCGACCACCAGGTCCCCTAACCCTAACCCTAACCCTAATCTCCCCCTAATCTCTCTCTCCCCCTCCCTCCATTTCTAGATCCATCCCCCCCGAACAATTCAATTCCCTTCCCTCAGATCTATCGCCCTTTCTCTTACTCCGCTTAAATCTCTCTCTCTCTCTCTCTCTCTCCTAGTTTCTCAATTTTTATTATAGCATTTGGACCTACTTTTTTGGGGGAATTCCTTTACCAAAATCATGGTTTCTGATGCGGCGCAGTGCTCCTTCGTTGAGCATCGGAACTACAAGATAGTGTACAGGCGCTACGCGTCGCTGTTTTTCCTGGTCGGAGTCGACAACGACGAGGTACGAAACTCCACGCCGTTCATCGATTATGCCCCCCTATATGATCTTTTATTTTGCTAGCGTACAGATCTGGTAAACATTTGCTCGGATGGTAAGCATAGAGTTGTGTGCTTGTGTGCTGGTGATCTGTTTGATTGATGATTTTGGTTTTGGTGTGTTTGCTTGTTTGATTAAAGACCCTCTATTCTGAGAATAAACGAAAAATCATGCGCAGAATTTATCGGCACCACCGCCACGATTGTGCGGAGATCACAATGGAATCTTCTCGTTCTCTTTAAAAAAAAGAAGAAAAGGTCGCAATCTCTACATTATGCTTTTAAAGATCATCAGTTGAAAGAAGGATAAGATCTTGGCACTGAGCTGCTAAAGTGTTCTAGTACTCAACATCATCTAAATGCCACAGATGGGAAGTTAATGAGGCCTTTTTAGGTCGGATCACATAAATCTTCTGGCATTGATGTCCTGTGGCAAACCCGCCTATTGAATGTCAGGGCCTTGTCTGTTAATACTGGCGCCTTTCGCTTGTGCAATTTGAGAATAAATCAGTAGCACGACCTTCTGAAAGATCAATGGGGAAGAGACAGACCTTGATTATCAATTTCATACTACGTATTTATATCCGAGCCTCAATGATAGTTTTTGAGCTTTATTACTAATCCATTATTTTTACATGTGAATTATGTTTGTGCACATCAATCTTATTGACTATCTTATGTTTGTGGTAAGATCATTAGCATTTGTTGACTGATCCTCATTTATGATTAGACATCCTGATAGGTTTCGAAAGTTTGCTTTGCCCACATGATTTATGTAATTATTAAGTAGTGAAAGTCTAATTGGAAGTTCAACTCACATAATTGCTGTTATCATTTCCTCCACAGAATGAGCTAGCAACCTTGGAATTCATACATCTCTTGGTAGAAACTTTAGATTGCCATTTCGGAAATGTGGTAAGTTTTCCTTTCCTTGTCCTTGTTGTAGAGACAATTAATCCTTTCTTCTTCTTCTTCTTCTTTTTCTAACTTCTTTATCCTTGAATCATGCTAGTGCGAACTTGATATCATGTTACATCTTGAGAAGGCGCACTTCATCTTGGAAGAGATGGTCATGAACGGCTGCATCGTTGAAACGAATAAATCAAGTATTTTGGCACCAATCCAGCTGATGGACAAAGCTTCTTAGCTCTCTTAGGGATTTTCTCCTGCTGTTCTTTCACATTACATCAGTTTTTGCTTCATGCATGCGTTTCCCTTTCCCTTTCTCCTTTGCGGTTACTTGCGTTGCACTGAGATTGATCTTTGTGGTCATCATTGTTTGTTTTCAGTAATTATCCGTTATAGATATTGCTGTAAAAATATTGGGATTTTTTTTTTAATTTTGTGAACCTGGCCCCCATACTGGAAGGAACTAATAGCTTCACCAATGCAAGAAGTACGAGCTCCTAATTTAAGGAAATGTGGGGCCTGCGGAAAAAAAAAAAATGTGGGAGCCTCCCTAATAAACCGTTTAACAACTGTGTGCATTGTATGTGATAAACCAGCGGATTGGGCCTTCTGACCTTCTCCCTGTGGAGGCTCGCATGTAAGTTAACTTTTGCTCGGTACTCGAACCCAACCTCTCGGTCGGCTTCCGAATATGCGTGCGAGAGACTGTTTGGGTCAAAAGATGCCACATTCCATCTCAAATGCAGAAACATGTCAATCTGTTCCATCATTAAAGCCATGTTCCATGTAAAGATCAGGAAAAGATTTGTGCATAAGCCACATCGATGATCGCGAGGCAACAGCAAACATCTGTTGAATAGCAGGGTTTTAACATTTTCTGAAGAAACGTTCAACAGCCATTACACCAACAAAAGATTGACATGAGATCTCTGGAGTCATACACAAATAGAAGGAATGTCGATAGGTTGAATGAGAGAAAGAAAAACTGCATTATACAACATTCGGAATCAATATAAGCGACAGGAATAGAGTGTTGGCAGGTGAATAAAGAATATAAAGGAAGATGAACCATCAATAAATCTCATTTGAAACTTCCGAACTGCTGTTTGCCGAGGGTTGAAAATTTCTCGCTCCCACCGGTCGCCGTTGAAGATGAAATGCCGGACATGCCCCATCCGGTTCCCGTGCCCATGGCTCTCCCCATGAATGCGGAAGCGGGAAGCCCTTTTTCCTTCTCATCTGATCCATCACTAAGGCCTCCTACAATCCCTATATCTGCGAGGTTTACCTTCTTGGCTGCATCTCAAAATAAAAGACAAAAAAATGAACCCGCCAAATTTATCAATTCAATCATAACTCGCATCCTAAAACTAAAACCGGGAAAGAAGAATAAGCCTTCGAGTATAAAGAACTTATATTAGTACTGAGTGAATAGAGACTCACGAGCAGCTATATTCAGATCGATCAGCCCACGACTCAAAGAGTCAGCCCATATCCCAGACTTGACCTGGAAAGTATCCTTCTTTGCGGTTGATTTAGATGCTGCTGACGAGGTCTGATCCAACTTGTTACTTGCTGATTCAGCGCTTGAAATAAAGGGATCAAAAGTGGATGGTGCTAAAGGTGTTTGGTTCACATCACCGAGACTTGGTGTGGAACTATGTAAAGGTTCTGTGGTAGCTGGTACTGTTGAGGAAGCGAAGGCACCAAATGGGTCAGATCCCTCAAAATTGTTCAATGGGATTGCCGCAAAGGGGTCAAAAGTTTCGGTATTTGCGGGTTCAGAAATGGAAGTCTTTGTCTCAAAGGATAAGTTTGAGTTCGGTGCAGCGCTGAATTCTGTCTTTGAAGGAAATGCAGCGGGAAAGGAAGGCTGGCCAGCAAAGAGATCGACATGGCTCTGCAGCGTCATTTTGGTAGAGATATGCAATGTTAGCATAAACAATTAACGGAACTTATTACAGTTCTGTAGAAATACTGACATTAAACAGCAGGAAAAAAAAAAAATGTTGAAGAAAATTTATTTGGTTCTCTCTCTTTTCACATCCAATTTATTCATTTTCCAGTATCACCATAGTATAGGTATGAAACATATTTGGTTCTTACTTTTCTCACTCCTTTCATGGACTTGGTTTAGTTATCAGGTCATGCAAGAATATCAATTGGATTTACATGTGATCTCTGAATTTTTGATGAATCACGATTTAGTCCCGATTTTTTTCTTTTTTCCCTGAAACTTATGATAGTTCTAGCCTTACCTGAGCGTTAGAATCTGCGGATGCTTCTGTATTTGCTGCAGCTGACTGGAAGGCTGCATCAGCAAATAGATCAGCCTCAGGTGCAGAAGCAGAACTGTTTATTTCCGTTGCAGTAGAAATAGGTACATCAATGAAGTCATCCATCAAGCTTGGTCCAAAGAGATCCACCTGATTAGAGCTTGTATTTTCTAATCCTATGTAGATAAGATACTGATCAGAAGCTTATCACAAAATCAGTCAAACTCATAATACAAATAAAGATACAGTTTACTATAGGTAGCTAAAATATCATTACAGTTTTTCTAGCAAGTAATAGAATATCATTAAATTATGCATATGAAAGTTTAAGACAATGTGTTGATCCTGATTTCCCAGTAGTGAAATTAATGGAATAATGCACCAAAATAATAAACTAGGACGACTAATTTAAACAAAAGATGAGCTCCTTACAGTTGAGCAACTTATAGGTAAAGGAAAGGCAGTTTAGAGAAACAGATACTGATATACCAAATTGAATGATGCAAGTTTTGATTATATACCATAACAAGGCTGTTCTTCTTAAGAGTTTTAAGCTGCTAAATGTTTACCATCACTAAGATCTCGAGTTATTTAGTTAAAAATATCACAACCAATTTATTGTATGGATGTTTGGTCCCAGAAAGATCACATTCCATCTAAACATTAAAAAGTATTGTTATGCCACTTCACTAACGCAAACGAACCAGAAACAGGTAATTCACACACTCTTTTTTTAACCTATCTTCTTTTTTGTTGGTTTTACACAGATACATGGCAAGTTGTTTAACTTGAAATTGTAATAATGTCCAGCATATTACTTGACTGACCAAGCACCAGTTCATAACTGAAAAGCGCTCACCAGCTGTAGATGATCCACGCGGATCAAAGTCATCAAAATCATCTTCATCAGAAGCAGGCTTGGCACTTGGGATTTTAGGCGGACCAAGACCTGGCTTATTCAATGGCTTTGAAGAATTGGATGGTAAAGGAACTTCATCACTATCATTTAGAGACGCACAAAAAAAAACATTAGTACCATAAAGAAAATTAACTTTACTTCGTTTAAAGCACAAAGGACGCAAATAAAGTTAGCTCAGGCATTGTTTCAACATTTCAACATCATGGCAGGAATAACTAATAATCCAGGTCTAAGATCCACATCCACATTTTGAGACTTATGCAGAGAAGATCCTTTTTCATCTGCATCAATCATACTGTCATTCCACCAAGTTGGCATGCTTATCTCAGAGGTGGCAAAGTTTCCCACTTATTTTTGGCTGACATAATTTCATCTCAAAGAAATTCTAAAATGTAGTCGCGGACATAAAAATGATTTATAGTTTACCCTAATCTTTTCTTAATTCCTCAAAAAGATCTGTCTTTACCGTACAGTAACATGGTAGCTATACAAATCAAGGTTACCTGCCGCGGAGTGTCACTCCCTTCTTTAACTTAGTACCTCCAGTTTCATTAGAGATACTTTCATTTGACTTCTGACGGTCCTTACTTCTACGAGTTGACTTGGTTTCCTTAGCACCCTGCTCTACGGTTGTGTAATTGTCTTTGAAGGAGTCGGCTTCTTTTGACCCACTTAAGCTTCCATAACGGTCGCTAGAACTATAGCTGCTGCTGCTGCTGCTTCCATATGAGGCTGAACTTGATTTATATGTGATTCCGGTTGAGGATAGTCCAAAGAACCTGAGTGCAGTGTAATTACAACGTTAAAGAATTGGTTTCACTTTTCATTCAGAAATACAACAAAACAGAAAGGATTTTTAACAAAAAAGGAGACAGCCATCATAAAGAATTATTACAAAGGGTCTTACTTGTCACGGGTTGCAGCAGCTTTCTCTCTGGCTGCTTTAATTTTTTCCTTGTCATTCACAATATTCATAATTGTTTCAACCTTCTTCCTTACATTAATTCCGACATCCTTTCCATTAGGTTCGACATACTCAAATTTTGAGAGTACCTTAACATACACACACACGAAAAAAAAGAAGAGAATGTTTATCAGCACATAAATCTCATCTGATAAGATAAAAAATAATTTTTCATATAAGACAAAAGAAAGCATACTGAAATTTCAGAACTATGCTCAAGAATGTCATCAACTGCACGCTCAGATCCATTTGCTATCAAATACTCAACGACAGTCAATGCCTGGGGAAAAAAGAATTATCATAAAGATGACAAATGTTGAGCCTTGAAAGGTCTGAAGTTTAGACAGAACGATTAGAAATAACTAGCAGCATAAAAAACAGCTCGTTTATCACCTTGTAGACATGACGCCAATTTGGACCGGTATCAGTTAGTCTTGTCCACAGGACATTCATTACCATTTGGCACTCAGTGCTGCATTCAAATAAAGTAAAGACAGTTAAGGGGCATTAATTATAGCATTACATTTGCCATAGAGAAGCTCGTAACAAGTAGAGGTTAAGCTTACAATTTTTTGGTGGCCTGAGCAAGCTCTGATAAAGCAGATCCATGGGGACCCCAAGGCTCATCATTTGTCGCATCGAGAACCTGAATTCCATATTGTTGATTAATATAAGGAAAGCAATTAAATAATCACCAGAAGAAAAAAAATTTATGAATGCAGAACTTCGTACACGTATCGAGTGATTCAAATTTATCATCCAGTTGTTCGTATTGTAACACTTACCATCCCCAAATTCATGTTCCAATTTCCCATTAAGAGTTGTTGGCTTGTAGCTAAATTTTGTTAAAGTTGACCACAAGACACCCAATGGCTCATAGAAACATTTTAGATAAAGATTTGGTTGCTTAACATCATGGATCCTCCTTAATTACAGTAATTTCATGACCCAATAGATTGTCGTGTACTCAATTTTAACCATATTTAAAAGGCAACTCGTAATGAGATGACAGGAAAATCAACCTCAGAGTGACCAAGTGTCAATTAGAAACAAAGAATATTAAGTGAAATCAGGATTATCCCATAAGAGTTTAAAATTAAATCGACCATAAACCTGTGAGGATTAAGCAAAACTTTATCTAGCAATGACTCCATTAAGGCAGCTGAAAATGAGTAATCAATATGCTACAACATCATACTTACATGTTACAACTAGTCTTACAATAATACACGTTTTACATACAACTAGAAAAATATATGTTTTTAATTGCACTCAATTTCCCCCATGCATCATGGAGAATGTTCTTCCACTACAAACAGTGTTTGAAAAGGCGCGCCTCAGGCGCGCGCCTCAGCGCCTAGGCTCAAGGCGCGGACCTCAGCGCCTCAGGGAGCGAGGCACGCGCCTCAGACGCGCTTCGTGATATTTACATTTAATGGGTCTAGGGTTTGGATTTCCTGGTCATAAATTTTTTTCAATAAATTCTAAAATATTAAGAAATAAAAAAAATTCTTAATCTGAACGCTTTCTTCCCCAATGGCAACAAGCAGCAACGGTGATAATATGTATACATGTGATTTCTTTAATTTTTTTATATTTATTTTATTTTTGTATAACTATTTTTAAATTTTTAACGCAAAACATCCGTTTAAAGTAGGCTTTTTGAGAGTATTTAATTTTTATTAGATGTGCGCCTCACCTTCTTGAGGCGCACGCCTCGTGGTGCGCCTCGCACCTAGGCTCTAGAAGGCTTTTGCGCCTTGCGCCTTTTCAAACACTGACTACAAAAGCATCTGAATGAGAAAGTGGATCTCACAGTTCAAATGTACCGATGGAGCAATCTGAACTCCACCACCACAGCTAACTAGCCAAATCTGAAACCACTATTTCCACAACATTTTAAGCGATAATAGTTTTTTCGTTGCTCGCATCAAATCAAATTAAATGATCAAACTCATGAATCAAAAGTTATCTCCAAATTTGCCTTCGTAGCCACTATGATGAGATCTGATATTCCAGATCTTCCATAAACAAATTAAAAATAAGAAATATGAACAACAATAACAGTAATAACAACACAACACAAAAAATAAGATCGAGTTATGAAAAAATAAGAATACTAACCTTCTGTTCGATCTCCGGGACCTTGAGCACTCTAAGATTGACCTCTCTCTTTCTGAAAACAAAAACGATCACGGATCTCATAGATCTGAGTCGATCGAGAGCGAAATGTAGTCACATCGAAATCAAAATACTCACATATCACGAACAGTTTCGTTGAAAACCTTCATGAAATCCATTGATGGAGCGATCGGGGATGAGATCTCGCCTCTCGGCTCTTCGAATCGGAAGCGATGCGGATGCGAACTACTACTCCCCTTGAGATCGCAATATCCCGTGGAATTTGGGGACGAGAGAGGATAACTAGGGTTAGATCCGAAGAAGCTCGCGCTGTAATCGTCGCAACAGAGATGAATCAATAGTGACGATGATTGGAGATTAAACTCTGGAGGAGGGGGGGCTACGAGACTCTGTCGGGGGTGGTGGGATCAGGTCGTTTCTCTCTGGGTTAAAAGAAAAAATGCACGGAAGACCCCGAACTATATGCAATTTTGATTTTTTTGGTTTTCCCTTTTTTTTCTCTCAATTATTGCTTTTTTTTTATTAGAATTATTTCACTCTCTGCATTTTAAATTTGACTGAATTAAATATGAATCTGTTGAAGTTTAAAGTTGAATTCAGATTGATTAGAATCGGTTTCGATACAAGTTGAGTTCACTAGTACTAATTGTTTTATCACAAACTTTTTATTTTAACTGTTTCAAAATAAAAATTTTCAACAAAGCATCTCTTTCCTTTCTAACTCCAGACTTAAAATAAATCTTCCGGTAAGAACCATAATTTACCATTGTGATTCTTATCCTAGAAGGTTTTCTGGGTAGTAGAGGTTCGAAATCTCGCACGCGCATATTTACGGGATTCAGTTCTCAGATCTTTTTGGATACTAATATATTTTTTGAAAGAGAAAGGTAGCACGCTACTCGCTTTGTTTATTTCTTTTCAGAAATAAACTTAGCTAGAAATGTGAATCAATTAGAATTCGAACTCGGGACTTCGGGTACCAACCACCAAGCCTTTTGCCACTTGCGCTAGGGACGGTCGGTTTTTGGATACTAATATTAGGTTTGTTTGGAATGGGGTTGATTATGGGGCCTATATAGATAATGATTTAAACAACAACGCCAAGCAACAGCAGGCAAAAAAAAAAAAAAAAAAAAAAGGCCAGGGAGGGCCGGTTTCCCACGGCCCGGCCCGAAATACTGGGCTGATACCGGGCTACCGATAGGACTTGGGCTTTTTGGGCCAGGCCTGAGACCTTTCAATAGTTGGCTGCACATTGATTGAACCGGACCGGATTAGGCTTTTAATAGCTGGGCCCGAGCCTGTTTTGTTTATTTTCCAATGTCGAAGGATTATATTGCCTCTCACAAAGCAGGTCTGGCGTTGAGTTCGATAAGTCGTTTGATTTTAACACCAAAACAAATAAAAAAAAGTGTTTAAATTTAATTTTCAGAATGTATGAGTTACATCAAAATAAATAACGAAAAAATAACTACACTTTAGAAAAACTTCACACCACTACACTTGAGTTACGTTGAATCTAGAGTTTCACCAATCCAAACGCTTCCTTAGTTAACCAGTTTTTTTGGCCCCTTCTCTATGAAACTAAAACTAGAATTGTTTTGAAATATTCTTTTTTTCATAATTATCAACTCAATCAAAACTAAACTGGTTTGAAGGGAAAAAAAAAAAGAATCATCCAGACTATTAGTAATTGTAAGTTTTACCCACCAAGTTTTCGAAATCAGGACAAAAATTTGGTGGGCACCATCCCCAAACTATTAGTTTGGGGATGGTGCCGACGGGCGCCGTGTGGCACATCCCACGGCGCCCATCCTACCCAAAAAAAATATATGTGCCCTGCGTTTTAGAGAGAGAGAGAAAGTAACAGGGGAAAGGGGATGGGCGCCGTGGGATGTGCCACACGGCGCCCATCGGACACCATGCCCAAACTAATTAGTTTGGGTATTTAGTTTGGGCATGGTGCCCACCAACTTTTTTTTGAGAGAAAAATAGCATGCTATCCGCTTCATTCATTGAATTGATGAATTAGACTACATGAATGATGCAACTTTGGGCCTACAAAGTGGCGACGGCGACGACGAAAAAAAAAAAAAAAAAATTGTCCTCGAAAGTGCCCACCAAATTTTTGTCCTCGAAATCCAAACCCTTTCAAACTGACCTCAAATGTCATATCACCACTAGTAATGTCGCCCTATTTAATATGCCATTTCAAATTTCTGTAAGATATTATATGAAAACTATGCTTAACTCAAAAATCGCACGGATTTGGCTGTTGTATGTTGTATTTGCGCTGACTCAAATGTGAGCACAAAATTTCTTTCCTTAATCCTATTACGTATGTAAATTAAGTTTCATAATTTTACCTATCATTTTCGTTTGAGAAGAAAGTCTACTATGTAGCAGTAACATCATACTATTTATAAAAAATTAATTATATCTATTTTTTTGAGATAAAAATAAAATTTAAAAATTTAAAAATTATAATAGAATGGATAAATTTTAGAAATACATTGTGATAGACTGAAAACATCGTATCAGTAGTATAATTGTCATATTTTTAGACTTTTTTTTTGATTGGACAACTGTGTTTTTGTATATGGCTGTGCCTTTTTATAACCGTACCAATTTTTAAATGATAGTACATGATTTGTTGAATATAGGTTTAGTTCTGGTCGAGTACAAAAGAGGAATTTTCTGACGGATTTTTGCGATATCTCAGCCGCATCTCTTGATGGGCTATAACGCGTCTTATCCTTTTACCATCATTGACTTAGAAGTCATTAATGAATCACACATCCACTTGGCTACTTGCATGCATGATATCTATATCTATATATATATATATATATTAAATATATTATTTCTTAATATCAACGCATCAATAATATGGACTCCTCAAAGTGCCACGTTACCATCTGGACAAGAGCCAATATTGAAGCGCCATGTATCAGAAGAAAAAATTGGACACACCGGGTGCGTCGTAAACCAACTCATATTTATATAAATATATTATTCTTCAATACCATCACATCAACAATATGGGCTCCTCAAAGTGCCACGTCGCCACTTGGACAAGAGCCAATGTTGAAGTGCCATATGTCGGAAGGAAAAATTGGACGCATCAGGTGCGTCGTAAACCAACTCTAAAAATATTTTAACCAATTGGAGCTTGCCAATTGTGCAATAAAATATTTTGGATGTACCGATGCATCGTAAACCGACTCTAAAATGTATATCATGATTGAATTTATAATAAAAGTTATTAGAATAATTTAATCTTTCAAATACTAAAAATTAAGAAAATATAATATTGTTAATCTTAAAATTTTTAAATTGGCTGAAATATTATCTACCCGCAGCGAAGCGCGGGCCCTACTAGTATTATCGTATTCTTGTGTGCCTAATCAATCGAACTTTAGCTGTGCACCGTTTATTTTATTTTTTAATTTTTAACTATGTAGATCCTTAATTACATAGCAACACTGTCTAAAATAAAGAGCGATTAATCAAGAGTACTTTAGTTAGGTCCTAACCCTCTAAGTTTCTTATAATGTACTTCAACAAGATGCAGATTTGTGCGTCGGTAGTGTGTATGAAATTTTTGCACACCGATGATATTATCGTCCATCCAAAAGATAAGCTAAAGCAGGACTTACAGTTGAGATCAATCTTGCTTTTTTGATAGACAACGATATTGCGCACGTACAAGATTTTCCTATATATCAATCTTTGCAAGAATCTGTGTCAACCAGACTAAACTTTCGCAGGATAGTAATTAATTAGTACTTCAGCTTTTCAGACTCGGGTTTTATGGTGCATCTACAGCTAGTGACACTCCAATCCTAATCTAATCCCGACATATCTCTTGTTTTGAATGTGCTATTGAAGGAAAACATATAAATGAGAATTTGTGCGCCTAACTCTGGCCCCATTATTCCTGAAATTTAGTGTAAGACTTGTAGCCCGTTGTTTGAATCTTTTCGCCTTCAATTTCCTTCCTATGTACCAATTGTACTCTATATTCAACATCCTTAACTATTCACTAGAAACGGATTAGATTGTAAGATACTTCTAACTAAGTCGAAGTGTAGTAACTATATGTAATCCTTTGGATCTTATACGATTTACATATAGTATATAAATGTAAGTTTCAAATTAATTTAATCTACGGGAGAGTTGATTGTCCTTAATAATTAAGGACAAAAGAGTATGTCTCTTCTTAGTTCTATTCCATCACGAGTTCTTTAATCTTCTTCTCTTCCCTTGCGTTCTCTATCTCATAGATCGAACCAATCAAGTACAACTAATGTAAGCTGGTAGATACAAGGACATTCTTGCACAATCAGTGAGCATTTATTTATATATATTTTATTTTTAGACGTGATGATTAATTAGCGGGTCAACAAGTGAGCTTGTGAAGTTAAAAAGTCATAGAACCTCGATAAGATGTACCAAAAGTCAGAGTCAACTCGCACTCCCCATGTGATGATATCTCCCTACACTCGTTGACCGAATTATTTAACTCAGAGACCAAGCTGGCACTATTCCATCTAGTAAGAATCGCCTCTCCCTAACACAACAGCAAACACCGGCCCCTGGAAGGTATCCACGTGTCGATCTCCGATTGGCCAGCATGGGGAAATGCCGTTTTTGGGAGCACGATTGGTTAGGTGACGCCGACGTGGCATTCTCGTTGCATGGTGATGGAGGTGATGACGTAAGCGAGAATGAGAGGTGGATTAGTGAAGACGCATAATTTGCGATGGAGTGTGAGTATTATTATTATTATTATTTATTATTATAAGTTGTCGTCGTAGCTAGTCTCAGAGGGAGGAGAACGTGAAGAGGGGATTGAATGTTTGGATCAATTTGTCCATTGAGGGAACACTTCCTCGCGTCGACACCGATGACGGTGTTCTTGTGGTGTTTTGTTTTCCTGAGCTTTTCGAGCTTTGCAGTTCGCGTTCAAGGCCAGTTTGATTCTCTAGGTAATTGGTTTTATGTATACAATGCTGGCATTCTTACTCTCTCATTTTCATTTTAAAGTTCTCATATGCGTTTTAGAAGTTAATTAGATCATATTAATGTGGAATATATATTAATTCCTGTTGTATATATTTTTTTTTTTTTTTTTTTCACAAATGGTTGCTATACTTTATCGTGGTTGTCCAAATAAGTTGAGTGAGCTTAATCGCTGATTGATCAAGAGTTTCAGAAGTCATTTCTAGCATTTTTAGGATACTTCGGCAGTTGAGTCCATAGTGAGTTTTCTTGTGTTTTTTTGACAGTAATACACATATCCTAATAAGAAAAATAGAGCCTATGTAATTAGACATGGATGGTAGTTTTTTTTAAGAAACAAACATGGAAGAATTTCTTACAAAGAAAAACTATACTTTTATGTTAAACTTGAAGCAGCGAAGATGTCGCTGGATTTAGGGGTCTTAAACTCAAGTACTCTCATTTTGAGGAGATATATGCAAAAAATGTCATAGCAACTTATCAGGGTTTACATCTTGTTAACAATTTATGCAATGAAAAGTGCAAGTGCGGAGTAGTAAAAAGCTTGTAGTTGCATGTCCCTTAATGCATAATTTAACTTAACCACTTTGAAATCTTTAAATACCTCACAAAGTGTTGATTTGCAGGTTTCATCAGTATCGATTGCGGTGTCCCCGAAAACTCTAGCTATGCAGACTCCACCACCACGATACCATATACCTCCGACTTCGGATTCACCGACACTGGAGTAAACCACAACATATCCGCAGAGTACCTTACGCCCGGGCTCTCCCGACGTTACTGGAACTTACGAAGTTACCCGACGGGAACCCGAAATTGCTACACCTTGAGATCACTAGTAGTGGGACTGAAGTATCTAATCAGAGCAGGGTTCATGTACGGGAACTACGACGGGCTGAATAAGCTCCCGATATTCGATCTCTATCTCGGGGTTAATTTTTGGAAAACAGTGAATATCTCCGATCCGGGTTCGGGGACGTTGATAGAAGTGATCACGGTCGCGCCGGACGAGTTTATGCAGGTGTGTTTGGTGAATACCGGGGATGGGATTCCTTTTATATCCGTGCTCGATCTCAGGCCGCTTAAGAACATTCTTTATCCGGCCGTTAATGATACACAATCTCTGGTTTTGTACCGGCGACTCAATTTGGGGCCAACGAACGATGTGGTATTCAGGTTGGTAGGGCCTTTCATGCTTTTACATGAACTAAAGCTTGCTTTAATTTGCAATCGGTTATGAAATTAGAAATTGTGAGTTTTGATTTCTGAAAAACTCTTTCAAACAAAAAAATAGTGTGTTTTTCTTTTAGAAATAAACTTAGTTGCAAATGTGAATCAACTAGGATTCGAACTTGGAATCTCGGGTACCAACTACCATACCTTTTGCCACTTGCGCTAGGGACGGTCGGTAAAATGTATATAAACTTTTCAAAGAGTTGAGACTAGTTCACGCATTATGGTCTAGCACGGGCAGGCTTAGTTGTGCGTGTTTGGTTGCATGTTCGGTACGATTTTTTTTTTTTTTTTGAGAGAGAAAGGTAGCATGCTACCCGCTTCGTTTATTTTAAAAATAAACTTAGCTAGAAATGTGAATCAACTAGGATTCGAACTCAGGACCTCGGATACCAACCACCAAGTCCTTTGCCATTTGCACTAAGGACGGTCAGTGTTTGGCACGATTTTGTTCCGATACTGCAGTCGTCAGTGTGATTTCGCGTTCAACTATGAGAAAACTAAGAATTTGAGAATCCACAAACGAGCAGTGCAGGCAAATTTGCTCTGATCTGCTCAATCCAATCTGGCTGATGTGGTCAGTTTGGACTAGACTATTGAAACGAATTTTAAAAACTTTCGAGCTGAATCCCAGATCAATCAAATTTAGAGCTCATTTCGTTCATTAAAATATAAAGAATTTAATTGTTAAAATAAAAAAATATATAAATATCTGCTTATATTAAAAAAGAAAAAATGCGACTGGGAAGCAGGTATCCGGACGACGCGCACGACCGGATATGGATCCCGTGGAGCAACGTGCCGTTCTGGACGGAGCTGTCGACGAACTCGACGGTGCAGAACATCGCGAACGACCACTTCGAGGCGCCCTCGGCCGTGCTGCAGACGGCCGCCGTGCCCGCCAACTCCTCCGCCCTGGAGTTCTACTGGGACTCCGCCGACGCCGGCGCCACCTCCCCCAACGCCGCGACCCCCCCGCAGTTCTACGCCGTCCTGCACTTCTCCGAGCTGCTGCTCCTGCCCGCCAACGCCGCCCGGCAGTTCAACATCTTCCTCAACGGCAAGCTCTGGTACGGCCTCCCCTTCACCCCCGAGTACCTCTTATCCGACGCCGTCTACGCCACCAACGCCGTTGGCGGCTACCGCCGCTACAACGTCTCCATCAACGCCACCGCCAATTCCACCCTCCCCCCGCTCCTCAACGCCGTCGAGGTCTTCTCCGTCATGCGCGTCGCCGACCTCGCCACCGACGCCGCCGACGGTACTGCAGTATATTCAATTTCTCCCTGTTCAATTTATCAACTATGAAAATACTGTTATCTTATGCAAAAGTGAGATTTTGAGTTTCAAAAGCAGAAGCTCCAATTTAGTATGTTTCGAATTTGCCGCGGAAAGAAGTTGCTGAAAATATACTAATATGATGTTTTGTTTCTAAGCATTCTTTTTGGACAGTAGACTTAGCATTTTTCTCTTTCTAATAATATTACTCGGACAAGGCCCTTAGCGATGTTAAATATAAAAATATATAAATACCGTTCTCTAACAGCTTAAACTTTTTAGAATACAACAGTTCATTCACATGGTATCAGAGCAGGAGGTTCTGAGTTCGAGTCACGCCATGCTCCTAGCATTATTAATTTTGGGCCTTGCAAAAAGTTTCCGGTCTAGACGTGAGGAGAGTGTTAAATATAAAAATATATAAACACTGTTCTCTAACAGTTTAAGCTTTTAGAGTACAACGGTTGTTTTACAAGCGAATAGTCGAAGTTTGGAAAGAACAATTGATGTAGGGTTGATTAGATAATATATACATTCTAGTAAGGTAGAGAGGGAAACAAGAGCTGGTAGGGCTTAGGGAAACATTTGAGTAGAATCTAAAACATAATTTTTTTTTCTTTTCTTTTCCTTAATCTTTCATCAGTTGCTGCTATCACGGCGGTCAAGCAAACGTATCAAGTTAAGAGAAACTGGATGGGCGATCCGTGTGCTCCAAAATCTTTTGCCTGGGATGGGTTGAATTGTAGTTACGCCATCTCTAGTCCTCCACGGATAACAACTCTGTAAGTTTCCTCAGTAGAAAATCGCAACTTATCTGATAAACCATTCTTTCATAAAATTGGTAATACAACACTGCTCTTGACACCTTTTACTGAACTTCTCTTGTTTTTTGTTTCTTGGAAGTAATCTACAATCCAGCGGATTGAATGGAGGAATAGCAACCTCTTTCGCCAGTCTTAAAGCACTTCAGTACCTGTAAGTTTTTCTATATTTGTTACTTCAATTATTTCTTACTGCAAAAAAGAAAAGAATTTGTCGGACAACAATTTGACATGAACTTGGAGAGTCTTTATTATTTGTTGATTGACAATTCCCGTTAATACAGGGATTTGTCGCACAACAATTTGACAGGGTCCATACCTGATGCTTTATCAGAGTTATCGTCACTTGTATTCCTGTAAGCATTCTTGTTTTTTTTTTGGTGATTTAGAAAGTCTGTAACATATTTTTGTAGGTTTAATTTTCCCTGGCTTCTTGCAGAGATTTGACATATAACCAACTAAACGGATCAATTCCCGCTGGCCTACTTAAAAAATCACAAGATGGGTCACTTACCTTAAGGTTTAAATTTTCTTTAGTTTTACTGCTCCTTTTGAATTACGTTTCAGCTAGAATGATATCGTCAAACTGTGTTTTCTTTTTTCCATCTATCAAAGAGGTTTCCTTTTTTTTTTTTAAAGATTTCTCGCTCTTCTTCTTCATCTTTTCAAGCTTACACTAACTAAGCTCGACTAACTCTATGGTCTTTTTAATGCTAGAGTTGGAAATAATTTAAATCTTTGTAACAACGGTGATTCATGTGGGCTCACAAAATCAAAGAAGAGTACACCGACGGCTGTTATCGTGATTGTTCCAATAGTTGTGGTGGTGCTACTGGTGGCAGTGATACTAGTAATGTGCAGAATAAGGAAACAAAGAGGTAACTTTAATTGACGTAAAATCCTTTCTTGTGCATTCTCCTAAACACCAGATATAATGAGCGAGATTAGCGACCGTAGTACATCCATTATTGATCATCTTACGTGTTGATATGCTTTTCTTGAAGGCTTAGCAACAGGCAACTCTGTGAAGCCGCAGAATGAAGAAAATTACTCCAGAAGGGAAAACAATAATGAGGACCATTCGTTGCAATTTGAGAACAGGCAGTTTATGTACAAGGAGTTAGAGATGATAACGAATTACTTTGAGCGAGAAATAGGCAGAGGAGGATTCGGGAAGGTCTATGATGGCTTCTTGGAGAACGGTACTCAAGTTGCGGTGAAGATGCGCTCTCAGTCATCTCATCAAGGAGTTAAAGAATTTCTCTGTGAGGTAATCAATTTTAATCAACTTAGCTCAGGTTTTTGGTTAAAAAAAGGATCAAACTGAACTGAATATGTCATGAAACCAAAACAATAGCAAAAGAAACCTAATTGAACCAAGATGAAAAATATCGGTATGGTTTACACAGGTTGGATTTCAGCTGTCTTACCGGGCTTTGGTTTAGGTTTAATATGGTTTTGCTCATCGATTTCCTATCTAATGACTGCGATGTTTATAATCTGCAACCATTTAGGTTGTATCTACATCTTATTATTGTCAATCTATTCCAGAAAAGTTATAATTTGGTATAATATGGAGCATATTAACCATCATCTCTTCTGCTCTGCGTAACTTAGTTGAAGAATTTTGAGATTTCTTTATTTATTGTGTTGGCGCAAGATTACTGTTGGTATACACTCTCCTCAAACTTAGATGCTTCTTAATACACATCTGACAGCATTCTGAATTCTATTACAGGCCCAGCACTTAACAAGGGTTCATCACAAGAACCTGGTTTCGCTGATTGGCTACTGCAAGGATGGAGACTACTTGGGACTTGTTTATGAGTACATGGCCGAAGGGACCCTCCAAGAACATCTGAGAGGTTTGTGAATTTTAAATTTGTTAAATATTTTGTGGTTGCGATCAAGCTGATTCAACGGGCTGTTGTTGATCATCTTTGACAGGTAGAACTTCTGGAGCTAGACCTTTGACATGGGGACAGCGGCTCCGAATTGCACTTGAATCTGCTCAAGGTCTTGTAGTAACATATAGTCTTCTTTTTTTTCTTTTTCTTTGAAGAGTTTAACACAATAGTCTTTAATAAGTAGTTAAATATAGTAGAATATAGTAGAATAGCCGTTAAATACAGTTGAAAAGTGGGCATAGCAGTTAAATATAGTGGAATAGCCGTTAAGTTTAATGGAGTCTCTAATTCACCTGGCAGACAAATATCAAAGATTAGTGAAAGTTGAAGGGGTGTCAATAAATAACTTTTTTTTTTTAAAAGGTTATGAAGGCTATTTCAAAATGGCCTATTATTAAGTTGACGGGGCCTCCATACATTTTTACCTAAGTTTCGTGTGACAATCTTGTCTCATTATTTACGTATATTGGTCTGCAGGGCTGGAGTATTTGCACAAGGGATGCAAGCCTCCACTAATTCACAGAGATGTGAAGACCAATAACATACTCTTAACCGCAAATCTAGAGGCCAAGATAGCTGATTTTGGGTTGTCCCGGGCATTCAACAACGATACTAGCACATCAGAATCCACACCCACAGCAGTGGTCGGCACCCCAGGATACATAGATCCTGAGTATGTCCCGCTACACCCCTCGTTTGTTCTTTTTCCTGCTTCTACTTAGATTTGTAGCTATTTTTTTTTCTCCCGAAGAAATACTTAAATTGGTAGCATGTATGTCAAATTTTGGGTTGATTACAGATGTAACCTCCGAATTTTGACTTGATTTCAAATTTTGTCCTCAGATTCTAAATTGTAAACAGAAGCACTTCAGTCCCTGAAATTTGTTGTGTTAAAATTGGGAACTCTAGGATGAAGCTGAAATAGGAATCAAACATGAGGGACTAAATTGTCAAACTGAAACTCTGAGGACAACATCGATATCAAGTTAAAATTTTGGGACTTAGTTGTTATAACTGTAAATTCAGGGACGAAATTGAAATCTGGTTCAACGTCAAGGACTAGATAGTGCGGCTACTGTATTCAACTTTTCTGTAACAGTTTTCTATAATCCGCATTTTACTGCTGTATGAAGATCAAAAGCATCCTACTATATGTATCGTCAGGTATCATAACACATTCCATCCAAGTGAGAAGACCGATGTTTACAGCTTCGGCGTGGTTCTCCTGGAGGTCACAACGGGCCAACCCCCCATTCTGCCCGGTTCCGATGGTGTCCACATAGTCCAATGGGTTCGCCAAAGGCTTGCTAGAGGGAACATAGAGGGTGTTGTAGATTCAAGAATGCGAGGAGAGTACGATATAAACTCGGTCTGGAAGGTTGCAGACGTGGCGTTGAAGTGCACCGCGCAATCCTCGAGCCAGAGGCCGCTGATGCCGGAAGTCGTGATGCAGCTGAAAGAAAGCTTGGAATTGGAAGAAGCTAGTGGCAGGAGCCACAACTTCTACTCAGGAAGCACTAATCCGTATTCGAGGAGCGAAAACTTCTATACAGAAGCTAGTGATGTTAGCCAGAACAGTGCTTTCGAAGTGGAAAATGTGGTGAAAGTATCAGTAAGTGGTCCGGCGGCACGATGAGATCAATTCACCTTTTTGTCCTTCCCATTATTCTTCCTTCTGTGTGTAGTTTTCCGTAAGGTATTCGAAAACGAGAATAACATGTTTGAACTTGATCTCCTGTTGAGTATGCTTTGAAGCCTGTGGTTTCTTTTTAGAGTATAGGTATGGTGTGTTATTTTCCGAATTGTAAACATGTCCTGTTTCTTGTATACTGATGATCCTGAGTTATCATGTGTAAAAGTTTTAAGTGGTCTTTTTCTTTCTAGTACTTAACTTTCCAGTCCAAAATCAACTTACCTGGATGCATAGGGTCATTCTCCAATATCTCTCTCCTCAGATAAATGTTGTTTATGTCAATAAATCACGCACTAACTGTGGTTTACTAAAAAAAACAATTTTGATCATCAAAAAATTAAATCTCGATTATAAACTCTAAATTGACTTGCAACTAATGTCAAACTTCCCTTAACAAGTTAAACCTAGTCCCTGAGTTTTCAAATTATGGCCTTAACATGTTGTCCATCAAATAAAATAGGCATGACTAATCTTTAAATTCTTACCATTCAAACTAAAAATAGAAACAGTTGTCATGGATTTTATTGTTAATATAAGTTTGACTTTGTTAGGTTGTAATTTTTTTTTTTTTTTGATAAGGTAGCATGCTACCGCTTCATTCAATAAGAAGGTGAATTTAGCAACAAAGTGAAGCAAGTAGACTTCGGAAAGAAAGAAAAAAAAAAAAAAAAAGACTGAAAAACAAAAATAAAAATAAAACTAAAAACTAAAAATAAGGGCACTAGACACAGTAAAAATTCCACAAATTCCTACGAGTGTGAACGTCCACCAGCAACTGTCTCAATGAAAGCTTTTTCTGATCAAAGATTCTTCTATGTTGTAATTTATTGTTGTAAATTATTGTTGATTCCCTCAGGATTATTTTGTGTTGTTTGTGCGTTGCTTGCACCTTTACGTATCATAAGCTAAATTTCTAATTATACTTTCATTTAAATGTTCGACAATAAGTCAAGTGATCTTCTTCAATATCTCGCTTGGAACTTGTCAATCTCAATTTACTTAGAAGCATAATGAAAGATTATGTAATAACAAATTCGGAAATGATCTAAAAACATAATGCGACCCGAATCCAACCCAAACGTCAATGCAAGCTTTTCTCTGAGCCAAACCCAGCAATAATTGAATTGGGTTGGTGGGTAGTCGATTTAGTTCTTTTGTTTTGTTTTTTTTTCCAAGGTTCGGTTTCAAATCGCATTCACGAACTAAACCGTATTCACTAACCAAAGGGATAAGATGAACAGCTCGGAGACTCGGAAATTGATGGGAAACTTCAATTTTCTATACAAACAGGGTTGACCCTGACCCCGGAGCGGGTTGACCATGAACCCGGTCTCCGAACCGCGTTTTTGGTTAAGTTCGTAACCAGCGGGATAAACCTCAATTAGACAATTACCCATCCCGTGGGGTTTAAGTTATAATTTTTTTTTTATTTTACGATAAGAATTAATTATTTAGGATAACAAAATATTATATTTTATATTTCAGAATTCGTAAAACAAATTCTAGATTATAGAATAAACAACTGTAAATAAGCTAAATAACGAAAGAGCGAATCGGAGTTTACGCTCAAAATTTTGTCCAAAGGGTGAGTGGATGTTAGTATAGTTTTCACCTCTTATTGTAACTTAACACAAACGCCAAGTGCTTTCACACACAGACACAGGAATTTTTTAAAAAAAGAAAAGGAAAAAGAAAAAGAAAAGCAGGGAGACTTAGTACTGAACACGGCATTGGCCTTAACATCATCTCTCTCTCAAAGTCTCCTCCTAATAGTTGTAGACAGAGCCCCATGGGATATAAGTTGTGGTGATTCTATCTCTTAACACATTTTGGGATCACCTCTTTCCTTTTTTTATTTTCCCCTGAAAAAGAATACTTTGGCTATCCTACAGAGGTTCTTGTGGCATTAATAATGTGGAGAATTTTTCGAAGGCGTGGAGGTACTTTTTTTTCCTTTTTTTTTTTTTCTTTTGCTCATTGATCAACTATTTGAATATGCTATAGCTATTGTTTTTTTAGCCTCAAACATATCCCTACTATCTGTATTTTAGGCGTTTCTGGCCAACAGGAGGATAATGAACGCCTTTTGGTGCAAACTATGGTTCGCCAGTTCACTTACTCGCAGTTGCAAATTATGACTAGCAAATTCAAACATGTAATTGGTAGAGGAGGATTTGGGTCTGTGTATTGTGGTCGGTTAGAAGATGGTAGTCGGGTCGCGGTGAAAACGCTGTCGCAACGATCTTCGCAAGGGGTCGATCACTTTCTTGCCGAGGTATCATGTTTGGATCTTCAACAAGTTGCATATAAACTGTATACAACGCCGTTCTCTAGCAGTTTAAGCTTTTACAGTAGGTGAAAATATACAAAACTCACATGAACTATGAACTGCACTATTTATTTTACAGGTTTAGTTAGTATACTTTCTATAATTCTCGCAATTATAAATTTATTGAAGTAAAAAATTAGCTTAAATTTCGAAGTCAAAGTGCTGTTGACTGATTCAAATCAAATAAATTGAAAAGTTGGATAGTAAAATCAAGATTTTGAAAGGTCGGATAGTAGATTCAAAATTGTCCGTAGTTCAAGGAAGCTCCGTATGTTTTTAACTTTACAGAAAACAGTTGCTCATATGGTCTCAGATCAGGAGGCTTTCGTGTTGTGTGAGTTGCGAATATTAGAAGTCTTGTGAATGTTACAATTAGAGCCGAACTCCGACAGTGTATCTATATTTTGGTCCTGTGTGGATCTTTCTAAAATGCTGCGGATCGTAGGATTGAAAGAGTACTCTTGTAATGACTAATGTAGAAATTAGTAGTCCCTGGTGATGACACTCTGCTGAAACATTGTGCTGCAATGTTATGGATGTTGCGATGCAGGTTAACATTTTATCGAAAGTGTATCATAGGAACCTCGTGTCGCTAGTCGGTTACTGCACGGATAGAGATTGCCTTGCGCTCGTCTATGAGTACATGGCCCAAGGAAGCCTTCAAGATCGTCTAAGAGGTCGGTGACTCGGTCGGTAATAGTGCATTAGTTGATCAACTACATCTACTTCACTGTCATGTAGATGTGTGCTATTTGAATTGCTCCTAGTTTAAACTGTTCATATGGAAGTTTCTTTTAGAAAGCAATTCTTATTGTTTTTTTTCCCCCCTCCCTCTTACTCTTACAGGTGAAAGGGGCATTGCCGACGTATTGACTTGGAGAGTGCGGCTCCAAATTGCACTTGATGTTGCAAAAGGTTGGCCGGCCGTGTAATTTAATCCGCCTGCATATCTATCTATCTGTTTCTTTTTATTGGCTTATTATTCGCTGAGATTTGACATGATGAAGGACTGGAATACCTGCACGCTGGATGCAAGCTTCCGATAGTCCACAGAGGGGTCAAAAGCAGCAACATTCTTCTAGATGAAAATCTAGAGGGTAAGTTATCTGATTTCGGCCTGGCCAGAGAGTTCACAACCAGTTCAGAGATGCAATCGTCAGTGACAAGCGTTGTTGGTACCATGGGCTACCTTGATCCGGAGTACATCTCTCTTTCCTTCTTCTTTTTTTCTCCTTTTAGTTATTTTCATGTTAAATTTTATTATGTTTGATTCCTTAATCGCAATTGGTAAATTGGCAAAACTCTGGAGGGTTCTTCCTGTAAAAGGAAGAGTAGTTGTTAACTAGAAAAGCAAAAATACGTCAAACTTTATTAAGTATTATGTAGACATTTTGCTTGTTTCAGCCAACCACTTCATTCTAATTTCCATGAACCCTTTAGTCAGATCAATGCCAAACGATTCTAGCGCTTCTAAACTCATCAATGCATTGAAAAGAAGAGGGGGGGTCAATGGTAGTTCAAAACATTGGGCGAATTAACCTTGGGTGGCCGATTGAGATGCGTGGATTATGTGGTGATCTGCAATTAGGCCGATGTTCAGGGGCCGTAGCTATCATTCATAAAGAGAGCTACTGCTTGAAAATAAGAGGAATGATGATCATTAACCAATGTTAGAGAGAGTCCTGCTGGAGCTCAATTCCTGCAGCCGACTAACCTTGTTCTTTTTCTATAACATTTTAGGTACATGTTTACTGGTGTATTTAGTGATAAGAGTGACGTGTATGGCTTTGGCGTGGTTCTATTGGAGATAATTACGAGTCAACGCCCGTATACACCAGGAGAGGAAGCTCTGGGAGGTCACATAGTTCGGCTAGTGTCCGAAATGCTTGCTAGGGGCAGTTTTCATGATGTTGTTGATGCCAGGCTGCGAGGGAATTATAACACTGAGTCCGTTTCTAAGGCCGTAGATCTTGCGATGCGGTGCACAGAAGAAGCCTCTTCTCGACGACCAACGATGGAACAAGTGGTGGCGCAGCTAAAGGAGAGCTTGGAACTGGAGATATTACCTGGAGAGGGGAGTGAGTACCTGTTCAGTGAAGACAATGACGCCAGTCAAAACAGTGACTTTGAACAAACACCAATTGTTGCGAGATAAAGCTGATCTCTTCTCTCTACAATCTAAAGTGCGGCTTGAGCTATATACATCCATATATCCAGATTGAGGTTAGAACATAACAGGGCATATATGTAGCCTTCGATGTACTGTGTAATATGAGATCTCCATATCTACATATGTAGTGAGTATATCTTCCCCTTCTTGTATTACTTCCTGGGTGTCGGCATATTCTTGTTAGACAACTGCGACAGCATAGAGTTCAGTTTATTTATGTCCATTCATTATGTATGTCTTTATTTGTGCGAGTCTGTATATATGCGTCAAGTGTTGGATCTATTAATTTTCGAAAGAAAGCATTGCATCCTGGTATTTAAAGAGTTGTTGTATCAGCCTATCTGTTTATACATGTAGTCTTTGCTGATTGAGAAAATGATATAAAAATTAAAAACTAAAAACACTATGATATGCAACATTAAGGACCCGTGTGGTCATCAATAAGAGCTTTGTCCGATTGTGGAAGATGAGATCCCCTCTCAAAGTCAAGACTTTTGTGCGGTTGGTAGACGTTTGTTAAATAAGAGCTTTTCTTCCTATTAGGCATCAATAAGAGCTTTTCTTCCCATTAGCCATCAGACACTCTACAGAAGTCTCCTTTCCCATCCCACGTCGGGGTCTGTAGACGTTTGTTAAATAAAAAGATATGCCACTCGCGATGTAGTCATTATCGAGTAAATTCTAACTAAAGCTTTGCTACGAGAGAAGGCTCTAGAATTCCAAGAGGGTGATCATGCCCCCCGGCGCACCCACCGACGAAAGAAAATAGTATTTATCAAAGTAAGATCCAGCAAACGCGCGAAGAAAAAGAGCGAGAGCAATCATTCACGTTAGTTTCTTGCAAATATATGAGACGTTTCTTAAATTTGGAGACAATATACTTCACTAAATATCTTTTGTCAGGATCATTCAGTCCACTAACATTCCAACTCATATCGGAGACATAGCAAAACAAACTAAACAGAAGCTAACAGGAATTCCTTGAAGCTGCCCGCGTCTTCATCGCTTAGCGTAACCCCACATAGCGCACTTTTTTTCTGGATCTTCCTGGCTGCAGGATTCCGCACCAAATGCTTCACTTTTTGATTGTCACCTTCCGAGATAGTCTTCTTCCGAGTTTCCGCCGTAGCTGAGATATGTAATTCCGATCGGGATGCAAGCCGAGGGCTCGCCTTCCTAGGTGGCTGGGTGAAAGCAGCTCTCTGTACTTAATCTCTGCCTCCTCTCCCTGGGTCCGCAGCAGATGTGGTTCAGGCTTATGTTTGTGGGAGCGAAGGTATCCCCTGCTCTGAATGATTAATCACTAATCATCCGCATGCTAAAAGGGGATTTGGGCTGATGAGAGCCTCCCCAGTTGCAACTTTTTGCAACCCCGAAAACACAGCCCACTTAAAATCAGAGGAAAAAACAGTGGCTCTCGAGGCTTAGCTCCTGTCCCATATGCTTGACTCTTGTGGCCCATTAGGAGGCCCATGTCCAACCCCAAGCTATAGGCCCAACCCGGGGTTGCCCACGTTTCGTTAATCACACAAGGATAGACCACTTTTTCATATTATCTAATTATCTTTCTCATTTAATGCTCCCAGGTTGACTTGGTCTCCTAGTTTCCAATGCAAGCATCAACTACCAGTCATTCGGACACGTGGGGAGCGCTTGCACCACAGGATAACCTTCTCCAAAAGTCTTTCCTGTTGACACAGGACTTTTGAAAACAACTTCATTTGGAGAAACAACGGTCTCTCCTTCCTAATAAGTGATTAAGAACTGGTCTTGTGTAACGTGGAGATTAGTACTATAATTAAGAACCGATCTTGCATAACATAAGCCTGCAGTTTTGATGGTTTGTTCCCGAGCTCAAAGAAGATGACTGAATGGAAGTTTGCGATCTCGGCCGTCGCCGTCGCCTTCTTCTTTGTTGCACTCGTTCAAGTTCGCGGCCAACCTAGTGCTCAAGGTTCATTATTTAGCTTTTTTAGCCTTAAATGAAGATTGTGATGAGTAGATCGTTCAGAGTTTGTTCTTCTTCTTATTATTGATTTTTCAGTGAACATTTAAAAAAGAGCTCCTGGCGGGATACTACTTTTTATGCAGTATTACTTACAGATTACTTACACATATTTTTGAATTGAAAAAAGATGTAAACATCTAGACTAGAGGTACTTGTTCTCCTCATATGACTGAAGAACAAAAACAGTGTCATGCAAAAAAGACAAATTGTGATAACTAAAATTTACTTGCTAAGCACAGAACAATTTGCTTTGCAATTAATTTATCTTCTTGCAGGTTTCATAAGCATTGATTGTGGCACTCCTGATGGTTACAATTACGCCGACAAAACAAACATACTTTATGTCTCTGATGATCAATATATAGATTCAGGGGTAAACAAGAAAATCGCACAAAGTTACATAAATTCCTCTACGCCGATTCAAGATGTAACTGCGAGAAGTTTCCCTAGTGGGTCTCGGAACTGCTACACCTTAAAGCCCGTAACTGCGAATCAAAAGTATCTCTTGAGAGCAACTTTCATGTATGGGAACTATGATGAGCAGCAAAGTGTGAACCCTAACACTTCTATACTATTCGACTTGTATATCGGAGTCGACCTTTGGAAAACAGTGAACATTTCTGATGCATCTGCTGAATACCGAGAAGAGTCTATCACTGTAGCCTCAGCCGATTTCATATCGGTTTGTCTGATAAATACGGGCTCCGGTACTCCATTCATTTCTGCATTAGAATTGAGGCCAATTAAACCTGCAATGTACCCTGCAGCTATGGCGAACCAAAGTATTGTTTTGTATCTTCGGCGCACGTATAAGCCATCACCAAATCAGATATTTAGGTGAGTTCCAAGACTCTAGCTCGCAATTTTCCAGGTCTTGTTGCATATTATGTCATCAAAGCTTGTTTGGTACTTAAGAGTAGATTAGATTGAATAAAATGAGATAGTAACACTGAGAAAGAGATCTTTTCTTCTATTTTCTTTTTCTTTTTCGTTTTTTTTATAAGGAAAAGACTAATTCTTGTAGGTGTTGGGGTCCTAAATGATTGTGATGGAATTATCAAATTTCACCTAAGAAGACGCAAATATAGATTAGTAATTTTTTTTAAAAAATGAGTAAAATTATACTTACAAACAAATTGTACAGTACGTTATAAACTAGCATATATAATAATAGTTAATTGATGGAGAAGTGCAAATTGTGAGGAAGTAAGCATGATTTATTATTGCAAAGCTGAAATTCATCTATTGAGTTGTATAATTTGTAAAATGTCGTAAAATTTATTTTGTGAACTAAATATTTTTCTTAAAAATATGTCGTCGCATTCCATCAGATCCACCCAATCCATTGTGACCTCCAACACGTCTCAGTCACTAAATGACCCAGCTTCTCAAATATTGGTCTCACATTGTATCCTAACTAACGAGCCCTAACTTTGTTGTTTGGTGCTGAAGAAAAATATTTTATTAAAAGAAAATAGAATTTTTTTTTTCTTATGCGGTTTCTTAAGATATTGTTTAATAAAATTTGAGAGACCAAATTGTCATAAAAACTTTAAGCGAGCATGACAACCGAGAATCTGCTCTTTGCGGAAGCAAAATTTTATATTTATTTTAGTGGTCCAAATGTAATTGGGCCGGGCCGGGCCGGTCAAGCCCAAATATTATAATTTTTCTCTTGGTTAATATTTTCGAAGGGGGACTCAGCGAGAACAACTGTGGTTGTAAAATTCACAAATTTATTTGATATTTTGCTAATGCTATCTTGTGGCAAAAAGCTTTCCGTCTCTTTCTTTCGGATTTAGTTGTTGTTGTTTTGAAAATTTTTGCGACTGCATTTTTACTATTATGACTCATTATATTATATGTTGTTGGCTTGCTATTTTGCTTAATGCTTATTGTGTCCCCCCTCGATAAGAAACATGTATTCATCTCTGAATTTTTTTATTTTTAATTTTTTTAATTGGCGGGGGCCATGTTCTAGACTTGATTCACCAAGCATGTGCAGGAGCTCACTTCTTCCCGTTCCTAATTTTGTTTTGTAGATGTAAAATGATATTAGGGTTTGACCTGGTTCAACTGAACAGTGCTAAGTTTAATGGATCTCTTTGTCAATGCTAAAATCAGCTCACCACAGTTCAGAAATAGATGAATTGATATATAAGATGAATTAATCCTATATTACTGAGTGTTTGATTATAATCTGTTGTTGATTGTATGGAACTGGTAGATTTCCCGACGATCCATACGATCGCATATGGGTGTCGTACACCGAAATCCCCTCCGACTGGACGACGATCTCTACCAATGCCACGATCCAGCACTACCAGGACGACATCTTCAACGGCCCGTCTACCGTCCTGCAGACAGCCGTCACCCCTATCAGATCACGCACCATGACTTTCCTGCAGCTGGACAGAGGGAGCGGCCCCACCGCCGCCGAGTACTACGTGGTCTTCTACTTCGCTGAGCTCCAGTCACTCAACAGTAGTGCTGTGAGGGAGTTCAGCATCTATATCGACGGTTCTGACCTGTGGGGCGGCCCCTACAGGCCGCTCCACCTCATTTCCGACCCCTTATACAGTCCAGATCCTCTGATCGGATATGCGTTCTCGCTTAACGCCACTGCAAACTCCACCCTCCCTCCTTCCATCAATGCGCTTGAGGTCTACACGCCCATGTACCTCTCCAATCCCGTAACCGATGTCAGCGATGGTGCGTTGCGTATCTGCATGTTTCAGAAACCATGGTTGCCGTGATTCTTGCGCCCAACCTGTTTAGATCTCCAAAATTCAGAAAACAGTTGTTCACTTGCTTAGAATTGCTTTTCTAGAATATTTTCATTTGGGAAGAAGTGTGTTGCTTCTTAATCAAGAATTCAATTACTGTGTATGCTATATAAGATGCCTTGCAGATAAGAATTCAATACGTATATGCTCAAGAGTCCTCTCCTTTTTTATTTCTAACGCACTTGTTTGTTAGATATGTATGTTAACCCCTTTTCGTTTTCCTTTTTCTTTGAGGTTCAGCTGATGCCATTATGGCTATCAAGGAGCAGTATCAAGTGAAGAGAAATTGGATGGGCGATCCTTGTAATCCACCTACGTATGCTTGGGACGGTTTGAATTGTAGCTATACTGCAAGCCCTTCGAGGATAACATCTCTGTGAGTATCAGTAAATAGAATCTGCGAACCATCTTTTGTCGAAATCAGCAGAAGGAAACATCATAATTGTGTCGAAAATTTCCGCAGAAACCTATCCTCGAGCGGATTGGCAGGTCAGATATCTGATTCTTTTTCAATGCTTCAAGCAATTGAGTCCATGTAAGTATAATATGTTATGCTGAATTTAGCATTTTTTCTCCCCCTCATCTTGCTAAATAACGCGATGGCTTAGTTAAATATTTTGATTTGCTCTAAAGTGTTGTAAAAGAAACATAAGTAGGCCATATTCATGCAAATAGTTAATTGTGTAGAAAGCAGTAGTAGAATTGATAATTTAATATTTGTTCCCTTCAAGTAGTTGCTTTTATCATTGTTGAGTTACCACATTCCAGAACTAATAACTGGTATGACGTGCGCAATACGGTAACCAAGTTTGTTTCGGACCAAGGACCTACGTATATATATCCAAAGTTGAGTGACGGCTCATATAGAGATTCAAATTATGATATGGTCTTGATTTTGCTTTTCAGAGATCTATCCAACAACAACTTAACTGGAGGGATACCATATTCTCTAGCAAATATATCGTCCCTCCAGGTCTTGTAAGTGTTCGGTACATGCTTATTGTTTAAATTCTTAACAAAGAAGACTTGATGTTTAAAATCTAGGAGTTTTGTGCAGAGACTTGACAAATAACAATCTCACTGGACCAGTCCCTGATGCCCTCCGTAAAAAGGCAGATGCCGGATCGCTTACTTTAAGGTTTGTGTCCCTATTTAATTCTTTCTGTATGCTTTAGCTGCCTCTACATCAGTAATTGTAATGTTCCAATCAATGAAGATGTTGGAGAGCACTTAAGTGGAAGTTCCAAGTATTTGGACAGTTGTTCTTGAAAATGCTCATAGTGTATACTCTATTTCTGCAAATATATCTAAGAAGTAAGAAATACTTCAGAAATCTTCTTGTCATAGTCCAATTTCACTGTTATGTTGTGATCCAAAAGGTACAATTTGTGGTGTTACTATTCTGCTTTCTGTCAGTACATACCCCTAAAATGTCTTTAAAGTGACCACGGAGAACCTAGTGATTCATATCAAACACTGTTAATAAGATTTAATTTCTTTTATTGACACTTCTAATTACAGAAAAATCGCATTAGTAACGGCAAGATAGTAAAGTTTCAGATTTCGAACCGTGTAGCTGCGATTGGAGTTGGGCTACTCCACAGGGTGTTTATCTGAAGTTTTCTCATATATCTATAGGTTCTTCAAACTACTTTTGATGACTGAGCACTTTGTACTTTTGTGACGCCCCGGACTTCCCAGGGGGTCACCCATCCTAGGACTACTCCCGTCCTAGCACGCTCAATTCTCTCAATCTCTTGGGCCTAGCCACCACCCAAAATGCTTAAGCCGGGTTAAGAGATTAGCCCTATTATATCTTTTATATAGGACTTCCTGGGGTGTCACAATCTCCCTCCCTTTAAGCCCTGACGTCCACGTCAGGCTCCGACTCACAAGTACCAGGCGGTGTGAGACTCATCTCGCTAGCCTAAACCGGGGGAGCCGCACTCTACCCATAAACCCTGGGGAGCCATGCTCTACCCATAACTACACCTGGCTCAGCCGAAACTCATCTCACACTTCCGGCTGGTAATTGGCTCTGATACCAACTGTGACGCCCCGGACTTTCCAGGGGGTCACCCATCCTAGGACTACTTCCGTCCTAGCACGCTCAACTCTCTCAACCTCTTGGGCGTAGCCACCACCCAAAATGCTTAAGCCGGGTTGAGAGATTAGCCCCTATTATATCTTTTATATAGGACTTCCTGGGGTGTCACAACTTTTCTAGATAGATAATTAAGAGGCTTTTATGGGACCTTAGATTCTAGTTCCTATAGTAATCAGAAAGAACCTAAAACAAGCTTCTGCTATGTTTCTGAATTTCATTAAAATTTTGGAAGTTCACCTTTTGTGAGATGGCAGTTAAGATGATAGATTTTCGTAAGCAAGATGTGAAAAAAAAATTGTGATAAAAATCTGCTTCACATTAACAGAAGGTAATCTAAATTCTCAGCTAACATAGCATCCTAACTCGTATTTTTTTCTGCATGCTGGAAGATAAATTTCTGAGCAGTATGTTGAGGTTTTTAATACCTTTTGTTGTACTTGTGACATGAAGAGCTTTGACAAATGTATTTCTAGAGTCCCTTTTCTTTTCAGTCTTCTTGATCTCAGATAATTGCTAATAGTACACCACTTCTCCCGGATGCTAGAGTTGACAACTATCTTCTCCTCTGCAATGCTTCCACGTGTCCATGCAATGGTCCGTCATGTCAGAATGGGAATAATAGTACTAGGAAGAAGATACCAAAACCTGTCATTGTGATTCTCGTCGTCGTTCCTGCTACTCTACTGGCTGTTCTGGTACTCACACTGACAATCACATTTGGGAAAATGTGTCAAAAGCCACCGGGTAATTATTATTACTAGCTATCATGGGCCACAAATGTCATTTTATTTTACCATGAGTACTATTACTCGATGGACTAAACACTTGATTCTCCCAATTATCTCCAGCATATCGTGATACTACATTTTGTATGCAGATTCGCACCATGATTGCTTTGTGCTGCCAAATGTTGAAAATCCATCTGAAACACTAGGGGAACCTGAAGAACCTTGGATACCCCTTACTAAACGACGATTCACATACATGGAGTTAAAGAATGTAACTAACAATTTCAGTCGAGTAATTGGCAGAGGAGGATTCGGAGAGGTTTACCATGGCTACCTAGAAAATGAAAGGGAGAAAATTGTTACTGAGGTCGCAGTGAAAGTTTGTCACCACGTTTCATCTCAAGGGACCAAGCAGCTTCATGCTGAGGTAAGTGATTGAGATCTGTTGAGTGTCTTTCTTCTTAACATTAACTGGCTATTTGTAAAGGGTACAAAAAAAGGTTAGATGGTATTTCACTAATGTGAAAGGCAATTAATTTTAAGCTTTTCAAGCATGAAAAATTGTAGAACTTGCAAATAACGAGCACATGTAGATGACAATGTTGTGAAGTCAGAAGACAACCAGTGTTTGAACTCTTAACTTGCTGAGCTTCTTGCAAAAATACTGAAAAGAATATGCTACTTAAATGATTATTAAACATACTAGTATGCCAAAAATTTTCCCTCGTCGTGTTTTCTTTGATATCTTTGCAATCGTTGGTGAGGTCCATTTTTTGCAGATGACGTTGAAAGGCACATATCTATCACTACATTCTAGTTCCTCACCCATCTTTCTTAAACTCGCTTACTGGTGTCACTATGCATTTTTAATCTGATAATGTTTGGAAATTTGCCCGCCAGGCCGAGAGTTTAACTCATGTTTACCACAAGAATCTGGTTTCTCTGATTGGTTACTGTATGGATGGAGATACACTTGGGCTTGTCTATGAGTACATGCCTCAAGGAAGTCTTCACGATCATCTCAGAGGTTAGTCAATTAGAAACCAAAAAAAAGGTTTAACTTGATCTGTGTATTATTTTGAAATATATATTATACATACTGTATAAAGTCTAGAACTTTGCTCAATTTGGTTTTTACCAAGTGGTTAAATAGCTTGTAATTCAGCTTTCGATGTGGATTCATGTTTCACTTTAAAAGATTGTTATTTCTTATTTCTTAATTCAATTGAGTTTCCCACTGTTGGGAGGGGCAAATCTTAGTCTAGTTCCTTGGGCTTTCATGTCAATTATTGGGCTGTGTAGACGGCCCATTGCTTGGCGAACTAGAGAGTAAGCATCCCCAGTTTATCCTTACCTTTCGGCTGTCTACATATAATTTCAAATCTAATTAGATTTTACTGTACATATCGTTGGCATCTGTCAAGCCTTTCCACCTTTGTTATTGCATCCAGTACACCTCAAAGTTGGTAGCACTTCCAAAAGAATTGGCAAAATATTCCATCCAATGGCTACCTTATCTCATTATAGTGAAAAATGGTCCCAACTTCTTAATCAAAGGAAAGAATAGCTAAGACTGGGGCTCATCAGTAGAACCATTCAATTGTTCATATTTTGCAAATCATTAATTCTTTTATAACATAAAAAACAGCTGGGTAGTTTCTCGACTAAAACCGACTTGGATTACCCTTGTTGCTTTCATAGGTAAAAGTGGAGTTACTAGAGCCTTGAATTGGGGGGAGCGACTCCGTATTGCACTTGAAGCTGCTCAAGGTTGGATAATGTTCCTTTTTCTGTCTTTTTGCTCAGCGCTAAGCAAAATGATTGCTTTTTTTTTTTTTTTTTTTCCTTGCTGTCTCAATCATAGATCTTGATATGATGTAGGCTTGGACTATCTGCACACGGGTTGCCAAATAGTTCACAGAGATGTGAAGACGAGCAACATTCTGTTAGGCCAAAATTTTGAGGCCAAGATAGCCGATTTTGGGTTGGCTAAGATGTTTGGCAGTAATGAAGATGTTTCAATGATGTCTGTTTTTGGGACCCCTGGCTACATCGATCCAGAGTACCTCCCTCCCTGTTACGATATATTTAGTATATGTTACGATATATTTAGTATCTTATGGTATATTAGGATACTGTATATTATTATCATATATAGAGTAGGATTATATGGTATGTAATCCTAGTTGTAGTATTACTATAGTAGGCAATGTTACTATAGTAGACCTATCTCTTGTACTATATATTTTCATCAATTCAACCCAAGAGGGTATGCTCTTTTGCCCTTCTTTCATGGTATCAGAGCGGGAACCCTAATTTAGGGATATTGATCCACAGCTATCATCCACAACAAGTCTCACCTTCTTCCATAGGTGTTCTTTTCCTTTTGGTGTTCTATCTCCTCTTATCATTGGACTTCTATCTCTCCGCTACAGTACTGCTACAGTATCTGCGCTACAGTATTACTACAGTACTCGCGCTACAGTACTGCTACAGTCGCGCGCTACAGTACTGCTACAGTACGCGCGCTACAGTACGCGCGCTACAGTAATTTCAGCCTCTTTGTGATTCCTCTTTGCTCTTCGGGTGCCGCTCGGACTATCCTCGTACCGCTCGCTGGTTGCTCGTGTCGCTCGGTCCTTTCCCTGGTGCGGCCGTTCTTATTTGGTGCTAAGTGGTTCCTCTCTTGTGCGCTGGGTACAACTAGTTTGGTAGAAACCAGGTTCTTCCTTTTTCTCATCCGCTACATTCCGATTTATCTTTCTTTCATATCTAGTGGTGGATCCTTCTCTTTTGGTAGCAAATATGTCTTCTTCTACCTCAAATTTGCCAGTTGTTAACATCAAAACTCTCATACCACTAGAACTCACTGATTCCACATATCTTGTATGGAAGCAAGTCTTTCTTAATGTTCTAGAAAGTTTTGGTGTTACATCACATGTGGACGGAACTGGTGTTGTGCCTTCTCAGGCTATCGATACTGCTGATAAGAAGGTGGTTATAAATTCCGAATATTTAAGTTGGAAAAGGGAAGACACCACTATACTTTCATGGATTAATGCCACTTTATCCCTTAGCATATTACGAATGGTCATTTCTAGCTCACCTAAAACTGCATATGATGCTTGGAGAATCATTGAGGCATATTTTCTTGATAAGACTGCTTCCACGACTTTTTCTCTAAAGTCTGAATTGCGGAGCATCAAGAAAGGCTCAATGAGCATGTGTGATTACATGCAAAAGGTCAAGTCGATTGGTGATGCTCTTCAGGCGATTGGTGAAACCGAGTCAGACCATAATTTGGTCATGACTGTTCTTCTAGGGCTACCAGAAGACTATCGCGGTTTTGTTAGTGCTCTAAACACACACAGAAATAAGCCCACTTTTGAACAGCTTCGTCCACTCTTGATGCAAGAAGAAACGGAAGTCCAACGTCGTACTAGTGTGATGACATCCTCTGCTATTCCCACTATTGACGGTGAAGCTCTTTATGCCAATCGTGGACGCGGTAATCGTGGAGGCCGTGGAGGTAGATATCGTGGAGGCCGAGGACAGCATGGTAGACACAACTCTGGTCGTGGATCTCCTGGAACATACTCACACCCTCAACCTAATAATCCTCAACAACCTTACATTCCAAAGTCTGGCACACAATGTCAGATCTGTGGCAAGTTCAATCATTCTGCCCTCCAGTGCAGACAACGCTTCAATCATTCCTTTATTACAGATGATGTTCCTCAAAAACTTTTGCTGCTATGAACCTTCATGAACCCGGTGAGGAAGTATGGTATCCAGACACCGGAGCATCTAATCATATGACCGCACATTCTGGTATTCTCTCATCTTCTAAACCTTATAGTGGGCACGAAAAAATTCTTGTTGGTAATGGAAATTTACTTGATATTACTCAGACAGGTGAAACTCATTTAAATACGTCCTCTAACTCTTTTGCTCTTAAAAACGTCCTTGTTGTTCCTTCTATTAAGAGAAATTTACTTTCAGTGCGTCAGTTCTGTCATGATAATAATTCTCTTTTTGAATTTGACTCTTCTGGTTTTTCTGTGAAGGACAAGGAAACCAGGGCGGAGCTTCTTCGATGCCCTAGTTCGGGAACATCACTCTATCCACTTTCCTCTAAAGTTGCAAGTGTAGGAACTAAGAAACCGCTAGCTCTAGTTGCATCTAGGTTTAGCGGAGATATATGGCATAGACGGTTAGGTCATCCAAGTTTTCCTGTTCTTTCTACATTTATTAAAAACAATAAAATTGTTTCTGATTCTGCTTTGAAATTATCTGTTTGCAATGCTTGTAATATGGGAAAACATGTTAAACTCTCGTTTCATGATTCAGAATCTCAATCTGCTTTTCCTTTTCATATTGTTCATTCTGATGTTTGGCAATCACCTGTTCCCTCTGTTTCTGGCTACAAATATTATGTTATTTTTATTGATGATTACTCTCGATTTTCTTGGCTTTACCTTTTAAAATTTAAACATGAAGTTTTTGACAAATTTTTCGAGTTTAAGACAATGGTTGAAAACATATTTCATAGTTCAATCAAAAATTTTCAATCTGACAATGGTACTGAATTTGTAAATGACAAATTTTCTACTCTTTGTTCACAAAATGGAATTATTCATAGATTCTCTTGTCCTTATACGCCTCAATAAAATGGCCTTGCTGAGAGGAAGCATAGGCATTTATCTAACATTGTTAGGAGCCTGCTGTTTCAAGCTTGCTTACCTCCTCGATTCTGGGCTGAGGCCATTCAAACTGCCGTCTTTCTTGTGAATCGAATTCCTTCTCTTACTGTTTTGAAAGGACAATCGCCATATGAAATTCTGCATGGTTGTGTTTCCCCTGACTTGCAACTTGTTAGAGTTTTTGGATGTTTGTGTTATCCCGATGTTCAGGACATTGCAGCTCACAAGCTCTCTCCCCGTTCTCTTCCTTGTGTCTTTTTGGGACTTTCTGACAAACATAAAGGTTTTCGCTGTCTTTATCCAAGCACTGGTAAAATTTTTATTTCTCGCCATGTTACTTTTGTTGAACATGTTTTTCCTTACTCTTGTCTTTCTAAATTCTCTTCTTCTTCTTCCTCTTCTATTTCAAACTTTCAAATGTTTCAAAATTTTCTTTCTAATCCTCCCCTACTGGGTGAGAGTCCATCCACTATTGATGCAATCTCTGGCCTCTCCTTCACACGCCCCTCTACTGACGTTGGTTCACATACGCTTTGTTTCACCGTCTGAGCAATTATCAGTTTTTCCTTCCACTGTGAATCATGATGCCCCACAGGTTAGTAATGAGAATGCTGCCGCCGCTCCTGCTGGCCAAACTGAACTCCGGGTCTATACCAGACGACACACACCAGCCGGCTGCTGCTGCTGCTTCACCTTCACCTATTGATCTGGCACCTTCCACCTCTGATCATCCACCTTCCCCTCCGCCTGCTGCAGTCTCCTCTCCTTCTCATTCTCCTTCTGAGCCTCCGTTGCCTGCCAGAACACACTCTATGCTCACTCGATCCATGGCTAAGGGTTCCGCTGCGTCTTCCTCCTTCCTCGCTTCTGCACGTTCTATTCTTCCTGCTGAGCCTACCTCTTTTCATGAAGCTTCTCAGGATGCAGGTTGGCGTGCTGCCATGGCTGAAGAATTTGATGCATTACTGACCAATGCTACTTGGGATCTTGTTCCTCCTCCCTCTTCTGTTAATCTTATTGGCTGCAAGTGGGTATATATAAAGTGAAGCAGAAGGCGGATGGTTCCCTTGAGCGTCTCAAGGCTCGGCTTGTGGCTCAGGGTTACAAACAACAACAAGGTATTGATTTTGATGAGACCTTTTCTCCGGTTGTCAAGTCGACCACTATTCGAACTGTTATTTCAGTGGCTTTCTCTTCTGGGTGGTCTCTTCGACAACTTGATGTAAAGAACGCCTTTCTTCATGGTACTCTCTCTGAAGAAGTTTATATGAAGCAACCGCCTGGTTTTGTGCATCCTTCTCTTCCTCATCACGTTTGCCGTCTCCGAAAAGCGATCTATGGTCTCAAACAGGCACCTCGGGCTTGGTTTCAGCGGTTTACTTCTTTTCTTTTTGAACTTGGTTTTGTTGGCAGTATTGCTGATCCCTCGATGTTTGTTTGTCATTCCTCTTCTGGCACTCTTGTTCTTCTATTATATGTTGATGATATTATTGTCACCGGAAGCTCCTCCTCTCTTTTAGAGGCTCTTATTGTCACCTTACAACGAGAATTTGCTATGAAAGATCTCGGGCCGCTACATTATTTCTTGGGCATTGAGGTTAATCGTTCGTCTTCTGGTCTTCATTTGACTCAGCAGAAATATGCGCATCAACTACTTCAGCGCCATGGCTTTCTTGATAGTAAGCCCGTCTCTAGTCTCTCTCTCTCCGACTTCTCGTCTCTCTTCTCATGAGGGGCGCCTTCTTGAGGATCCCTACATTTATCGTCAGATCGTTGGTGCTCTCCAGTATCTCACCTTCACAAGACCAGATATCTCGTATGCCGTCAACTCTGTTGCCCAGTATTTACATGCACCTCGTGAACCCCACATGCAAGCGGTCAAGCGCATTCTGCGTTATATTCGCGGGACGCTGTCTTATGGCATTCCTATCTCCCGCTGTATCAATCCTTCTCTCGTGGCATTCGCAGATGCTGATTGGGCTGGTTGTCCCGATACCCGTCGCTCTACTTCAGGATATTTGTATTTCTAGGGCCCAATCTTATCTCCTGGTCCGCTAAGAAACAGCCCACTATTTCTCGTTCCAGTTCTGAAGCCGAGTATCGTGCTGTGGCTTACGCGCTTGCTGAGACAGTATGGATCCGACGTTTACTTCGTGACCTTGGTGTGTTCTTATGGCGCCCCATCAGCATCTATTGTGATAATCTCAGCACGACTTATCTTGCGGCCAATCCTGTTCTCCATGCTCGAACGAAGCACATTGAGCTTGACCATCAGTTCTTGCGCGAAAAAGTCCAGTCTGGTGATTTAGAATTGGTTCACATCTCTTCTGATAAGCAACTTGCTGATATTTTCACAAAGTCTTTGTCACCTTCTCGATTTTCGGCTTTGCGGCTCAATCTTCGCATCCGGCCAGTGGATGCTTAGCTTGCGGGGGGATGTTACGATATATTTAGTATATGTTACGATATATTTAGTATCTTATGGTATATTAGGATACTATATATTATTATCATATATAGAGTAGGATTATATGGTATGTAATCCTAGTTGTAGTATTACTATAGTAGGCAATGTTACTATAGTAGACCTATCTCTTGTACTATATATTTTCATCAATTCAACCCAAGAGGGTATGCTCTTTTGCCCTTCTTTCACTCCCTCTCTCTCTTCTCCGTCCTTCATGCAATAAATGTAGTGGTATAGGATATCTTTTCATTAGAAGGAATTGATGTTGCGAAATGAAGAGGTAAAGTAATGCAAGTCATGCAAACCGCTTGAGTAGTGCTGAAATGAATTTCTTTCTTCAAGGAGATAAGCATGCTAACTAGTGAGCTATATATTGCAGGAGTGAAAGCGATTATTCTGATCTATACTTTGACCTCTCCTCGGCTAATGACTAACCTTTTTTCCTACTTATGTTTATCTAGGTCTTCGCGAACTTTGCGGCTAAATGAGAAGAGTGATGTATACAGTTTTGGAGTGGTTCTGTTGGAAATAATCACTGGTGAACTTCCCATCTTACAAGGCCAAGGCCAAGAAATTATCCACTTAGTCAAGCATGTGTCTCAATTTATCGCTAGAGGGGATATCAACGAGATTGTGGATTCAGCGCTGCGAGGAGAGTACGACCTCAATTCTGTGTGGAAGGTCGCGGATATAGCGATGAGGTGCATAGCAGAAGCAGCCGTTGAAAGACCAACAATGACTGAAGTGGTGGTGCAGCTAAAGGACAGTTTGATTACAGAGACTGCTCATGCAAGAAGCAAAAGCTCTTATGGTGAAAGTTCCGAGACGAGCCAGATTAGCATGTCCGGCACCATAACTATGTCAATTGGTCCATCCTCACGATAAAGCTATCCTCGTCTTCATCTCTTTGAGCGTGAACTTTTCTTTTGGATAGATTGCATCACAGATCCTCAACATTCTGATACAGTTTAATTCTGGTCCTCAATGCTCTGCTTTTTACAGTTGGTTTCTGACTTTTACATTCCACTGCAGACTTAATCCTTTCGTTAAATTCTACCATGAAAATTGATGAAAAGTCTATATAGTATTGACAATATGATATATCTAGGAGTCCAAAGCTATGTGACGACGACGTGCTTGCATGCTACTTGAATTTCTTTAAACTATGAATCCACACTAGAGCATGTTTAAATCTTGTTAACTATGACTGTGTTCTGCAGTTTGTAGTGCTCTGTACAGATGATTGTGTGAGTAAACGAATGAAACTCTTCTTTGGATCGTAAAATTGTAAAAGAGTGGAATTGATAATTGATTTTCTTTTCTTTTCTTTTTTTCGGGTAAAGGGTGAAGGTGAGCTTATATGCAGTTAAATATTAACTGCAGAATGGGAATTTAGATTTGATTTGCAATCAATTAATCTATCTTGAATAAATTGGAGTTCAATTGAATTCAACTCTATTCTATTTTTCGGAAAGAGATAACAGAACATTTTGATGTCTATTTTTCTCGCAACATTTAAGAGCAAGGGAGGGCTTTTTTCTTTTTCATTTTTTGTCTGAGGTTTGTTGTCTTACTTTTATTAGGGTATGTTTGGTTCACCTATTTTAGACTATAGAATCGAAATGAGACTCATTGATTCCGATAGTTGTTGTTTGATTTACATGAATCAGATTTAGTGTGACGCCCCAACTTTTCAGGGGGTCACCCATCCTAGGACTGCTCCCGTAGGATTGCTCCCGTCCTAGCACGCTTAACTCTCTTAACCTCTTGGGCCTAGCCACCACCCAAAATGCTTAAGCCGGGTTAAGAGATTTAGTCATATTATACCTTATATATAGGACTATCTGGGGTCTCACATTCTCCCCCCCTTTAAGCCCTGACGTCCTCGTCAGGCTCAGACTCACAAGTACCAGGCGATGTGAGACTTGTCTCGCAAGCGTTGTCATTCCGACTCACAAGTACCAGGCCTTGTCTCGCAAGCGTTGTCATTCCGACCCTGGCTCTGCCTAGACTCATCTCACACTTCCGGCTGGTAATTGGTTCTGATACCAACTTTGACGCCCCAACTTTTCAGGGGGTCACCCATCTTAGGACTGCTCCCGTCCTAGCACGCTTAACTCTCTTAACCTCTTGGGCCTAGCCACCACAAAAAAATGCTTAAGTCGGGTTAAGAGTTTTAGTCCTATTATACCTTATATATAGGACTATCTAAGGTCTCACATTCTCCCCCCCTTTAAGTCCTGACGTCCTCGTCAGGCTCAGACTCACAAGTATCAGGCGATGTGAGACTCGTCTCGCAAGTGTTGTCATTCCGACCCTGGCTCTGCCAAGACTCATCTCACACTTTCGGCTGGTAATTGGTTCTGATACCAACTCTGACGCCCCAACTTCCCAGGGGGTCACCCATCCTAGGACTGCTCCCGTCCTAGCACGCTTAACTCTCTTAACCTCTTGAGCCTAGCCACCACCCAAAATGCTTAAGCCGGGTTAAGAATTTTAGCCCTATTATATTTTATATATAAGACTATCTGGGGTCTCACATTTAGATTCCTATTCCACTCTAGAATAAGAATGGTCAAATTCATTTATGGTCCAATTCGGTTTTGAATTGCGGATTGGCCAATTTTAAAGTAAACTACTCAAAATTCTCTCTCACAAACACCTCTCTCTTTCCTCCCTTCATCATTCTCCTCTCTTATAATCAAAACCCTATCTCAAAGTCCTATATTTTCATTCTGACTTTTATTTTAATAATGAATCAAATATTTTTGAATGATTCGTCGTTCCATTTTCTACTCTAAAGAAATTCAATTCCATTTCACATTTTTATCCCAATTATGAATCAAACATGTCCTTATAGTCTAGTTCATCTTTAGTTATGAATAAAGCAGATAATATGTTTTTTTTGAGGAAAAGGTAGCAAGCTACCCGCTTCATTCATTGGAAGGATGAATTAGGCTACAGGAGTGAGGCAACGACGGCCTCAAAAAGGGCGAACTACAGAGGAAAAAAAAAAAAAAAAAAACTACTACTTCGATCTCTATCTCGCTGAGGGAAATTGTCCCCACAAATGAATTAACTGTTTGACTTTGCCGACAGCTAGCGAGGGGTTCGACTGATTTCTCCTAAAGATCGCATCGTTTCTGGTCTCCCAAGTAATCCACCAGCAAGCTATGAGCCCATTTAGGCTGTTACATAATGTATGTGGTCATTTTCTTGTCTTCCACTTATCCCAGACCCAATTTACATTGTTACCAAAATCCTCCAGTTGGACACTTCCAATGTCATCGCCATTAGAAATCGAGTAAAAACGCACTGTGTGAATAAATGGTCCACAGTTTCCTCTTCAACCCCACACAGCACGCATGTTGTGTTGCCAGTCCACCCTCTCTTCTTCAAGTTATCTGCCGTTAGGGGCCTCTTCCTGAGGACAATCCAGCAGAATACTTTCACTTTTAATGGTATTCGGAGTTTCCAGAGTTTATTTGCTCTAACATCCCTCGTGCCCCCGTCGTTAAGCGCTGCATAGGTTGATTTCACAGTGAACTGCCCATCGGAGCTCCATCTCCACGTCACTTTGTCCGGTCTTTGCTCCACTCTAAATGCAGATACCATTTCCGTCAGCGTTAAGATACTAGATCCCAGATTGTGCCCGTTTGTGTTATCTTCTCTTAGGATTTTGTACCATTTCCATCCGTCGCTCATCAAGCAGTCAGAAATTCTCATATTTTTGCGCGTTGCCAAATCGTACAGCTTTGGAAATAGTGACTGTATTGAGACATCCCCACACCAACGATCCGACCAAAAATTGATGATTCTCCCGTTTCCTAGCTCATATGTTGCACCCCATTTGAATATTGCACTAAGGCTTAGGACTCCTTTCCACCAATGGGAAAGGGGTCTAAAGGATTTTCCCTCTCGCAGAGGTCTTCTTCTATGGTAGTATAGGTCTTGAACGATCGTGGTCCACTGTAACTGTGGCATCGTAAGGAATTTCCACCACCACTTTGTAAGTAAAGCCTGGTTCATCGTAGCTAAGTTGAGGACACCGAGTCCACCTTCTTTCTTACTCTTACAAACATTCTTCCACCCTATTAGGCAACCCCTGCCTACAGTATTGCTCCCTCCTTTCCAAAAGAAATCCCTGCGAAGCGACTCGATGTGCTTGATCACCCATTTTGGCGCCTTGAACACAGACAGAAAATACAGTGGTATGTTGGATAGTACTGCGTTCACCAGTATGAGTCTGCCTCCTCTTGAAAGGAGTTTAGCCTGCCAACCATCTATTTTACTTTATACTTTCAGGATTATTCCCCTCCAATCGTTCTTAGAAGGTGGTTTGCCAGACAAAGGCAAGCCTAAGTACTTGGTAGGGAAGCTGCCCACCTTGCATGTGATTATGTCCGCGAGTCTCCTTGCTTTTCCTTCGGCCTGGCCCAAATAGAATAATTCCGACTTTTCCTTGTTCATCTTCAACCCAGAGGCCCATTCGAATAGAAGCAAAATAAACTTTAGATTTCTCATATATCTTTTTTTCGCCTCGCAGAAAAAGAATGTATCGTCTGCGAACTGTATTAGGGCGATTCTGCTCGCCTCAGACGGTCCAATGCCTTTGAGTAGGTTATTTGAAATTGCTTCATTCGTCATCCGTGTGAGACACTCTGCCACCAAAAGGAAGAGATAGGGGGAAAGCGGATCGCCCTGCCTTATTCCTCTCTTTGTCTTAATCTATTTGGTTGGCTCGCCATTAACCAGCACTGCTACTTTAGCATGGCACACGCAGAGTTTATCCAACTACACCACGTTTCATCAAAACCCCACCATTCTAATACGTTAAAAAGGAAAGGCCAGTATATCTTATCATCGGCTTTTTCGAAGTCGACCTTCACTCCAACCCCCTCTACGGCCTTTTTACGCCCCCAACCAATTAGTTCACTTGCTGTGGCGAAAGCATCGGTGATATTCCTTCCCTTCAGAAAGGCGGATTGCAAGGGGGAGATTAGCTCATGTATAATCGACCCAAGTCTGTTGGCCAAAACTTTGGATATGATCTTCTGAGTTCTATTTAGGAGGCTTATTGGTCGAAAATCATTCGCCCTCGTCGCCCCTTCATTCTTGTGCAGCAGACATATGAAAGCAAAGTCGATAGGGCTAGTAGTTAGCCTCCTCTCGAACAAGTCCTGGAACAGATTAGATATGTCCTCCTTTAGTGTCTCCCAGAAGGTTTGGTAGAAACTCATAGAAAATTCATCAGGGCCTGGAGCCTTCTCTCTTCCTAGCTGGAAGATGAAAAGCAGATAATATGTTATTTTTTAAAAATATATAAAGATAATATTACAAGCGACATGTAGCAGTACTTGCATAGTTGCATTATAATCATGCGCAGCAGCAGGACTCCGTCAAAGAGCCACACATGGAAATGTTCCTCAGTTTAGTTTTTTTTTTTTTTTTTTTGAGAAAAGGTAGCATGCTACCGCTTCATTCAATTAGAGGATGAACTCGGCTACAAATTGAGGCATCGTGGGCCTTGAGGAGAAAGAAAGAAAATACAAAAAAACCGTAATTGGAAATAATACTAAAAATAAAAATAAAAATAAAAATAAAAATAAAAATAAAAATAGAACTAAAAATAATATGGAAGTAAAAGTAGGAAATAGAGTTGGTCGACAGTCCCTTTTAGGTGCAGTACCGATCCCAAGAGTCCCTAAAAGCTCGGATCTCCGTCAGCACACTACCCATTGCACGTTTAGAATTCTGGAAAATTCGTCTATTACGCTCTAGCCATACAGCCCACCACGTTGCAGCAATAGTCATCAGCTCTCTACCGCTCTGAGCGTTCCTCAGTTTAGTTATTTTGGCTTTTATTAAAATAAGAAAATGACAAGGATGATAATGATCTTTGCTCATTCAAATTCATGCAACCTTGGGAATATTTTTTTTCCTTTTCTTTTATGTATTTAAGAGGCTTGTTGCACTAAACTAAAATTCTACAGGGAGATTCTGAGTGGAAGATATCTTAAGAACGGGTTTGCCAGCTAGTGTTTAATTCTCTACACTTTATTAAATCATATGCGAGCTAGCAAGTTACTTTTAAAAAAGATTGTTTTGATGGTTGGAATTAAAATTTTGGTTGAGTGATTGACATTCGACCATTGTTTACAATATCCTCCTCATAATATTTTCTAATCATTTCAATATAATTTTTCTAACTATTGTCTTTATAAATTGCTGATGTATAAATTTACATACCTAAAATCTTAATCGTCCGTCATATAACATAGTCAATTCATCAAAAAATCTAAAATTCCAAAGTATTTTCCCTAAAATGGATACTAGTAGATTTCTAGTTATAAATCATTAAATCCCATCGCATCATTACTTGCGGTGTATGGAACAATACCTATTCTTCTAATAAGTTTTTCTGTTTCTGTGGTTTTTTTTTTTATTCTCAAATCTCACTTGTTTAATCCATAATTGAATGTCAACGGTGGACTTAGCTCTGACATTCTAATGATATAGTTAATCATGAATTTATGTAATAAAGTATGCAAAATGGTGAATCCACAAAATGATGTCAACTGGGACAAAAAAAAATAATCACATTGCGTCTGGCAGGATAATAAAAAAGAAATTTTTTTTTAAAAAGAAATGATTAGCATGTTTGCACTTGACTATTATCTGGTTTCTTTCATTATTCTTAACTATCTTATGGTTATTACTTCAGTGCGTCATAAGAATCTCTTATTAACTCAGAAATAACGTGCTGAACTTATGACTTTGCAGGTAAATGAAAGATCGTTACAATTTATAACAAGATAGAACTCATGGCACGCTTATTATTAAGTACAACAAATGATGCCATAGTTAGGGCTGGCAAATGAGCGAGCCCGCTCGTGTTCGGCTCGCGTTCGGCTCGAAATTCGGCTCGCTCGAGCTCGACTCGAAATTAAATGAGCCGAGCTTGAACAGAAAAAAAAAAGCTCGAAATTTATTTCAAGCCGAGCTTGAGTATTACTGGGCTCGCTCGAATTAGGCTCGAAAAGCTCGAAAATATATATATATATATATATATAAAATTGGGCTAGAATACTATTGATGATATTTGGGCTCTTTTGTTATCGAGTTTTTAACCCTTAGATGAGAAATTGTATGGTTAGAATGATAATGGTCCCCGTAGAGTTTAGTGGGTGGTTGGTTGAATAGTATGATCTAAAGGGTGGAATGATTAAAGTGTAGATCTAACGGTTAAAAAATTAATAGTAAAAAAATCTAAATAATATTAATAGTATTCCAGCTCAACTCATATATATATATAGTTTAACTGCTATACTTTCGAAAGTATAAATGATTGGATGCTTCTGACTTTTTAGCCCTTGGATTCAGAACTGTACGGTTGGGATGATAGTGGTTCCCCCTAGGGTTTAGTGGTCCCTTTAGGGGAGCTATATTAATCCAAGAATTAAAAATGATCAAATTAAAGGATTGATTCAAGAATTAAAATCTTGGAAGCACCAATTTATTTATGCTTCCGGAAGCACCATAGTTAGACTATATATATATATATTAAAAATATTTATAAATATATATATATATATATATAATTATATATAATATATTTTAATTATATATAATAATATATATTATATATTTTAATTATATGTTTATAGTGTTTAGATTATTGGGCATATATGCTGGCCCACAAAACCAAACGAGCAAAATCCCACTCTAATTACTCTCTCTCTCTCTTCCACTTGCTCGCAAAATCACTTTTTCTAATTTTTTTTTTAATATTATAATATCATATTTCATGCATTTATTTTATATATTGAATTATTAGACTTTTTGTATCAAATTTTAGATAATATTTTATAAAAATTAAACTATAGATTGCATGATGTTAAGAATTTCAAGCGGCTCGTTTAGGGCTCGAGCTCGCTCGAGCCGAAATTAGGCTCGCTCGAGCTCGGCTCAAATTAATTTCAAGCTGAGCTTGAGCCTAAATTTAGGCTCGAAATTAATTTCAAGCCGAGCTTGAGCTGAGGCAAGCTTGCTCAAGCTCGGCTCGTTTCCACCCCTAGCCATAGTGAAGGGCTTTTATTTTTTATTTTCGAATTTGCCTTACGCTCCTTCGCCGAAGAACCCTCAACGAACTAATATTATATATAATTCAAAATATTCTTTAGAAAAGCCAAAAAATGAGAGTTTGAACCTCCGAAGAGTGGGTTAGCACCATGACCGCTAGAATTAGCCCCCTAGTGAAGTTCAAATACTATTAATCCACAGAGTGAGTACTCTAATTTCTTTCAGGAAAAAAATAAAAAAATATATATATAATCCAATGGCCAAAAATCTACAAGCACCAATAACTTGGTACTTTTAAAAATATAGGAGCTCAATTATATATATATATATATATAGAGCTAGGCTGGTATACTATCGGCAGCACGGAGGCCTCCGTGCTACCAAGTTGTTTTCGATGATGCGGCTTCCAAATCGACGATCGGCTCCGCTAGACTTGATCTACACTATTGAAAGTGTTTGGAAACTAAATTTCACAATTTTTCGACATTATTTGGCTAGTGATCAAAGGGTCTCAAAATTGACAATTTCAATGGTAGATGAGATGCGTTTGTAAGTTTAACGGTGTAAAACAATCCAAATATGATAAAATTTTTATAGAAAATTCTTTGAACTATTTAGAGTAAGATCATTATCTCTGATCTTAAATTTAAGCCTTTTATCATCATTTTTATGAAATTTTTATTTTCAGCCGTTCATTTTTCGACTACTCGTTTGATAGGTAAATGATATCGAAAAATTATGAAATTTAGTTTCCAAACACTTTCAATAGTGTAGATCAAGTCTAGCGGAGCCGATCGTTGATTTGAAAACCGCATCATCGAAATCAACTTGGTAGCACGGAGGCCTCCGTGCTACCGATAGTATACCAGCCGGACTCTATATATATATATATGATGATGCTAATGAAAGAGACTGTATGGACAGGAAGACTGCTTCAAGTGCCAGTTATTATATAAGTCAGCTCAAAATCATGAAAACTACGACGCTGAGGCTTTGGTTTCTGGAGATTTTTGTCATCTTAGTAAAGATGAAGACATGGAGATCTCTTCTCTTAGGCTTCATCTTCTTCTCCTTCTTCTTGGCAATGGTTCGAGTTCATGGCCAACCGACTACTCAAGGTACGCTTACTCTTTTAACTATGATCACATTGTTCTTAAAATATGATGTTTGCAACTTCTTGTGCAAAATGGCAAAAGAAAAAAAAAAGAAATTCAAAAAATAAAAGAATAATTGAATTGTTATTAGAATATGACAAGAAAGAGAGAAAAAAGAACATTGTAATTTGTTATTCATAGCTCCTTGAATTTTCCTGTACTAAAACACAGAAATATTGTCTGCTTCACAAAAGCTACTCCAGCTTCTTATGGTTTGTTTCCCTTCCTCTTCTTACAGATTTCGTAAGCATTGATTGCGGCGTTCCTGACGGTCATAACTACACTGACAACACAAATATATTTTACGTTTCCGACAGCCAATACATCGATACAGGGATAGACAATAGAATTGCATCAAACTATATAAATACCACAATACCGATTCAAGATTTGACTGCGAGAAGCTTTCCTATTGGCGGTCGAAACTGTTACACCTTAAAGCCCGTAGTGACGAATCGGAAGTATCTTTTGCGAGCAACATTCATGTACGGAAACTACGACGGACTACAAAGTGCGAAGGCTAATGCTTTTGTAGCATTCGATCTGTACATAGGTGTCAATCTATGGAAAACAGTGAACATTGCTGATGCAGCTACTGAATATCAAGTTGAGGCTATAACTGTGGCCTAAGCTGATTTCATATCCGTTTGTCTTATAAACACTAATTCTGGTACTCCATTCATATCTGCGTTGGAACTGCGGCCAATCAAAAGCGTAATGTATCCGACCGCTACGGAATCACAATCTATCGTTCTTTCTCTTCGACTAAACTATGGACCGAGAACAAACCAAAAAATCAGGTGAGTTTCATCTACCTTTTCTAGGCAGAATAATTTTGCAAGGTTCAGTAGACGAGTTTCGAGACTAAATCTGGTTAAATGGAAAAACGAAAGATCAAATTTTGTTATGTCGAAAGATCAGGGCACATATTCTATCAATAAAAGGGTATTCACATATTTCCCTGTAAGTTTTAAATCTGTTCACATGCATTCATCGTAATTCTAAAGTTTCATACATCAATTCTCTCGTAACTTCTTTGAAATTTATAAATCTATTCTTTAAATTTGACTTACGGCAGTAAATGATCCGTAGTTGAGAAATCTCTATATAATATAATTTCACTCATAACATTTTTATATTGCTACATACTGCACATAGCACAAATGAGTAAAAACTTGATGGTTGGTATCGAGATCTCAAGTTCGAAACATAATACCTTGCTATTTTTTTCTATTATAAAAAGAAAAAAGCTATTTGTACACTCCAAAAGAGATATATAATATACAGCCTATCCATCTAGTCTAGAATAAAATAATTTATTGTTAGTCATATTGATGTGATTAGTAAAATAATTTTTATCATAAGATGAATAAAGTGTACATCATATATCTCTATTGGGGTACATGTGTACGCATTGCTTAAAAGAGCAATGCTAACGATTGTTATCGTATTATGATTTTCAAAATATTTTATTTTATTATTCTATTTGATGATAACTTTTAAATAAAATAAAAATAAAATGTTAAAATAGTTTGTAAGTACAACTCTAGGACGTTAAAAGCGGATCCAACGGTGGGCAGGTACCCGGACGATCCGTACGACCGCATCTGGGCGCCGTACACCGCCGCAGCCCCCGCGGGGGAGCAATGGGCGGTGATTTCGACGACGTCGCCGATCAAAAACTTCGTCAACGACTCCTTTGAGGCGCCCTCGGCCGTGATCCGAACGGCCGTCACCCCCGCCGCCGCTAACTCCACGGCCATCACCTTCCTCCAATGGGCTCCCGACAGCGCCGCCGACGAGTACTTCCTCGTATTCCACTTCGCCGAACTGCAGCTCCCGACGGGAAACGCCTCGCGCCAGTTCGGGATCTACGTCGCCGGGTCCGTCCTCTGGTACGGGCGCCCCTACACGCCCCCGACGCTCTTGTCCTCGTACGTGTACAGCGTCGCCGACGGGCCCACCTACGGCCGACCCTACTACGCCTTCTCGCTCAACGCCACGTGGAACTCCACGCTTCCGCCGCTCATCAACGCCGCCGAGGTCTACACCCGCTTGCCGCTCACCGCCGCCGCCACCGATCGCAGAGATGGTGAGTCACTTCCAAGTTTCAACTCAAGTGAGATGTTTCATCGTCAATCATCTATTTCTAATATTTTTCAAACTATTTAGATACAGTTTAGATAAGTAGTAATTTTAGTTAGATAATGTTTTAATATATATATTTTTTTATGAGAAGTGAAAGATGGAAGAGGATGACGAAGACAAGTACAGCGGAACTGATGATAGGAATTATGCCAAGACAAATACAGATTCAGGGCCCGTTTGGCCTTGATTCTGGAAAGGTGATTTCTGCAGAATTGATTTTGGTTTGGACTGCAGAAATGATTTCTGCGATCACTCACACTGGAACTCCATTTCTCGCCTTTACTTATATCGATGACATGCCCTATGGCGCGTTAAGCGGTGGGACACGTTCAAGATGTTCGATCAATTATTTGTGTGTGTGTATGTGCGTGTGAGTGCGCACGTGCACGCGTCTTCATGAGTTCCTGGCGCGCATGTGCGTGTTCATGCCTACATTCCGCACGTGGCTTTGAAATTCATGCAAAGTGAAATCTGACGACAGAAAAGGATGTGTCTTTTTTGAATTTTGACAGAAAAAAGATACGTATGAAAACATGTGTTTGATAGAAAGATAAGTTTTAGTTCTTTTGGCATCATTTAGCTGTTCCCCTCTCTCCTTTTCTGTTTCAGAGACATTTTCTGCGCACGATGAAATTACTACGTAGCCCAATTTATAATCACCAAACAAATTGCATTTTATAAGAAAACACAGTTTGGGATTGTGTACTATAAGATCTTTGAATGCAAAGTCAAATTGCAAATAACAACGTAAGATTGTATACTCAAAAGTCTACTCTGTTCCAATCGTACACTTTCGTTATCATTTTTTTATGTTTGATTGCATGATTTCTGCAAGCATTTCATTGTTATGGTGAGAACATTTTTCTTCAAGTAGATTCTTTTTGCGATTCAGGTCTCTTGAAAATGTGTTTCTGTTTTTTTATCTTATTTCCTTTGGGTTTCAGTTGATGCCATTATGGCTGTCAAGGCACAATATCATGTGAAGAAAAATTGGATGGGCGATCCTTGTAATCCAACTAAGTATGTTTGGGATGGTTTGAGTTGTATCTACACCGTTGACTCTTCGAGGATTACATTCGTGTAAGTCTCCAAAAAGGATAACTTATGTATTATCTTTAGTCGAAATTACAAAAGGAGAAAGCTTGATGGAGTAAAACATTTTGCAGAAACCTATCCTCTAGTGGATTGACTGGTGGCATATACGATAGCTTTTCAACGCTCCAAGCAATTAAGTACCTGTAAGTATGACCAGTGACAAAATATTTTAATTCTCTTTCTTCTTGCTGAATTATGCTGCTTGCTGGGCCCTGATGGTGGAATAATCCTGGACATGTTGATGCAAAACATTGTGATACATTAGTGCCTATTAGGTATTGCCAAAATTGAACTTTTAGTGGTCGCAGAAAAAAAAAAAAAATCTACTAGTAGGAGTATTTCACCTCAATGTGTAGTTTGATCATACTGCAGCTGCATTCCTATCTTTCTTCATGGAGTGTGCTGGAGGAAGTCTTTTCTTATGTCAGCAGAAACAACAGAGTGTTGGCAGAGATTAACACGAAGAAAAGAGAAGGAAAAGTGAAAGTATGAGGTTGAACTAGGTGAAAAGCTGCAGTGAAAATGCCCAAATGTCCTTCCTCTGCAGTGGCAAGATGGGCTGCGACGGGCGCTAAGTTTAAATATAGAATGTATTTATTTCTAGGGAGAACCTTCTATCAAGGAATAATCTTAGCATGACTCTAGTAGAAATAATCACACCTTTGTTTGTATAGCATATTCTAACAGTTGAGCCCTAATTTTTAACTTGTTTGTAAATAGTCCAAAAAATTTGCTTGTCAGACATCTTTATACTGCAAAATCAATTTCCGTGTTAGTAGTGGATTCTTCTGGACTCACCTCTTGTTCTGACAACTGTAGCTTCTTTTGCCGTAAGTTTAACTCTTGTAATCATTATTAACTGGTTTCTATTGCAGGGATTTATTTTACAACAACTTAACTGGAGAGATTCCCGATTTCCTGGCAAGTTTGTCATCTCTCCAGGTCCTGTAAGTGTTACGTCAAGCTTATCGGTTATGTATAAAGAAGAAATATAGGTCTAAAAACGGTGGATTTGTGCAGAAATTTGACAGGAAACAATTTCACAGGACCAGTCCCAGATGCCCTTGTTAAGAAAGCAGATGCCGGGTTGCTTGTTTTGAGGTTTTTTTTCCCCCCCTCAAGTTGATCAATCTGTTTTCAAAGGAACAATTTTAAAAGTTAAAATCTCTAATTATTTAGACTTAGGTTCTCTTGTTCTTTTTGGTTTTCAAGTAATGCAGATACCGTATGCCCGCCAATACATCTGCAGATTTTTACAACTACTGTTATGACCCAAAAGCTTTAGGCTTGTCTCAAGAAGTTCAGTAAATGAGATAATCCAGAAAGGTCTAGTGCTAAAGTAATAAGCTCTAGCTGGTCTGAAATAGAGTTCAGTTATCTACCATCAGATACCATCTCAAATGATAGTTCTGCATAGAGTTCGCCCTGTTCATAAAAGTCTTGCCTGAAGATCAACTTGAGAGTACTAAGCTATACTTGACTCCAAAAGACAATGTTTCTCGAACAAATTGGTGATATGAAATGCATAGCTGAAAGCTTAATAAGTTTGCATAAATTCTCTAAGTAAGCTTGCATAAGTATATGATATTGATTTACCTTGGAAGATGACCATGCAGTTTGAGATTGACAAATATTGATTTTGTAAATTGAACAATAGGAAATGCATTTTAGAATATGAGTGTGAGATTATTATTCTTGAAATAGATGGGTTACAATAGGGATATTACAGATACAAAATAAATTACAATGAGAATAGTTGATCAGAAGCTGTATCTTGCAGATGTAAGGTGAACTCAGATTCTCACGTAAAAATCATCAATGTTATTTATTGACGATGTCTTTTAAATGTGTCGCTGATACATTTTGATTAGCAATATCATGAATTTCCTGTTCCTTTTGTCAGAAATCAAATGAACGTGAGCAACAATAAATGTGAGACTTTTATTCCTGTTGAAATTCATAACGTATTAGCCCTCTTGAGGCTTCATGTGGTTGCTAACATTTCACAACTGCCTAATGCTAGAGTGGACAACGATACAGTCCCATGCAGTGGTATCTCATGTGGAAATAACAATACAGCCCCATGTGGTGGTATCTCATGTGGAAAAACAAAGATCATCATTGTTGTTTCTGTAATTCCTGTGGCGCTACTGGCTGTTGTAGTATTTACTCTGTGGATAATGTGTCGGAAGAAGCAAGGTAACTATGCAAGACATTACTCTGTGGTTTATTTTACTCAAATACTGACCACTTTTAATCATGATGTCCCATTCATTATTGAAGGTTTGGTCCAGAATGTGTCTGTGTCACCAAATTCTGAAGAAGTTCGTCAACAGAAAGTTGATAATGAAGAGCGTCGTGTACACGTTAACATTGAGCGTCGGCAATTCACCTACTTGCAGTTGGAGAATATGACTAATAAATTTGCACGAGTCATTGGTAGAGGAGGATTTGGAGTTGTCTACCATGGTTATTTAGATGATGGTACTGAGGTTGCAGTAAAGATATGCTCCCTTGTGTCATCGCAAGGGACAAAGCAGTTTCTTGCTGAGGTAAAATTACTGTATATGTTAGGTAGCTTTTTCACAAGCATCATATATGTTTAAGCACAGGGTATGATGATGTTTGATGGTCTTGTACTTAGACAATTTATGTGCTATACAAAGATGGCATGTTGTAGATCTAAACTTGCGAGTGGAAAGTACAAGAAGATCAAAGTGTTATGATTGTAAAAAGTAATGAAAATTCCAAAACTATCTAGGTGTACTTCGCTGTGTAAGATACTTCCAAACTACAAAAGAAATTTGTTGTTCTTCTGACTAACTTATACAATAACTTAACACTTTCATGACTTATAATTCTTGCCATCCTGCAATACGGTTCGATATTTGGAATTCTTTCCACTTGATACTGGGTTTTATTCTGTAGGCTAAGAGTTTAACACATGTTTATCACAAGAACCTGGTTTCTCTGGTCGGCTACTGCCAGGATGGAGATAAGCTTGCTCTCATCTATGAGTACTTGCCTCTAGGAAGTCTTCATGATCATCTTAGAGGTTAGTGGAAAACAAACTTTGCTGTTTAGCTAACACCAATAAGAGTGCCATTTCTCCAATAAATAGGTGCTCAATCTAGTTTTTCAAGTGGTTGTTAGCTGTTATTTAACTTTCCAATTTATTTGTTTTGTTTCACACTGGGCTTTTCTTTCATAAATGAGAATCGCTTGAAGCCTTTGCGTTCGTTTATTGTTAAATTTCTCATATTATAGAAAATGTAGCGCCATGGTATTCTTTTTTGCTATGCTCTTGTAGGTAAAGCTGGGGTTGCTAAAGCCTTGAATTGGGAAGTACGACTTCGTATTGCACTGGAAGCTGCACAAGGTTCGGCAAGACTATATAATTTTTGTTCCCACTTTCGTCCTTTCGATACATGTTTAGCAAATTTCATTCTCATTTTCCTGTCTTTGGCATGATGTAGGCTTGGATTACCTTCACACCGGGTGCAAAATAGTTCATAGAGATGTGAAGAGCAGCAACATTCTTTTAAGTGAAAATTTAGAGGCCAAGATATCTGACTTTGGGCTGTCCAAGGTTTTCGGCGGGGATGCCAACACTTCATTGATGTCGGTTTGTGGAACCCCGGGCTACATGGATCCAGAGTACAGCTTCTCTCTCTCTCTCTCTCTCTCTCTCTCTCTCTCTCTCTCTCTCTCTCTCTCTCTCTCTCTCTCTCCCTCTCTCTCCCTCTCTCTCTCTCTCTCTCTCTCTCTCTCTCTCTTATCTACTTTCAAGTGTATCCTGTAGAATTGCCAAATAGGTGGTTTGGGACACCTGTCATGAAGAGGGAAAATAGTTTTTACGTCCTAGGAAAAATTGGTTCTGGAAGGGACTGTTTTTGAATAAGTACCTAAGTCCTGCTTGTGTAGGTGGAAAAGGGAAAATTGATTCTGTTGATTCTGTTGAGTCTCTTCTCAGCTTCCTAACCTGCATGTTTCTTATATTTACTCAGGTCGTCGAAATTGTTGATGCTAAATGAGAAGAGCGACGTATACAGCTTTGGAGTGGTTCTGTTGGAGATAATCACGGGTGAGCACCCCATTTTACAAGGCCAAGGCAGAGAGAACGTCCACATAGTTAAACGTGTGTCAAAAAGTCTCGCCAAAGGGAATATCAATGAGATTGTTGATGAAAGGCTGCGAGGAGAGTACAGTGCGAACTCTATGTGGAAGGTCGTGGATCTTGCAATGAGGTGCACCGCAGAAGCCTCTGTTGAGAGACCTACGACGGCGGAAGTGGTGGTGCAGCTAAGCGAGAGCTTGGCAATGGAGACGGCTCGTGCGAGGAGCAAGAATGTGCATGGCGAAATTCTCGACGTGAACCAGGATAGTGCTTTCGGCTTTTCGTCAAGCTCTTTTGGGCCATCTGCGAGATAAAGCTAGCCTCATCTCCAAGTTCTCTTTTTCGTTTCTATAACTTTAGTATGATTGTGATTGTGTGTGTAACCATACTTGATATTCCACTCTAGAAGTCTAGAGTATATCTGGACTATGTTGCCTTGAGAGTGTTTTAAGGTTATATAAACTGCTATGTTCAGGTGTGATTGCGGGAGTAAAACCTGTGTTTGGATTAAGGCTCCCGTTAGAATTGCAAGGACTGGGGCGTATGTACTGCGCAGTGTGAAAATTCAATTTGGAATATACTTTGTTTGTTTCTGTAGAGAACAACATATTGTGCAGATCGCATTGGTTTGATTAGGATATAATTTTTGAAGTCGAGAAGCATGTCTTTGTTTGGCTTCGCCCTAACTCCTGCTCCAACAACAATGGTACCCAACACAGTAGGCTAAGGACTTGATGGCTGCTACTCGGGATTCTAAGTTTGAAACTTAGCTGCTCTTGATGGTTAATACGTGAGATCCTAAGTTCAAAACTTAATTGTTTTACATATTATGCTGAGTTTATTTGTGGCGATGAACGAGGGAGAGAGTTTGCTACCTTTCCTCTTTTTTTTAGGAAAAAAAAAAAAAAAGGGAAGAAAGATGAGTACAGGTGGGTAGCTATAAATGCTCCGGTCCAGGCTGTCCCGAGCCAGCCAACATTAATTAGGCCAGAAATGTGATAAGCCGTCCCAGAATGCAATTAACTAAATGGGCCAAATTATCACGGGCCCTAACTTTGGGCCTCAGTGGATTTGGGCGCTCCATTTGCGACCTTCCAATTTCTTATAGATTTGGGCCTTGATAGGAGCTAAATTAGGCCCATATTTCTCACTCCAGAATATTACTAAAACTCTCTTTTTCTTCGACTGCGGAGAAAATGAGAATGGGAGAGAGAATGGAGAGTAGCCTTTTAACGCTGGGATATAGCACACCAAGGTGGGCCCTCTTTTTCGTTCCTTATCTATTTATTTCTTTTTTTCTTTTTGTTTTCCCGTTGCATTGATTTTTTGACCCTCTTATGCGCTGAGGATCAATACATTATGGGCATATTAGTGTTTTTTTTTTTTTTTTCCCACCCTTCTTCTTCTCAGTATTTAAGATTGCGTTTCGTATTTTGTATGTAGCGTGCGATTCGACGAATTAACCTAAATTTTGTGAACCAATTGTACGTGTGTAGGTTTATAAGCTAGTTTGGGTATTAGAACAAGTTATTTGATGATAAATCATGCAGTAAAAGAATCTCATTGCAATATAGGAGGAGTTTGATTTTAACATCACTGATTTTCAGGCTAATACTTTTTCCACTCACAATATGATTTGTCTAGACAAAATGAATTATAGACATCTTTTTGTACTCATTTGGGGCATGAGCCTCTGTACCTTCATTTTGGGGGGAAAAAAGAAAGAGGAAAATTGATTACTAACTGATGATCCAAGTGACTTTCTCAATATTCGCCAAACTTTCATGTCAAAATTGCGATATTCCAGTAGATTTCGAATCTTCCTGTTAAATAATAAAAAACAATCGTTTATCTCCAAAGCATAAGCTGTCTGAGAACGATACTTATATTATATATTCAACACTCCTAATTTTGTATACTTTTTAATGCAAGTTAAATCTTATGTCATTTCAATGCAAGTTTAGTCGCAATAGCATAGTTTTCTTTAGCTTGTTATGACATCCTCTTCCATCAGTTAGTGTAGTTCAAAATTTGCAAAATTGGTTCATTCTTGTATCAGTTCAAAATTTCAGCGGCATTGATTATTTAGTGGCATAACCTGTGTCTTGTTTGCTTTGAAGAGTTCTTTCTCTTTATTCTTTTGGGATTGTTGTTAGTTTATTGCTTAGAGTACATTATAGGTATCAACAGAAGAAATAATATTCTTCTTATTTCTCTTTTTTGGTAGCATGCGTAATCATTCTCGTGTATCAGGTGTTCTTTACCTTATGAATCTCAGAATGTACTTGCCTACTATCAGAGTTTGATAAGTATTTGTATCGAATACTAGTCTTTTAGTAGATTCGTTGTTATTGACTTTTTCTACGCTCTGGGCCCGATGTTGTGGTTGAGAATCATTGATAATGATGCATAATCAAAAGGGGACAAAGTTTATGGCCTGATATAATACCTATGCTACTGGAAACTGTGGGCGAGGGACGTAACATTGCATGTAATTATCAATTGTAACGACCCCCTAAAATATTGCCAAATTGTCAATTACATAACCATTGTTGTGGGGCCGTTAAGCTTTGGCCTTTCTAAGCTCATGCATTGAAAGCTTGAACTGTGTTCATAGTTATGTATTGTTCATGATAAACTTTCAGATATTATCAAATCTTCTGCGCACTTCAAAAAGCTAAAAACTACACTGCCAGAGTAATGTATAAGCCAAAAAAAACTCGTTCTCATTGTCTTCGTTTCCATCCATAAAGTTGACGCATACAAAGTATTTGTGAGAATTGTCTCTAGATAATATTTGATTTTGGAAAAAGAAGGTAAAGATTTTTCGACTTCTTACATCGATGGCGTAGGCGTTACCGGACAAACGTGACCCCATTGTTTTCTGCATTTAAGGGAATAAGAACAGGTGGCTTGTCATTTTACCATATCTTGAACTTGTCTTGCATTTCAGCTGCTGTGCTTTCTATATAAAAAGGTTTTTAAAAAACAAAAAAAAGACTTATCACAGAGGTTTTCATGTACCAAGAATCCTTTGAAATTAAACAAGTAATACTGGAACTAGCACTAAATTCTTTTTATGTTATTAGCAACTTTTCAAAAAATTTCTTGGCTATGTAAGTTGAAGGTAGCGATATTATAGAGATTGCTTTATTTGCCCACTAGTTAAGCTGTTGGTCATGATCAAATGTGTTTTCTTTATCTTCTTATTAATTGCGATTTTGACCTCTTTTTGGTCAATCATCTTTATCAGATTGATCTGGATGCTTGACCATATATTGTGTTGCCCTTTTGTTTAGTGCAGCCATGTGCATATGATATGAGACTTTTACCTAACAAGAGTTCGAAATAATTACAAGTTTGATACTTTTAATTTGCTTTAAGAGTTTTGCTTCAGTAAATTTTAGTGTGGGCTGTTGGATTATGATCAAGAGAATAGTAGATAGGTGGTTGGGTCACTGCAATGAGGATACTGTCACCTTCCTGTTGCCGTAGATGCTGGGGCACTGGATTGGGCAAACGGAGTGGTTAGATGAGGCCCATTGTACTGAAACATTTAATCTCTTTTTCGAAAGGTACTGCTGTGTTCTACAAAATTTCTTTATATTTATTTCTACAACTATTCTATTACGAAACATAGTGCTATACCTCTCCATGTTGCGGTCCCGGTGCCCATCATGATGACTATGTAACAGATAACTACTTGTTTCTCTTCATTATTGGTCTCAATAATGATATATAAGCATTACAGCGTAATTAAATAAGATTTTATAGTCATTATTTTCATTGCAACTGCATTGCATCACACAGCATGGAACCACTTTCCGTAGCTAGAATAGCTGCTCGTAACAGGAGCACATTATGCTTCTTCAAACCATCTCCAATGTGTGCTTGTGTTCTGTTTGCTAGAAAAATCACTATTTATTTTTTATCTCTCCGTAGGAGAGATTCAGGCAAATAGAAAGAAACATATTTTAGTAATCCTCGAATACGGAAGTAGAGTAAATAGTCGATAAAATGCCCTAGAACTTCTTCTTGTTATCTTTAAAGGCTGGTATGTAGAACCATCAAGAGGTTTACTTCAGATGTTACTTTTGAAAGCCCCATATACGTAAACTGACCACAGAACTGTTAAGTAAATATATTCTACATACTCTTCTTGCTAATTAAAGCTGATTAGCTTATAACCTCATAATTATTTCTCTTTGGTTTCTTGCTTTCCAGGTTTCCAACAGGTGGTGGACCCTTATTTAGGCCTTACTTAATACACAAGTGGAGGAGGTAAAATTAATCCTGTGGCCCACCACTTACATCGAAATTAATGTGCCTCTAACACCGACCGTCCCTAGCGCAAGTGGCAAAGGGCTTGGTGGTTGGTACCCGAGGTCCCGAGTTCGAATTCTAGTTGATTCATATTTCCAGCTAAGTTTATTTTTCAAAAGAAATAAACGAAACAGGTAGCGTGCTACCTTTCTCTCAAAAAAAAAAAAAAAAAAATGTGCCTCTAACCTTGGAGCCGATCCGTTTAAACACACGGAAATCAAAACTGTGGTCGCCGGAGAAAAGGGGAGCATCATCGTACTCGCAATGTCGCTTTCTCTCGCGCTTTAATTATTGTTGCTTCCACTGGAAATAAAGAAAGGTTCAAAGCACCCGTGGTTTCAGGTTAAAAGTGATTTATACTTGGATACTTTGCTCCTTTTGCTGGCTGCTTGTTCGACACAGTTAATGTCGTGGTAGTTTGTCGTGCATAACACTGCTTGTTAATGGTTTGTGTGAATAGTTTTTTTTAAACTTCATGATGGGTAATCGTCTTTTCATCGATTCGGATCTCTCTTCATTTTTCGTTAGTTTTTCTTGCTTTTTAATATTTTTCTATTCTTACTTTCTACCTTTAGTGGCAGTTGGTATAACCAGAATCATCCTGTTTTGAAAGAAGAAAACAATGAAAAGCAGTCGATGACACCAAATAGCGCAAAAGATGATTCGGAATTCATTTCCTTAATCTTGTATTATTTCAAATTCTACTTTTCATTTTTGTTACTGAAGAACAAACAGAGATGTTAGGCCCACATTAAAGTAAGAACTCTTCTTACTTTAAATCGAGGAAATTTGCGGGAAGGAATCATATCACTATTCACATGCCTCTACTGTATATTATTTGTTTTTTTTTTTTTTGAGGGAAATGTAGCATGCTACCCGTTTCATTCATTGAAAGTGTGAACTAAGCAACAGGAGTGAGGCATCAGAGGCCTCGGAGAGAGCAAAGCAAAAAAAAAAAAAAAAAAAAAAAAAAAAAACTAGTGTCCGTTAGTAGGAAAAGTCAAAATACAAACTGTATATTATTTGTTGAGGTTGTGCTTTGTAATTGAGCACCATTTGCTATAGTTCTTATTTTTCTTTCCCCCCATTGAGCCTATTCAAAATACTTCTGAACATATAATAATGGTAAACACTTCTAAACTCTAGGTTAAATTTAGTTTGCTGAACTGTTTCTACTTTTCGCAAACTGAAAAATAGAGTTGTTTTTTGTGCAAAAACTTACCTGCTTCAGAGTACAGTTGGCTAAAAATTTAATGGTTAGAACCTAGTTGCTTCAATGATAGTATATATAATTTTTTAACTGCATTAAGTAATACTTGTTAGGATTTGGAAAACCCTAAAATTTTGAAATTTTGAAAACCTCAACATATTTGCATTTTTCGTTAAATGAACATATGGAAAAACAATAATTTTTCGACTAAAACTGGTCCTGATATAAGATGCTCCAAATTAAGGATCCCACTAATCCCTCCCACAAGAAAACTTGTTATAACTCTTGTTACTAAATTGCAAAGGACTACTTAAACACACTGCTAACTAAAACCCAACCCACGAAACACTTGTTAATTTAATTACAAATCACGACAAACAAAGTGACCAATTATTAGTTTCCATTTTGTTTATCCCGCCGCAATGCTTTTCACACGCTTAATCTCCTCCTCATTCTCTTCTATAAAAAAGATATATGCCGTGAACAATCGATGCGCCGTATCTTCTTTTTGTTTTTTTTGGAATTTTAATCTTAAACGCATGATTAGGAGTTAATTAATCAACCCGCGGAAAAAAGTTTCCTGCGCGCCCACAGGTTTCTGTAATCTTCTATCACATAATTGTCAATATGTTTATTTATTATTTATTTAGGATCTCGTTGAAAAAAAAAAAACCAAGAAATATGAAGAAAATAAGATAAAAACTTATAGAACGACAATTAATTAAGACAGAAAAAAAAAAAAAAAAACACTTAGGAACTTCACCTTCGAATTTAACACTGAAAATATTTACATAGCAAGAACTTGAAACGGTTGAGATCGAATTCAACAACCAGACAAAATTATTAAGCAATGCTACAAATTCACCAAAGTAACTGCACATCTTCTTATTTACAGCGACGATACTCTCATACTTCATATAAATCTACATATTTCTCCCCCTAAAAACGAAAATTAAAAGAAACAACTACCGAAGAAGCGAGCAGCTTCATCTTCTGATCACTTCTGTAAATTAATCCCAGCATCATCCATTTTCCTCCTCCTCATCCTCTTTTCTTTTCTTTTCTTTTTTTGTGTCTTATGTATATATAATTCAGATCAAGATCACGAGTAATCAATCACAAAATCACGCAACTTTTCCATCATATTACTACTTGAGGAGATCGGACACCCAATCGAAATTCGGCGCCGACATCTCCTCCGCCGCCGACTCCTCGTCCTGAACCGAATGCTCAGCGCACCAGCTGTACTGCTCGGGAGCCATTACTATTATCGACGGCACGCTGCTGCTGCCGAAGCCCGCAGCATTACTCCGATACTTCCACGACGAAGGCATCGACTTGCACAGCCTCAGCTCCGCCATCGCCGCCTCCACCTCCTCCCTCTCGCTCCTACTCCCCGCCGGAGAGAAGACGGGCGACATCGGCGGCGGCGACGAGAAGATTCTCTTCTCCTTCATTGATCTCCGACGGCTTTTGTTGGCGGAGCAGCAGGACGAGGGTGTGGCGTGGTGGTGGGGAGGGGGCAGGAGGCGGAGCTGGGAGAGGGTGTGGGCGAAGAAGCAGACGGGGCGGCGGCAGGCGGTGCCGTCCTTGCAGGGCTGGGTGCGGTAGCGGGCGGGGTGCAGCCAGCACTCGAAGACGCCGTGCGCGAGGTCGCAGGCGTCGCCGCGCTCGCAGGCGCCGCGCCGGCGGAACTCCGGGCAGGGCTCGCCCGAGTAGGCGAAGCGGCGCGGGTCCCGCCGGGCCGCCTTCTCGCCCGGGTGCGCGAACGGGCACTCCGTCCAGTTGTGCGACCGCCGCCGCCGGCACGCCCGCACCTTGAACTCGTACATCCGGAAGTCGTCCGTCGCGTACACCTCCCACGAGCCCGACTCCCAGTCTTCCTCCTCCTCCTCCTCCTCCTCCTCTGACGACGACGACGACGACGACGAGTCGTACGATTCGTCGACGTACTGCCGCTGCCGCTGCGGCGGCGGAGGAGGGACGAGGGAGCGGCGGAGCGCGGCGAGCGCGGCCTCGCCGAGGACGTACGGGGACACGGCGCCGGTGTTGGCACGGCACGTCACGCCGCTCACCGGGACGCAGTGGCCCATCAGGGCCGTCGGATCCTCGAGTACATGCCACGGCGGAGGGTGCACCGTCGGATCCCCGTAGTTCACGTCGCCGATCACCATTTCTGTACCTCTTTCTCTTAACTTTCTTTGTCCTAGTCCTAGCTATAGTTTTGTGAATGGGGATGGGTTGGTGTTGTATGGGTTTGTGGTTGAAATGCTATATAAAGGGGATCCGACCGGAGGTTAAGCTGACCGCAGGTACACTAACCGGGGTTAAATAAATAAATAAATAAATAAAAGTAATATTAGATTAACATAATAATATATTAACAAAATAGATATTAGTAAAGTGGAGGGGACGCCGCTTGGTTTGCGAGCCCGTGGGAGCGGGTGGTATTTTGGGTTGGATTTTAGCATATTTGGCCTTTTCTAGTACTTCTCTTTTGTTTTTCTTTTTTTCTTTTTTTTGGTTTGTTACTTTGTACTATATATTCCAATACTGCATGCAAGATGGTTCCTGCTCTCTTTATGTAAATTTAGTAGTCTCTAAACATAAAAAATATTAAGAAATAAATATTTTTTGAGTAATATTATTATTTATTTTATTATTTATTATTCAGAACTCAATTTAAAACTTCATATGGCTGAGATCTATCTATGATGTATATTTTATTTTTTAATTCTAATATGAAATAAATAAAAGAAGTTAAAAGCTAAAATATTTAAAATGAAAAGTGTATAAAACCTAAACTCTAATACGGGGATAATACAGGGACCTTTTAATTATCGTCTTTATTAGTGTGTATCTTCTGGTTGATTGGGGAGGTGACGAGATCTTTTTGGTGGTTCGTTGACGAGTGGGGTACGTGGGAGCAAGAGAGGATCGAAATGCATGAGAAGCGCCACGTGGGTCGAGGGGTTCGTTCAAGCTGTGCTCTCGTAATATCCCGTTTTTGGCCCGTAGCTACTGCTCGAAAGCTCAAGCAAACGGGAGAACGTCGCCACGTACGGACACTGCGCCACGTACGGACACTGCGCCGCGATCGAGGCACCTCGAAGCCTCGCTGCCTCCACCCAAGACCGCCTCACTAGATTTAAACTTTAAAAAAATAAAAACTTTAGGTATCATTTGGTTCGGGGATAAGCAAAAAGTGACTATTCCAGGAATAGATATAAATTGAGGTATAAGCGGGGATTAAATCAATTTTGCGTTTGGATGAAAAGTAGATTTTTTTCGGGAATAAGAAAAATAGTGTTTGGATGGTTTGATTGGAATTGCGAGGATAAGAATAATTATAATTTTAAACAATAATATTTTATCTAATTAATTAAGACGAAATATTAATTAAATAATAATTTAACTTATTTAATCTACTAAATAATTATGAATATTGCTAAAAACCCTTAATATTAATAAATAAATAAATTGGTAATTAATAATTTAATTAATTACAAATAATTTAATAAAATAATAAATTAATAAATAAATTAGTTAATAATAGTCAGATGATTAATTAAGAAAATAATTAAATTACTCAAAATATTAATTAATTAAACAATATAATTAATTATTTAATTAGTAAATTAATTAAAATAATGAATTAATTACTTAAAAAATTAATTAAATATTTATTAAAGTAATAAATTAAATAGTTAATTAATTATCTAGTTAATTAGTAAATAAATTAATATATAATTATTAATTAAATAATATTTATTATAAATCTAGCTTGAATATTTTATTCTTTTATTATTAATTAAATATATTATGTTTATATAATTTATGTTTAAATAAATTTATAATCTTAATTAAATTTAGAACTAAGCTTGGAATAGCGCTATTCCGTCAAAACGATGGAATAATTTATCCCAGCTATTCCGGAATAACCGAGAATAACGAAGTTTGACCGGGATAAAATATCCCGGCCAAACTTCGTTTCGTTTGGCGGAATAGCGGGGATAACTTCGTTATCCCCGCTTTAACCCCCGAACCAAACGGGGCCTTAAGTTATACAGCTCTCTCCGTGAACATACCGAATAACAAATATATCTTATAAAATCTATTTTTTTATATTTATTTTTGTAAAAGTCTAATGATATTTATATTTTGTCTTTCTTATTTGTTACCGTTATAGTATATTTATTGTTTAATAAAAAATAAGTAAAATGATATTTTTGTCATCACATATATATATATATATATATATATATATATATATATATATATATGTCTCTTTAAGAGTTTCAATGGTTAGAATTATACAAAAATCTTCAATGATTATTTTTTTTTTCTTCCTACCATTATAAATAATATAAAAAGGGTAAAAAAATCTTAATTATTTCATTAATCAGGATTAAATAATTTACTATGGCTAATTATATTTTTCTAATGAATCCTAATAGTAGGGATATATTTGAAAACGTTATGATATTTATAGAAATAATACAAAATTAAATTTTATAAAAATATATCTATTATTCGATTTATTTGCAGAGAGCTGTATGTAATTAACTCTTGAAAAGACTATAGTATGTAAAATGAGTTGGGCTCCTTTTGCTTTCGAACCTTAACTTTATTATTACACATAATCTATACTAGTAAGATATTAAATAATTTGAATCTGTATTTCAAGTCCAACGTTAGTTCGTAATATCTTTTGTTTTATTAAGTGACAGATCTATAGTCTAATAAATAAAAATTGTATGACAAATATATAATAAAATAACTATAAGAATAATAATTTTTATATTTTAATATATAGACTGCGAATTATGATTCATGGAAGGATGTAGAGTTTTTTTTTTTTGTTTTTTTCCCTCTCATTAAATTTTTTAACACTCGAATACAAACCGATCGTATCAGGCACAATTGGCTAAGAAAAATTTTGATAATTGATATTGAAGATTTCAAGTTCAAAATCTAATTATTATACACTTCTAGTTAAATTTATTAAACAAATAAAATGAATATCTGACTATCATTCTTAAAAAGAAAAGAGAAAAGAAAAAGACTCGGATGGGGTGATGCAAATTAGGACAAAAGTTTGCAATAAAAAAAAATTATTGGTGTAATAACTAATAATTCCTGTTAATTACTCTCAAAGTACACTATAATCGACTCATCGGACGGTGGAGATGATTAATATGAACGGTTTGATGGCAATGGGCGAGGATAATAAGATATAGATGCGTGGAAAGGGCATTAGGATTATCGCTGCGGAGGTGGGGGCGTGTAATTCTACGCGTCAAAGGAGGGGATAACGGTCCACATTGAAAACTACGCTGTCCTAAATCCTGATCGTACGGCTAAAGAACGGCGACGCATCCCAATTCCTCTAACCACCTGTCCGTACTATGTGCTAACACCTCCCACTGATTCATCATAGCTACCTACACCACATTTATTTATTTGTATCCCCACTAATTTATTAAAATTTAATATAAAAAAATTTAGAGAGAGGGTACACAAAGTTTTGGATGAAATGACGTATGATTTACGGTCTATTTATTTTTATTAGATTTGGAGGTCGAATTCGTAATTTTGAGAAAGTCGAAAGCATCGGTATTTATTTCGACATCAAAATTGTAAAATTATTCGAACTTTCACTCACAATTGTAAGATCAATAGTTTAACTTCAGCAGGGTGAAGGGCAAACTGAAATCCGCGAAATGTACAAATTTTTCTTTCTGACTTTTTGCTTTTAATTAAATAGGCCCTTGCTTTCTACTTTTGGAAGGACATCTACTATTTTTCTTATTTATTTGGCTAAATTATATAAAATTTTCTGTCAATATCCGTTTTTTCATTTTTTTTTTTCTGTTATTTAAAAATCTACATTTTGCCCCCTTAAAAAATAAAAAATATTCACGGGGGGTACGGTGTGACAAAATGCCCTCATCTTCTTCATCTCCTCCCCAATCTTGCTCATCCCGCATCCCGCACCCTCGCCCACGCCTCTCTTGACCCCAACTCCGACTTCGTGTGAGGGCGTGGCGGCCGAGGGCGAGGCGGCGGTCGAGGGCATATGTGTGGGCATGAATGAGAATTTCAGGGGTATATTGGGTATAAAAAATAAGATATAAACAGAACCATAACGGAACACTGACGGCGGGGGGCGAAATGAACATTTTTTATTTTTTAAAGGGGCAAAGTGTAGATTTTTGAATGACAGGGGGAAAGTAAAAAAACGGGTATTGACAGGAAAATTTTCTGTAATTTAGCCTATTTATTTTGATGATGCACCACCCAATTAGTGCTTCCCTAGTTCCCAATTTCTCTTTCTTAGGAATTTATTCTTTTTAAGCTAAATATCAGCAACTGCCTTCCTCAAATCAAGGGATTAATGTCCTAATTAAGTTGTAGCCGTTTTATATATAATTATAAATTAATGGATTGGATCAAATCAATGAATTTGTAGCGTAGATATGTACGAAGCACCAAACTGAAGCATCAAAGGTAATGAACTAATGATTGAAGTAAAAAAATCTTAAAAAGTTTAGAATGTTTTTACAAGAAGTTTGACAGTGCTCAACCATAGCAGTGCTCAACCATACAGTGTAGAGAAATGTGAAAATCTTCTCTATAACATATATTCCACATAAGACGGATCATATTATTTTTTGAAAGAAATTTTATAGCATTTTGAATTTCCAATTTGAATCTGAGTAAACAAATCTAATTTTGCTAAATTAAGTCGATACCGTAAAAGGAGCACGTCACACTACTAATGGACGGGCCCAAACTGAAGGAGATCATCACTGCTGCGAATGGACTGGGCCAGACTAAAGGAGAAAAACAAAAAGTACTAATAATGGGCCGGGCTGGACTTGTTGGCCCATCAATAACTCCGAATCAATAGAGAGCAAAACATTTCCGAAACTAAAATGTGCGCACATATATACTAACTTATTGCCTTGATAGGAAGAAACAGTAGTTAGCATTAAAGGCACCAGAACAGAGCAAGGTAGTCTAAGCAAAGGCCAACATAGAACTACAACAACGAAGAGAACAGCATAAATAGATTTGTCGCAGTAGCTGCAGTCGAAGACACGCAGCTAGCTTTATTTTGAACCATCTTACTATAAGGGAAGAGAGCAACTTCAGTTAATGGGGGCATTGCATTCACCATCTCAGTTTAGCAGGGAAATACTGCATCACAAAAGTAATTTCGTTAAAAAAAAGAGCCATTAATTTGTATGTAGAGATTGATATGCAACAAAGAGAGTGCAAAGGGACTCTCACCTTGTCAATGAGGGATTGGTAATAGGGCTTCACATCCTCCACATTGATCCTCACTTTGCTCTTGCTATAGAGATCATATTTGCTGCTCATTGTCATTACAACAACAATTTCTCAGTGTTATTGCAACTACTCTCGTACATATGCGCCGGCACAGAGAGATAGACAGAGAGAGGGTTCTTACTTGAAGATCCTGAGCCACTTGAGCATCTCCTTGTCCTCATCAGTCATGAGATAGGTGTAAGCTCCGGAACGGTGCAAGGCATAGAAGGAATGGAACCGCACGATAAAGGACGCCACAGGTGGTAGCGTTGTTCCATTCTCCTTCATCACCTGTTTATCCCAAATTAACATTGTTAAGGAGCTTGGATAACCAATATTCTTATTTCTAATCAAATATGATTTCAATATTATTGTTGGACATAGATATCGACATAACCAGAACAGGATATCTCGGGAACTACGCGAATGCATGGGAGAGAATAGGAATACCAATAAGTGACGCTAGGTTATTATTATTATTTGATAATTGACAAGAGTACTAACCAGATACATGTACTCGTCGTGGCCCCACGACATGGTCACCTTGTCGAGGCCGCAGTTCTCAGTATAAATCCCAAACCTTGTACTGTAGACAGGATCATTGTAATCTGGGTTGCCCTTAAAATACTGTAATCATCAAACGGAAACGAAATAACTCATTACATACTATTTATTCGGGAATAATACCGTTCCATCATACATCGAAGGGGCAGAGTCGCAAATTGTGAGGGTAAATAGTGGCATTTTGATAAGAGGGGATGAATCATAGTGAGTCAGATAATGTACCTGATAGTGTACGATGGATTCGTCAAAGGCACAGCCCAAAGGAAACGTATCGCCTGCAAGTTAAATACGTTTTCAGAAAATGTCCAAGAAGAGGACAAGTTACAGCTCCACAAGGATCCAAAATATCCTTTTAATGTAACTCACCAACGACGCACCACTGCGGCTCACCGCCAAAAGAAGGGTGCAGTAACACTTTCCCAAGGTCTGAAAAAGCAAATATTATTTGTGTCAGCTTTAGTTATCTTCTATTAAATAAAAAAAAAAATTATTTAGTCCAGTACAAAAAATTTAATTTGAAATTTTTGATTATAACATTGAGAACTTGCTATATAGTGTCAGTTAAGTAGTTGCACTATTCAAAAAGTACTCTGTCAAATAGCTTTCCATTGATCCTAATTCAGCTTTTTTTTTCCAACTATAATTCTATGTATAAAAGTGTTTGCCATAAAATAAAATTTAGACCTTTTGCTAGGGAAATAAACTAAAATAAATTTACTTCTTAAGAAATGCAACTTTGACTTGAAGTTTCTATTTTTGCTGTATATAGTTTAGAGATTTTTAATGTAACATTTCTTGATAGTACAGACCGTCCCTAGCGCAAGTGGTAAAGGGCTCGGTGGTTGTTGCCCGAGGTCCCGAGTTCGAATCCTAGTTAATTCACATTTCAAACTAAGTTTATTTCTATAAAAAATAAACGAAGCGGATAGCGTGCTATCTTTCTCTAAAAAAAAAAAATTTCTTGATAGTATTGCTCAAACAATATTTTACAAAACAGCACTACATCCTATAACAAAGTCTAACAAGTTACAGTAAAGAAGAACTAACTTTATTTCAAAAGAAAATAGTAAAAAGGAAGGGGGAAAAAAGAAAAAGCTATTACCATGGATAAGTGCAGTGAGGTGGAGCCATTCTTGATCAGGGTAGTCACGGCGGATGGCCTCAGCGGATTGAAGAAGGTGCTCAATTTGGGGCTCATCCAAATCCGGATCACTCTCGTCAACAAACTCATTGAGAAGCTCAATGCACTCCCATATGCTCATCTCGCCCTTCTGCAGCTTCCCATGCTCTTTCTTCTTCTCTTTCGCCTTTTTAATTTGAAATTACAATCCATAAATTAAAATATTGGTCAATTCGTATGTGACCATACATACATGATTATAACAGAGATATGATTTTCCTTTAATTCCGTGTATATATATAAAAAAGAAATCCTACGTCATGGTACCATCCCATCACACATCCGAGATGAGATGCATCTCAAGCATCAGAATGATGCTCTTACACAAGATTTTTCTGTACAGAGAACTGTATCTATATGTAATGTGCGCCTCTAAAACATGTCAACAACATGCGCCAATGATACAAAGCAAGATCTTGGGACCGACTCGAAAAAACTAGAGACCGCAAAAAAGAAAAAAAAATCAAAAATGATAATAAGTGTTATTTTAACCAACATTTACTTTCACAGGGAAAGAGGCTAGGGATGTCAATGGGTCGGGTTTGGGTCGGATTTTAAAAAATTCAAATCCGAACCCGACTCCCAAATTTGAATCCGAACCCGGACCCGAACCCGAACCCGACGGGTTTTAAAAATCCATACTCATACCCGACCCGACCAAATACCCGAAACCCGAACCCGAACCCGAACTCGAACCCGAAACCCAAACCCGAAGTACTATATTTGAAAATATATTGTAGTAAAATCAAAACTTTTGAGCCTTTGAGTGTACCATTGGATAAAGATCCAATAAATAAAAATCATTATGTATTTTATATATTAAATAAATAAATAAATAAAATATATATAATTTATTCAGGTTCGGGTTCGGGTTCGGATCGGGTACATACAAATTCATACCCGTATCCATACCCGTCGATTTTTTATTTTCTATACCATATCCGAATCCATATCCATTTAGTTCGTATAAATCCAACCCGTTCTGGTTCGAATTCGGATAATTTTTCGAGTACCCATACCCATTGACATCCCTAGAAGAGGCAGAAAATGTAACACTCAACACGTTTCATATACACTGTTAAAGAGGAGGTGATGTTCAGTGTGATGCTACCTCAGCACTTAAGAGATTGTTACAATTAATTTTGACTCACTAACTGCATGTATCAAATTTAAGGATATATAGATTTCTTATCACAGCCGTATAGAATTTGTATTCCTATGGATATTGTTTTGTTTGTTGTTTAAGGTTATTAAATTTCTCTATCTAATCGTGGCAGGGGACATCCAATTGTAGTTGTGACAGCTAAAATCTAAGTTGACACAAAATGTGACCATGATAGGACGGTTCTGAATAGTACAAGGTGCACAAATTTAAAGATATATATTCTCTAGACATGGAACTATATTATCTGCAACCCACAAAGCATTAATGTTGGCACATAATTTAGTCACTTATCAGTGATAAAAATAATCTGCACTATCTTCGGTTCGACGGTGCTGACGAATTCTTATATAAAATTACAAATAAACTAATATAAAAAAATATTTAAATTTAAATTTAAAATAAAGATTTGGACAAAAGGCTTACAAAAACATAAGTTTGGTTAATGTGATTGATGCGATAAAACTCTTCCACCCCAGCTCTTTTTTCGCTTTCCTTGTCATAGTCCCTGTAGCGTAACAATCCGAACAAAACCTTAAGATAGAATCAGTTAAGTGAACAAGTCAATATCTTCTTGTTGCGCCACCAATTTTGGAAATTATTATCTTATTTAACAATATTAAGCATGATAAATTAATAATTGCATATTAGTTTAATCTCATCATAGTTCATAAGTGCTAAACAGCTGTTCAGATCACACTCAGCCGTACTACACAGCGTGACAAGCCCTTCGGATAACAAAAAAAAAGAAAAAAAAGAAAAAAAAAGTTGGTGTGGTCCCGCAAGGGTCCTGGTGATCACTGGAGTTTAGCATAAGCAATTCAATTACTTAGATTTGGAATTTCGCGGGAGTCTACGATATTTTATTTTATTTTAAAAAAATAACTTAGTTATTAAATTCAAATTTTCAAAACATGATTCGATCCGATCTCCACGACGAAGAAAAAGAAGATGAAGTAAAAAGAAAAAAAAAAAGAAATCACCTGAATGAGTGCCCGAACGCATTGCTATCGGGGACGTCGAAACCCCCATCGAGATCGAGCGATCCATCACCGATCGATCGCTCCTCCACCACGTTTTCGCCATGAACGTTCCTCTCCTCGAGCACCGGCTCTGTTCCCCAATCAATTACCACCGATCACCACAAAACGCACCAAAAACTCCCCCAAAATACATAGATCGAAAGGGAGATCGAGGAGAGGAGTGTAGTATTATACCTGGCACGATTACCGTCATGGCGACGAGAACACTCGAGCTCCAAATTATTAAGGAGAACGAAGAGGGAGGAGGAGGAGATGGGTCTACACCATGCGAAAAAGATGGAGTTTGAGAGAGAGATGCGGCGATGAGGAGTGAATGGACCCTCCCCACTATTTATATTGCTCTACTGTGACTATGGATCGCCACCCGGATGTGGATTCCCGAAAATACCCCTATGGTCCTTTCCTTATTACGAATCTACCTAGCGTAGGTGAACTTTAAAATGTTTGAGTGAGTTGAGGGTTCCTCTTCGAAAAGTTATCCAGTGGCAGATCCGTAAATAAAATGCAGGAGATGGGCGGTTGCATAGCGGATCATGCGACGGGGACGGGGCGTGGAATTAAGGGAAAAAGAACGGAAGGGATTAGGCCAGGTAGATTACACGTAAGCAAATGATAATAATGCTTCTTTAAAAGAAACGCGCCAAAAAAAAGCTGACGTGGCCGGGCGGAAAAAAGAAAAAATGTTTGGTAACGTGCGGCTCCGAGAGCAAATGTGGCCGAGAAAATCGAACGCATGCGTTTTGGCTGTTTGCGGAGGCGAACGGTCCACGCGGGGGTAGGTATTAGTAGTGCGTCACGCAGAAAGCGTTCACGCTTATACTGAGTAGGGGTGTCGACGAACCGAACACTAGCAAGTTGGGATCAACTCATATTTTAAATGAGCCGAACACGAGCTAACTTGTTTAAGTATCGAGTCAAAAAATTTGACTCGTGTCCGAACACGAGCTGGCTCAGAAAGAATTAGTTAAAATAATTAGAAATGATATATATATATATATATATATATATATATATATAAAATAAATTTATAAGATCTTATCCATTAAACTTTGTTCTAATTGTTGAAATTTTATATATAATGACTTTTTATAATTGAGTTGGGTTCTAATTTAGATTGAGCTAAAAATTGAATAATAAAAAATTATATTTATATATAATTATTTATTTATATATATAATATAAATATTAAATATATATATATTCGAACTGTTATCGAGCCGAACACGAGCGAGCTGACCTCAGCTCGTGTTCGGCTCGTTTATTAAACGTGCTGAAAAATTCAGCTCGTGTTCGGCTCGTTTACTAAACGAGCGAGTCGATCTCGAACTCATTTCGAGCCGAATACGAGCTGGCTCGCGAACAGCGAGCTGGATTACCACCCCTAATACTGAGTACTGGTTTCTCTGCACTTAGGGATGCAAATGAATTCGGATAAAATAATAATAAATTAAAATTAAAATTTGGTATGATCTATTAAAAAAATAGAGCGGGAGATAAAAAAATTTAAAAAAATTTGTCAAAAATTCACTCCCTCTCCAACCGTCCGCCTCAAACGATACGTCAGGACAAAAAAAAGGATAATGATTAAAATATTTCGAATCAGTTCTGACCCGCCAAGAAAACGGGATGGAAGGTTGGGGATCCTCCCACTGCAGGATCCGCCCGTTTGCATCCCTATATATACCACAAAAGTAGATGTAAATTTTATACTCACGGTCTAAATTAATTTATTTGTTTTATTTTTTTAGACTAGAATTTTAAGAATACATTAATTTTTAAATCCAAGGGTATAAGATACTCCTCTAAGGAGCGTACAGGTAACATATTTTATTTCTTTTATTACTTTTCTTTCCACTGTTTGTGTTTGGATTTGCGGATAGGATGTGTTGCGCAAGACACTTGCAGTGATAAAGTGCAATAAATATTTTGGCTTTTTGTATTTAATATTATACAAATTTTTTAAAATGTCTTGTAAAAGAATATTTATTTTTTTTATATTGATTGGTCTTTAATTTGGTGTAAAAGAAAAGTAATTTTAAAGACACATCTATTTGATTTATGAGAAAGTAAATTTAAGGAAAACAGAGAAAAGAAGTATTTTCAATTTGTTCAATTAATATTTATATTTTAATTGTTAAGAAAAAAGATACATATTTTTGATCGAAGAGCATAAACAGCTAAGTCGCAAACATTTTTTAATTTTTCCTCTTTCTCTTTTTTAAGAAGGAAAAGTAGGTAAACACAATGATTTATGATTAACAAAGGACATGAAATAAGCAATCCTACCTGCACAATTATTTATAGGATATAAATCTTACATATTACTTATTCAAAAATAACTGTTTTTCCTATTAATTTTATCAAATTTTTTTTTTGTTTCAACGCAAAAAACTTAATTGGATTTTGTAAATTCTAGAAAAATGATATGTAAGATTTATACTTATATATATATATATAAGTATATAAATAGAATTTTTTATATACAATTGCATAATTCGCCATATAGTTAAAACATTATATACTTATATTAGATTTGGAATATGGCCTAGAAAATCAAAATAAACATAATAACTTTCATACACCTATTTTAAACATGTAAATTTGCTCCATTCACTAACACAGCAACCTTTTTCTTTTTCAATTATATCCATACTAAAACACTTATGTATATCTACCAAAGCCGAAACACGTGCTCTAAATTTAAGTTTTCATAGAGACTCAAATTCCCGACCTTTAAATTAGTATTAACAATAAGCAATTGAATTATGGTCTTCTCAAAATGATTATCACTTTAGTGAAATGAGGCTTTCATGCCCACCACAGACCAATTCACCCAAAGCCACTAAAGAACAGCCCAATAGATACAGAGGCCCAATGACCCCGAAAAGTAGCCCAAAAAAGCCCAAGGAAACAGCAGAGAACACAACAAACAAGTCCAAAAATCAACAAAGCCACCCAAATTTGAAACATCACTGTCCATCCCATCTGTATACAGTACGCAATATTGATTCCATCTTCTTTAAGAATGATATATATTAATACCGACCGTCCCTAGCGCAAGTGACAAAGGATTTGATGGTTGGTACCCGAGATTCTGAGTTCGAATCATAACTGATTCACATTTCTCGCTAAGTTTATTTCTATAAAAAATAAACGAAACGGATAGCGTACTACATTTCTCTCAAAAAAGAATGATATACTAATAATTGTAACGTTGGTTCGAATCTTAGCTGATTCACATTTCTAGCTAAGTTTATTTCTATAAAAAATAAAGAAAGCGGATAGCGTACTACATTTCTCTAAAAAAAGAATGATATACTAATGATTGTAACGTTGGTATCTTTCTATAGTAGTTAATTAATTAATGGCAACAATAATTGGGCAGATGTTGTTATCAATCAAGAAACGCCAATCTTATCACAGGGGAAAAAAAAAAAAATCATAGAGAAAAAGAATTGTTGCTGCCCAGGATCGAACTGGAGACCTTCAGTGTGTAAGACTGACGTGATAACCACTACACCACAGCAACATCTTGTTAAAAAACAAGTTTTTTATTTTATATTTACGTAATTACCCCAAAAAAGGGAATTAATAATCAACGGAAAATTCTAGTCGGACACCTATATATTTGTTTAAATCTTACAACCCTTTTATTCTAGGGTTCAAAAAAAATTAAAAGATTTTTGAGAAAAAAAATGATAAGACAAGTAGAATATAATGATCATAGGATGAGTGAGGTATAAAATTTAATAAAATTTACTGCTCGTTTGATCCAATAAGTAGGTCCAAAAAAAAACTGAGCCAAAACTATTTGGTTGGTTATAGACAACGGGTCATATGTATGTACTAATAATCCCATCATTAAAGCCAAGAAAAAAAAAACACTGAAATTTCTAATTCTGCTGCAGTATGCTACATTTTTGAGAAGCCACATGATTATCTAAAAATATATACATTTGTGGGCGATTTTCCTTGGTATTGTGAATTATTGCTGGAGGAGATTTAAGAAAAACATTAGTGATGATTTTAAAATAGCTCGATTTAAACAACATTAAAGCCAAACATTTTGAGTCTATAGATATTTTAGGTTTGCACACTACTAGATTCGGCTAATACTATTCGATAGCTTATCGTACATATTCCATTCCGATTTAGGTTCTCGATGGATCCAACTCGAATCCGACCTGTAATCACATCTATACTGAATAAATAACAATAATAGTAATGAGTACATTCCAAAAATGAATAAACAAGGATATCCAGCAGAGAATGATGGATTGACCTTTTGTGGCAAAGAATTGTTCCTCTAAGTCCTCTGGGGTAGCACACAATTAAGTGGATGAGGAATTTATTACCTGCCACAAACAAATACAAAAGATGGTCATTTTGACACCTCATTTTGATAGCTGCCTCTTTGTTCAGTGGGGGTACAAAGTGGTTCATATGTCACTTTCCTTTAAAAGTTCCCCTTGCAGTGTCCCCCTCATACAGTGAGTGGCTACTGTTCCTTAAGACTTTGTTATTGGTTGTGAAATAGCCCATGCCTTAATATCTAAGATAATGTCTCCCATTTCTTTTAATAAAATCTCACACTAATAATTTTTCAACATTGATAAGTAATGTTAAGCAAACTATTGAACTTTATTCTTTATATCCATTTCAATGTTGTGTGTTACAATTACATACTAATATGCCACTGTTTTACACGTCAGAGAGCCTATCGAATTTATCCTATTTTAAACTGTCTAGTTCGCTACCTATCAGATCGATCTAATTTTCTACTGTGTTAACTTTTTTCTGAGTAAATTTGAGAAAGAGGTTGAAGTTATTTGTGTGTAATTTCTAAATGCTAGAGAAGTACCTGAAAGAGTGTAGAGTTCACCTGAAAAAATTGCAGGGAATAGATTGAAAGGTAAAAACACCAAAATGTCAATTTTACATGGAAAAATAAAGACAATATAAGAAGCGAACAAGGGGACAAGCAATAAATAGGCCTTTCCATTGAAATGTCAATTATGAGAGTGGTCCAAAAATAAAGCAATCACAAGGAATCCAAGTTAAGTAATAGTCTCCTTATAAGTAATAACATTTTGTTTGCTTTTGTTTCTATCTTTGTGTCTTATCTTCTCTGAGTGTGGTGGGAATCAAAGCTTCTTTACTATGAAACGCCGATCGATGTGATGCTTGATCTCTCTATTCTTTTTCTTTTCTTTTCTTTTCTAAATAAAGTTGTTAGGGATATGAGTTCATTTATATTTGATCCTCTTTCTTGTAGAGCTGGATCTTGTGTTATGAAAAATTCGATTTGATAGCAAGCAATTCAGTGATAAATTGAACAGCTGCAGAGAAAAACCAATCAATCAATTCATATTTATGTGAGGAAGAATATATTTTCCGAATAGCATGAAAGCAGAAGGGCAGTGCAGGATAAAGCATCAAATAGTTTTGTAAGACTTCAGACAGTCCTATATATAAGATATAATATGGCTAAAACTCTTAATCCGGTTATAGTATTTTGGGCGGTGGTTAGGCCCAAGAGGTTAATAGAGTTAAGCATATTAGAGCTAGAGTAGTCATAGGATGGATGACCCTCTGGGAAGTGAGGCATCGCGGCCGGAAGTGTGAAATGAATCTCGGCTGAGCCAGGTTATACAGCGGAAAGTGACTGTTGTGGGTGGAGCGCGGCTCCCCCACAAAGTCGGTTAAGACTAGCGAGACGAGTTTCACATCACCTAATACTTGTGAGTCTCAGCCTGACGAGAACGTCAGGACTTAAAGGGGGGAGAATGTAAGACCCTAGATAGTCTTATATATTAGATATAATAGGGTTAAAATTCTTAACGCGGCTATAACATTTTAGATGGTGGTTAGGCCCAAGAGGTTAAGAGAGTTAAGCTTGCTAGGGCTAGAGTAGCACTAGGATAGATGACCCCCTGGGAAGTGGGGCGTCACAAATTTGCTGCAAAATGTAGGAGTCTGACATTTTTTACTTTTGTTCTTCATTCTCATCAGACAAATAATTGGAGAATGAATGATACATCTTAGATTGATTCCTTCTGAAAAAGGAAAAAACCCATGAAAGAACCTCAAATGGGCACCTCCTCAGATTACATTTAGTGAACTTAATTAATCAGCTATTACAGATCTACCTAACTTATCACACAAAAGGGGAAAGGTGGGGGCCATCTAACATAAAACCAAACACTATATTTTGCTTGTCATCTTCTGCCAGTTTTGCTTAACTGAGATCAGCTCTCTTTTGTTTATTTATACATAATTATTAAAAAATAATTAAAAAAACAGAGATCTCTCTTTTATGGCATCATGATTAAAGAAAGGTTCCATAAGATTGATGAAGGATCATGAACAGCAATGTTATTTTTTCAGTTAATCCGAACAACTTAACGAGAAACGAAAACCTTATGTTTTCAGACATAAGATCTCACACAAAATGTGGAAAAAGAAAGAGAAAAGAACTAACAAAAATTGAATATGACATATGAAGTTCCCTCTTTGATCCTTGAGAAAACTATTCCATCCAGTTAGCTAATTATAGCAGTTCTCAGAGAACGAAATCGGCGGCGAGATATTTCGAATTCGACGGCCTTGGTGAGGAAATGCTGAGCTCCAAATCTATACAAGATTCTTCCTCAGATAGAAATGGCTTTGTCGATTGGCTATGGCACGCAGAATTGAGGTCGATTCCGATACTCGCTGATGTTTCAGTATCCACTGGCTTAAGAGAGAGTGTAGGAGCATGCAATTCATTGGAGAGAGAAAGGTCCTTCAAGCTTGGAAACTCATAGGGATGAGCTGAAACCTCACAACTTGATACCTGAATCAAAATTTGTGACAAAATAAGCGATTGATTGTTCGACGGCGAGCGTAGATTATGTAGCAAATTATATATACATATTTATACCATGTCGAAGAGGCTCGATCGGCGCTTCTTGTTGTTGAGGCTGTTCTGTCTGAGAAAGAATTTCTGGGCATGGCTAGCAACCTGGGTAGGAGTCCTCGTGGTGACGAAATTACGGGATATGCCGCGCCAATCTCCCTTTCCAAGTTTCTCCAGACCAGCTAGGAATAGCCTGTGCTCTTCTTCACTCCATGGAATTCCTAAGAAACATAAGAAAGAATACTACAATCAGAGAGAGGGGGGAAAAGAAAAAAAAAAAAAAAAGAACAAAAAAATGTATGTGTCAAGGAAAAAGTTAGAAGCAGCTGAAAAATCGGCGTAATTGAGAGGTGAATTGCTTATTGTCTAATCTGTGATGGGCAAAATTCATATGACAGCATGCATACAGATGTATTTACAAGATTTTCATTATTGGAGGTTTATGGACATACTTGAAGAGCAGGAAAAATGTGTTGTTTTTGGTACTGAGATTGGTGAAAGAAATAGATGGCATATCAAGGAGAGGTTTAAAAAGAGAAAAGGAAAGACACAAAGAAATGAGCCAAACACAGCCTGCTGAAGCAGGGAACAAGTGATGGCTTAAAAATGATACTCTGCAGGGAGAATTCAATAATAATGTTTGCTGCTCAATGCTCTGAGATTATTATTGTTATGGAAAAAGAAGAAGAAAAGAAATGCTTCTTGTCACCTTTTCTCCTGTCCTGTGGTCTTCCAAGGAGGCCATCAGATAGATACCCATTACAGATCTTCTCAGTGGCTCCCTCAGTAGAAACAAGAGATGATGAAGAAGATGATGAAGGTGAAGCAGAAGAAGAAGCAAGATAACAAGAGCTCAAGCACTCAGTGCTGAAGCTCTTCTTTAAAGCAGAAGCTACATAAACTTGCACCCCAAACAGCTTCAGCCCACCACCACCACCACCACCAAAAACACTCCTTTGGCTACTGCAAGTCCTCAAGTTGTGGCCATAGTTCCCACAATGGGAGCACTTCCTCCCCATCCTTAATTAACCTCCTCAAACCAAACCCAATAAAAGAAAACACACCTCTGTATCACTTGCAGAGGATTGATAGTACTAGTGCTGGTCTTTTCATGTTGGATGTGGAATTAAAAGAAAAACAACACCCACCCAAGAGGTTTCGATGAAGTTGGATGTGAGGTAGAGGTTTCATTTGTGGATGCACTCCCAACTACCAGTGGTGTCACCATATATATAAGACAAATTGATGTATCTGGAAGAGGATCAGTACTTTTTTTGTTTGTTGTATACATGTGGGTGGTGCATACATGCAACTAGCTAGCAATTTATCCAATGTGAAACACAACCCATGCAATTTTTTATTTATTACTGTTTAGCATTATGTTAAGATAGCTAAAAAGCTAAGCTATCAAGTGGAATGGGTATCTAATTTTTTTTTTTTAATTTTTTTTTTAAGAGAGAGATAGCATATTATTTGTTTCATTTTTTTCAGAAATAAATCTAACTAAAAATGTGAAGCAATCATGTTTTGAATTTGGATCTCGGATATCAATCACCAGAATTTTAGCCACTTGAGCTAAGGACGGTCGGTTCATGTGTATAAATATTGAAATTATTTTCTATTGACTCTATTGATGAAGCATGAGACAAGTACCATTTTGTTTATGAGGATAGCAGATGTATAATCAACTGGAGCATTCAGAGCTTTCTCAAGAGTGGATAGCAGCTTGTTATTTTATTTTATTTTTATTTTTTTGGTGCACGTGGAGTGTACTTGTGCCTACATTGGAGGGAAAATATCATTTGTGAGTTGTGAAACCAAAATTAATATATGGAAAATACCAATTTTCTATAGGATCCAAGGCCTTTTTGGTTTGTTTTGTTTTGTTTTGTTTTTGTTTTTTGTTTTATTTTTACTAACTATTGGATGCAAACCATATATTGTGAACTACTTGTGAAACCAAATTCACAAGCATTTCAGAGAGGCCACAAAAATTCTGAATTTTCTTAGCTCAGCCGAGATTAAACCTACGGCCTACGACTTCACCATCGAGATAACTTATCCAATTTAAACTAAAATAGTTTAACAAATAATATTTGACTTGTACTTTTATACTTTTATAATTTTATAGAGCAGTTATTGTAATGCGGTCCAATCTTGTTCATACTCCTGTTTGTAGCATTGAAGACCAAATAACATCATCTCTCTTTGTTCCTGATTTTCTCAATGCAGATTCAATGAGGAATAATTTAGGGAATCCTACACTCAATTTTTTTCCCCCTTCGTTTTGAAGTTTATATTACACTAGCCATTTTTAAATAATTTCTTGACCAACCAGATTCTTGCTATTGCTAAATCATGTGAATGAAATAAAGAGGAGGATTAAAAAAAATAAAAAATGCACCCTTCAACCAAAAGCAAGAAGATAAACATTTTAAAACTCTCATAAGACGTGGGATAAATATTTGTCCTTGTTTTGTCTGGGTCTTAATTATATATTAAGGTAGATATATTCATAAGTCAGCTTATTTATTAACCAACATGGGCTTTGGTTAATACCTCCCTCAGTTACCATGTATTGCTAAGTAGAGTGCTTTTTGGTTAAATTATTAAAATTTTCTATTTCAAATTTCAAAAATTTAAAAACTAAAATTTTGAAATTTCAAGTTTTAATTCAAGTCATATATTTTTTAATTTTTAATTTTAAGTTTTATAAAATCACTTAACAAAATTTGTCCAACAATTTTATCAAATCCCAATAGAAAAATTACTTTCTTGCCAAATTATTTGGTTCCTCAGAAAAGTGTGAAATTTTTTTTTTTCAAGAAAATAGTTTTTACTGAAAAACCATTTTTTTAGTTTTCCATCCATTTGATTTTTCTTAAGAACAAGATTTTATAAAAAATCTTTTTTTCGTATTTTATGAAAAACTAGTATTTTTGTTTTCTTAGGAAAAATTTGGAAAACGAAAATGCTAGTTTTTCATAAAGTATGAATTTTTTTTTTTTCAAAAGATGCTTGTTTTTTTTCTTTAAACCAAACAGCCTAAAAATTAGAAAAGGAGTTTTCCATTAAAAAATAGTTCTTGAAAAAAAAAATTCACATTTTTTCGAGAAAATTTATTTCGACAGAAATTATTTCTCCAAACGTTAGGCCAAACAGACTCATAATAATTTTCGGAGGACTCCAATTGAGCTAATTTTGCTCAAGATATTGTACAAGAGTGGCCAACATGAACTAGTTTGAAACTTCAGATTAGCATGACGAAATAAGATATGCTTATGTTCACTAAAAGCAATAAACAAGTAATTCAATGCCAACTTTGCGTACAAATAAAGTGGTTAGCCTATTAAAAAAACACGGCGCATAATCAATCCAAGCAATTGGTCCTTATTAATTGGTACAGTTGCCGACTAGAGTTACACTTACATCAAGACGCACGAGGATTAAGTGAAGCTTATAAATTAGAGTACAGATTCTAAAGATGGTTAGTTTAAGAAATCAAGCATTGATTAGCTTATCAACCAAAGATGTTGATGCTTCGTAGGTGTTTAAGAGAACTACTTTATGTCACATCTAATCTTTAGTACATCATGTACTCCCAACAGTAGCTTACTCTCATTGGGCTTCATCTAAAAGAGGCATTTGATGTTTAAGAGTGGAAGCAAACGCTGTAGGACACAGCTCATTTTTCTCCCCCTCATTGGCCCAGTTTCTTAGTGAAAGGAGAAATACACGTGATGTCTACAGTTAAAGCATTCATTGCAAATAAAATACATCATATAATGGTGAATATGAAGAATTTTTATCGAATAGCTGGTACAGTTCACAGAAAAAAAAAATGAAGTACGCAAAGAATTCCAATATAGAAAGAAAACACAACACATGGGCCATGGCCTTAATATTTGTCAACAAATACCGACCATCCCTAACGTAAGCGGCAAAAGACTTGGCGATTGGTACCCGAGGTTTCGAGTTCGAATACTAGTTGATTCATATTTTCAGCTAAGTTTATTTCTAAAAAAATAAAGAAAGCGGATAGCGAGTTACCTTTCTCTTAAAGAAAAAATTATTTGTAAACAAATGGACTACATGCAAATTTTTTAATCACCGAGTCCCAAGTAGCATTGGAAGGGCACAAAAGAGTAGAGAAATTTTTTAACTGAAACAACAAATGAAAGTGATAGAATAATTGGTAACATCTAGAGCAAGCAAATTGTAATTGAATATTCTATGCTTACCCCACACACATAAAAGTACAGGATGATATCATCACTTTATTTTATCTGCACGGGTCAGAGATCATCAGAGGATTCAGCACTTAACAACCCTGTTTGGACCAGCAGGAGATGATACAAAATTGATATTTGAATAGAGCTATTCAAAGAAACTTTAACTCTAATAATTTCTTACTGCTGCTAAATACAAAGTCTAAATTAGAAAATACTCCTCCCAGCTTAATAAAACTTTAGATTTTTTGTTTGCCAACTGTCTGATTTTATTTCGAAAGGACAAAAACTATTCCTAAAGCTAGGCCAGAAGCCATATAGTCCAACATAAAATCTAAAGTACCTGTTTTATCATCTTTCAATAGTTATTGGTTTATCTTTTTCTCTCCTTTTCTTTTTCCCTCAGGTACGTACCACTAAGATCGGCATATCTCAACAAGAGCTCAAGTTAGAGGAGCCTCGGAAAAGAAGTTTCCTTATTAACTGCCTAGAAGTTAAAGGATGCCTGGTGCAAAATAAATATCTCTACTGTCCCAAAGTTAAAGAATTCCAAGTATTAAGATGTTATATTTCCTAACTTGCAGCTTAAGATACTAAACAGCATAACACAACCAAAAAAGGAATTCTTTTGATGTAAAGATTTGCAAACATCAATGTTGTATTAGGACTGGATAACATGAGAAGGGAAAAGAAGAGGTGGGCCAAAGAAGATACAAAAATACCATAATTGAAGTTTCCTAGCTTACACATCCAACAACCTTTACCCCTTATAGTTGAAAAAAAAGGAAATGAAAAAAGTGCTGTCAAAATACATACAAGAGTGTTCTGGTGAAAGCAGGAGCCACTAAATCCATAGATTACAAAGCACATATTTTATTCCTAGCATCTCATGTTTCATTATTGTGCACAAAAGTCTACAAGAATTAAATAATATCTGGGCTACCTTAAAGAATTTCAAAGGTTGCTAACAGTACTTGGTGACATCCAACCTTATTCGATTATCACCTTAATAAATGCCATAATACTAGGATTTTTCAAAGATAATAAAGTGTGTCCTAGCATGGTGATTTGGGATTCACAAAAGTTGCTAGCATAGTACCACCTAGGGATTCTCAATGACTGTTTAAAATTCAGTATTAATGCAAGGATCAGATCAAATCTCCCACTCTCTGCGCAAATTCAAGCTACGTAAGTAGTACAGCATGAAGTATTTTTAAGCAGCAAGGACTTGAAACCATTGGTAAAGGGTTTATAATTAAATTATGACAGGAAAAGGTAACTCATTTAGAATAGTGGTACGAAAAAGTAGATGTGCCATCATTTCTTCAAGGTATTAAATGACAAAATAATTTAATTTAAAAAAGACGAGAAATAGATCATGAACTCTCAAACTGCTACTAGATTATGGAATTTCATTTAAATGAAAGTAAAAGATAAATGGTATTATGAGCCCTTCGATTTCAGCTGGCAGTACAGATGCCATGGAAAACTCAGGCTTGAAGAGTTCGAGCTAAAAACAATTCAAGAAATATTGAGCACGATTAAGCTAAAAAGTAAACGATAAGTGACTATATATTATGAAACATAAAATGGAAACTCCAACAAGCTGATAGATATTGGCAATTTTCACTAATATGAATGAAAAACTGTTATTTTTCTAGAGCTCTAATATACGTTCTAGAACAAGCGCGATGTATTTCTGCAAGTTAAAAAAAAAAAAAACCAATAAAGAGCTAGTTGCAGAAGGAACCGAAAACAGACCAAATTTGAATCTCCCACAGCAACATTTAGCTCATACTGCCGAGTCCTGATAAATGTTTTAAGCCAACACCAAAAAAAAGAACATATTAGGAATTCTTAAATTCTAATGAAACAAAAAACAAAACACAACAATTAAGATGTGTTATTAATTAGAATAAAATTCTACAAAGAACTTTACTGTTATGCAGTGAATGAAGTACAAGATAGGATAGGAAGCAAGCCACAGCTCACCAGATTGTTGAATTAAGTCTCGTACGAAGAGTGGAAAAAAGAAATAGCTGAATTTTGCAGGAAAGAAATTAAAATTTTATGAAAATATAATGTACAGGTATCATTTGCTATGATGCCAAATTAGTTAATCAACTCTAAGGATAATAATGCTTTAAAAGAAAAACAAAATTTTTTTTTCCCTTTTAATTGCTTGGAAGGAAAAGAAATATAATCTCTAACAATATTAGATCTACAGGTCCTGAGAGCTGGAATATACAACACAACCAACTGTTAAGATAAACACACTCTTCAAGCTACAAATCTCTATCATTTATTATATATGTTGCCTTAGTACTTTGCACCTACCTTATAGACCCCTATGTCCATATTTCATGTACTTAAGGACTTCTTCAATACATGAGGGTACAAGTGCCGCTATCCCCAGCGCTCCCTACCTTGAAGCAATTGTTATTTCCAACCAACTTCCTATCTACAAGGTTTCAAATCTATAGTGAGTAATCAGCAAAACTAACATGGGTCGTACTCAGCGGTCCATACCGAGGACTCTGCAAGTGAAAGTAAATACCATCTACAGCAGAATTATTCATTTAGATAGCAAATGTTATTTTAGTACAATCACCATAAGAAAGCAAGTTGGGGGTCTTTGTTATGTACTTGTGTCAGTGTTTCTTTCCAATTTGCTGCTCCAGTATTACTGTCAAAGTTTTATCAAGTCTAATGCAGAGGGATCATCTAACAAGGAATGAAACGTTGTAATTGTAACCCTTCAAGTGCAAAACATGTCATGATATGCTGATGAATTCTCGGTGCTCTATGACAACATCTCAAATGCAATAAAACATGCGAAACTGAGAGCCAAAAAGTATATTCAACTACTACTATCTCATCTGGTAAATTTCAACGCACAATGGAGAGCACAAACACACATTGTTTGAAGAAAATGGAAGAATAAAGCAATTTATGTGCGAAACTGAAGGGAAAAGATTAAAACATTACACATAAAAGGAAGTATAAAGTTTCTCAAAGAAAAGTTTAAATGAAAATAGATTCCTTGATCAAAAACAGTGGCAAACTTGACCGTAATAAAAAAGTGGGATCACTAACCGTCCCCAGCGCAAGTGGCAAAGGACTTAACGGTTAATACCCAAAGTCAAAGTTCGAAGCCTTGTTGCTTCACATTTTAACAAAGCAGGTAGCATACTACCATTCCCTCAAAATAATAATAATAATAATAAATAATAAATAAAAAAAGTGGGATCAAATGAGAGGAATCACAGGAAGTGCAAACCATGTAGATCAAGAATTTAATGAAATTGGATAAACAAAAAGTTTGTTCATATAGATGAGAATGGCTCTCGATCTGAACAAATTGCATATGGATTTCCCAAATTTATTCTAATTAACATTAATTTTTGTGATTATAGTCCAATGCAATCACAAAATCAGAAACATGTCTATGAAATGCTTTCAAGAGGACCCGGCAGATTTAGCTGACAAGCAATTAATGTGTTGGATATCAATAAACAAATGATGAGAATACAAAAAGGTAAGGATCAATTTGTGCACGATACATCAGCTGAGGATTTTTCTCCACAGTACTGCAACAGTTGCAAATAGGTATACTGCTTCCCTCAGAAATACAATGAATAATTTCCACTGATGTCACACAAGGAACTCACAGTTAGATCTTATGAGCCACACCAATTTCTGAACTTGCAAATTCCACGACGACCTTGTTCAAATGACCCACGGATAGATTGCAACATAGATAATACAGCAGGACATTCAGCTAATTCTTTGTCCTGTTCCTGCCAAGCTAGGCCAAGTTTAATGGACGATATATATACTTAACGACTTGATAGGAAGGTCAGAAAAATGTGTTTACCACTTCAGCAAGTCGGTCATCAAATTGACCCATTTTTGTATTAATGGGCATAAAAATCTTTCGATAAGCTCTCCTCATTTTCATAACCTGGATTTTATTAAAGAATCAGCAGCTTAAAAAAAGGATATAACCAGATAACAGAAAATGCAATAAACCACAACTAACAGATCTATCTTAACCAAAAAACACATGAATTACATTCATGTACTAACACTGCAAGCAAATGAAATTCAGTGTTCCCTCAATGAGATAAAATTTCAGCTCTAGCTCAATAAAATATGGGTTGTTCACATCCTACGGTCCAACTTGATTCATCCTCTTACGACAAACAAGATTTTTGACAGAGAATGGTCCCAACGCAGCTTGAACTATTCCTGTCTTATAATCCACCACCAGATAGGACAGTAAAATTAAACTAAACTACTATGACCTAATAGCTTGGTGAAAAATGTCACAAGCAGCAAACTTTTTGCAAGTGACGTCATAGACTTCCTTATGCAAGAAGAAGATACTACTTCAGGTTGTACATAAATCCATAATTGCATTTAAAAGGTATTCATTCTAAAGTCATAGTCTCTGCGGTGGGACTGTATACTTTCTCTAAAATTTTCTAGTTCCATTATAAATTTAAAAAAGTTGAAGCCTAAAGAATACAACTTGTCTAATAGTTGGTCTTGGTCTATGCTATGCAATATACTATACACTGCTACAGTATAAAAGTATAATTGTTTTAACATAGGTAATCAATAGAGAATGATGATCCATCACACAGCTAGAGTAATAATTCATCAATGTGTTGTATTCTGTGTACATGTCAGACTTCATTTCACTTAATAAAAATGGTAGTAGGAGCCAAGAATAAGCAACAGCATATGTAAACTATGCAGTTGTCATCGATCTTACTTTCTTTGATTCTAGGGAGCTTGGTAACACAACAGAATTCATGATCAAAAGAAAATCATGAGCTGAATGTTCCCTTCCTTATCTTTCCCTTTTTCCTATTTTGATTATCTCAATAAGAGATATAGCTGCACACTTCTCAGGGTTGGTTTAAACAAAGATTGGCATCTTCTGCAAAACACTGACCTCAACACTAGAGAAACCATTGCGTTGAAGGCCCACGAGATTCAAACCACGTAGCTCAGCTCTATTACCTGATACCATCATGTACTTTGGTACATCTTGTGAAATCTGTTTCAGTTGATCAGCACCAATGGAAAATTGGATAATGCAAATAAACTTTATTTTCCAAATAGAAGCAGTGCTAAAATAGATTTCAAATAGGTAGCTACATGACGAGGCTTGTATTGATGTTATGTGATAATTCAACTGGTCCACCTGGACATTGTAGATGTACATCGGTTAATCTGATTCTTATGAGGCGTAAGGACTTTACTGATGTACATCTAACACTTTCATGCATATTCCACCTGGATTAGAAGAATATTGCTTGATTGATAGGGCTTTCCTCTTACAATTGTGTTGTCACGACAACCTACTGGTAATTATAAAATCTAGCACCTGAACCAAATGCTTACTTTATCAAACCATCTGCTTGAGTAAGACGTGTCTATACATGTTCATTTGGGGATAATATACATATTCAACATAGTGAATAAAAGTTTAAGAAATTTTATTATATCAACAGAAGCTGGTCTCACTAGTCAAATATAGCAAGCCATCATTAAGGGAGAACAAGTTAATCAAAGTAAAAAAAAGAAAATGTATCCAGGTGTCCTTAGTTTAAACATTGACAGGGTCACATATCTAGCCATGCTGATGTATGCTAACCATTTGGCATATAGAGAATAAGTATCAAGCAAAACCTTGAGTTCTGCAAGCAAAAGTTAATAGCGTGAAACTCCCTACTCCTTTAGGTTATGATACAATTGACAACTAATCCATATCGAACTAAAGATATTTCTTCAAAACCATCTGAAAAATTTATAAGAAATAACTAACAGAAGAGCCACCGGTTAAGAGCTTCTACGTACTGCCGAACCACCACTAAGAAAAGAGTACGATCCAATCCGACAAAATTGATGAACAACAACAGCCCCTCCAGTATGAGCATAGTCCTAACAGCAAAAACATTCACTAATTATATAGAGCAGATTAATATCAACAAATACTAAGAATAAGTAAAACAATGACTCACTTCAACTACAACATGTCCAGCTAACAGTGTGTTGTTTGCGAAAATATTGTTGTTGCCAACTTTGCAGTCATGGGCAATATGACAAGATCCCATAATAAGGTTGTTGTCACCAACAACCTATCAAAGAATACAATTTAGTAGGCAAAAAAAGGTTTGCTAAATTATTTGAAGCATGAGGAAACGGATTACCGTCTCGTCACTTGATGTAGAAGATCGATGAATGGAGCTATACTCTCGAATATCATTGTTGTGACCAATATGTAGAAAGCACTTATCACCTGCCTACATTAAAGAAAGAACTTGCGTACAGTTGCTGATTGTTGTTTCATAGAATAGCCACTAGACAGTAAAGCAAAGCCAGCTGGTATCTATCACATATATGTACATACATGTGCTGTTTTATGTGTGGGGATATGTATTATATATGCTGGTAAGCACAGTATAAGAACTTTTGCACAGTTTAGAACTCCAGGGTCAATAAGTACTATTGTATTGTGTCCAACTAATAACATGTTATTAACAAAAAAAAATAAAAAATACAGGATAGTTATAGTATAATTAGAATAGAGGGAAAAAAAAAAATTCCTAAAGCACAGTATTTTAGAATTTAGATATTCAATTTACCTAAACATATTGAATATTCTCAAATTTCAAACGAATTAGGAATTGAGCATCCCTTACTCAAAAAGAACCTGCGGCCTCCAATGTGGCAGGGGTAATTTGACTTTCTTACAACTACTTGACAGGGCTGATAGCATTATATTTTGCCAAACTAATAATGAGTGCTCGTGTAATAGTACTTAGTTGGAAAAGACAATTAGAGGTAGAGATACAGCTCTCCTAAAAGAAAGTAACAGAACCTTTATATATAACTAAAACTGTTTATACTTTACATATATAGAAAAATGTAACTTCTTCCATTGGCAAACACTAAATAGCGTTAGAAAACAAACTAGAACTCTAGAAGAGGTGATTTTTGGTGGCATACTACATTATACGGCTAGATACAAAATACTCTTTGAATTATTTACATGATTAAAGAATGAAAAGAGAAATATATAAAGACATGGATACTTTGCATGAAAACCTATTTAACAAAGGACTAAAATTATCACTGAACTACAAAAAATAAGAATACATAGACCATAGTTCATTATAAGGCACTATAACACTGAAACATCATATAGCATTCCTAACGATCAAGGATGGCTGACCTCATATTTCAAATCTTGGCATCTCACTCCAACCACAGAATGGTGTCCAATAATGTTATTGCTTCCAATAATTGTCTGACCGGGTAGGTCTGCACCAACAATAGCACCACTGCCTGACAGTTTCAAATTCTACTGTAGAAACAATAAGCATGTTCACGATGTAAAAAAAATTTCTTCTTTCAAACAGAACAAAAAAGGAATTTGGCAACCTCCTAAATCCTCTGTTCTTTTCATACTGTACAAAAAAAAATTAGCCGATTGATACTTTTTCATCTACTCACTTTTTTTTCTTTCCATTTTTCTTTTGTTTTCCAATATGGTATCACTCAAGCTAAAAATATCATGCTTTGCTATGCATGAAACCAATTAAAATGAGAAATATTAAAAGCCAAGGACAAGAACTTACGTTAGAACAATACAATGATCCCCTAATTCAGTATCCCCCATGATATGGCTCCCTGCATGCAACTGACAAGCATTGCCTATCCGGACAGAAGACCCAATTGTACAAAAGGGACCCATCATAACACCCTGCAAACTCCAACGTATGAAAATAGTTATCTTCCTTTATTATCAAAACTAAATGGCTACTAAATAACAAATACAGAGAAAATTAAGGAATGCCTAAGCTTTTATTCGAGTATAAATCCCACCAGTTAAGCAAACACTCGGTTTCAAGAGCACCATTGTAAAATTTTGAGACTATTTCTTCAGGATTCAAACAATTAAGGCATCAAATTGACAAATTCTAACATTGAGGACAATGCAATTCACCATTTTGTGACCTAAACCTACATGAATGCCACTAAACTCTACAAACTAGATCGAGAACATTCTATGGTACTGCTAACAACAAAAGCAGTGATCCACTCGATTAACACAGAGATACTACAAAATTCCAACAAATTACCTGCCCAATCACTGCATCGGCATGAACAACTGCGGTGGGGTGGATGGAACCGGGATCTCCTCTTCTCCCTTCTTCTAAAACACCTAAGTGATTCATCGAGCCAAAGTGTTCTTAGTATAAATTTAAGCAAGAGATGGAGGGATTAGGGGATCGTCACCTTGGTGGAGGAGGCGCGAAGCGAACCCTCGAAAGAAAGGGAGAGGAGAGAGAGCTCGGGAGATGGAGAGGGCGCGGAGGGATCGGAGAGAGGACGAGGCCGCGGCCATGGCCATGGGCGCCCCACGCTCGAGGGTTTGAAAAAAAAATGAAAGCGGGGGCGGAGGAGGAAGCGGAGAGGAAATAGAGTGGACGACGAAATGGAGCGCGGTTCCACCGGAGCACGTGCTCTGCACGTGACATGTACGAGGTGAGACGTGGTTTCGATTTGGGTCGGAGTCGGAAGTGGATCGGGTTGTTAGTGCCTATTTGGCTCAATTTTTCAAAATAATTGCGAAAGTAATTTAATTTTTTAAAAATAAATATGTAATTTTTATGTAAAATTTTTTGCTAATTAATTTTTTTTATATTTTAGAGAAAATAGTGATTTTTATTTTTAATTTTTTTAATGAAAAATGCAAATTAAAAATTGAAGTATAAAGCTTTGATATTGGATTTTAGCATCTAGTGACAAATCAAGTGATTTTGTCACCCACAATTGTGATTTTAGTTTAAATGAAAAAGGTTGGAATTATTGGAGAATAGTATTTTTTTGGGACTCTTTTAGCCAAAAAAAGAAAATTCAAAGTTAGATGAACTCTACTGGTGATTGTAATTTGTCATCTTAAGTTTAAAAAATTATATTTATGCTCCAACAAAATAATTATTACAATAACTATCAAATTTAAATATATTGTCTATGTTTCTAAATGGCGGTCAACATATGACTACCGTATATCAAGAAAATCATCTATTCCAAGTTCTGTAGGAGGCTATTTTATTGAATTTAATTATAAATACAGTATAATAAGAGATGCATACAGTTAAAAATATAATAATTATAATTATATATATTTTATTTAATTGAATGCAGTAAAAAAATTTACAATTATAAATAATTTACTTGGTTGTATGTTATTGAAAAGTATTTTTATAAATTTTTATCCTTTTATATACAAAATGATTAGATTATCTCATATGTAGAAAAAAATATATTCATGTTTAGAAGATTAATGTAGTTGAAACTACGATCAATTTGAGCGCAATTCTAACTGCTACAGTTGAAGCTTGTACAATTTCAATTATAGCAATTTGAATTTAAATATATTAAATTAATATTAAATTTAAACTTGCATATAATGTAAGCTTTAATATAATTTGGAGACGGATAAGATTTCTGGTGCCTAGAATAATCTCAACCGTCCAATCTCCACTTCACGGTTCTAGATTCGGCCCCGACACCCTCTACAGATATCGAGGCCCCGAAAATTTGCATGACCAAAATGCCCCTCCCCCCCCCACGCGCCAATCTATAGAACATTTCACCCAGGCCAGCGATGGCACTACCGTAAATTACTCCTACCGTGAACACTAGTTTCGTAATTTCACGTATAATAGAAATTAAAAAAATATCATATGTCGAGGTCGTGAGGAAGTGATTAGGTCTTCCTTGGATGGACTCGCCCACGAGTGCGGCTAGGGTTTTTCCGCTCATCTCCTCCTCCCTATATCTTCTCCCCGCCGCCTCAAAACCCTAGCTTTTTTTCCCCCTCCGCATCACTCCATTTCGCCCCCGATTCCCCGCTACCATGGCGATCGAATCGCGGAGGAAGCTCTTCTAGTGGTATCCTAACCCTACGCACCGCACGAAGCTCGCAGAGCTAGGGCGTCTCCGCGGAGATGGCGACCGCGAACCCCTTCGACATCCTCGGCGACGACGACAACGACGACCCGTCGCAGCTCATCGCCGCGCAGCAGCAGAAGATCGCATCGCAGCCGCAGAAGGTCGCCGCGAAGAAGCCCGCCTCGGCGGCGGCGGCGGCGCCCGCTGCGGCGAAGCTCCCCTCCAAGCCGCTCCCTCCGGCTCAAGCTGGTGAATTGGATTCGATTAGTTTTGATTCGTTTTGTTGCTCTTCTATTGCGATGATTCTATTCTATTGTTCCGTCCAATTTGGAGTTTTGTGCGTATATGATCTAATTTTATATTATATACGGAATCATCTATCTTAGGATATAATTTGGCCCATGAGAGTAGCTTTTTTTAACTGGTAATAGAACTATATTTCTTAGGGATTTGTTTATTTGTGTAATCGGTAGTGAGGGAAGCTCGGAGTAACAGTGGCCCAGCGCGAGGCGGGGCCGGTCGAGGGCGCGGCCGAGGCGGCGGCCGGGGTTTTGGAATCGGCCAAAGCCGCGATTTTGGGAATGGAAATGCCAATGGATTTTCTGGAGGATATGATGCTGCTGCCACAGGAGGCGGAGAAGATGGCGACGGCAATAAGGCAGACCGCGGGCCGCGTCAGCCTTTCCGCGGTGGCCGCCGCGGTGGGTATCGGAACGGCGAAGCCGGAGAGTTCTCTGACAGGCCGCCGCGCAGGGCGTATGAGCGCCACAGCGGCACTGCGCATGGATATGAGATGAAGCGCGAGGGCGCAGGCCGCGGCAACTGGGGAACTTTTACTGATGAGACCGGTGCTCAGTTAAGATCAATCCCGCTCTGTCGTAAATTTGATATTTTTATTTACTAAGTGTATTAATATTAACAGGCGATAAATGGGATGTGTTTGAATGATTAGGGAAACTGAGGAAACTGTGCACGCTGACGAAAAGAGTGTTGTGCCTGAGAAGAAGACTGAGCAGGACGAAGTGCCGTCTGGAGAGGCTGATAAGGATAACAAAGAAGGTGCAGCAAACGAGACAGAAGAAAAGGAGCAGGAGGAGAAGGTGCCATATCTTTCTTTTCGATTGGTTGCTTTTATCTGGTGCTTTGGATGCGTATGAGTATCTCTTGTTAATTGAAATGTTAATAGTTTCAGTTTTGTCCCCAATTTATTCACTTGTTATAGCTAGGTACTTAAAACTTTTTCATCGCATTGTAATCGTACCGTTTGATTGGTCAAGTTCCTTCTCAAATTGATCGCACATATTCACGTAATCATCATCTAACTGTTGTGGAAATGGCTTTAATGAGAGGGGTAAGATTGCAACTAAAAAAAGGGGCACAATTGTGACGGTAGAAACTGAATCCATATCTTGATTAAATGGCATAGGAGATGACTTTGGAGGAATATGAGAAAATAAGGGAGGAGAAGCGGAAAGCCCTACTTGCACTGAAGACTGAAGAGAGAAAGGTTGAAATCGACAAAGACTTGCAGACTATGCAGCAGCTCTCGACGAAAAAGAGCAATACTGATATCTTCATCAAGTTGGTGAGTTTGCTTTGTCATCTATTTTCAATTTTTAATCTCAGTTTCCGTGATAATTCTTGTTCTCCATTACAAAGATGATTCATGTTGTTCTCTCTTCTTATTAGGGTTCTGATAAGGACCTGAAAAAGAAAGAAAATGCTGAGCGGGACGAACGCGCCAAGAAGGTCATAGTCCTTTAATAATTTCCCCTTACTCTTGTGTTGTGATCATTTGCTTAGTAACAAGGGAAATCTATATGCTGTTCCATGACTTTCCAAATAATTTCTAAAGGGTCCTGAACTATATGCTGTTCCATGACTTTCCAAATAATTTCTAAAGGGTCCTGAACTTTTCATTTTCTCATATGAATCTCATAACCCTGACATTTTTTTGATAAAATTCCGTAATAAACAACTCTCAGTGACGCTATCTTGAAAATTTTGAATATTCGTCCCTTTGTAGTTTTACGCCTGCAGACTTCATATGCTTTCCGCTTTACTATAATTTCCCCCTTTTGAATGATTTCACTCGACACTCCACACCTGACAAGCTATGTGAACTTCGCAATTATGTGAAGTTTGTACAAGGTTAAAGCTGTACTGAAGGGACAATATGTTTAAAAACTTTAAGAATGGTGCTGAACATAGACTTCATGAAGGGAAAACTTAAAGATACGGATTTATATGGAAAGATGTAAAGTTTAGCTGACTTGAAATTGTCTGAAGAGTCAGGGACAGATATACAAATTTCTTGATTAAGCAAAATTCAAACTTTTTCTGATGGAGGGCATTTTCTTTTTTTGTTAGTCTCTGAGCATCAATGAGTTCTTAAAGCCAGCTGAAGGCGAGCGCTACTACAGTCCCGGCGGCCGTGGGCGCGGGAGGGGGCGCGGCCCATTCAGAGGCGGGTTTGGTCGGACCACTGGCCCTTCTTCTGCCCCTGCAATTGAGGATCAATCACAATTTCCATCTCTTGGTGGGAAGTAAAAAAAAAAAAAGAGCAGCCGGTGTTATCCAAACTTGCTTATCTCGTTTACTGCCATTTTTAGTTTTGTCCGTTAATGAGGAATTTAATTGGTACAATAATGACTCTTTGTGCTTTCGCCTGTTTTATTTATTATTATTATTATTATCGTGTGTCTTCAACTATGTATATCAGAGCTACGTGTTGTTGTGGATGCTGGTGTGTCTGATTGTTGTTTGGAGTATTAACTAGTTATTATGCATTATTCGCTTTTCTATATTTTTGTGCCATTTCTACATTTTACTATTCTGACGGCAGTAACAATTGGTGTTGTCATATGCTAATACACAAGCCAAAAAGTACTGCATATCGACTTGAAATGATTGGTGATGGCATTATTAGTTAGGGGATGATTTAGAACATCCTCTTGTTTTGGAATGCTTCAGGGGTGTTTAGTTTCCCCTGAAAATTCAGGAAACTATTTTCTCAAAAAATATTTTTATGAAAAACACTATTTTCTAAGTTTCGTTTTCGGAAAAACAGTTTCAAAAACGAAAATATTAGTTTTTCATAAAAATTTTTAAAAAAATATCCTTGAGAACCAAATCAACGGACAAATATTTATCCATCAGAAAATTATTATTTTTTGGTATGTTTTACAGGGCAACCAAACATTCTGTAAAGAAAAAGCTGGGAAGCATTGATTGAGGACACAACTTATTGTTGCATTTTTTTTTTCTTTTTTTGGGGTTGGGAGCTAACTTGTTTCTTATGATATGTATGTCATGTTGTTCTTTCACTATCAGTTTGGAAGAGTTATCATCAAATGCAAAGTCAATTATAACCAAAAATAGAGATAAGTGAGGTCAAAGTTATAACTAAGTTCAGTCTCGTGTGATCCGGAACCCACGAAAGAAAGGATATTAGTTTTAGTTCTTAAATTAAAAAAGAAAAATGAAGTACATGATTGGTAAAGAGCGTGGAGAATGTTAACTTAATTCAATAATAATGCCATAGCTAACTTAGTTCAATGCTAATACAATGGTAGGAATATTGGCAAAGTTCTCGCTAAATAAAGAAGAGAATATATTACTACAGGTTCAACCAAACTGAGCTCGATGATTTGGGGTCTCTCGACAAAGCAAAGATGCAGTTGATTAAGCCTCATTCCTGGTATTGGTTGCTTAAGCCTGCACACCAATCAATCAATATACATTACCATTATATTAGCTTACAATTTCTAGCACTGGAGGGACTACATTGTTAGCATTGAGGAGGAACAGATTCGTTGCAATATGCAGAACGCGATATTACGTGAAAACACAATCATAATTTTTGAGTCTTAAGCAACAAAAAAAAGTTGGGATTATACGTAAATCAAGGTAAGATCCAGTAGAGAAGGAGAATTTATATCAAATATCCAAGTTGGTTTCTATTGATAAGAGATCCAATACTCTTCCTTTTCTCATCATAGCCCTAAATCAAAAGCCATTCTTTTCTTTCCTCTCCACAATCCTTACTAGGAAAGATCATCAAACTAACAATAACAAAGTGGGGATTTTGATGCAGATTACTCGGGCTTCGCCCAATTCCCAAACCACCCGACGCTGCTGGTTTTGGCATTCACACTGCGAATCGAAGCTCAACAGAATCCGCCGCAACTCACAAAAGTAGCAAATCAGTTCTCCCAACATGATCAACGATGAAAGCCAGTAAAATTCACCGCAGGGCTCCAGGAAATTTAGTTTTTTGAAGAGAGGGAAAGAATTGAAAAAGAAAAAAGAAAAACAGAGGAGGGGCACGCACCTACGAAATCGGGAGCTGTTACGTCCGAGGGGGCGTGGCGTCGGGGTCGATGGAGCACACGAGCTCGGCGCGCGTCCCCTCCCCTCCCTCCGCACGTGCGGCGGCGGTGGCGCCGCGGAGATTCAGGGCGTTGCCGACGAGGTTGGCCGGCGCCGCCCGTGGCCGGAGGCGGCGGGGCGAGCAAGCCGCGGCGATCGCCCTCGCGAGCATCTCGACACGGGAGGAGGCGGCGTCGAACAGGTCTTGGCGCTTTTGGGGGTGGGCTCTGTGGCGAGCCAAATTGGTTGGGTGGGTTGAAAAGGCAAACACGATGGGCCCTGGTTTTACTCTCGGCCCAAACTATTTGGGTTTCATTCATAGCCCAAGTGCGGAGGGATTTTTTTTTTTTTTTTTTTTTTTTTTTTTTTTTTTGCTAAGGTGAAAATGCACAAACTTTATTTGAAAAACAACACACTTTGAAGTTTGAATTTTGATAGTTCTAAGAGAAATGCATTTAAAATGCTATTTTGTTGGGGTAAAGAGTAAGACCCTGGGTTCAAAGATTGGACCTGGACCTGGTCTATAGACTGGACTAGTGAAAACAAATTTTGTAGTACAATTTAGGTGGAAAAGGTACTTAATTTTATGCTAAATGGGGTTTGATAACTGAATCGATCGAGTTAGACCCTTTGCTAACAAATTTTGATATTACTAGAATAAACCCTCTATTATGCAATTGTGCGAGAAGGGCCCTCTCCTTTTGTTGCGAACTTGAACCAATGTGACGCAGCTGTTTATAGAATATGGTTATATCTTCTTACGAAATAGCAAAAGAACATAACTAGTGTGAGTTAAAATATAACATAATTATAGTCTTTGAGATTAGAGGTTTGATTCTCGTTTGTGCTTTTCGCAAAATAATACTGTATGTACTAGAGGCATTCAATACTCCAAGAATAATTTTGAAATTACCAAAAATAAGTAGTTTTATATTATATATGCACTGCGCTTTTCCTTAGTGCTTACCATAGGTCCATATAATATACGCAGCGTTACACTTCTTGCGTGTACAAGTAATCAATAATGTCTAATCTCTTAGGTATCGTTTGGTTCGGGGATAAGCAAAAAGTGACTATTCCAGAGATAGGTATAAATTGAGGTATAAGCGGGGATTAAATCAATTTTGCGTTTGGATGAAAAGTAGATTTTTCTCGGGAATAAAAAAAATAGTGTTTGGATGGTTTGATTGGAATTGCGAGGATAAGAATAATTATAATTTTAAACTATAATATTTTATCTAATTAATTAAGACGAAATATTAATTAAGTAATAATTTAACTTATTTAATCTACTAAATAATTATGAATATTGCTAAAAACCCTTAATATTAATAAATAAATTAATTGGTAATTAATAATTTAATTAATTACAAATAATTTAATAAAATAATAAATTAATAAATAAATTAGTTAATAATAGTCAGATGATTAATTAAGAAAATAATTAAATTACTCAAAATATTAATTAATTAAACAATATAATTAATTATTTAATTAGTAAATTAATTAAAATAATGAATTAATTACTCAAAAAATTAATTAAATATTTATTAAAGTAATAAATTAAATAGTTAATTAATTATCTAGTTAATTAGTAAATAAATTAATATATAAATTATTAATTAAATAATATTTATTATAAATCTAGCTTGGATATTTTATTCTTTTATTATTAATTAAATATATTATGTTTATATAATTTATGTTTAAATAAATTTATAATCTTAATTAAATTTAGAATTAAGCTTGGAATAGCGCTATTCCGTCAAAACGATGGAATAGTTTATCCCAACTATTCCGGAATAACCGAGAATAACGAAGTTTGACCGGAATAAAATATCCCGGCCAAACTTCGTTTCGTTTGGCGGAATAGCGGGGATAACTTCGTTATCCCCGCTTTAACCCCCGAACCAAACGGGGCCTTAAGCTTTATATGGTCGAGATCTGAGGGAGAATGAGAGCAATTGGTCGTAAATAATTCTAAGTCAAAAAGATTATAAAATAGTTAAGATGGAGTTCAAGTTGGTGATCTAATATATAATTGGTGAGAAATCTTTTGGCTGAATTATTGGAAACCACTTCTCCATTTATTTGACTCTAATTATTATCCTTCTTGTATATCTGATTCTACCTAGCAGTATTTTTCCCTAATTTGTACATTTTATAATTTACCCCTTAAACATATGGATCGTATAATTAGTAACACAACATTAGACTAATAGAGGAGACAATTAATAATATAAAGAGCGTTACGTACATGTTGGGCCTAGTCAACTATAAAACCTTCCTGTTGTATGATATAGTACTATTAAAAAAAGTGTTGTATATATGAGCTAGTTTACGAAAGCTTCTTTACATAAAGAAAGCAAAAGCTCTGAAGTATAGCTAATTCATTCATTCTCCAACTATTTACTCTTCTTATATGATTCAAAGAGTGGATCCATGCGCCTTTCGATCTTGATCTCCTTCTTGGTGAGTTTCAATGTTCACGCCGCACGCGAGCACACGAAAAAGTGAGTAAATACAGATGAAGTCGGCAAAAGTCAGTTGTTTTGCCGCCGGCTTTAAACAAGGTTGAAACTTGAAAGTCGGCAAAGCAGATGATACAACACCGACTTTAAAATAAGTTGAAGTCTGCAAAAACTGGTGTTTCGTCACCGTCTTGGTGTCTGCTCACCGATTTCTACATCAAAATTATGGCATATTATATTCCCTTTCAAAGACTCCGAAGTATAAAACGAGTTGGTTAGTTTCTTCCTATGAAAACTTTTGGAATTTGATTACTTTTTTCCTTGTAAATTTTTAAAATTTAGGTTTCTTTGCTCATGGGGATCGACGAAAATTAATTTTTTAAAATTGATTTATCTTTACTCAAAAAAATTATTTATAGGCATAATAGGTACAATTTCTTTGGTTTGTTACAAATATGGAGACGTGCTTTGCACAAAATTAATCCAACAGGTAGAACGGAAAAGCAATAGTGTATTTCACTATTTATTTTTCCCTTTTTATTTTTAAGTAGATCATAATAATAAGACGAATCATGATTCAACCAGATGTTTACGGTGCCACGGTTTTCTTCGTCGTTTTCGTAACTATTTTCGAAACAATTAATGTGAAAGCTTTGAACTGTTCCTTTCTTTCAATTCAAAAGACTTCTCTGAAATGGTCAAGCAAAATAAGACTTGGACTCATTGCTCATGAAACGCACTCTCTTGACCACTAAAATCTTATGAACTAAAACAACTAATATCTAACATTTAGAGGACCATATGCATAAAAGATAAATTTCATGATAGATTAGTTTCTTTGCATATTAAATGATATGTTTTCTGTTCTGTTTCATATGAGATCGATTTCTTAGGTAATATTATGAGCTGTTAATTTGGAGATGGTCTTATCTCCGAGTTCGGTGGCATGATCCAAATGACCGGACGTGAAATTTTGAGTAAGTCACAAGTTCCACTACTGAGTTACGACAATCCAAACAGCCCCTTTAGTAGTTAATTTATGTATTTTTTTTTTATATTCATTGTCACGTGAATGAGAGTATTAAATATATTTTCGGCTTATTTTCTATCAGAACGATTTTTTAGGAAACACCATACTGAGTAAATATGCGAAAAAGACACAATAAAATGAAGTCTTCTATTCAAGTCGTGGCACACGAAAGGACAGATCAACTTATGGTTGACCTGGAATTTTTGTTAGATTAAGTCAACCTGTGATATATACTCTTATGCATACGTTTAATTATATGAATGGGAGTATTTATTACTTATCGTTCGGGTTACTTATTACTTATTCGTATTGAATACGTAATAGATCGATGTTGCTTTCTAGGAAAAGGAAAGCATTCGCTGAAAATACCACAAACCATTTTAAAGAAAATTATGTTTGGATAGAGAAATATGCTTTTTGTTAATTTGGCCATGTTGGAGAAGGCATTCAATGCTACTGCTAAAAGCTTAAGCCCTCTCACGTTTGAACTCGAGATTTTTTGGAATGCTCATGACGTGGATTTAAATTAAATGGGAGAAAATTAATAATGCTAGGAGCCTAATGTGACTCGAATTCAGGACATCCTGCTTTGATACCATGTAAAACAATCGTTATACTCTAAAAACTTAAACCGATAGAGAACGATATTTATATATTTTTATATTTAATAAGTACTAGCTATTAGAAGAAACATGATGCATGTTAAGGAAACATTCTAGCTAACACTGTTTTTATTTGAAGTCCAGCTAGTTCTTTTAAATTAAAGCTTTTGCTTTTGCGCCCCCAAATTTTATTATTGTTTCGCATTGCAACAGGAATTAATTTTAGACCTTTTTTACTATATTATACACTCACTTAGCACTTATTTATTCTTACTATATATATAAACTCTCTTAATTTTTTTATTATTATGATGGAAATAAGAATCAGGAGATATATACTGGGAAATTAATATATTCTTATTATTGTGAGCTTTTTGCAGCAGTGTTTTCAGACTCTATTTGACGTTTGGAGAGGGAAAGTGTACTCTTAAATTCTTAATTAATTACTAGTAGTGTAGAGGCCAGCTCGATGCTAATGCTTCGTTTAGACTTAATGGGTGCAAATCGTCTCTCTCAGTGGTTGTATCAACTAAAACCTATTTAATATAATTCTTACAATTTATAAATTTAATAAATAAATAAAAATATAAAGAATGATTTAATAATATAAAAAATATAGAATTTTTTTTAGAATGAAATTACAATCTAACATAAAACAATTAATGTAAGAAACGAAAAAAAGGAAGAAGTTTAGGGTTTAGGGTTTAGGCAACAGGGAGAGATCGGGGGATGTAGCGGAAGGAGTCTTCGCCTTCATTGCTGTCAGTGTGGAGAACTATTGCGGTGAAGGTGGGGTAGTGGGGGAAGACGAAAAGGGAGAGTTCGATATGAAAAAAAATGAGACGACCAAGAATTTAGAAATGATGTATCGGTGCGAGGGCACGAAGAAAGAAAAGATGTGAGCAAGTATTAGGAGCGATGTATCAACATGAGAGCTCAGGCAACGAAGAGATGGAAGGAAGGTGTGGAAAGTTCAAACATGAGGGCTCAGACAATAAAGGGATGAAAATCCTATAAAGAAATGAAAATCCTATAAAGAAATGGGCAAGCATTCATTGTGTGGGCTCATCACCAACCAATAGTAAGAAGGGAGGTGGACCCACCACCATAGCTCAAATTGCTGAGGTTTCGCCATGTGGATTGAAATCATGAGGATTCATAGTATTTTATAGATTTATAAATTTTATAGATAGATTCTACCAAATACAAAGAAAATTATGGATGATTTATCGAAAAATAATCCTTTTTACTCTGTTCGAAGTAATTAATTAAACTGACATAAATAAATCATAGTATAGTTAAAAGATAAATTAATCGTTCTATGTAACAAAATTCACTCTCTTTTTTCCCCCTCTTATACCGAAACTAACTTACAATTAATATCGAAATAATCCCTACACATTTTACACTTCTACGTACACAAATATTCCTAATTCTTATGATGTTGCATGTGTTGCACCATACACACTGTTTAATTTCTGCTTCAGAATAGCTTCCCGGCAAACTCTTCACCACCACCATCTCCTTCCTCCTCCTCCTCTTCACCCCGCGGCGACGACGACGACGACGAAGATGTCTCTTTGGCCGTCCTCGCGTGCGCCGCGAACTCCTTGAGCTCCGTGGGGCTCCGCCCGAGCCGCAGCGCCATCTGCGTCTCGAACAGCTCCCCGTTGTCCCTCCGCGCCGCGTCCCGCTCCGCCAGGTTCGCCTCGATCGCCTCCTCCAGCTGCCGGTAGTACCCCGCGAGGTTGCGGAACAGCTCGAACAGCATCCCCACCTGCCCCCCGTGCTCCGCGGCGTTCGTCACCGCCGCGAGCGCCCCCCCGACCACCGCGACAAGCCCCGGCCACGGCCCGAGGGCCGGGGACCCGATCAGAGCCACCCCGATCGCCGCGAGCCCCGCGAAAGCCGGTCCGGAGACGGCGAGTGCTCGGCTCACCCCCAACGCCACTTTTCCGACCGTAATGTATTGCTCTTCGTCTTTCTTCCTAAGCACTTCGAGCACTCTCTTCATCTCTTCTTCGAGCTCTTTGCTCCACCCGTTGGTGCCTGCTTCTCCGGTCGCAGCTTTACGTTGCTTTTCACGGCGGCGGTTGATGCGCGGCCACCACGTCGTCGGCTCGACCTTTTTCGGGAACTTGTCGAGCATTCCGGGCATCAGCGAGAGTGGATACGCCCTGTTGTTATCGTATTACGAAATGTTAAAACACCGTTCTCTAATAACATAAATATTTTAAAAAATATATATGTAGTATCCACAGTTCTGATATCATGTTATCTAAAAGTTCGATCTGACTTAAAATGGGTAACAGTTTCCACACCTGTCGAGGGCTAAAACTCTCGCGATCGCCTCCTTCACGTCGTCCTCCTCCGGCGGATCACCGACGGCCAACTCCGTATAAACCGACCTCTCGAGCTGGCGGAACAGCCGCACGGCGCTCCGCTGCTCCTCCGCGAGCTGCGACGGCTGGACCTTGTTGACGGCCGCCATCATCGCAGCGGCGGCGGCGTACAAAAGCCCGGAGGAGACCTTGAACGCCAAGAACTGCTCGGGCCGGGCGGCGCAGACGCCGGCCATGAGCGCCGCCGCGAGGTTCATGGAGTTGATGGAGTTGAGGAAGAGGTGGTTCCAGTTGTCGCGCTGCTCGCCGATGATCGCGTGCATCTCCGCGCGGTCGGCGGCCGCCTCGGCGATGGCGTAGAGGTGAGGGACGTAGGCGCCGGAGCCATCCACTATGTTACTGCTCATTTTTCGTTTAATTGTAACTGCGTTAGGAATCGATACACGACCTGTTTTTGGAATATTACTGGGGAAATTAAGATTAGCCCTAGTGCTTTTGATCACAACTGGCTTTAGGAAGAGACTTTGGCTTTGCAAAGAAGCCATTTTTTCCCCTTCTTTTTATGGTTTTTGCATTGAGTTGAGGTGCACATATTTATACATATACATGTATATGTATTGCTTTTTAGAGGTTGTTGGAATCTTTGGGGTAGTTGGGGTGCATGGGATATATAGTGTTGACCAAAAGTACTTTTAGTCAAATGAGTAAAATCCACTCCTTTTATTTCAATTTTTTACTTTTATTTTAGTTATTTTAACATATGTGTAAAGGGGTTTTACGCGCATGCAATTATTGGGTTAGGTTTATAACCAACACATGGCTTCACCATCCATATGCATGATCCATGTGAGCTCGAGTTTAGAATAAGTAATGATTGGTGTTAATTAAAACCCAATAAACCAACAACTTGATCCAAAAGACAAAAACCCATTATAAATTTTGGGATCGCATCTCAAAATGAGTTAGGCCTTATATCTTATGGGGGTTGGATTTGCATGCGGTTTCGATCTAATACGTTTATTTTGTGTGTAATTTGTAAAGATTTATATACCGTGAGAGAGTTTGATAAGTTAAAAAATATATTTTCCACGACACAAAGTATACTTTTCTTAAAAAAATTATTAATACATCAATAACCACTAATGCGACCCATTAATTACCCCAAAATGTACCTAAAAAATTGTTGATTATTATAAAAAAAAAAAAGAGTCAAAAAGAAGGGCAAATTGTAGTGTTGACTCAACAGTAGCTTTTTTTCTTTCGTTTTTTGTTTTTTTATTTTTGTGCGCGTACACTCGGTCAAAAGAACATTTCACAAATGTGCATAAAAAAATAAAATTCCCACGTGAGCACATGAAAAGCACGTATAGATTATATAACCATTGGAGCATTGAGTAATTTGATTAAACCTGAAGGGGCCCAAAATAGTTAAAGAAGAAAATTTTGGACTTTAGCTTTCGCAAAATTAAAAAAAAAAAAAAGGACTTCCTCAAAAGTTGACCGTAGATGGAGTCATGCGTTCAAATGATTTCATGTCCATTGTTTTTTACTAGTTTTAAACTCATATTTTATGTAATTAAATTGCACTAGTTTTTATATTTCCGCGTGGAATTACAATGAAGTGCTTTGGAGTATTTCTCATGTATAGTATATTTTGGTTTTATTTTATATTACAATAATTAATATCACTATTACTATTACAATCATTTTTTGTATTTTCATTTCAATTTTTAATTAACTAAATGTTTGCTGCCAATTGAAATATTCTTTTGCTTTATTGAACAGTTATTTAAAACAATTTTAAATCCATATTTCAAAATTAAAAAATTAAAATTCAACATCATATATGGTGGTTCAAAACAGCATAAATATAACTACCAATCATTTGAATAAAACATCTCATAACAACTTAAAAGCAAAACTAGCAAGAGAGGATCACAATGGTGGCCATTATGGTACCAAATGAAATAGGAATATGAAAAATATGTAACTTAAATCAGATAACTGTACAACAAAGGCTGAAAAAAAAAAAGCAATTAAAAATAAATAAATAAATACTAGATTGAAGTTCCAAGAGGATGATGATGATGCTGCAGAAAATGTATCTTCTCATCTACTTGTAGCCGCGGTCAATAGAAGCTTTCCTTCCTCTTGTTAGCAGGATTAAGAGAGAAAAAATACGATTTTTAATCTCGTTTTTTTCGCAAATCAATCTGCTTATGACTGAAACCGTGCGGAAGATCTAGCATCTGGTACGGCGACTCCGTTTTCCGCGTCGCTCAAGCTCGCATTCTCTTTGACGGAGTCGACCTCCACACTGTTCATGTGAGTTCTCCGGCTTCTCCGATCCTTCACTCAAGGATGAGATCATATGTCAGAGTACAAAGAGTTTTGTTAAAATAATCAACTTTTTTTCAGTACAGGTTATCTATGCAAAATGACATAGAATGTGTCCATTTTGAAAGGTCATTTCAATCAAATAGCAATTAATAATAGAAGGAAAAGAGAGCTTTCGGATAAGAGGGCACAACCTCGCGGAAGGGTTCTTCCTCTGCTTCGAGCATGCGAACAACCTGGCCCATCTTAGGCCTTCTATCGGCATCAGGGTCCACACATCTCAGTGCGACCAGAAGTGCACGCTTGAGCGCCCGCGTTGCTGGTTTAACTTCCAAGTCTGGGTCAACTACTTCCTCGGCTCTCCTATTAGCGACCATTACTTTAAGCCACTCGACGAGATGGACCTGGAGATCGATACCATACAAGTATAAATAAAGGAAGCTAACTAAAGAAACCCTTGCATGCGAGTAGATAACGACGTATATGCTGCAGCAATGAAAGGTAAGTTAAGGTTCGAAATGTTCATTGAACAATAGGAAAGGAACAAGCGAAAGGTAAATGCATTTACACTTCTTTTAGCATATTATAAATGCGTGCATTTGTAAACAATCTATCTTAAAATATTGGATGTTGCAACTTAGAAAAAGAACTTGTGTATTGAAAACATCACCATTAAATTCCTGCATTGTATGTTAAGTTAGCAAACTATACCTCATTAGCTGGGCGAGCGTAGTCTACAGGATCTCGACCTGTCACAGCTTCCAACAAAAGCACTCCAAAACTGTATACATCGCTCTTCTCATTCAACAATCCAGTATTGGCATATTCAGGTGCCACGTACCTAAACAACAGCAAAGAATCAGAATATACGTTTAGTATCTTTCAATATATTTACTTATGTACTGCTGTAAGATTGTCCATGTACATTATTTCCTGCAAAATCTGTAACTTTTGTGTTTGGTATCCAAAAATCTAGCTTCTTGAAATGTTCCTTGCAATTTCAGATATGCCCTTGTTCGGAGAGGGGGGAAAAAGGAAAAAAAGAAGAATGAAAAATATGGGTAATTTAGCAAGATATTACACTGTAATAGGGTATATACGAAATCTCAGATTTCACAAGGGCATATATATAAGTAGATGACTTTGCAGGGAATAAATGGCGGTTCTTTACGACACAAATTAAAATAAGTGGTAAGTGGCAAGCAAGGAGCCTAAAAGAAAGAGAAAAAGGTAGTCGTACCCAAACGTTCCCATTACTCTGGTGGTAATATGGCTTTTGCCCGCACCGAGGAGTTTCGCCAACCCAAAATCAGAGAGTTTGCCGTTAAATTCCTCATCTATTAAGATATTGCTCGATTTAATATCTCGGTGCACAACTTTCGGCTCTATTGCTTCATGCAAATAAGCAAGGCTGGAACATTGTAGGGGCACAAATTAGCAAGCTTTTAATAGTTTCCAAGTATTACATCAGTGCTCACAAAATTGAAATAAGGTAAACGATAGTAAAAGTAATGATTGATAGCTGAGAAGTTTTACGCTTTTGCAGTGCCCAGGATAATCTTCATGCGTGCTTCCCAGGTAAGAATGCCATGCTGGCGCATAGCACCGTGAAGCCACTGCTCTAAGTTCCCGTTGTTCACATACTCATACACGAGCATCCTATAATATGGTGAGCGTGGTGAAGTAGCGCGAAAATTGATCGTTAAATTAAATATTAGCAAATAACAAGGACTACTTAAGGCAAAAAAACTGATTAACAATAACTATGGAAAATGGATTCAATGAAGAGGAAAGGCTTGTTGCTTGTTTGCAACAGATAACTTTGGGAAGATTTTCAGCAGTTTTATGTTCTAAAGAGGACAAGTTCAGCGTTCGATTATGATCATATTACAAAGATAGTGATATTTAGAGTTTGAGTTAAAAACGATGAAATAGGTCGGTGCTTGACAAAGAAGGGAATAAGCATTTTCCATAATGCTTCCAAATAAAGACAAGAATAAGTAGCACGATATGTTTCTACTGACCTATTAATTTTGCGTACTCCTCTTACGTACGATCTATTGATATGTTAAAGAGTCTATATCGCCTCTAGAAAAACAGCTAAGTTACTTCGTACAGGCTTCTTACTTGAACTTTTCAGTTTACTTATCAAGCGAGCCAAGTGGTGATTTTCTACTTCTAAGTCTTCAAATCCTTAGAGCATAATTTGTGCTGGAGTGTACTTTTATGATGCCAATATTTTGTCGTGTACTTTTATGATGCCAAGAATAACAGATTCGGAGGATGCAGGACGGTTGGGTTAAATGGTTCAAAGGCAATATTCATTGGTCAATTACGACAGAAATTACAGAGTCAATCGAGGAGCGACAATTCAGTTACAGCGTATAATGTCTATATACTGGTGAAAAATAGACCATAGTTGGAACATGTTTCATCTTTGATGAGAGTCCTGACTCCTGATTGGAGTCAATTGGGAAACAGGTCAATTTCATGTGTTGTAATCCGAGTAAATTACACAAGTATCTGTCATGTCATTCGTATAATAATTGAAATAAAATCATGTTTATGATCCTTTACCAAGATTTCTTTGTTTTGTAGCTTCTAATTTTTCTCTTACTCACATGATCAATTGCTTTAAATCAAAGGCCTTAACACTAGATTGCTAGTAGAATAAGGCTAATAAAAGCCAATACCACTGCCAAATGATAGAAAGGCAAGTATAAGATAGTAATTGTTGCATTTTGCTATCTTTGCCTTTGTCATAATGATATTTTTGGGCATATATACCTACCACATTCTTCTCTGATATAATTGGAACCTAGATTGGAATTGCAAAACTGAAATGTTATTAGTATAGCTTTCTGATAGTTGGTAGGCTATTAATTTCTAGGTAAAACATATTAGTAACAGTAGGTAAAACATAATAGTGATAGTAGCTAGGTATACCTGCTCAAACACGAGATGCGGGAAGTAGGAAATAACCATCATCGCTTCGTAAATGTTTTTCTTGTGGTCACGATCATTTAAACAATTACGAGAATTGCCAGTTTATAGCCTCATCGTTATCCTCATGTGGCATTGTGAAATTGTGATACTAGAATACTTAAATGATACTGGTTAAAAGCTTGTTACTCGTAAAAGAGCCTTCGACAGCAAACTTCATGGATCCATGTAATAATAAAATTGTATTAGTTTCTTTTTTTCTTTTGAACTAGTTGTAGCTAGTAAGTTGTGGCAACTACTGCATAAGGGGGATATAAACTACTAATTGTAAGTCATCATGATGTGAACAAATTGAATAATAAAAAGGCAAAAAAGAAAGTAGCAGACGAAAGTTAATCGGAACAAGACTTAACCTATGTATCCCTTCTACACAATAACCCAAAAGCCGCACCAGATTCTTATGTCTAACATGGCCGATTGCTTCAACCTCCACACTAAATTCCTTTTCCGCCTGGCCCCTGCAGTACGAATAAACAGCATGGTTTCCAGTATGCAATCAATATCAGATGCATAAGCAAAAATATTTAAGGTAAAATGCATAGCTCCTGTACTATCCCGATATTGCGACTTAGCACTTGAATCTTTAAATGTTTCTCACATACTGCAATTCCATCACCGGACGAAAAAGAAAAGACTGACAAAATGTGTCTTTTTCTTATAAAATAACCTTTAAGCCCTGTTTCAAGCACAAGGAATCAAGGCAATCGTTTCGCAGAAGGGTTAAAATGACCATTTTATAGGGAAAAAAAATAGGCTGCTCAGTTTTCCTGTGAGGGATGGAACTGCAATATGTGATAAAGTTCAAAGTTTACAGTGTTTTACGTGAATGAGCTTAGGGGATTAAGTCACGATACCAGATAGTGCAGGGATTATACATACATTTTAAGAAGTGTTTCCAAAAGAATTGAATTATTCATCAAAATTTGACGAGCATTAGATAGAACAATGCTTACAGATTGTTAAGAAGCTTCTTCACCGCAACCTCCATTCCATTTATCAACTTGCCCCGATAAACAACTCCATATCCGCCCTCTCCAATAACATTCTCCTTCGAAAACCGATTAGTGGCGTTCTCGAGATCTCTTAAAGTGAACCAATGTCCCCATCCCAAATGCGAGAATTCGGGTAGACCGACTAGAGGAGATGCTGACACAATTGGGTGCGATCTCGCAGGCCCTGATCCGGCCTCATCCCCCGAATGCGAACTCCCGGCCCGGTCGATGTGGTAGACCGAGCTGCATTGGCTCAAATTATCTGCATCACTCGATTTACTCCTCGCCAAGTGCGCCAACATTTTACCCGAATGCTTATCACTGTATTTGTCCTGTAAGGTGAGGAAAGGGGCTTGGTTTTCGTGGACGTTACGGTTAAGACCGTCGGTACCGACCCGATCCACCGCAATTTCCTTGGAGACATCCGGGATTTGAGAGATAGGAAAGGCGTCGTATGCCCTTGTTTTTTTCTTTCTGAATGAAGCCCAAATGCAAAGGAAACAAAGGATGAACACGATTAGCGTGCACACGCTTATGCCGATCACGACCCACAGTCTCAGGCCAAAAGGTGGCATCTTGGTCGATAGTTCCGCATGAAGAGTTTCACCGGACGACATTTCTCTCTTTTCTTCTTCTGGGATTGAGAAATAGAGCAGAATCATCATCACAGGCGACAAGAATGACTGAGTTAAACATTGCGACATCAATTCGCATGCAGAAAACATGATTTGAATATATCTAAGAGAAAATTTTAGAGCTCAAATTGGTTTAAGAATAAATGAGACATAAATGAATAAGAACATGCCATTTCCACCATAAATACATGCTCTTCATAAGGCATAAGAGACAGAAGTTTCTTGTGTGAGGTATTTAATGGGCAAAAAGGAAGCAACAATTGATACATACTCTTCACTAAATGCAAATGACAAGAAGATCAAAAAGGCACCACAAAACAACAAATTAATTCATAATGATCCCACAATAATGAGAGGCCACACAATTAATAAAGCACCCAAATCGAAAAGAGGAAATCAAGCCACACTCATCTCTTCTCCATATAACCCCCACATTAATTACAAACTCAGAGACTTACATATATGTATATATAAAATGAAAAGAAAAAGTGCTCACCTTTTGGGGTTTAAGTGATCTGTTGGATCTTCCACTCTAGGAAGAAAGGAACCAGGAACAGTAAATGAGTTCCTCCAAAAATCAATCTTTTAAGCCATTAAGCCCCAAACAGACCAATATCTGCAAAATGGAGAAAAATAACCCAGATGAGCAAAATCACAGCAAGAGTGGATTTTTAATGAAGGATGAGCCCAAATGTGGGGCCAAAAACAATGAGCACCAAGATTGAAACAAAACCAAAGAGGAAGCAGCTCATAGGATACACAGAGAAAGAAAACAACTTGAGAACAAAGAAAAAGATGGATCACTTCCATCAACCTCTAAGAGAGTTGGGAGTGGGAGGGGAAAGAGATGGTTTGGTGGAAATGGTTGGTGTGTAACTTCACCTATCTATGTTGTGGTGTGTGTGTGTGTGTGTGTGTGTAATTGAGAGAGAGAGAGAGAGAGAGAGAGAGAGGAGGGTGTGAACATGAAAGCATCCAGAGAAAAGGAGAAGCTTTGTTTGCAATGTAGGGAAGCTTTGAGAGAGAGAGAGAGAGAGGGGAGATGGGAAGGGAACAGTAAAGGGAAAGCAAGAGAAAGTGGCAGGGTTTGCATTAAAGTTTGGTAAGATAAAAATAAGGAAAATTATTGAAATTTAAATAATATAATAATATTATTATAGTGTAATAGAGAAATAAAATACAGGAGAGAGAAAACTCGGCCAAAATATTATTGCATGCACCTGATGCACCATACACTGCATTACATATTAGTAATAATTATTCATAAACTAATCTAATAAATGTAATATGTAACATTTAAATAGCATTCCGTGACCAGGTTTGGAAGGGGGGGCCCACCCAAGATACGGATAAGCGGTTGGTTATTCTAGCAGCTAGCTGGTGGACAGTTTGACTGGACAGAAATAACACGATCTTCAATCAGAAGAGCTCGAACCCTTTGCGTGCAGTCGAAGAATTAGATGTGTTGTGAAGATGTGGGAGGCTAACATCAAGTAAAAAGATTCTGTGAACGAATGAACGACTAACCCAGATATGCAACTTTTTTTTTTGTTACTATTTGCCAGATTTTACTTGTTGTTTTTGTCTTTTATTTTTCTTCCGAGGCCTCGCTGCTTCACTCTTGTAACTAAATACAATTTTTTACTGAATGAAGCAGATAGCGTGCTACCTTTCTCTCTCAAAAAAAATATTTAAATGACCATGAATACTATATATATATAAGTTTTAAAAACTTACTTTCATGCACTAAGTAGACCATGATGAAACTTTCAGTGTTGAACATCTATAACATTTGTTCAATGAATTTAAATTTTTAATTTATAATTTCTATTACTATATTTTTTAAGAAAATATGGTGTACAGTGCACCGGGTCCACATAATAATTTCTCTAAAACAGGATTACAGCAGACATACACTCCAAATCTAGCTTGCCTGCTGGCGAGCGCAAGTTTATTTACCGTTTTACCCCTCGCTTTGGGCCACAGAGTGGAGGTGACACACTTTTTTCTTTTTTTTTACTTTGTTTTAATCTGCGAAAAGACTATTTTGCCCCTCCAACGGCTATTTTTGCAAATTCACAGTGGTGGGCCATTAAATAGCTATTTAAGGAGCTATGCAGAGATCAATAGCTGTAAAAATTAGATGAGCATTGAATAATGTGAAGTTAAAATCAATCAAAATAAACTAACATGTTACATAATAAATACATAACTAAACTTTGCTTCTTTAATTTAAGAAAAAAAGGGCCAATGTTGTTTTGACCTAATAAAGTCCTTTCCTCTATTACAACATATTCTCTTATTATTTTTTAGTTTAAAATCTTGCACTTTATTGTACATAAATTTATGACAACGGCTTATAACTTTCTTCATTAAAAATAAAAAATTTCTGATCTAAGTCCTCATTACATCTGCAACATTATATATTTGAGTGATAGAAAATATCTCATCTTATAAAAAGAGTGACGATGCTAACCGTTAAATTTATTTAGTGAATAATAATTAAAATTAACATGTTTTTTTTGGCCAATGGTAAAATATGCTATTTCAATGACATCACCCACCTTATAGAAAATAACAATCTTTTCAAATTTCACCCTCCTTATCATCTTATTAAAATAATCTCATCTAATGCAAGTGTAATAATGATGTTACTCAAGCTTCAAATTTGGGATTTGAAAAACAAATGTCAGAGGCATAGGTCTAGATGTTGACTATCCTGACCCTGTCATATTATTACTACAGCAATAGGCAATAGTTATGATTTGGATTAGAAATATTACCATTGATTAATTTATCAGTAATTGCAGTGTTAATGTTATCTTAATCTTAAGGGTAGGACCAAGTTGCATTAATTTAAGCAAATAATCCTGATACTTGTACTTCGCTGCTCTCTTTCGAGGCTCTCTTTCATGCTGTACCACATTCTATTCTTGTACACGGGATAATCTCGCTGCTTATTAGTGACAAAATTTTCTACTCGTTATTAGTGCGAACTAAATATTGTTATCTTAACAGAAGTATAAAAATGTTAACTTTAGATTATTATATTGCTCTTAATTAGACGTTACGAGGAGAACTATTCATGGGCCGGGCCTCATCAGGTCCAAACACAGTGTAGCCAGCTCGGGCCGACGGTCCCCCATTGTGGATGTATTATCCGATGCGCCGGGTGTTTGAATTTATCTCATATATTACACCCTCGAAAATTCATAATACATGTGTTATATATGTTTTATAACATTCATAATACACGTGTTATATATATTTTATAACATTCAAAATGCCTACACATGAGAAATGATACATTTTGAATATCTATTTCTTTGCTATTCATCAATGAGAATTTCATTAATGCCTTGGTAATAAATTTGCAAATCTTATAACTACTTTATCCATACGTCCTTTAGATGGTATATATTTATCATATTGAATTTTAACTTTAGAAATACTGATCATCAAAAATTATCTACGGTGCACGAGGCATACGGTTACACCAGGTGCGGGCAAAAGTTTCTCGTCATTATGTGGACCTAAATCAGGCCCAAACCCGCCTCATTGCTGGTCTTTGGGCTTAACGGGCCGTGGGCTTGGGGCCTGGCTCACGGCCAATTCCGTAGGCCGAGTCCTGGCAATAAACACCGGGCGCACCCAAGAAGGTGTCGGGGACAACATACACGTGTCCGCTTCCACCTCCTCCATCGTCGATCTCTCTCTTTCTACTTCACACTGCGCTCATTATTATTTTCTTATCATATGATTATTTGCTCCGTTACTGGAATTAATTTTTGCATTTCGCTTGCTTTGGTTACGAACTTGGCTGTCGCATTTACTATTTTATGAGTGTTTCTGTTTATTGTTTCGTTGTCTTTTTTGTTTTACGCAATGTATGTAATACTGTTCATCTTATATTCACTATACATATAGCAGAAGTGCTAAGATTATTCTTAACTCATTTTCTATTAGATCGATCTGTTCGCCGATTTCTACGATGCCTGTATGAGTCACTACATTCCCTTGATGCTGTAATTAATTAACAACTGCAAACTACGACATGGAAAATCACCCTCCATCTTGCCCAGGCAACGAAACCAAGAACCAACAAATCAACAAACCCCATAAGAACGAAGACGGTGCACCAAAAAGTGACCAAACACATCCTGCGCGTGATCTGTGTCGTACTTGTTGGGAAAGTCCCACGCTTTTCGTAGATTGCGCCAAACGCTTTTTCAACTACAACTGCTGTTTACGATTCAAGATGTTATACAGAGCAGTGTTCACACATGCTTGCTGGTATATAGCAAAACATAAGTCTTCTACATAATAGCTTTTCTACATATAAGTAGAAGCCAATAATCCTTTTGGAACAGAAAATGTCAGAGCTTCTAGCTTTAGCTGAAGCCAGAAGGCCCAGAAGTGAAATTCTGAACCACAAGATATGATACTTCAATGGAAAAAAAACTGTTTGGAGAAACACTAACAACTACTTATAATCCTCCCAACAATTTCCCACTACAACATGTAGTCTCTCTAATACACACGGCTTATGCACTATATTCCAATCTTGTTTACCTGTCTCAATCCACTTTTTTTCTTTTTTTTTCAGAAAGCTTGAACATCATCTTTTCCTTTTTCCTACGTTATCGGGATCGACCCACAACCTGACCATTCTCACCGGGCCTCCTCAGGATCAACAGAGAGCCGGGTTCGCAGGCATTCTCTTCATCGTCGGAATAACATAACATTAGTCGGCATTGGAGTACTATACTTGGGACTGCAGAATCCAATAACTGAAGAGCAGGGACAAGTTAGAAAGCTAGAGCTTCAGCAGCTGGTTTCAGTGTTCCGACAAGAGGCGGAAACACAAGCGTGTGTTAGAGAAGGCATTTCCAGGCATAAATTGCCTCCAACCGCCGGAGATCTGATTGCAGAGCATGACCACATTCTCATTCCTGAGAGATTTGATCTAAAAGATGGGCAAGCTTGAAATGCTTCTCCGTATTTACGAAGAACTGTAAAATACTAGTTCTCTAGTTCATTGTTCAATTAAGATAAATGTTTAGGCGAATCTCTTCGGTATTACTGTGTTTGATGGTAATTAGAACAAATGTTACTATTATTACTAAACTTGATCTCAAATCACATTCACAGTTAGGCGTATCAAAACACTCCCCAGTTATTACTATAATCAGCTAAATTGCCAGAATATTTGCGATGAAACACTTCAACTTAAAACCAACCGCCAACAGCAGAGAAAATGATTTGAAGTACTTCAAAAATTCTAGAATAAGCAACGGTTTGCAACATAATCAAAATTTTCCATCGCTTAGAATTTGAAAAGATTAAAAACCCAAACGAAATACGACAAAAAAAACTACATCAATGTGCTTAACGAAACGATTTAACCTAAACACTCTGTAGAACGATCTGAATCCCAAAAAGACGTGCTAAATGCTCAATCGAACAAGCTGAATCCCATATCCTGCATTCACAAAATATATCAGATTATAGCCAATATTATTATTATTATTATTATCTCTTTCCTTTTATTAAGATGTAGTTAATCGATCTCGTCTCACCTCATCGGACTCCTCCTTCTCCTCGACCTTCTCCTCCTTCTTGGGCTCCGCCGTGGCTGGCGCGGCAGCGGCGGCGCCGCCTCCCCCTCCGGCGGCGACGGCGACGGCGGCGACGCCCCCTCCCGAGGGGACGGAGGCGAACTTCTCCCTCCCGGAGGCGATGAGCTCGGTGATGTCCTTCCCCTTCACCTCGCTCAGAAGCCACTCGATCCTCTCCTCCTCCACCTCCGCACCCACTACGCATCGCCGCATCCGATTAATCAGATGGATCTAAGGGAGGGATCGAGGAAGAGATCGGAGAACAGAGGTAGGAGACGAACCTGATTCGAGGATGGATCGGAGATCGTCGGCGCAGGGGGCGGAGTTGCCCGCGAGAATGGCGAGGAGGTACGCCGCCACCACCTTCATCTTCGCGATCGCGAGAACCTCGGCGGCGTAGAGAACAGAGAGAAGAAGAGAGAAGTAAACGCAAGCGAAGCAAAACCCTAGCAGAGGATTGGGTAGAGTCTCAACTCTTATAGGGCTCACACTTTTACTCTATTCGGGTCGGATTAGGTTCGAACAAACCCGTGAAATGTTATCAACCCGCTCCGGTCCATCACAACAGCTACACACTAAATCCTGGTGGTAATGTTTAAGTATAATAAAAATGGCATAGCGATGGTGATCAACATTTGTTTGTTGGTATAGCCCGCTAATGCCGAGTCTTTTGAACTTTCGACTGCAATGAGTTATGATTCTACCGCACCAAACACATCCGGCGCTTGATCTGTATTGTACTATTCGGAGATTCCATGCTTTTACAAATTGCGCCAAATGATATGTCCAAGTTACGACTCACGCGAACCTTATTGTTTTAGCAATTAAACGCAATAATACCAAGTAAATTCTTATATTATTTGTAGCAATTTTTTTTCATTAAATATAAATTTATTTACTGTAGATAAAGGGGGACAAAACTTTAAATGAACTAACAGTAACTTGACGGATAGAGCAATTTTGCAAGCTCAATTAATACAATTATCTAGCATTGAGAAACTAAATTACTATGTACATCAAAATTTAGAAACTCTAGTGTTAAATAAAAAAAGTACAGGGACTAAATCACAAAAACAATATACTTCAGGGACCATTTTCTTATTACCGGAAAATGAAGTGCGCAAAAAGCGCACAAAAGGGGGCCGATAAGCTTTGTGCGGGTTTGCACTTTTCCGTCCTCCTACTTGTGGGGCCAGAGTCTCAGGGAACGCTACAAGCTCCAAATATCCCCCACCAAAAAAAAAAGAAAAAAAGAAAAAAAAAAAAGAATAAGCAAAGAGTGTGATGAAGAGCTCAAGCTTCTCAATTCCACGATAGTGCATTAGCTCCCTATATATATATATATCTCTCTCTCTCTCTCTCTTCTCGCTCCTCATCTTCGTAGCTCCAATCCCTCCTCCCATGGCGGCGGAGGCGATCTCCCTCGTCGTCGTCGGCCATGGCCTCGCCTCCTCCACACCCCGTCCTCGCCTCCCGGTCGCTTGCGCTCGTCGCTCTCTCCCTGTCATTTGCAGGACGCGGCATCGAAATCTCAGGTTTCTCCATTCGATTCCTTCTCCGTTTCGCTCATCTTGATGATCGTCCCCTTGTTTGCCCACGTTGATTCTTAATTGTTCTGTAATTACTTGTCCTTAGGAGTTATATGTGTTTCTTGTTGTTCCAAGTGCTTATGATGAATGGCTGTGTTGTGTGATGCTTGTTGTGGTTTGCTAGATTGGAATATTGGATTGGTGTTCTCGATCAAACTACTTTACAATCGAGTAATAATCAGAGCAAAAGTGAAGAAGATGATACTTGGACTATTCAAAATCATTGTATCAGATTTAAATTTATCAACAATTGAAAATTAATTAGTAAATGCTGTAATATGGGCGTTATGTTGTTTACCTGTGCTTGACTACTGTGGTATTATCTGCAGTTCACAGCACAGAAAACGGCAAGCTAAAAGAATTTCTCCAAAGCAGTCGCCATTAAATATGGCCTTTCACCCTCCCGACGAAGAAAAGAATGAAGCTCCGAACTCCACTAGCGACTCTACCCTGCATAATCGTCAGAATACTTTGTCAGGCACTATTCCTGAAACTGATGTTACTAGCAAGACAGGTCAGATAGGATCGAACAATTATGAGGTATTATTCTGCATCATGGTATTTATCATGTTCAGCATTTCATCTGTTAGTGATTACTGTTGCATAATTTGGAAATTTTGTTCAATTAATTACATTTACTGATAGATTGAGGAAGCTGGAGGTGGAGAGGAGCTACCAAATGTTCGGCTGGAAGATTTGATAGGAATGATAAAAAATGCCCAAAAGAGTAGGCAATTCTTGGCATCTAAAGTTTGTTCTTGTATGTAACGTTTGCATGTTATCTAATTTATTACTGGTTTACCATCAGATATTTTGCTTCTTAATCAAGCCCGTGTCCGTGCCCTTGAAGATGTTGACAAAATACTTGCTGAAAAGGAGTCTTTGCAAGCAGAAATAAATGTTTTAGAGATGAAGTTGGCAGAAACTGATGCCCGACTCAAAGTTGCTGCTCAAGAGAAGGTAAACGTGGAACTTCTTGAAGATCAAATTAAAAGGCTGAAAAGAAAAATGGTTTTAAGAGATACTCTTGAGGGAGGGACTGATGTTAATACTAGTGAATCTCCTCTTGTTGCTGAACTCAATGCTCTATGGGGAGAGAATATGGTACTGAAGGATGATATACAAACTCTCAAGTCCAAACTTACTGATGTTAGGGAGACAGAGGAACGTGTGGGAATGCTGGAGAAAGAGCGATCCGCGTTGGAGGTTTCCCTCAGAGAACTGGAGTCTAAATTTGCAATTTCACAGGATGATGTTTTGAAACTTGTTCCCCTTCAATCTGAATGCAAAGCCTTGTGGGAGAAGGTAGGGAATTTGCAAACCTTTCTAGATAATTCAACAAAACAAGTAGAGCAGGCTGCTTCAGTTTTACAGCAAAACCATCAGTTGCAAAAGAAGGTTGAGAAGTTAGAAGCCTCTCTTGAAGCTGTACATGAATCCAAGCTCCCATCAGAGAAGTCTGAGTATATTGATGAGCTTTTGCAGCAGAAAATGAAAACCTTAGAGGAGCGCCTTCAAATATCTGACCAAGAAATGCATTCTCTAATTAAACTATATCAAGAATCAGTTAAAGAATTTCAGGATGCCCTAAATAAACTAAACGAGGAAAGCGAAAGGAGATCACTTGAACTAGATAGCAATGATATGCCTAGGGAATTCTGGAGCCAATTACTTCTTACTGTTGAAGGTTGGTTTCTTGAGAAGAAAATATCATCCAACGATGCCAAGTTGCTGAGAGAAATGGTATGGAAGAGGGATGGTCAGATTCGTGATGCATATTTGGCATGCAAAGGGATGGGTGAGAGAGAAATTCTGGCGAAATTCCTAAAATTGACTTTACATGGGACAAGGTACTGCTTCTTTCCTTTTGATAGGTTTTTGGTATTAGAGAATCCTCTAAGATAAGCTTTTTTGGTCATTGCAGTCCAGGCTTGCACATTGTCCATATAGCAGCAGAGATGGCTCCTGTTGCAAAGGTAATGCGGCATACCGCCTTTTTTCTTCTTTTTTTCCCTCTTCCTCACTCAAGTATAACAAGATTGCAAGATCGTCTGTTCTCTTGTCTAGTCTTTTCTGCTTATAAAGATGGAATATGGAGTTATCTGGATCCACATGAAAGAGGAAAAGAAAAAAAAAGACAAAACATAGGTTTATCAGCTGTGAATAGTTAGCTAACTAAGCATCTATGTTAAGCTACACTTGTTTTGAGCTTCTAATGTAGCACTTCATATGTTGCGATTATGTACACTGTTACGTCAGAACTGCTGCAGTTGTCCACTCCGGCAGAAATATCTCTGCTTATCACTTAAGCATTTCTCTTAAAATAATGGGTACATTCATGAGTACCTGCAAACAATGAAAATTACTATCTGCTTGTCATTGTACCATGATTACCTATTCAAGCAGTCTTTAGATATCATTTCGAAATGAGTACTTTGGGCTCCCATAATTGTGATTATTTGACTGTGTATCTGCCTGATATTTCTCTGTCGGAAACGTAGATATTCTGACCAGGGAAAATGTATCCACTCCTCCAGTCGGTGCTAAATGGCTTTGACATTTTGCTTCTTTAGGTCGGTGGTCTGGGGGATGTTGTGTCTGGTCTGTGTAAAGCACTACAGAGGAAAGGCCACCTAGTGGAAATTGTACTTCCCAAATATGACTGCATGCACTGTGAACTCATCACTGATCTTAAGGTATGTAATTCAGAAATTGCTCACACTATTCAATGGCTACCTGAAAATTTCCTTGGGTACATGGACTTCTAAAATGACAAATGTTGTTGCTTGCAGGAGTTAGATGTTGTGGTACAGTCGTATTTTGATGGACAGCAATTCAACAATAAAATTTGGGTTGGCACTGTTGAAGGTTCAACATGTTTTTTTAAGCTTTTTACCACCCATTAAATTATCTAAAAAACATGGCTAACTAAAATGTAATATGCAGGTCTTCCAGTCTATTTTATAGAGCCTCATCATCCGGCAAGGTTCTTCTGGAGGGGACAGTACTACGGAGAGCATGACGATTTTAAACGATTTTCATTCTTCAGCCGTGCTGCCCTAGAATTAGTTTATAAAGCTGGGAAAAAACCTGACATAATCCACTGTCATGATTGGCAAACAGCATTTGTTGTAGGCACCAAAAATAGTCGACTGAATTTGTTTTGATTCTCCTATTTGATTGAGTTTCAGACCTCTAATTAAAATACTTGTCTTCCTTTTTCTAATATATAGAGTTTGTATTTCCAGGCACCTCTTTATTGGGATATATATGCTACCCGGGGTTTTGATTCAGCTAGAATTTGCTTTACATGTCACAATTTTGAATATCAAGGAACAGCTCCTGCTTCTGAGTTGGCATCTTGTGGCCTTGATGTTCATCACCTAAACAGACCTGATAGGATGCAGGATCGTTCAGCACATGATAGAATTAATACTGTTAAGGTAATGACACACATTAGGCTGCATATTGGTTAGCAATTTTGTAAGTGTGTGAATTTATCTGTATAATAATTGAAATCTCAGGGCGCGATTGTGTATTCTAACATTGTTACAACTGTATCACCAACATATGCTCAAGAAGTGCGCTCTGCAGAGGTATAACTTTCTGACATCTTGATGTATCATGAGTATTGCCAAATCAATCTATTTTACTTTTTCTCTAAATTGTTGGGATTGAGAGTGACCTCCTTCCCGTTCTCATTTAGTACGTGCGAATAAAAATTTGCTATTGGGATATCTTTGCATATTCCTTTCTTGTGATAATATTATATATTAGTATTTAAAATAGCTGCATAATAGTTTGCTATTAGGACAACTTCACCATTTTTTCTTTTTTGTTTTCCACTGGTAGTTGTTGTTTTGTATTAGGCAATTTTATATTCCATATTATTTCTGTAAAAGATTCAAGAATATCCCAAAAGTCGAGTGGTAAAACTGCTGCTTCTGGTTCACAGGGTGGTCGTGGCCTAAATGATACACTGAAATTCCATGCAAGGAAATTTGTTGGAATTCTTAATGGAATTGATACAGATACGTGGAATCCTTCTAGTGATAGTTTTGTGAGAGTTCAATATAATGCTGACGATCTTCAGGGCAAAGCAGCAAATAAAGATGCAGTTAGAAAGCATATGAGCTTGTCCACCAAAGATGCCTCTCAACCACTGGTAAGAACCTGATTTTTACTCTGTATGTGACAATTGATAATTAGTTCACGTAGTCAGCTATCTTTAATCATGCTGATTGGCGCAAAAATCGGTTGGATTAAAATATTGACTATGTTTTTCTGTACCCTGTTGGTTTTTTTTTTTTCATGTAATTTCTTTCCCCAATGAAACACTTGGACCTTGTCTTGTATCTACCTACGTTGCTTTTTCAATTTTTGTAAAACATAATTCAATTTCCTTTTTGTATTTGAATCGCATACTGCTTGTCAACTATTCTATAATATTTTTTTAGGTGAATGTAATGAATGATTTAAATGCACTTTGATAGCAGCATTCTACCTGCATAGACCCAAAACAAAATTAACCGTAAGATATTCATACCTAGATATGCTGGAATCAAACTTTTCTGAGTTATTGACAACGTTGTCATGGTTGCAGTAACCTTGACCTGAAACTTGAACGTCCATACCATTTCAACTGTGTCACATTGGCTGTTTCATATTAGTTCTGTATCCACTGTTTATCTTACCTTTCAAGCTCATTTGTTCATCCTTTGTCCTTTAAGGATAGTCAAGTCACCGAAGCTTTATGAACCAGGTCGGTTGTATCACAAGACTAGTACCACAAAAGGGCGTGCATCTCATCAGGCACGCAATATACAAAACATTGGAATTAGGAGGACAGTTTGTGCTTCTAGGTTCAAGTCCAGTTCCACACATTCAAGTATGTCCCTTGTTTCTGACAATTGAATTTCACATTATATACCTCCTCTTCCTCTTAGCAAGGTCTTCTTACGCGCACTATATTTTTCATAGAAGCATGATTGGAGAGTCTCATCCATTTTGATTAGAATTGACTTGTTTATAATGCAGAGAGAGTTTGAGGGCATAGCAAACCATTTCCAGAGCAACCCTCATGTTAGGTTGTTACTGAAGTATGATGATGCCCTTTCACATTTGATTTATGCGGCATCTGATATGTTTGTAATTCCATCAATGTTTGAGCCTTGTGGCCTCACTCAGGTACTCTTTCATATTCATATATTGCATTTACCATCTGCAAAGATGAAGTCTCTTCCTGTAACAATATAATGCTAACATCTTCTGACTTTTTTCTACTGATGATTTCATGCATTAAAATTTTACTGCCCTCTCATGTCTATAGATGATAGCAATGAGATACGGTTCCGTGCCAATTGTGAGAAAAACTGGTGGACTGAATGATAGGTAAGGTTGCTGACTTTGCACTTCAAGTGTTATAAGATAGATACTTCTAAGACAACGGTTAATTTTCCTTCACGGTTTTATGTAGCGTTTTTGACATTGATGACGAAACAGTACCAGTGCAGTTTCGAAATGGTTTCACATTTGTAAAGCCTGATGAGCAGGTGGGATATCTTCTCTGTCTCATTGCCTTGAAGTGCTAGGATGACCTTTTTTTTTCTTTTTTTTTTTCTTTTTTTTTTTTTTTTTTTTTACTGAAGGAGCTTTCTTTGGCAATTATTCATTTGTAGTCATTCTTGTGGTAGATTTCTTGATGGTTTTTTTAGATAGGGATATTTGCACATACACAGTCTCATGTACTTCTCTGTAAATGTATATACCCTTGTGAAAAGTGAATATTCAAATATGCTCTTTCTAAAACACAAGAAATGTTCATCCATTTGTTGGATGACTCCCTAATAGACCATAAGATTTCGTCTGTAGTAAACTACAATTTTAATAGGTAATATATAAAAACTCGGAGTCTAATGGGTATGTGTGTAAATAAATGATTTTGCAGAGTTATCTATGTAAAATCTCCTTTTGGATTAATGTTTCACACTTCTATTTGTGATCTTTTTTTTTTAAGAGTATATTTGTGATCTTATGTTCAGGCTTTAAGCAGTGCAATGGAACGGGCATTCAAGTATTACAACCAAAATCCAGAAATATGGCAACAACTTGTTCAGAAGGTCATGAGAATGGACTTCAGTTGGGATTCTTCGGCTGCACAATACGAAGAGCTTTATGAAAAGTCCGTGGCTAGAGCAAGGGCTTCAGCTCGTGCATAGATGATTCTTCAACTGCCCTAATATTCCGGCCTCTCACTCGGTCCGTACTTAAACCTGCTCTAGTTTTCGTATAATCGACCTTGCTGTTTAAGTACTCCTTGAGATGCATCGCAGGCTTCATTGCATCTTTTGGCTTTTGACTGGAGGAGGGTTTTTCTGATTAAATTGGGAAGAAAATAACAATGAAGTTGAATATAGTCTCATTACAACATGGGCAGTTGCTGGGCACTCGATTGTTTCAAAAGTTTCTACTCAAGGGAGAGGTATCTCTATATCGCAATGATGCCATCATTTTTGTTCTTTCTCTACTATACTCCGTAGGCTAATACCAACATGAGTAATGTTTCGTAAGTACGATAGATATAACACCTCTAATAGCATATTGTTGAATTGGAACTCGTACTGTAAAACAAATGTAAATACATTTAGGCTAGTGAAAATGCATAGTGTGACACTACTAATGACAATTTGTTTGATAGAAATTGCTCAAAGTGTCAATTAATGGCGGGAAAAGAAACAAATGTGTGACTTTTAAGTTCTCGGATTATTCGTAGCATATTGAAGAAGAAATTTGATGTATTGTTAAACAATTTTTGAGGAACTATTTTCTGCAAAAAAGAATCTGCAATGTTTTTAGTTTTTGTTGTTGTTGTGTGTGCGCGCGTGCGTGCGTGTGTGGATATAAGCTACTGTAAAATAGTAAAGGGGGACAAAGTTCAATTTAAGTGCTTTTGCTTTTGATTCTCTCACGAGCCAAATAAAGGAACCATTGAACTATGCAGTCCCCTGAGAGTCCCGTGGGTCGACCCGTATTCGATGTTGACAAATAAAAGAGCTAGTACCAATCACCGCACCTAAAAGTAGTATATAGATTTTATATCACGCGTGCAGAGATTTTAAAATTTTAAAAAGTTAATAAGACTAGTGTGAAGAATTGGTCCTTGAATTGATAAAATGTAAGATTTATGCTTACATTTTGGGTGTGTTGGTAGCGTATGATAAATTGATGATATAGAAGATCATGGAATAAAGTTCCACAGGACCAACCGCACCCATTGAACTCTCGTGATTCCTTTAGTGGTGTACCATAATCAGCCTCTAAACCTTTTTTGGGAAACAACTGGTTCTCATAAATAGAATACTTTGCTCAGACATTTCTCTTTAATTAGTAGATGGACATGCGTTTGGGAATCACTATTGGTATTGTATATATGTATGTGATGACTCTAATTAAGGTGTTTGTGTGAAGAAAAGGTTGTTATGTCCTAAATTAATTATAAATAAACTTGTTTCTCTTTCAGATTATGTGATGGCTAATTTTTCAGCATTCTCTGGAAATCTAGTGCAGGTTTAGTTAAATCTTACAACGTAATGGGAAATTATTAAAACAGTGATTATTTAGATGGTTAAATCAAAATTTCAAGTTACACTGGTAATTTGCAAGTGAATTAAAGTTTAAATAGGTCTGAAACTTTATTTTTTTCCTTCTTTTTGGAGAAAAATATAGCAAGTTATCACTTTGTTTATTTTTTTAAAAAAATAAATTGAGCCAGAAATATAAAACAATTAGATTTTAAACTTGAGATTTCATGTACCAACCATTATTAAATTTTTAGCTAACTTTGTTAGGCACCATCAGTCTAATACTGGTTTCTAAAGTTGGTTCCAGTTGAACAAAATAAGTGGGTCTATTTTCTTTTTCTTTTTTTCTCTTTTTTTGAGAGAAAGGTAACACGCTACCCGTTTTGTTTTATTTCGTTTAGAAATAAATTTAGTTATAAATGTGAATCAACTAGGATTCGAACTCGGAATTTCGGGTACCAACCACCAAGCCCTGTGCCACTTGCGCTAGGGACGGCCGGTAGTGAGTCTATTTTCATACTTCAATTTTTTGTGTTGACGTCATTTTTGTAAAGAGGATACATATGAATAATAGACTAATACAACTGGTTCACGATAATATTAATATCTTTATCAACAACTTTACTCTAATTAATTGCGAGGTGCCATGTCGCCGCATAAGTTCCTTCAACGGCGACATCACTTCCATATATCAAGCTCCACCGTTTAAAAAAAAAAAACGGACGAGCAAATAAAAATAAAAAAATTGTTGACATCACTTCAACGCTCATGACTAGGATTATGAGACCAGCTCTTGCATGAGTTGCAAGGTGAAGGCTTTAAATAATAATAATAATAATATTTTCAACAAAGTTTTTTTTAAAATATTACGTACAAATTTATCAAATTTAATAATTACATGCTAATTGAGTTTAGTTTAACTTATTAAATTTAAGCTGCCTTTATTAAAAATAATTTTATGAGTATCACATTTCTGAGCCTATTTTGGATGTTTTTAAAAGTAAATAAATAATATCAATAATCAACCTTTTTTGATATTAGATTTATAATAGTACCATCGTCAAATAGCAAACCCTAATGATCGTAGGGTTAAAAAGTAGAAAGCAAGCACTATTTTTATGCTTTTAAAAGCATTATAGGCCCACTACACATTTCTTAATCCTCATGATACAAAAAGAAAAGAAAAAAAAGGAGAAAGAAATACTAAAACTTTGCATTAAGCAAAAACCGAATAAGCTTTAACATAATGACTTTTTTTTTTTGGGTTACGAGAGAAACGTAACAAACTATCTGCTTGGTCCACTTTTTCAAAATAAACTCAGCTAAAATGCGACAACTAGATTTCAAATTTCAAATCTTAGATATAAATCATTAGACCCAACAAAGCTAGTTTACGGTCGATAGCCTTAGGTAGCGTTTGGATCGGGAATAAGGGGGGTATAACTTCTTATTCCCCTTTTTATACCCAAACGTAAATTTTTTATTCGAAAATAGTAATTTTCGGATACTTAAAATAAGCTGGTGTAATTATTCCCACCTATACCTCCATTTTCTATATATAACTATATATTATTCTTCTTATTCCATATTATCTATTCAAACGCTATTTTTTTTTATCCTCGAAAACAATCCAATTTTCATCCAAACGTTATTTTTCTTATCCCCACACTTGTACCTATTTCTGAAATAGTTAATTCTTACTTATACCCGAACCAAACGAAGCCTTATGAGTTATTAGGCTGCTTGTAGTAGCTTTAGACAAAAGTATACACCATGCATCGATCAGGTCTCTAGAAGCAAAATGGAGAACGCCAAACTTTAATTGAGGGTTCAACAAAAGTAGGTGGTAGAACTTAGAAGGCTCCTCTCCATTAATTATAGGAATAACTTTAAATACCACCTCTATGATTTTGTGCTTTTTTATTTTAGTATCATATGGTTTAAAACGTATCACTTTAGTACCCTATAGTTTGGTTATTCTTTTTTTTTGTTATCTTTTCGTTAATTTTTTTTGTTAAATTATACCGAAAAATTTCAAATATCTCACATATGATTTATCGAATATTTACTTTACTATTCTGTTATTTTAACTTTCTCATTAATTTAACGAAAAAATTAACAAAAATATAACAAACATAGAATAACCAAACCACAGGGTACTAAAATAATACGTTTTAAACAACAGGGCACTAAAATGAGAAAGCACGAAACTACATGGTGGTATTTGAAGTTCTCCCATAATTTATATGTAGCAGCTTTTGGCCACGGGAGATTCCCCGCTTCCCACCGAATATTCCCTTTCCTCCCAATTGAGCGGAATCGGATTCCCACGCGCGCGAATTTAGGGCCAAGGGAAAAAAATAAATAAATAAAAATATACGCAGACCCCCTCAACTGCAGGTTATTTGCGTTCCGGTACTTTCTCAACTTTTATTTATTTGTTTTAAAATTAAGTAAGATTCTGTTAATTAATTAAAAACTTCTTTTCTTTTCGCACGTATAACTGCGCCAGCTTGCCACTAATAGTTGATAAAATTTATTTTTTTATAAAAATTTTCTGGGACTAAAAAGCTTGATAGTTCAAATCAAGAGAATTAGACTTCAAGATAATGTGAATTTTTAAAAAATAGAGTGGCCTATTTTATTACAATAATTTTAATAGATTTTAATTAAAATAATAATTAAAAAAACTAAACTAAAAATATTTATTAAATAAAATAAAATTTAGGTGTCTATTTCAATTCGATGTATAGTTGGAATCTCCATAAAAATTTTATTAAAAATAATAAAAAACTCACAAGTGCGAGAGGTACGCATTCTACAACAACTACCTCAAAAAACAAAAAAACAAAAACAAAAAAAAACAAAAGAGAGAGAGAGAATATCCCTCCACTTATTCTTATTCCTCTCCCACCTGGAACGTTCTCGGAATAGCCACTTACTCCTATTCACGGTTTTATTCCAGTAATAATAATAATAATAACTAAAAAGCAAGAGATTAATAATAATTAAATAAATAATTATTCGAGGATAAAACAAGGATTAGGAAACCACAACCCCCCCCTGCCCCCCACCGTAATATTCCCTCCAAATCCATTGTAATATTCCTTTTTGCATCTTCGTCCTCCCCTGCCTATAAATACCCTTCACGAGCAACCCCCCAAACTCACCACAAATTACGCTCCGATCCCCCTTCGTCTTCTACATTCGAGCCCAACAATGGCGGATAAGATCGTGGTGGTGTTCGATTTCGACAAGACGATCATCGACTGCGACAGCGACAACTGGGTCATCGATGGCTTGGGCGCCACCGAGCTCTTCGAGCGCCTCCTCCCCACAATGACGTGGAACTCTCTCATGGTGCGTGCGCATTTTGCGTCGAATTGTAGGGTTATACTCGTTGTAGTTGGTCGAGTTGAAATTTTGTTTAAGGTTGAGGTTTTTTTTTTTTTTTTTACTGTTTATGAGCTGTTGATTTGACGAATTATAGATGGATTTGGTAAAATCCTAAAGCTTCTCAAAGAATTAATTTATTGGATAGATTAATTAGCTATTATATGTTCGTGTTGTTACAGGATAGGATGATGAGGGAGTTGCATTCACAGGGGAAGTCCATTGAGGACATTGCTGAGTGCTTAAAAAAGGCTCCTTTGGATCCCCACATCATTGATGCTATTAGATCAGCTTATGCTGTTGGGTAAGCTTTTTCTTTTTTTTTTCTTCAAAAAAAGAATGAATTTTTTCCTGATTTTAACAATTAGGTATTTGATATTTGGCTTAATCCTCGTTGTTGTTGTTATTATTTTTTATTTTATAGATGTGATCTGAGGGTGGTGAGTGATGCAAACCTCTTCTTCATTGAGACAATGCTCAAACACCATGGGATCCTCGAGTGCTTCTCTGAGATCAACACTAACCCTAGCTATGTGGATGAGGATGGGAGGCTTAGGATTTTCCCCTACCATGATTTCAACACTTCTCCCCATGGCTGTAGTCTCTGCCCTCCTAACATGTGCAAGGTACTTTAATTAATCATTTAATATTTATATGTTTCTGTGTTGCTATCATATAGAAATTTGTTTTTTTTATATATGTAGCATGTGGTTTTGTGTAACCCACCACATGTTTGTTTGCAATCCTATGGTTTAGTAAGAAATGTTTAGGATGTTAGAGTTGATTCTCTTCTATAGAACAAAGAAGTAGAGTGGTCATTTTGATGTATCAAATTTAAGGGGAATATAATAGAAAACAAAGTTGTAGTTTAATGTCAATCCTAATCAATCCCAATATGTTGAATTCAACCAAGTTTTAGGACTCAAACAAAAGAATTTCATAAAAGATTTTGCTCTACAACTTTGAAGGAATAGTAGTATCTTGGAAAGTTGCTATGGTAGGAATCTTCTGCTGGAGACTTCAATTGCTAACTATGGGCATTGTGAACACAGGGTAAGATCATTGAACGTATCCGCGCATCGGTTACGGCCGAGGGGAAGAAGCACTTTATCTACCTAGGTGACGGAAAGGGAGACTACTGTCCTTCTCTTAAGCTAAGTGAATCAGACTACGTGATGCCGCGAAAGCACTTCCCTCTGTGGGACCTTATCAGGAGCAATCCTCAGCTTCTCAAAGCAGAGATTCATGAGTGGAGTACCGGCGAGGAGCAAGCGAGGACTCTCAAGCAGCTAATCAATAAGGCAATTGTCGCGGATTTGATGTCGGTCGAGTTCAAGTTTGATTCGATCCCTTTGTCGCCAAAGGAAACCAGGCCCGTGGCTCTACGGGTTCCTCACTAACCAAATTGACTCTGATTCGAGTATAATTGATGAGAAATTAGGCTGTTTTAATTTGTTAGGCATTGCATATGTATTGATATGCAATGGAGGGGAGAAACAAACAGGAAAGCATTGTCTTCAGAGGCTATTAAATGACGAATGAAAGTAACTTGCCATTTACATTTGAAACAAACATGCTATTTGCATTCAAATTTACTTCACACATGATGATGCTATGCAAAACTTAGAATTCAAATGTAGATCACTTTCTATTTACACCATCGCGGTATCGATGTCCGACGCTGAATGCTGCACACGAGTTGGGCGACAAGCTATATGTTCGTTAAAAACTATGAGTTAGTGATTAGACACTCATTGATTGAGATGACATGTTGTTTGAGTTGAAAAGGCAATCATGATTTTCCTATGCTTGTTGAATCTAAGTTTTATTTTTGAAATTTCTTTGAGATAATGATAAGAAGCTATTATTATAGTAGAGTTGCTGACCAACTAAGATGCAAATTAGAATATAGTTAGAGTAGAATTTCCCCAACCTAGACACCATAAAAAAGGGGCTGAAATGGATAAAGTTATATACTAATCAAAATAATGGGCTGGGCTGAAATTATCGATATCGTTCGAAGAGGCCCGACGTCCGCGCAGGGCTCAAGTGTCTTTTATGTCTGGTTTTATTTTCACTTATTACAGCGATAGCAGTAGTCTCTGAAATAAGATTTTGAGCCTTAAAAGACATGATCTCACACGGAGTTTCAGTCTGAAATAAGATTCTGAGCCTTAAAGACATGACCTCATACTAAGAATTTCTGATTCTAAAGAGACGGCTTCCTTTATTTCTCTTGCTCTTTGTTGTTCATGAAAGACTAAAATTATTAATATGTTTACGTGAGTTACTCTGTTTTTATCATAAGAAGACTTATTACGAACTGGAAGTGGAGCCACATATACACAAAAAACAAATTGGTACCCAAAAAAGGAAAAAAAAAAGGGGAAAAAAGAAGAAAGAAAAGATAACAATAGTAAAAGGATAATGTCCATGTTTCCAACCTGGCCTAAGAATAAACAATTCCACCTTCGAATGTATTCCATATTCCATATTCTACGACTGAAGCCCCACAAGAAGGGTCAAAATTGCAGGGAGCCAACAAATCCTTGTCATATTATTCTACACATCTCAATTACAATCATCTGAGAGGCCATTTTAAGGGAGCACAAATTGGCTCTTCACAGATAAGAACAGCAGTGAATGTGGTGTTCCACAATTGTGCCAGTGAAGCAAAGGATCTCACGCAGATCATGATGAGAATATAGTTTCATGACAAAAGAAAGAAACCACAGCCACCCACGTACCCAAAAATAGTTAGCAACACATTCCTTTGGGAAGTTAAAAAGCATAAAGAACATGGTGGCTTGGATGCTTGTAATGGATGTAAAGCCAAAAAGTAGAATGCTTAATAATTTATGATAGCATCCACATCTTAATGTTAATCATTATTTTTATTGGATCTCACTAAATAATGAGGATTTACAAGGATAGGTAGTAGTAACAAATGAATGGAATAGAATCTCTCCCCCCCCCCACTCCCAAATGCTCTTTGTTCTTTACAATCCTCTTTACTCTTCCTAAATCTGTTTCTTTTCTTTTACCTTTTTTGTTTCCCCACAGAAGCGTTGTCGTCGATGCCTGTGCCAAACCAAGATCAAACTTGCAGCGAGGCCCTCGTCTTTATGGGTTTTAACTTGATGCCCATGCTCTCAGGTGATAGAAGTTCAGGGCTGATGCGCGGGGGGCTGAGCGGGCTGCGGGGGCTGCCGCTGAGTTGGCTTGGCCGGTACAGCCCGTATCCCATGAAAAAGTACTCCATGGGTATCAGCATCGCGTGCGGTTGCTCCTCTGTAACAAGCGATCCGCACGCCTGGACCTGCATTGAGTTTCAAAAGGTTCATATCAAAGGATGTAGAACCAATATGTCATGCACCACCTAATGCCCATTTGGACTTGCTTCTGCTTAAGCTTTAAGCCGCAACCGCCACTAGCAGAGCGTTTTCCAAACTGAAAAGTTTGGAGTTTCTGCTACGATGGAAAGCAAAGTAAAAGAAGCATTAGCCACATATCCGTGAAGCATGTACTGGGTATCGTATCCGATACGGCATCTGTTATGGACGCGCCTAGTAATTTGAAGCATCAGTTCGTCATAGAAAGCACCAAATATTAGCAAGTTGGCCTTCATGATTTTGGAATCATGCGGTTAACATCTTGTTTATAAAGTACCAAATACTACTAGGCCTGTTGGGCTCTGTAACAAACATAGAAGATGAAGATGAGTAGTTTCAGGATAAACCTCAACCAAGGCACTGTATCTTCTGTCCAACTTGGAAGCCATGTGGAGGGCATCAGAATAGTACAGAGAGTCGTCACCCACAAATATTAATGTCCGGCACCTTAATCTCCTTAATCCTTCTGAAATGTCGTATCTCCTGATAATCATTAGAAAATCGCAACATCAGATGTTTGCATGCAACAATATTTGCTCACGCACATTGTATATAACAAAGTCTATATAGAGCGCTACCCATTAATCGATTGAAGAAACCGCCAAATATTCGTGCTTTGCCTCTCTACGAGCAACTGTAGAGGCAAAGATATTAGGCACCAAAGCAAAGTTAAAAGCAAGCGATTAACCGTGCATTTGTTTAAAAAAAAATAAAAATAAAAATAAATCACTGAATGATAAACATAAGCACTCACACTCCTACAGGCTCGTACAATATCTGATTCAGTAACATCTGTGCTGCCGCGAACTTCCTATTATCAAATTCACGGATAAAACCATCAAACCATGGCGAAAATTTCACTTACATAATTAAGAAAGGAAACTGAAGTCTCAAACCTTACAAAAGTAGCGCTGCAGCAACGAGTCCTCGATCAAACCACACATCCCATAAAAATAGAGAAAATTGGACACTACCTGAAGAAAGGAAGAACATATGTACATTCAATCTAAGTACTCAACAAGAATTACAAAGCAAAAACATGTAGGAATCTAGTGCCGAACCTTGCTATAAAACCATTCTGTCCAAGACGGAGCTCTGCAAATAGGAGAAACCAATATCAATCCTAGAACACGGGAGCTATGTCTGATCTGGAAACAGTTACCAAATTACATTCAACATAACTGCGAAAAAACAATAGCAGAAGCAATATATTGCATGTATGTACACAGAAAAATACGACAGAGAGAGAGAAAAAGAAAGAAAGATACAGAAAAAAGTGTGAGAATATAAGCACCGGCCATAACCCCCAGGCACATTACCGACCCCAACCTACATATAACAAAAAAAAAAGATAAAATGAATCTAATTCCATGCCACCGAGACTAAGTGTAGATAGCGAAAAGTTTTAAATTTTACCCGAAATAGTCGAGAACATCTGCGACTTGATCCGCTAAATCATTAACGGAAGGGACGGGAACTTCCGGGGGAATCGGAGCTGCCCCTAACTGCAAGAGCACTCGAGGAGGATTACAAAAGAAAATTTACGTGAACACCTGTTTGCCAAAAAAAATGCATAGATCACAAGCGTAAGTTCCGAAAGAAGTTGGAATTTGCGACGGAAAGAACACGGACCTCGTGTCCCGGAGGACTGATATGGTATATGCAGAAGTTGTGGAGCAGCAACGACGCCGCTTCGGGGCACAAAAACAATCCTTGGAAGCACGAAGCATCTGAAATTTCAGATCAAACCATTAGGGTTACAGTTCTTAAATATATTCTTGGGCCCAGTTCCTATCAGTTCCTATCAGGTCGATCTTTCGAATAACAATAATTCATGTAAATAAGATCAAATTCGAAGCAGAGATAGAAATTAGCATACAATTTAGAGCTACATCCGGGTAGGTTACGAGTGCGGGCTTCTCCGGGTCACCAAAAACCACGACGGCGACGGCGCCGCGGCTCGATTTAACGGTATGTTCCTGGTGCCAGAGTATTGGAAAAATCAGCACCAATGATTGATTAAATGATAAAAATGTAAAAAGAAACTACTACTAGAATGTTGCAACGCAGTAAATGCCATGGAGAAATTAATTGTTCTACCCATAAATTAAACCACTCTCTTTGTAAAATGTAAGCTTGTTAGCCAAAAAAATATATAAAAAAAGGAGAAAATGTAAGATTACTATTGTGTGTATAGCATTAATCACATTTCATAGCTTTCTCTAGAATAAAATTCAAAATTAAGTTGGAATATGAACCAAAAAAAGGGGAAAAAATTAAGATGATGAGTCGATATGCAACAAATGTACTAAAAACTGTTCTAGGCTTGAGAAATAAAATAAACAATTTTTTTTTAAAAAAAAAAAGAGGAGAGAAAAAAAAAGAAAAGTATATACAGCGAAGAACCCTAACCTTTCCGGCGAAGGAGAAAGCGTCCACGTCGACCGAAACCGACCCGCTCGATTCCCCCATCGACCCGAGGGCGTTTCCCACCCCGGCGAGAGAAAAACCGTTTCCCCCCCCCAACCCACCACCCCTCTCTCTTCTCTAAAATTATTTTTTTACTCCTCTCCTCGCTCGCGCATATATATAGAGAGAGTTACATAGCTCACATTCCGGTTCGAACCGGAGTTTCTCGAACCCGGTTCGGTCCACCGACGCTGCGCTGTTTCTCTCTCCCCATCGCCTAATTTACCAAATTGTCCCAGAGCCTCGTTCGATCGACGAAGACTAATTTATATATATATATATATAAAGAGTTTAGATTTATGGAAAAAAAATTATAATTTAGTGGACTAATTTTACATGCCATTTTAGAAAAAAGCCAATCATTTTACTCTTTGTAGTTTGAACTATGTGTTCCTCGTAATTTTGTGGTTTAGAAAATTACACTTAGACGCGTCGCAAACGAATCATGTGCGTTGTGAAAACGTAATCCAAATTACTTTCTATAGCACTATTTTTTACGTAGGAGATGATTAAGTATTGTTCAGCAATAAGTAAAGATCTAACATCGGCGAGAGCGATGTTGTAACCATCTTTTACTTTCTCTTTGAGACGAGTAAATTTTGTAATAATAATTTTTTACAGTATAACTAAAATAGTACCACAAGATATTTAACTATTATTTTAATGAGGTGGTCTTTTGTTTAGTAAATACATCACATCATCTATATCACAGTCAATAAAATTTTTTATTTTAAAATAAAAGTATAATAAAATATTTTTAAAAAAATTATAATCGGATGGATAAATTTGAAAAAAATAATTTGATTGATTGAAACATAAATAAGATGATGTGAACGTCACTTTTTTAGAATTTTTTTTTTTTTTCCTTCTGACAGTAGAGGAGTGTAGGACGTAGAACGTTGAGTTTTCTGATCTATAGATTATAAATGAAGCGACAAAGAATTTGACGGTTGTGAACCGTCCAATGAGCGGAGACCAAGCATTGATTTCTGATGGTGGTGGTCCACCGTACACCGTGACTATGCCAGCTGTACGAATATTCCTTCTTTCTTTCTTTTTCAAAGGGTACTAACGGTAATTTACTTTGTCTAGGTGTCTACGAGTCTCTGGATTTTGTGCGTCTCGACCGTTACTTCCCGCCTTTTTTCACCAAACGAGCAAAAACGAAAAATACTTTATGAGGGCATGAACAAAAGGAGTTTCGACGAATCCATGTAATTGTTCATACATTGATGCGTATACGGGTTACAAAAATTTTATACCATAGATACTGGACGGTTGGACCGTTTCGTACACAAGATTTTTTCTAAGCATGAAGAGCTATGTACGTAAACAAGTCAATAACCTAGAAAACCAAAGGTCAACAAAAATGATTGCTTCATCATAGGTAGGAGTGGTTACAACAAATAATAATAATAATAATAATAATAATAATAATGATAATAATATAATGCTCACTATTTGACGATAACTCGACCAAATATGAAAGGCACATTCGTCAGCTATTTAGAATCCCAAAGTGCCCAGATAACACTTTTATAAATAGATAATAAACAAAATAGTTAGGACATCAAGCCTAAAAAACAACAAAAATTAGCCCCTCCGAACACTTCTAAAGATCTGACTCTTTAGATAGCTTCGTTTTTACCATCGTCGTAATAAAGATACAATTACATAATTTAGATCCTTGAACAACATTGCAACCGCCCCCACAAAGAAACCAGAATCAAGCCGCCCCTCCCGGGAACAAAAGACGACGCACTTCCTCAGGGAGAGAGACGGCTTTTTCTGGGCGTGACAAGGAGTGGCACGTGAGTGGTCTTCACTTTGCACAATAGTAGAATGAACTGCGACGTGTTTTTTCAGGGAAGCACTTCCCCAGGTTTAAATTTAAGCTTGTGATTACCTTCTTTTTCACTTCATTTTTACGCATAGTAGATGTACAAGCTGTTTGCAGCAGCACAGGCGATCGAGTTTTCGGTTGGATGCCAAGCCAAATGCAGCAACTTCAAAGTGTAATCAAATGAGTTCCCATTGGCATCGACACCCGAGGTTTCCGCTCCTGTTGAAATTTCCCTAAACCAGATGATTTCTGATCTTTGATTTGACTTGTTATTATATACGGAATGAGAGCAATTGCAGGTAAAATAAACTGCTAAAGCTGCTTATGTTATAATATCTATAAAGCTAACCTCGCCGAACAGCACGTGTTGCACTGCTTGAAGGTCTCGCAGGCCTTGCAACATTTTGAGTTGGCCTCCTGAATGATAAAGAATGAGAAAGGACAAAATTTACCTCCGAAAAGGGGTGGTGGAGGGTGTTTGCGGTTGGAGGGGAGAAGGAAGCAGGGATAGAGAAAGCTGAAACAAATTAACGCCTATATCTAGATGATGTAATTATGCAAGACTCCTTCAATTCAATTTATATGTTCACATCATAAGCTATTTTCCCTTGATTTACCTTAACTGACGTAAATTTCTTATTGCCATTTTGGTTTATGAAGAACTGCATGAATCATACCTCATTGGATTTTTACTTGCTTCTAAAGTTGTAGCCTCCTCGCTTCCCGGAACACAACCGAATACACGGAAAAGGTTACTGAGACCATGCAAATTACAGTATAATTATTTTGATAGCAGGGGAGACAAAACCTAAAATAGTAATGTTATAATATTAAGCATAAAGGATACCTGTAAGAACCAGTGGCTACTCGTAATCCATCGCCACTTAGACAACACTCAAATTTGTCAAAGATTGAGTCATTTTCATATAAATCACATAGCTACACAGCGAACAGAACACAAGTAAATAACCTTCGTATACATTCTCCCACAGACAACAATATGCAGTCTTAATTTAGTGGAAAAGACCAAAAAAATCACCTTAGGTCTTAAATATTCATGAACCTGAAAAGTAGCAACAGGACCGGAGTTCACATTTATATCCCATAGCTGAAAAAAAAAAAAAAAGTCGAACGGGAAAACCTTGAATTAGAAGAATAAAGGGGGGGGGGAAATAAAAAGATAAATGTGTAGATGCTTTACAAGAATTTGCACAGGTGTCTGCTTTTCCAAAACAACAAATCACGCAGCTGAAAAAATCAGGTGATTATTTAATTTAATTTATGATATATATAACCTAAGCGTCACGGACACTGACACGGAACACGATACAGCTCGGACACCGCGCCTCGCAACTTTCAAAAAATTAGGACACGGACACAGCATGAACATCGCTAATAAAATATAATATTATTAATATAATAATATATTTTTATTATATATAAATATTAATTTTGGTAAAATATTGTTATATTTCTCATACTTTAAGAAAAAAAATTCTCCAACATATATAATTTATTTATATTGTCAAAAAAAAATTATATGCATTCATTAAAAAGCTAAAAAATTTATCATCTTACATTATATATGCATAGAAAAAGTAAAATAAAAATAGGTATATATTTTTTTAGTTGTATGCACTATGGATCGGCATTGAACGCGCGTCTAAGGAGCGTCCACATCAGACGCGTGTCCGATACGGACACGCGCGTGTCCAACACGGACACGCGAGACTATAGAAGTGTCCGTGATACATAGTATATAACTAGCAACAATCTTCTTACTCTCACAACCACACAAATGGCAAGAGAGCAAAATTAAATGACAAGTACATTTATATCAAAACCGTTGTACTACATAGGATGGCTTGCCACGTTCTTGCTTAGGTTGATGTGGGATGGGCTTCAATACAATGCCATGGGTTTAGGATTAGGTTTCCAAAAATTGTCATAACTACATTTATCAACCTCTATACTCACTGAACTGACTTTTCAACTTCTATATTATCTATGGTTGCATCAATCTTATAGTCACTTCATACAGAATATAAGTTAACATTTAGCAACTCTAAGAAATGCACCAAAAGCAAGTTTATGTATTACCACACTATATATTATTGTGAATATTGTCATATTTTAAAGAAGAGTAGCTGAACCTATGACTGATGCATTACTCACCGAGGAAAAAAAAATAAAAATGCAGAGGCAAAATAGCTGCCTCTGTTCACAGAAACATCTCAAAAAGTTCTCAGTCATTGCATAAAATCAGCCAACTTCAGTAAGTATCTAACATGATTATGCTCATAATGGAAAGATTAATATTGCTTGGTAATAATACCCAATAATCAAAGAAATACAGAGTTTGAGGGGGAAAAAAAGTAGAACCTTAAGATTCATATAATCACGACTCAAAATATGCCTTCCGTCTTTCGAGAACTTTATATCCGAAATTGAAGCAATAATCTCAGTGAAGAAAGACCTTGATGTCTCATGCTCCTCAAACCTGTTAGGAAAAAACAACATAAATGAATGTGATCCTTATGACAGTGGGTGGGTGGGCGGGTGGGTGAGTTGGTGTTAGTGTGTTTGTATGTGTGCGTGTCTGTATGTGTGCATACGTGTGCGTGCGTAGAGAGAGAGAGAGAGAGAGAGAGAGAGTCTTACAACTGGGAATGGTTATCACACAAAGCTGATTGCCTCAAATCGGTGAGTCGAATTGAGCCCTTCGAGCTACTGTATGCCAACATATTACAGTGACTGGGGTGGAACTCAGCAGATGTTATCACCTCTGCATATTATTGTAAAAATAAACAAAATTTGGTATTTTCTTCACTTTCAAAATGGAGCAGTGAAAGTAATCATGCAACAGTCACAGATATAAGCATCCAATTTCATGGGGCATCCCAGAGCACACAGCTCCTCTAGTATGCCAATGAAGAATGTATGCCAGATTAGGGAGGTTATGAACAGATCCTCAATAAAGATGTACTATAAAACATAGTTTCTGAGTTTCATTTATGTTGTGTTTGATTCAAAACAAATAACATTATGGGTTAATTGCATACAGCTCTCTTTAAACATATCGAATAGCAGATATATCCCTACAAAGTTCAACTTTTTATATTTATCCCTATAAAAGTCCTAACATTTTCAAATATATCCCTACTGTTAGGATCCGTTAAAAAAATGTAGTTAACCATAGGTAAAATACCTAACCCTGGTTAGTGAATGAGGTAAATTGATATTTTTACCCCTCTTATATTATTTGTGATGGTAGAAAGAAAGAAATGACCGTTAGGGATTTTTGGGAGCACATTTCTGCATAAGTCTAACAGTTGGAGCTTTTAGAGGGACATATTTGTGATGGCAAAAATATCATTTCACTTCTCCTCTGTTAAAAAATAAAAAGTACTCTAACGGTAACAAAACAGAGGCGCAAATATGAATATCACTGGACTTTTGTAGGGATAAATATGAAAAGTTGAACTTTGTAGGGATATATTTGCTATTCGATATGTTGACAGAGAGCTGTATGAAATTAACCCTAACATTATCATAGGCAAAACTATACATAAGGTGGTACAATACAATTCAAGAAAAAGCGGAGAAGGGAAAAGACCTTATGCTGACATTGTCTTAGCTTTTTTAAAAAAAGTTTTTTTTCCTTTTTATATTAGATAAGAGCAGGGAACATTTTCACAATGGAGGATGGCCCGATTTTAAGTAATGCCAACTTTTGCTCAATCAATGTTTCATGAATGCTTAAACTTCCTAAAATGTTCTTTTCAATTTCGAAATTAATTTTCTTTACTTTTAATGTCCAACTGCCTTGACCTTTATACCACCCTCTCGGGCATCAGTTTAATGCAAGAGAACTAGTAAACACTTGTCCGCCTTCCCACATTGATAGTCTTCTAAAATCTAAGTCGGTTGCCAGACCAATTACCATAAAAGACAATGAGAAAATTAATCATGAATTCATACAGTAAAAGAACTATGAGATAGAATCAATTTTATTTATTGCCATCCATCGTTGATCCTACTTAATTTTTGGTAAGATCAGGGAACTATTTCTAAGAGAAAATTTATGCAACCTAATTGCAATAAATTTTATTGTAATAAATTTTAAATTTAACGACTGCCTGCCATGCTATAAATAATCTATTCTAAAGAGAAAAAAAATGTAGGAACCAAATTGCAACTGTCATGTCAAACGAATTGTAGCAGTTGCAAAACATTAGATCAAATACCAGTAAGATCCTCCATATTTGCAGGCTTCATATCAACAATATTAAAACTCTGGTTACTAATTTCTAAGTTCCAAAGATTTATCCGCAAATCATCTGCTGATATGAAAGTCTCGCCATCGCTGAAAAACAAATAAAAGATTTATAAGCCACATCACAGAAAATATCTCAGATGTAAATATTTTGAGAAAATGAACAAATAGGAAAAGATAATTATCCAATCCCACCATGCAATATACAAGGTCAGTTAGAAAAAAATTTGTTGCAAGTACAATGATAGGTGAAATATGTATAAACCTGTTATTCGAGATGGAATTGATGTGATAATCATGTGCATGAGCATATACTCTTCGACATCTAGCAACAAGGCTAGTTTCTTGGCTACTGACCTGTTTACACAGAAAAAATGCAAGTGGCAATTCTAAGGAATCAGAGAAGACAGACAGAACTATAGTTAAGCAACATAGAAGATTCTAAAATAACTATGATAATGTGAACAAGTTAAATATATACTCTAATAACGCAAATGATAGTGAACAGAGGCATTTGCAGTGAATTATTCTCTGAAGCATAAATGGTGAGTCCAGGGTGAGTACAACTACCACAGGTAATTGTAGTGATGGAATCCCGCCTGGATGAAATGATAAATCATTTCTTGCATGGGTGTAGGGACTTTCTGAACATTCACCATTGGGGAGAGATACGCTAGGACTAGCTGAACTACCATTGGCTTGTGCATGCAAAGGATCCAAGTTCATTTTTGAAACTTTTTTCACCTTCTTTTCTTGCACCTGCAATTATGAAAAGACAATTCGCACAGGAAGAAAGTTAAAAAAAAAAAATGTAAAGATGGCCATGACAAAACTTGATGTATTAGTGCGTCTACTAAGAATTTGATAATTTATCTACATTGAATTTAAAGATGGCCATGCAAGTAGGAATAACAAAAATCAACAAGTCTTTAGTCTATAAATCACATATATATTGATTCAGCAACATCAAGTAAATATGCAAATATAACAAGAGGAACAAATAAAAATAGCTGATTCTCAAAGAAACTACACGCTACCTTCCACAACTTAATTGTTTTGTCATTCGTGGAGAGGAGAGACAAGGCACCATTAGCGGTTTGACACCATCTAATCTTGTTGATCTTCTCTTCTATTTCCAAACTTTTAAGATAATCAAACTGATTGCATAAAAGTAATGCAACTTTAAATTAGAGACTGTTGAAAAGAGAATCAGGTTGCGAGTACGAAAACTTCAAAGAGATGGCACCTCTGGTTCATGACTTTGAAACTCAGTTTTGTAGCGGAATTCAGGATGCCTGCTGATTGGACAATCTGCTCTCTCTAGATCCCTTCTATGGATATTCTGCAGAACAGATAAAGAAAAGCATACTGGAACATCGTACATCTGAATAATTAAAAGGCACAACAATATATTAATATGTAAAATAATGTTACGCCTAACATACATTCTTGAGGTCTGTCCTTTCAAATAAAACAACACGCCCTCCTCTATCCCCAGTAGCAAGGTAATTCCCAGATTTATCAAACTCTATTGCTGATATAATGTCAACTGTGATAGAAATAGGTTATGAAAAGCGTCAGCATAACTAAGCAGCCACGCCATGAAGTGAAGATAGAGAATCTACAAATAACATCTATAAACATCATAGAACACAATGTCAATAAGGAAGGAAACGTTTCATTAATCTAACAGAAGGCAGCAATTGAATTAAAAGCATATTACGGGAAAGAGAAGTCCTAAAATATTTGGAATCAAAAGATGGAAGTTTTAAGTGCATCCTACAGTGAAAGTTACTGCAAGGAAAGCAGCTACGCACGCATATTAAATCAGCATTGAAGTTCATTTGGAATGTTACCATAAGTAAAATGAGAGTCAATAAAGATTGAGAGGGCACTTTGATAAAAACATGACAATGCGAGTAACCATAAATCCCACCCAGATTGTAGCCAAGGTGGCCCTTTACACTGTTGGTTGGGCTGCTTGCTTGCATGCTCCTCGGGCCTAAAAGCTTGTCTTGGTAGACTTTTTGATAGATGTACCTTATGAGTTTCTCAATATATTTTTATATTAGCATGCGCGCTCCATTTATATAGTTGTTCCTTATTTAAAAGATTTGAAAGATTTGTTCATTATTTGTCGGTAATTTGATCAGCCTGCTAAAGTTATTTGAATCCAATAAAAGCAGGTGTTACAAATTGGCTAAATAAACATTCCTAAAAGTAGTAATTCAACCGTTCATATGCACCAAGAATAAACAGGAATGGAAGTAATTAGAAGCAAATTTTAGTTATAAGAATGTGAAAAAAGGTGCATTTTAGCCGTAGCATCGCCTCAAAGGATTTACTGTTTCGATACTGTGTACTGAGCCAACACGAGTTGACCGACATGAGTGGGATGAAATTCATTTGCCAGACGAAGCAGTCACATTTCCAATAAACTTTCTGCATTCCTACTCCCATAATTAGTGACACGGTATTACTGTAATGAATATCAATTGAAAAACAAGCATAAGAATCAGCTAAGTCAATTTATGAAATCCTTGACCAATAGTTTCTCTTATAGACTGTCTAAAGAGATTTGAATTTTGCATCCAGTTTGGGAATGCGTAAGGCCGCCAGTTTACTAAAGCAAGAAGACAACACGTAGCACCAGGAGCCCAAAATATTTGCAACGTTTAGTAACGTCTTAATCCTATCCGATCTGACAAATGATTATCACCATTTCATAGCTCGTCGGTAAAGAGCAACAAGCAAACTTCCCCTTGCTTTCCATGTAGCATTGTTCCTGTAGTTTCCGAGAACGCAATATGCAATAAATGTTCAATTAACCTGCAATGGAATAAACTCAGGATAATGTCACAAGCACAGTATCTAACTACTCTTGCCGATAATCATCGCAAACATTAATTTCTCACCAATCACACTCTCAATACAACAAAATTCCAAAAAAAAAAAAAAAAATCTGTCAACTGAGGAATCTTCTTAAAAAAGCATGAGATTACATGCATAACTTACTAATCCACGATCAAAACCTTAAACCTAAAGAAAAGCAGTAACAATTACCGCCCTAATAGAACATTTAGAGCTGATCAATCAGAACCGCATGAATCCCTAGCTATCCAACGGATCTAACACCAAGTTATGCCGCGTAAAAGAAAAAAGGACAAGAGAGATCGCACCTTCCTGCACCTCCTCTCCCGCGGCCCGCTCGCCGAACACCTGCGAGAATTTCCACTCGAGCGGCGGCGGAGGCGGCGCCGCCGCCGCGCTCTCCCCGGCCCCGTTCGCGCTCATCTAAGATCAGGATCGCGGCGAGATCGGCGGGGGCATCAACGATCGGGGCGCGGATCGGAGCTCGCGAGAGGGCGAGCGAAGGGACGAAGCGATCACCTGCGACGATTCGCCTCCGCCATGGGACGACGAGGAGGAGGAGGAGGAGGAGAGGGTTCCAGAGGAGGAGCGAGGGGTATAAATGGAGTGAGTGGTGGTGGTAATGGGGATCGACAACGATGATGGAGAGGAAGAAGAAGAAGAGAATAGAAGAGAAAAGAGAGAAATGGTGTTTTCGCCCCCGAACGAGTCGCACTACGACGCTTTTGCTGTTTATCTTTTGGCTTTTGCTCTGCTTCCTTATTAGCGTTAATCGCTGTATCAGTTCGGCGAATTGGAATTTGATTTTGTTTTTGTTTTACATTTATATCTTGTAATTAGGAAGTAAACTCAAGTTTCGGGCTTCTAATGGATTATTATGTTTTAATTAATGATGGTTTACAAAAGAAGTAACGAGTAAATAAAGCTTAAATACGCTTACTAATAATTAGTAATATTTCTAGATTAAGAAATGCTGTGATTTAAGCATTTTCTTATAACTTGTGTTGGATTATTCTTGTGCTCCTAGTTACAATTTTTTAAATAAAGTATTGAATAAATAGAATTTATACAGTTTTTTAGCTAAAAGAAACAAAAAAAATTACACCATCGATCGCTTCACTTATTGCAAAATTTTCACCTAAATTATCAAAATTTAAATTTTCATAATAATTGACTATCCGAGCTCTAGCTTTAAACTCAATATTATTAATCTAGTAAACTGATGATGTTTGTAGTTGATTTAGTTACCGTTTTATGTTACAGTATTATTTCGAACGGAAACAAACGAAACATTCTTTTCTTGTATTATCTCACAGACATGATGTTTGTAAGATAAAAATGTATAAAGCTTATCTGAACTTTAATCTATTTTGATTCACCTATCCAATGTTTTAAAGTTTAAAGTTTAATATTCAATCTTTTAATTTATTTAATTTAAATAATTTGATGATTTTTTAAATGCAAAATTTAAACTAATTGTTAACTTTAATAAATTTATAGTTATATAAATTACAAAAAATAGGCTAAATAAATTTGTAAAAATAAATGATGTATTTAAATTTTGAAGTTTATAAGTCACCAACCAATTTAACTTAAATAAATTAAAATATTAGATAGTAAAATTAAAAATTTAAATATTAGATAGATAAATTAAAAATGGTGACTAGTGGAGATAAAATTTGTATATTTTTTATATTTTCGTAATTCCAGAGAAAGCCTCGTTACCCAAATTTGGATAATTACATACAGTTCCCTGTAAACATATCAAATAGCAGATATATCTGTACAAAGTTTAACTTTTCATATTTATCATGCAAAAGTCGTAATGTTTTTAAATATATTCCTATTGTTAGAATTCGTTAGAAAAATATAGTTAATCATAGGTAATACTTAACCCTGATTAGTGAATGAGGTGAATTGACTTTTTTACCTTTTTTATATTATTTGTGATGATAGAAAAGAAGAAGATGACCGTTGGAGATTTTGAAAAAGATATTTCTGTATAATTCTAACAGTTGGAGCTTTTAGAGAAAGATATTTGTTATGATAAAAAAATTATTTTACTTATCTTATGTTAAAAAATAAATAGTGCTAACGATAATAATCATATGGACAAATATAAATATCACAGGACTTTTATTATAGGAATTAATATAAAAATCAAATTGTGTAAAAATATATTTATTATTTGATGCGTTTACATAGAGTCGTATGAAATTAACCTTTACCATAAAACTGACATGTGGGCCCACCCAGCTCAACTCGCCGTATAACCGCGATATATAACCGTGACGCCGAAGAGCGAGCCCACCGTTGCCTTCGCCTCCCCTCGACACCCTTCTTCGATCTCTCTCTCTCTCTCTCTCCCCTTTCCCGTGCTTCGCGCTGCAAAGAAGAGGTAATCCCCAATCCCTTCGATCTCCTCCCCAGATCCTAGGGTTTCTCCCTCTCTATTCCTTCCCGTAGGTTTTCTCCGCGATAAATCTCGTAATTTCTTGCCCTAGATCCGTCGATCTTTCCCAATTTCCTCTTCATAGCGCATTTAATCGTTCGATTCTGTTGTTGAATTGGTTGCAGTGAGTAGATGGCCTCGAAGCTGAACCAGCTTCGGGCAAAAGCCGCTCAGGCTTCGCAACTCGTGGCGAAGCACGGTTGCGCGTACTATAAGGAGCTTTTGGAGAGCAACAAGAAGTACATTGTGGATCCACCCAACGTAGAAACGTGTCAGGAATTGTCAAAAAAGCTTTTTTACACGCGCCTCGCAAGGTAATCCCCTCGAATCTGTAAAAAAAACTGCTAATTTTGGGGTGGTTATATGTTGTAATGTGAAGTTACTCGGGCACTATCTTAAAATGGCGAGACATGAGTGGAAATCATACTTGGGAAGTGTTAGAGTTTGATTAGTGCGAAAGAAACGGTATATAGTTGGTTTTAAGTTTTCGTATGGTATCTAAAGACCATTCTTTTGATGCATATTTTAAAGTCTATCTTAGATTGAACAGATAATTACTTTGCTTATATAAATCTTTTGAGCTAATATCATTATTCCCAAAGGATGCGCATCGTATTTTTGTTTCCAGTTATTAAACTCATTCAATGCAATAGTATAAGATAACTGTTCATTTTCTAGGTTTATAGGTTGAATTAGTTCAAATTTTCTGTGTGCATTTAGCCGTCTGCAGGTGTTTTTTTTGCTTTGTAGTTTGGCTACTCCTACTTGTGGAGCTAATTTTATCTTTCTATTCTCAGGGTTGGTCTTCCTGTTATGTTTTTGTACCTTTTTGTTAGAGTTTTGACTTCAATACTATGATTTGGGAAGGTTAAGTGTGATTAACTGTGCTTAGTGAAAGTGTCGAGTGTGTGGCTTTTTTTTTGAGTTTTATGTTGGCTTGGAGATATTATAACAAAGTTCCATGTCGGTGATTCAATGCATACATGAACCTACTCTGATTTGTGGTCCATGTAATATGATAAATGGTATTCTTCAATTATGAAACAAGTCATGTCTCCGGCTTAATTATGTAAACTCCTATCCTTATATGCTGATTTGAATATGGTGTGCTTTAGTTTGCTGGTGTCTTTATTGTGAGTGTCGACTGATATAAATGTCTTGAAAACAATATACAAGACCAGGTACTAGTGGAAAGTTATTTAAAGTTCATTTCAAGGTTTAGGAGTTCTATTCTGAAAACCTTAATGAATACTTAATCTGTGAGATTGATGAGTCAAAAGGATGGTGATTTTCTATTTCTGATGATGTAATATTCCTTCTATTTTTTTTTTCTTTTTCTGTTTTTGCGTCGACCATCAACCCTTGTGCTGTAGTATTAGATCTGAAAACCGGAAGATTACGAGAATTTTCTTGTCTTGCAATTGAGAGTTCTGCTTTCACTTTTGCAGTTGTGAAATCTTCATTAGTATATAAAATTTTCATAGCAGTGTAACTAGAAAGAAAAAATTCTACTGCATGGGTTGCTAGAATAGTAGTATATGTGTAAGCCTTGTTAATTCCTGTATGAACTGCATCCATAGGGTTGGTGTTTCAGGGCTTAACAAATGATGAACAATAATTATCTATTTTCTGTTCATTGTGGTGAGCAAAAATATATAAATTTTAGTGTATTCCTTAGTCTTAACAAGATCTTTGATATGCCAATTGATTGTTCTTATTTGCCTTTTTAATCCATACACATAAAATCACCCACATGTACTACGAGTATTGGAGTAAAAGGGACGGTTCATCAGGATATGGAAATGAAAAATGAAATGGATTCCCTGATTGCTAGCTAAGAATTTTGACATGTTCTTCCAGCCCTGTCAGGGTAAAAGCTGTTCACATAAGCACTATAATTTTTTTCTGTTAAAAGAAAAAACCCTCTGCAACAACTTCTCGCTCTTTAGAAGTAGAAGTAGAAGTTTCAAGTCAGAAGCTTTTGCTTTTGGGGTGCATAAGCTCTTTTCATGCCTTAAAAGTATGCTATGTTACCATACTGAATTCTTCTTTATATTTTTTTTCTTCAGCATTCCTGGTCGCTACGAAGCATTTTGGAAGGAGCTTGATGGCGTAAAGCACATATGGAAGAACCGCAAGGATCTCAAGGTTGAGGATGCCGGCATTGCTGCCTTGTTTGGGCTCGAGTTGTATGCATTGTTCTGTGTCGGCGAGATCGTAGGAAGAGGGTTCACTTTTACTGGCTATTATGTTTGAACAAAGCCCGGCTAAAGCTGGTTTACAATTGGAATCTGCTTTTTAGTAATCACTTGTTTAATAATTAGGTTCGCAACCTCATTTTTACATGCCGAGTTTTGTTTTCCCAAGAAATTTTGGTGCTGGTGATTAACCATAAGCATTTCATTGCCGCAATAATTTTTGCCAGCTTATTGTGTCTTTTGTTTTGGCTTCTCATGTGTAATTCATACAAACTTGCACTTGTGTAATGGTCTCAGCAAATCCACAAAGGTGTCATCACTTTGTTGATTCTTGTGCTAAAAGCTTTCGGCCTCTGTGTGAGATCTGTTGTTGTTAACTAAAGTGCTTTATGAATAATGCAATCAGAGAAGTTTCAACAATTTTTTCTTTAACATTTCTTTCATTAGCTTCTTTCCACAGCAGAAGCAGTTGGAGCTTTCGTAAAAGTGCTATGGCAGAGATGTTGAAGAATCACTCATTTTCGCTCTTTGATTATGCGGCTCTCTCGGTGACTGGTGCTTTTCAAAGAAGACCAACTGTTTAAGAAGCAGGGCCAAACAATAGTGATCAAAATCTAAATTTAGCTTATAACAGCTCTATAGAAAGTTCATAGAGGAGCTTTTCTGTAGCTTCTTTTTAAGGTGATGGGTGGAGAGGACAAGGGACATGAGGGCTACTATGCTTGTAGTGATTGCTATCCTCCTCATGGTTAGCAGCCAAGCCTCGGTACCATCGAAATTCTGTGAATGCTACGTTCCGTGCTACGATCGCTGCAGGCATAAAGGGTCCAAGTTCAAGTGTAAATTCAAGTGCCTCAATGATTGTATTCTTAAGCCACCGTTTGTAAACTGCTTCAACAAATTGGCATGAATATCACAGTAGCTGCCATCTATCTGCCGTGCAGCGACTTCTGCACTTGTTATGATGTCGGCATTCCATTCAATGAAAAGTGCGAGATTACAAAAGAGAGAACCCACCGGTAACAATTAAAAGGTTGGGGACTCATGGTGATATTTAACCATTTTGCTAGCATGAGCAATTTTATAAGCATTCTGAGAGTGTTTAATTTCTGATTTTGAATCCTTTGCTGCATCGCAGAGGGGGCTGACAGCAGATCCTGCTTGGATACATGCGCAGAAGAATCGCGGAACCCGAAGGAAAACTCCGCGAGTGCAGTGCATGTCTGCATGATTGATTATGATCATGAAACACTCAGAAGAATTACAGCATCTAATATGAAGGCTAAACTTATCGAACCATATAAGAACTAATGCATGTCGTGTCGTAATGTATGAATGATATGTGCAAATATATGGGCATTATTATTATTTTTCTCTCCGTTAACCTCGTTTGGCTCCACGAGTAGTTTCTTTTATCTGATCTCTAAATGTGCACAAAAAACTTCAAACCTGGTAGTGGCACGTAATAATAGTTTCTTTTATCTGATCTCTAAAGGCCGATCTCAACCATATGATACAATTGAAGCAAAATAACCAGCTTCACTAGAACATGATTAACATGTAAATTTCATACCAGTATAGGTATAACAGGTTCATTTGTGACCTTAATAATCCACCGGAAAAAAACACACCATAGCTTTTTTAAAAACACACCATGGAAATTCGGAAATCATTTCCATCTACAGAAACTTGATACAATTAGATAAGGTTGAATTTTCCCCGCAATTATTTTTACATAGAATACTCCAACACACTACTATCTTAGTGCCACTACTCCAAGTGTTTCCTATTGCATGAAGGAGTTGAAACTGTACAAGAATTACCGACTGTCCCTAGCGCAAGTGGCAAAGGGCTTGGTGATTGGTACCCGAGGTCCCGAGTTCGAATCCTAGTTGATTCATATTTCCAGCTAAGTTTATTTATAAAAAAAATAAACGAAGCGGGTAGCGTGCTACCTTTCTCTCTCAAAAAAAAGAAACTGTACAGGAATTGAAGCCACCACCAAATAGACTCTCCATATGTCTCTTCGATAAAGCTATCACATTAAGTGGAGGTACTAAATAGCATTATTTGAGAATCACATTGCAAGCCAAGCCTATATTTAGAGCTAGAAATTTGCATATATACTCTTCTGGCTCGCACTAGCGGATTAATAGAAAAAACACAAATTGCCTAAGAAACTTAACACAGTTCTGAAAACTGCAAAACACATACAATTTCAATGCCATCGACCATTGGCTCAAAATCGCACGTAAACAACTTCTATCTATCATCCACCCACAAAATTTGCACTACGTAAGAGTGCTTAGAGTATACGAAGTTAGCTCGTATTCTCGTACAGCTACTATAAAAATTGTTAGTGATCAACTCAAAATAGTATAGTCTAAAAAAGGAACTACAACCACTACCACTCTTTTTTGTATTTTTAAGAGAATTAGGAGCTTCACGTCCTACAATCCTACTCAGAATCGCTTGTTTATAGGACGCGAATCACTGGATGTACTGGATGTCTTATTATTAGAATACCAATAATTTGTCTAAAAATAGGAAATAGTAAGAAAAATTACACCTCTAGTTCCCAAACACTTTTGTCAAGTTTTATTTTAGTAATCAAACTTTTTAATTTAATATTCGATAACTTAAATTTCTAAAAATATTTTGTATTATTATATAGAGGCTTTATATACTTTGTTAGAGAAAATATTGTTATCTATATTTAGAGCATCTGTGCAATCAGACACTTTATATTTTTTCATTCATAAATCATCTTTTTCGTTCCTCCAGTAGGACCGTTAAAATTTAAAATATGATATGGCTATACGATTCATGAATTATTATTATTTTTTTTAGTTTTTTCCTCTAAGAAACAAACTATTTTTAAAAAAAAAAAAAAACAAAACTAGAGTACTATAAGCTAGAATAATTTTAAAAGAAGTAAACTATTTACTTCCGCATCATTTCCAGCTAAAGAGCATCCGAATCGATAATCAGTACCATTAAATACGATCCAAACTTATTTAGAAATTCAGTAATTTTAAATTTATTTTATATTTAATTATTAAAATTTATAAAATTTTGATTTTAAAATAAATGTAATATCGATCGTGATTTGTGGATTCGGATGTTATGTTATCACAAAAGATTCAAGAGTGAGAAGCAAAAGTAAAAGTAAATATAAGTAATTTATAGTAAGTAGGTAAAAGGTAACACTTTTGAGTAAAATTAAACAGGGTAAAAAAGGCGAGCCCTTTGATTCACAAACGTGGTGGGAGGGGTCGTCGAAAATTTATTGGGGCTCGGTTACGGTGCCCAATCGCGAATCGTCCCCACGAAACCCACCCCTCTCTCTCTCTCTCTCTCTCTCTCTCTCTCTTCGTCGTGTTAATTTGGATCCTTGTCTCCATTGGAGGAGCTCGAGCTCGATCTCGAGCTCGAGAGGGCGAGGAAGAAGAGGAATAGGAGGAACAGGGGAGGAGGAGAGATCCTTTTGGTTGCGTTTTGGTTGTGAGGGGATTGGGGATTGGGGATCGGGGGAATGGAGTTGGATAGCGTGGAGTGCGTGTCGACGATCGACGAGGGGGAGGCCACCACCCTCCTCCTCCACCACCACCACCACCACCACCCCCACGGCCCCTTCTCCAAGCCCCACGGCGGCGGCGGCGGAGGAGGAGGCGGAGCTCCGCCGCAGGGGATCTCCCGCTCCACCAGCGTGCACGAGTTGCTCGAGTGCCCCGTTTGTACCAATTCCATGTACCCTCCCATCCACCAGGTTCGATCCCCCTTTTGGGCCTTTTTTTTTTTTTCTTCCCGTTTTCTCCCCTCTCTAATTAGTTTATTGATTGATTTTGAATTTGTCGATTTGACTCTTATTTGAATTTTTTTTTATATTTTGAAGTTGAAGGTTTTGTTAATTTTGAGTCAAAATTTAAACTTTGGTGTCGTAAGGATCTGAATTTTTATTGAAAATGAAAGTTGATTGATGCAGATCGACCAAGTTGATTCCTTTGTGGATTTTTTAAATATTTTTTAACCGCGGAGTTTTGGTGCTTCTGAGTCAAAATTTGAACGTTGGTGTTCTAAGGATCTGACTTTTTAATAAAAATTGAAGCTTTTTGCAATTGAGATGGATGATATGTGCGAAAGCCCCGTCCCGTCCTTTTTTTTTAAATTTTTTTGGAGGGTTTTGGTTTCTGTGTTATGATTTGTTGCTCTTTGGTGTCACCCCTGAATGGTGGTTTGGATTGAATTAAAAGTTCATCAAAGAGGTGGTATTTTGATGCATAACTACGCGATAATATAGTTCTAAGAAGATTTGAAACGATCCATCGTTTGTTATTATTTGATTATTTGGTTACAAGGTCATTTTAGCTTTTTTATTCGTCTGATTTACATTTTTCAAAGGGAAATTTTTGATATGTTTTTAGCTGTATTAAAGTTACAAATTTTGGTTCTAAATTTGCTCAGTTTGCCAATGGAATTTGGATAGATTAACAAGAATGTAGATGAAATTTCTATTTGACATTTTACACCTCATTTCCTTTCTTTCCTTTTTAATTTTTTTTAAAAAAATCTGTTTACTTCTACAATTTTCAAGCAAAGAGCTCATCATTCCAATGATTAGATGTTTATTAAGTCCTTATTCTAGATGGTTACATTAATGATTAGTTTGTCGCGAATTTTATTCTCGCGTATTATATATCAGATTTGTAATACGCATTTCGTATGTCACCGCATGCTTTGTCCACGCAGAGAATTTATAGAATGGCTATGTTTTGCTTATGTTTCAGCGAATCACATCGTGGCTAATCATTTATCATTCGATAATCTAGGAAAATGATGAGAATTACATTTTCTTTTTCTCCCTTTAATTTACTACTAATTCGCTGATGAGGCACAACTTGTATGTATGAAATCTCTCGAATTTTGATCACGCGGTCGGTCGTAAAGAAAAGAGTTAAGGGACGATGTTGGCGTCTTTACGAGAGCTTAGGGACTAAGTTATGAACACCGCATCACCATTACCTCACAAGTGAATGATATTTGCAGTGCCAAAATGGACACACACTATGCTCGACATGTAAATTGCGGGTGCACAACCGCTGCCCTACATGCAGGCAAGAGCTTGGAGATATCCGATGCCTAGCATTGGAAAAGGTGGCCGAATCGCTCGAACTCCCGTGCAAGTACTACTCCTTGGGTTGCCCCGAAATCTTTCCGTACTACAGCAAGCTCAAACACGAGGCCCAGTGCAACTTCAGGCCGTACAACTGCCCTTATGCCGGATCCGAATGCTCTATTGTCGGGGATATCCCTTTCTTGGTCACGCACTTGAGGGACGATCACAAAGTGGACATGCACTCGGGTTGCACCTTCAACCATCGGTACGTGAAATCGAACCCGCGGGAGGTCGAGAATGCTACTTGGATGCTCACTGTAAGTTTGTTTACCTCTTCAGTTGAGGCTCCTATTATGCGATGCGAGTTTTTGTGTGTTGTTCTCACTTGAAAAGTACATGCAGAGGAAGATGTTACAGAAGCTTGAAACTATGCAGATGCTTACTTTAGTAGGCTTATCTTTTACATATATATATCTTATTAGAAATGGGCATTTTCTGCAAGTGCAAGGTTTTATATCTAAAATAATAAAGTTTCTGAATCGCATATTTGAAAATGTAGAATTTGCAGCGATTTATATGTAAAACAAATTATTTTGCAGTGGTATGTTGTAAATATATTTGATAGAATGTTAATAGTTATTTGAATCACTAAATCTCTTATCTTCTGCTGAGACCTGCAAATTCTTCCCAATTCCATTATATAGTTGTCGAATTTTATGAACTCAATCCTTCTCTCTCTCTGTCTGTAGGTCTTCAACTGCTTCGGCCAATACTTCTGCCTGCACTTTGAGGCGTTCCAGCTAGGCATGGCTCCGGTGTACATGGCGTTCCTGCGCTTCATGGGCGACGAGAACGACGCTAGGAACTTCACCTACAGCCTTGAGGTGGGGGGGAACGGCCGGAAGCTGGTATGGGAAGGCACTCCGCGCAGCATCCGCGACAGCCACCGGAAAGTCCGCGACAGCCACGACGGCCTCATAATCCAGAGAAACATGGCGCTCTTCTTCTCGGGGGGCGACAGGAAGGAGCTGAAGCTGCGCGTGACGGGCCGGATATGGAAGGAGCCGCTGAACCTCGACGGCGGAGTTTGCATACCAAATCTTTGTACCTGAAAATTTGGCCCTTGAATTTCTCAATCTCTCAATCTCTCTTTCTCTCTGGGGAATATATATTGTTGATTCTGGTGTTACTAAGTCGCTCTTCGCTGCTTGTTGTATCAATAGATCACTGACTATGGAATGAGGGAGAAGTGCTGGAAATCTCGGTAGATTTAATAAGCTATGTATCATAGTCTTTTAAAGACTACCTATGATGCTGGTTAAGTTTTTAATCTATCCTTGTTCAGTTTCTGGAGATCTTATATCAGTTTAAAAGCGGAGAGAAAATAAAGTGCATGGGACCAAAACTTAAAAGAGGAACGTTTACGATAGGTAATAGATTGGCTACAAGTAGTTTGTGATCATGGCCATGCGTGCTGGGCACGAATTTTGAAATGCGATTTAACAAAAAATTATGACCCCATAGGCTAGGGTCTAACAATTTACATCAATCTTGTCACGTGTAACGATATGATAACAACATACATCACTTTAGAGTAACGCATTAGTAAGGAGACCAAAATTCGGTCATAAACCTTTGCACGATTATTAAAGCAGAAGAAAATCATACCTGTAGATCAGGCCGCAAATTCCGGAGCAGTATACTCCTCGTAGAGCCAGTTGCATAATAACAGCTGAAAACCGCTCGAGCATCAAGATCATGATCTACATGAATGCAGATGCACATGACGGTAAGCGTATTCAAATAGCAAAGCAACAAAAAGCTTCCGTAAATTCATAATAGCTGATAATACGTACAAGAAGCCACTTGTGTGCAAGTTTCAATCACAGTTACACCTTTCCTGCCTCAACAATTACTAAGCCACATGATTCCAAATGGTCGGTAGACCAACACAAAACACTACTCCCCACACCTACTCTGATAATCGGTTACATATTTATGGCCGAATTGTTTAAGAAATTGATGAAGGATAGAACGGAGTTTTGTAAGATTGTATATGTACAGAATTTGAAGAAAAAAGAAAGGGAGGAGGAGCTATAATGCTTCCTTTTGCTGAGCAGCAGCAGCTTCAGCATACTGCTCGGCAAGCCTTTTCACCTTGTCACCTTCCTTGATGAGGAAATTTGCATTTTTGTCCTTCTGATGGTACCTCATAACCTTTTCAGTTGTTTTTGCAACTGCCCATCTATATTGTTCTACAGTAATTACACCGCTTTTGCACAGCGGCCTGATGTGTTCTTTGACGTACGATTCCAGCTGTGACCAATCAAAACCAGATTATGGCTTGAAAAAAATAAAATGCACAGAAAAATAATCTAAAATTTAGTATACCTTCTTCAATATGGAATCAGTGGGATTAGTCGACTTGTTACTGCTGGACGTGGACTTGGCCTCCCTTGCTTCATTCTTACTCCTCAGAGAACGAGTTTCATTCTCTCCTCCAGAGGATTTGCAATTAGAAGATGGCCCATCATCGGCAACATTATTTTCAGCACAGTTCTTGCTCTCCAGCTCCGACACAGTAGCACCATCCATTGGCCTATTCATCCCACTTTCACAAGGATTCAAGTTGTTGGCTGCTTCTTCCATAATAGTAGAGTTGCTTAAATGTTCAATAGTTTCATCAGATATCTTATTTACCAAAGGATCCTTCTCTGGCCCATTCGCTTCATCAGATATCCTATTTACCAAAGGATCCTTCTCTGGCCCATTCGGCTCTTCACTTTCCTTGTCCCTACCTGTATCTACTTCAGAGGGTTTTAGCATCGAGGGAGCATTTGCTGTAGTATCTTTTTTCACATTGTCACTAATCACCTCTTGATTCGCATTCAAGCCTTCTTCAATGTTAGAAGTTGCTCTTTCTTCTGGGTTCTGAGTGTTCTCAAGGCCTTCTCTAACAGTTAATGAAGGTTCTCCTTCAAAGCTTTCTTCAATATTAGATGTTGCTGCTTTTTCTGCATTCTGAGTGTTCTCAAGGCATTCTTCTCTAACTGCTTTTTCTGCATTCTGAGTGTTCTCAAGGCATTCTTCTCTAACGTTTACTAAAGGATCTCCTTCAACAACAATTGGCACTTTTCTTTCCGGGCTATCTGGGGGGGAATCAGAAGAAAGGCCTGCCCTTCGTAATGCCTCTTCCACATCATCGCTGCATGGAGTGTCTTCATGTTCGAATGATGTTTCTTTTGTCAACTTATCAACACTACACTCAGTGGTTGCTGCTGAAGATGAAGCAGCTGATCCAGCTTCTGGCTTAGGATGTTGGCGGAGGACCTGTGAGCAAAGGTTTATGTAAACCAACTTGCTGTTGGACCTTTCCACAATCTCCTTTTCTATATTAACTGCATCGGCAACAGCCAACTCAGTATCTGCTGTTCTATGAATGACTGTTGAATTTGTTCTTCTTAAGTAATGCTCAGTGATACGGTAAAGTTGCGCCTGGTACAAACGAAGTTTAATTAATACTTTATCATGATAAAAGAAATCAATCAAAGAATGAACTTTAAGAACATCCACAAGAACATGTTGCTGTTGGAGTAAGAAGATATTCTTATGATACATCTTGCAAAATTTCCCCAGTTAAAGGTTTAGCTCAATCGAGAAAACCAACCAAAGTAATCTCAACATATTTTCACTTAAAGAGTAAGGAATACTATTGCTTAAAGAGGAGGGGGAAAAAAAAAAATCCAAATATGACCGGGAATGTCAATAGATATTTGGAAATGCCAATAGCTTATTATGACCATTAAACATGCTTACCCGCCTAACTGGTACAGGAACTTTATTATGGCGGCTACTTGCTAGCTTTGGTCTCATATCAATTGGAAGTTGCGCCTACACATATAAAAACAAGAGAGAGAGAGAGAGAGAGAGAGAACATCAGTAACAGCCTAAAATCTGTATAGAAAGACACTAGAAATTGTTATAGTTTTGAAGATAATTTATATCATAAACATACCATGAAAGGATACTTCTCCTTGAGCTCACTTCCTTCTTCAGGTTTGTCCTTATTTGCATTTGAATTTGAGGAAGCATTCTTTCTGGCAAGAACCTCAAGCGCCCATTGCCTTTTGTCACACTTATTGCAATCAGGTTGATTAGCTTCCTTTTGTGAAGAAGAACTTGACTTTTTACCTGTGTTACCAGATGAAGGAACTTTAACACTGGATGTTCCCTTAGAAACTACTTTTGGAGTTTTTTCTGATAGACAATCAGATTTGTTTGCAGTATTCTGGTTATTTGTCTCCACTGATAAGCACCCAGTAAGAGCAGAGAGAGGCTTTATATCATCCTTTCTTGGGAAAACTGATGCATCAGCTAGATATACTCTGGATAAGATGGAATTTTCAGTTCCCCCCTTTGGCTCTTGATTGATTTCAAAGTTCTCTGCAGATGAATTTGAAAAGTTTTTAAGAAGTTCAAGAACTGACTGTAGCGTCTCAATCTTTTCAGCCTTTGCACTTGAGCATCGATACTTCCAGAACTCGACCTCCCATTCACGGGCCCATGTATGCTTCCTCCTTCCCGTTAAAGTTCCATATATTTTCTTTGTCAAATTTTCACGTACTTTTCCTTTTTTCAGCAAAGATTTCCTTGCCCTTAGAAGTGAAGGATCGAGCTTTTTTTCCACAACTTCAGGTTTTCCTATAGCTGCCCTAAATGCAGTAAGAAGCTTTCCGTCAAATGGCTCATCCTTTGAGCTCTTCAGTGCTGTATCTCCAACAACCTCTCTAATCTCTTTTCGCAGTTTTTGAACCAAGATGGATGATTCATTTTCTTTTTCTGCTCTTCGCATGATCTTTTTCACTCTAGGCCCAGATTTATCTCCTTCATTTCTATTCAAAGAGTTCTCCCCATCTCTATGATGGTGCAATCTGTGCTGTGTTCCTTGAACTATACTCATTATATCCGTAGGAACTGATCCCTCTTCTGGGACATAATCTGATTGATCGTCTTCACAAATTGCTGTATCTCTGGAAGAAGTATGACATTTCAATGCAGAAGGGGTAGAATGGCTTTCCAAGGACATGTTTTGAGACTTTACATCTAATTTTGCTTTCTTTACAGGATAGTCGGCTTCTATTCTAGTCTGGGAGTCTCCCTTTCTGCTGTCGTTCACTATATCAGCATCACTAAAAGAGAAAAGCAAAAAAAGATTCAACCAAGATGATATGTGAACAGAAAGCAAAAAACTACAAAGCTCATAGTAACAAAGATGTTGCAAGAAGGTCTCTCCATTGAAGTGGATTAATTTAAAGAGGAGATCAATGATGGTAGGTCATGTATATGCATGAGCTCACAGATCCACGAACAAAGTTAATATAACAAAAGCAAGTCATCTTAAACAGCAATAAGTTGCCAAGTTGACTACGGCAAGGTTAAAGGTTGCCTTAGTAAGATGCATGACACATGCTCTTCATCATGACATTCATAGTTCTCTCTTTTATGATTTACCAAAACATACATGGGATTCACAATTGTATCCAGTATCATATCCTACTGGAGCCATAATTAGTTCATCAATACAATTCAGATCCTGACAACACAGGTAGCACCGACTATTTGATCATATTCGAACTATGACTAATTCTGAAACTCGCATATTTAAAAAAGGTATATGTCAATTAAACAACCCTCTAAGCACCACTACTCAAACTATATTTAATTTTATTAAGATCCTCTTGTTATGAACAATCCATCGCTCAGCAAGAAAAAGGACAGCTGGATGTCATTTCTAATATTCGAGAAAAGCAATAAACATTAGGATAAAGGTCCTTACAAGTGAGCATTCACTGAAGTTTCCATCAAATCTTCAACTTTAGTATCTTCTTGGTGCATACCATCACCCATATTCTTATCGGTGATGCCTACCTTCTGGTCACCTGCGGTGATACCAACACCAATAGATAAAGCAAGCCAATCTAGTGCTGGATGGAACAAATTTTTGAGTAACATTAAAAAGCCAATAACCATGCACGATATCCAAAATATATGAGGCACAGGGTATTTAGTTACCTGACAAGGTGCCGACAGATGCTCTGATTGGAGGATTGATATTAGAGCTGTATTTAGAAAATTCATTGTCTACAACTTCATCATTTTTGGTTTCCAAACCACCAGGTATTACTGAGAAGGAAGAGAATGCTACACTGTCTGGTAATCTCAGTGATGCATCAAGTGCATCAGTTTCTGGTTCAGAAGTAGACACCTCTAGGACAGACTCCCTTATAGGTGAGAATTCTAATGGTTTCTCCATCAGTACATCTGATTGGGTTTCACCCATTTCTGATGACTTATAAAAGAGTTCCCTATTACCAGTATTTGAGCCATAAGACAAACTTTCAATTCCTTTCCCTGTACTTAAATCTAACGGACTCTCCCATGGAAATTTTTTACTGGTTTCTGTATTCTGTTGTGCTCCAACCATTGAGACAACGACAGCTGTCTCACCATCATCAGCAATAGATACTGATACCTTCCCAGCAAAGGATGAATCAATTGTCACAATGGAATTTCCATCAGGGTTTTGTTTTAAGAAAGAATCTAAATTTTGTTGGCCTTCAGCAGGTACACACCTATGAGAAGACAAGGGGAAGAAAAAGAAAAACTAATAATTACACTACAGGAGAAATAACTATATATTATATATGAAGTAATATAGATAGAAATTCAAGCGCAAGAATCATATTCAAGGAGATAAAGAGCAAGTTATACAATATTCATCTTACCTAGGGCACAACCATGATTTCTTCTGTACAGATTCAGAATTGAATCCAACACATATAGCATGATACCTATCTTCAGCAGAAAGAATATGTGAATAAAATTAGCCAACCCATACGAGGGAGCATTGCAAAATGAAAAGGATAGAAATGGAACGCGACAGTGAACATTGAACTAATAACATAAGTGGTAATAAAAATCAAACAAAATGACTGTCTGTTGTTTTAAAAGATGTTCATACTAATATCTAGATAAATAAATGAAAACATCAGCTACTGGTTATCAACTTTTTTCAATGTAGTACCATATATCGCATGAATCACAAGCAATTGATGTATCAAAAGCCATATCATCCTCAGCTGTTAAAAGTCCAGTTCGAATTTTGCATCCACCACCATCCAAACATATGACTGCCTGCTGAAAGAAGCTTCATAAATATCAATGCATGTAAGGAAGAAAAGATGAATACGCGCAAGATATCATTACATCTTCATCAATGTAGTATGAAGGGAAGGAAAGTGTGTTGCTCTCCCCTTGGACATACCAATCATTGACATCTCTGCAGGAGGACCAAAAAAAAGAAAAAGAAGAAGAAGAAAGAATGAAGAAGATCAATCCATTATCTTATTCCATGCACACAATCACTATGTTACTTGAGAAAATGATACAGATAACTAAAGGCAACAAGAAAATGTGACACGGTATACCGTTATCAATGTTGTCACAGGTTAATAACAACTTTGTACTAGAAGAACATCCCTAGAGGAATAAACATGGCTTACAAGATAACAATATCATCAAGATTAATATCATGAATTGTAAAGCAGATTGTCCATGATGTACTGGAAAACAATATAATAAATCAGTGTCTTACCTCGAAAGAGAATACTCCTCTGCTTTGATGCTTCCAGTGGTCTCATACACCTTCATTCAGCAAAAATCTATTAAGCAGCAGCTATGGGATAGGGCAAGATTATAGTTCCTAATGGAGTGAAAGCCAAGCAAGATTACATCAAATGCTTTAACAAAAGGACTAAAAATTGCATGAATAGTCGTGGGCTGTCAGCCTTTGAAATAGGTTCACTAACTAAAGTGACTGATTGAACTAGCTTCTTAGACAGTTTGAAGCTTCTGCTGTGGCCGGCACTATGGGCTCCACAAGCTTAGGCTACACTTAAAGTTTCTGCTTCTGTTGCAACAAGAAGCTATTGAAGTGATTTCGGCCATTACCACTTTTGACCAGACCCTACCACATACAGACAGCAAGCAAGAGCTGTGCTGGCTTATCCCGAAAATGATGAAATTTCCCTCTGAACAGCTCAAGTGACATAGAATTTCCACAGAAACTCCACTCAGGCCAAATAAGCCCTCAATCACCCCAGACAAAGAGATCAGCTAAATGAATTATTTTTTGGCAATTCAACCTCATTTGAGAAATGTTGACACTGATATAGAGTATTGATTATGTTGGTTAGAATCATTACTCGCAATAATACCAATATGCCTCTTGGACAAGTCCAAGGGAAGAACTAAATTAAGGCTAGGCATTGACAATTATTTCTTCATGACAAAGCAATGTTACTTACTGGAAGGCAAGTAATAGACTGAAATTCACTCTTGCAAAGTGGGCAGCGGTTTGTAATGGCAGCCCAGTTGTCGATGCATGTAAAGCAAAACCTGAGACAAGCATTGGCAGATAAATTTCGAAACTTATAATGCTGAATGTGTGTGCGGCCCCAAATTGACATGCACACATATAGATGAATATAAGATCTACCAGTGTTCACAACAGTCTATAACTCCTCTTTCAACAACAATATCTGTACATATTCCACATGTATCGTTATCAAAAGCAGAATCATCCTGCAAAAACAAGCAATATCCATATTTGTCAAGAAAGTAGTAGAAAATACATCGGACAACAAAGGAATTAAATATTATATAACTTAGCTATGCGTGAAATGTGTATAGGATAATTTTCGTAAAGTTAGAAATCAATGATGCAAGGACAAATTCTCCATGCTCTCCATATTATCAGTTGCCCCGAATAGCATAGTGTATTGCCAATTTCTCCACGAAACCTTATAGATTTTGATTTGTTTTCACAGCGTACCCGTAATGACACAATCCATTCTCTACTAAAATCTGGGCTTAAGAATTCAAGCTACACACATTACAACACTTAGAAAAGGCAGAATTACCTAAATCTATCAACAAACAATTGTAATTGAACAGGTGTCCATTCGTTTAAAAGCTGCAATGGAACTTTTCTGTAAATATTCCTCGAATAGATAAATTAAAGTATCTCATCACTTTTATATGGACATTTTCTGCAACAACAGGGCACTTCTCAAAACCAAGTTATGCTAATTTTCATGAACCAAACTTTTCAAAAACGGCCTGGGCAAACACCTAGCAACCTTGTCACATTAGTACACCGTATAATGTATAAATAAACTCTATTGCCTAAAAAAAAAAAAAACATAAATTCCAGTAAAACTATTATAACACGAATAGCTTTCGCCAATCAAGCCGCACAACTAGAGAGGTAAGAATAGTAATGCGCAACATAATACATGATTGAACAACATATAGAGAGGTAAAAACAGTCGAATTGGGAAATTAGGCTACCAAATAATCCTCTTCTTCAACAGCTTCATCTTCCGATACGTCAATGCCATGTTCTTGTGCGTCCATCGCTTCCCCAAAGGTTCAACAACACTCTTAACCTAAAATGAAACACATGACAACAATTCAACTCACAGAAGCTCAATAGGAACGCAGTAACCAATTCTCCCAAAATCACACGAAAAATAGTTTAAAATTACTTCAAAAGAGGAAAATTCCAATCGAATCTGTCGATTGGAAATGAAGGAGAGAGATCGCAGCTGAACTAGAAGGGGAGAGAGCTTCCTACCTGAACGACTCGGGAAACTACGCAGCAATTGAGAGAGAGAGAGAGAGAGAGAGAGAGAGAGATCACCGATGAATTAGAAAGGGAGGGGGATTCGAGGGCGACGAGGGAGGGGGTTCGGAGAGATCGAGTTTCGGGCGAAGCGATTCGACGGACCCGAGTTCGTCAGGTTCGGATCCGTGGAATTTTTATACAGGATCGGGTCGGATTCGTTTCATTAGAATCAGGTTTAAACCCGATACCAAGATAAATAACTTGCATCCGGTGCACCAAATCATCCGCGAACCTCCTTGTACTCATCCACTCATCAAAAAAAAAAAAAAAAAAAATCTAAAATGATGAACCAAATGGAGATGACATGGAGTAAGAAGCGGAGTACGGTGTACCGATGAAGGGTGAACCGAGTGCAAGGAATAATTTCCTAAGGAGAAGACCATTTTATACTTTGCCAAATTTGAGCCTAGCCCCAAAAACATGGTCTCGGCCCAAAAACATGGGCTCGGTCCATAAAAGCACGTCGCTAAACAAGCGGAACCGTCGCGCTCCTCTCCGAAGCGCGACTGTGAGAAAACCCGAATCTTCGCATAATATCCCTCATTCCAATCCACAATTACAAAAGCGCCCTTGTCTCACACTTTAACCCACAGAGGCTTCAGACAAATTTTCACAAATGACAGGGGCTTTCGACAATAATCCATTGCTTTTCTCGATTAAAAAAATTAAAAACCTGATCCTAACGGCAATTTTCCTGCGTCTTCCTCCTCCTCCTCCTCCTCCGCTTCTCGGGGCGATGTAGAGCGACCATGGAGATCCTTAGTCTCAAACCCTACTTTACGGTTTCCTCCTCCCTTCTCTACCAAAACCCTAGCTTCGGCAAATCCAATCTCTATTTCCCCAAGCCCTACTCCATTCCCTACTCCAAGCGCGCACTCACCATCTCCGTCTCCTCCTCCAATCCCGGGGTAACCCCCCCATCTGAAACCCTAGAGACGCAGCCCGGTGTAAGCTCCCCTCCTTTTACTCCTTTGTGCCTGCTCTTCGCTATAGTCCACTCCCTCGGGGGTTTCGTCCGGTCCCGTGCGCCCAAGCTGCGAGCATGGCTATGTGGCGGGCTCGCCGACGGCGGCGGGGGCGAGTACGCGCTCTGCGGCGGCGGGGGCGGGATCGGGGTGATGCTGATGAGCACCACCACGGCGGCGGCGGCGGCGTCCAAGTCCCGGGTGAGTCCGCTCCTGTGGGCGCTCGCCGGGAACCCGACCTTCGTGTCGGGGCTCGTGGCGTGGACGCTGGCGCAGACCATGAAGCTGTTCCTCAACTTCTTCGTGGAGCGGAGGTGGGACCTGGCGATGCTCTTCAGCTGCGGCGGCATGCCGTCGTCGCACTCGGCGCTGTGTATGGCGCTCACGACCTCGGTTGCGCTGTGCCATGGGGTTGGGGATTCGCTGTTTCCTGTTTGCCTTGGTTTTAGTCTCATAGTTATGTATGACGCCATCGGGGTCCGGCGGCATGCGGGGATTCAGGCAGAGGTAAGTTCGTCTGTGCTTTCGTCGTTTCTAATTGTTGCATTGATCTCTTTTTAGTAACTAGTCAATAGAAGGAAAGGATATGAGGAGAGTGTGAGATAAGTAGGATAAGTCCTCCTTGTATCTATTCTTTGTGCTCACCAAGTGTTTGAAACTATCTGGTTGTTAAAAGTTAGTTCTATTGGAATTGTTCTGTTTCGGATGAAGTAAAAAACTTTTAGTTGATTGCATGTCCATAAGCACTTCTAGTAAACATGCCGTAGAAAATGGATCTTTGAGAAATGGCATCGAACCATATCACACTTCAAAATATCACGCCATGTCATTAGAATTACCAAAGACTTGATGTTGAGTGATTGAAAGTGATATTCGTTCTAAAGAAACCACTGCATCCCTATTAAACACACTTCAAATGGACATACTTATAAATTGGTGATTAGCAATATATTTGAAGTTATCTGGAGTTCTGAACTGTACAATATGCCAAGATAGTCTGAGGATTTTTAATCTAATGAAGATGAAAAAAAATAAATTTGAGTAGATTTTTGAATTATATTTAATGGGCCTAAACAGGGAGCAAATAATAAAGAGGGTTCACGTGCAGGAAAGGTAATGGGAATGCATCAATGTTACACTGGATTACAGGATTGGGTAGAAGATATGAATTGGCAGTATGTAAACTAAAGATGTCTCTGGAAGAACTGCAAACAGAACTCTATGATGTTGCAAGTAAAATTACTTTGCTCTTTCTTCCTTTTCTTTGACAAGATCAACAAGGAAACAAATAGGTTATAGCTCCATGTGCAACATAACAATACCTTTCAAGCCTCTTTTAAGGCTCTTTGATATTTATTTTTGCACATTGTCCTTCACGTATTGTTGGTCTACAGGTATGTGAATGTTCAATGTTGTTACAATATGTTTTATACCTGATGCTCCTCCCGACTCGAGTAATGGAGTATCTTTTGAAAGGTAGATTTTCTGATTGAATATAATTAAGGTAATTTTAACTCTCAATCCTGGGCCGTTTCGTTATATGGGACATAGAGGATTGGCAAGTTCTGTTTAAAACTTTAAATGCTCAATAACTAAATAACTATAAGCTATTTTAACAACGTTGAATAGTCGAAGAGAATTGTACTGGCATGCTGAATGGAATTTTAACATCTTGTATTCTCTAGTTGTGCTGTAAGGTTTTCATTTGTATTGTGCATTTCGTCTGTTGTGTACAGATGGCTATTTGGTTGAGTTTAGGTCCACTATTTGTTACACTTCATCAACCTAATTATGTTTATAATTTATTTGGCGCGTACAATATGGGAGTGTCTGTGTTGGCTACTAACTGTCTCAACAACAACAAGAACAACTATATTCGGTTGTGCGAATCCATTGTTTAGTTGATATGCAGTGGATTGATACAATTACTGTGAGACCCCAGGTAGTCCTATATATAAGATATAATATGGCTAAACTCTTAATCCGGCTTAAGCATGTTGGGCGGTGGCGAGGCCCAAGAGGTTAAGAGAGTTAAGCGTGCTAGGACGGGAGTAGTCCTAGGATGGATGACCCCCTGGGAAGTTGGGGCGTCACAGTTGGTATCAGAGCCAATTACCAGCCGGAAGTGTGAGATGAGTCTCGACTGAGCCAGGATTATACAGCGGGGAGAGTGAGGCTCTCATGCTGCTGACTGTTGTGGGTGGAGCGCAGCTCACCACAATATCGGTTTAGGCTAGCGAGACGAGTCTCACATCGCCTGGTACTTGTGAGTCTGAGCCTGACGAGGACGTCAGGGCTTAAAGGGAGAGAGATTGTGAGACCCTAGGTAGTCCTATATATAAGATATAATAGGGCTAAACTCTTAATCCGGCTTAAGCATTTTGGACGGTGGCGAGGCCCAAGAGGTTAAGAGAGTTAAGCGTGCTAGGACGGGAGTAGTCCTAGGATGGGTGACCCCCTGGGAAGTTGGGGCGTCACAACTACATTGCTTAACGTAGTTTCGATATCCTCTTTTGCATTCTATTGTTTTCCTTGTTTTCCATCTTTCCTCTTTCACGACTAGTTCCTTTCCTCTTTGCTTTGACTGTCATGATTCTGTACCTAAATTTTATGTATCCATCTCTATATTCAGTCCAATTATTCAAGTGATATTCAAGCGGTAAATTGGTGATGCCTTGCCATATTTAGCATTACCAGATCTTTTGTTCCATAAGAATGAGCAGTAGCAAATCTTTTAAGTGTTGCTAGAGGTTCCTTCAGAATAAGTGTATTATCTCCTGAAAAACATCCCAATTGTGTCCTTCTATTGTTATAAATGGGTTGCAGTCACCATGCTTAGAAGAAAGTTGTTTTGTATTTTTCGTTAAAATGTAAAATGAATCTTTATGATTCGTAACATAATGCAACTATGCTGTACTATAGCATACCACAGTACTCATTCATGTAGCAAATTCACTTTACAGATCTTCTGTCTGAGCTAACTCGAACATTACTAACATCTGACATTATCCGTATAATTCTAGTGTGCTATGATTAAGGAATGACCAAGTTTTTTTTCTTTTTTTTCATCTCTCTTTGCTTGTATCATATTTAAGCATGCCGATCTCTGCATTGATTTACATGTTTTTATCACCTGGTATTTATGTCCGTCTTTTTCGTTGTATATGCATGCCTCTGGCCTCTTCAAAATGCATTTTCATATACTGCCTGATTTTGCCTTGGTATTCTTTTTCATTTCTCACATGAATCATATTAAAAATTTGCTAAATGATGCAGGTACTCAATAAGATAGTTGAGGACTTGTTTCAAGGGCACCCCATCAGTGAAATAAAGCTCAAAGAGCTCCTAGGTCACACTCCATCGCAGGTTATCGCGGGGGCTTTTCTAGGCATCATGGTTGCTTGTTTTTGCTGTCAGGGCTGTATTGTCATCTGACTTGCTCTACCAGGTACTTCAGAAGCCCATATTTTTGTTCTGCACAAATTTTTGCTCATTTTGTAATCACGATTAATTAAAGTCTAACAAATATTTAATATCTATGTCAAATTGTCCATGCCATATTACCCATTTGCATTCTACTAATCGCTTTTTTGACTTCTTGTGGTGGCTGTAATTTCATGGCTAGTTTTCAATAACCTTATTATATGTTATTGTTAAACCAATATATCATGTCGTACATGTCGATCTCAACCGTTCACTTCTTCTTTTTGTTCGAAAGTTGGATGGTTGGATTAAAAGTAACTGATAGGATAGATGGTTAATACATGGCCAGTACATGCCCAATGCCAATAACACCTACTTTTCTCTTTTTCAAATTTTGTTGTCAAGGATATCTAAGTAAATGGGCTTGGGCTCAATCGAAACCGTAACGGGCATGATGGTTGTGGATCAAATTGGGTCAGGTTATGAAGATTGAGGCGCGGGCCTGGGGCCTCCAGGTTGCCCAACATCTTGATATCAATAATAATTGCTTAACGAGGCAAGCAAGATTGTAATTGTTACACTTCCAAGTCTCCTAAAACTAGCTCAGGGTACATTGAACATTTCTTGACCGGTCTAGTCACCACTTTTTGTTGGCTATTTATTATTGGGCTAAAATAGGTCTAATTTTCTGCCCCGTGACAATAGGCCCAGGAGACAAATAAGTTGAGTTGGATGAGCCTAATAAGTTGAGTGGGGGTGTGATCCATAAGAGACCCAACGGCAAGAGGCCCAACAATAGACCCAACGTCCAGATGGGTTGAGTCAGGTCGAAGCCCGCGAGCGCTATGGCTGAGCCCTTAAGTGCGATGGGTTCGCCCTTCCTATCAGCACGTGTTTTTGGAATAGTTGGTTAGCGCTTATGATCCACACTTTTCAGTTCAAATCTTACCTCGCCGGCAACTATGAGTTACAACTATGAGTTGAGGCCTAGTTTGATTATGTGGTGGCTAAAAATATCATTTTTTTTTAAATTTTAAAAGCAGTTACAATCTTTACTTCTTCAATGTTATAAAATTACAGTGACAACCGGCACCAGAGAAATTTCAGTAGTGATTATAATCATAATTTTATAATATATATTATGAATAGATGGAAGATGCTTTTGAATCTTTTAGAATTTTAGAATTTTATTAGTATAGAAATAGTACTTATAGCTACCACATTACGAAAGTAGATCTTAGCTTGGTTGTTATCCGACCCGCTTTTATTGGTTATAAAATAGTATGGATGTAGGAAGGGTTACAAAATCACACACACAGGGAATATTCTTCTCCGTTTGTCAACAAAACTATAAAAGTCATATTTGAGCCAAATTAATGCATATATAATATTATATTATTGTATTTTCTCACGATATGCAAGCACTCTGTTCGAAATCTCAAGCAGAGCCTTAGGCCTGGCCAGGTGAAGTTTTAGATTTCTCTCTCTCTCTCTCTCTCTCTCTCTCTCTCTCTTTGTGTAATTCATTTCAAACAAAGTAGGTAAGCTAGGAAAAGATACCATCATCTCTAAGACTTTGGTGTATGGTCCCTCCTGGAGCTACAAAAGTTATTATCAACATTAACAAAGTTCAAACAGTTGTTTTTTTTTTTTTTTTTTTTTTTTTTTTTTTTTTTTTTTTTTTTTTTATCCACGAGGCCCCAGCTGCCTCATTCCTGTAGCCTAGTTCATCTTTTCAATGAATGAAGCGGGTAGCGTGCTACCTTTTTCTCAAAAAAAAAAAAAACATTATCAAAGTTCATGGTTTTAGGGGTTAAGGTCAACCCCCTTGGATAAACCATAGATTAGTGGACTTAATCCCTCTTATTGATTACGTCGGTGTCTGCTTATCAAAAGCTAAATTGTCGGAAAAGAAAGTAAATAAGCAAATGACGATACGAAAAATGCAGCTGTTCTGATTTGTTAGATTATACGAAAAATTGTCACTTATCAAAGAGTTTCATTTTGATCCCTTAACAATCAAAATTTAGTGAATAAATAAAACGTTTTTTTCACACCATTTTAACTTAACAAGTTATTACTATTGTATTAGTATAATAGCGCCCACGTTTGGCAATGGCACGTGCGCAATAGGGACAAAAAAAATAGAAAATTATGTGTTGCTTATATAACATTTTTGGTCAAACAAAATATATAGAAGATTTATCACAAAATTTATATGATGATAACTCAGCTAAATCTTTTTTAATCCAATCACCAGTTGCCATTTTAGAGAATTTTGACTTTCTACAATGCCAATAATTCAAATGGATAGATTATAAATAATTTGTGGTATTTAATGTACGACAAAAATAAATTTGTAGATACTATTTAATTAAAAAAATTTGCATTGTACAAAGGTACAAGAATACATTTTTTTCTCACATTACATTATTATAATATAAAGTTGTCCTATTATCTTTAATATCCTTGCACACTATTGCACCAGACACGTTAGAATTGATTTAGAGTATATTTTAAATGACTTAACTGGTGCAACGAAGAATTTATTTTCGATAGCAAGGTTTGTTTCATGGAATTTGGACTTAAAACTTTTGTTTTAATCTTTCAGGGCAAGTGAGCAGTTTAATTTTATAGCCCCGTTAAATGATTATTTTAACTCAAATATTGAAGTATAGTGTAGGTAAAAGTTTTAAGACTAAAGTATTTGAATAAAAATTAAAATTTTAGAATTATACAAAAATATATAATCTGTTTTATTTTATATATTATAGTACTAAAAATAATATATATGTGGTAAACTGCTCTAACAGCATGTTAAATTATATAAAATAATTATTTTCCTCCAAAAACTTAAGACACCAAATAACGGTATTTTTAATATTTATATTTAATAATATTAAAAGTATTATGTAAGCTAGAATCTGTTAAGATCAAACAAATTTAGCGGTAACTTTGATACTGTATTAAGTTATTAACAAAAATTTAAACTTAATCTAAGAAAAATATACAATAGATAATATTAGGGTGGAAGCTACGAAAAAGAACTTTAGTGGAAACTTTCAAATGACGCCTCATTAAGGAGTCTTAATCTATTGTTTTGTACCAATTTTATCTCTATTTAAGAATTATAAGTCTTTCATCTAGCATTTAATTTTTTTTTAAATTTAAATATTACAGAATACCCAACGAATTATTGGATGAAGATGAAATAAAGCAGTTGATCGAAAGCTCCCGACGGGCGTCGGTGGGGAGCTCTCACCTAAAGTTTTATCCTGTAAGCTACAAATAAAATTTTGGACTCTTAGCTGTCACAAAAGTCAAATTTATTTTATTTATTTTATTGAGAAAAAGTTTATTGTTGTTGCACTAATGAATATTTCGTACCGAAAGTGTCATTTTAACATACCATTATTAACACCTTAAACAGTAATTATGGTACGGACTCCTCTTAAAGCATAGAAATTATATATTTTGTGGGGTCATAAGAATCACTCTCGTCGACTCCTAAGCATTTTTTAAAAAAAAGAAAAAGAAAAAAAGAGCTCTGTAATCGTTTACTTTATGATCCAATACCAAATGAACACATCATCCACTTAGCAATTTTTATCACTATTATAATATAGTATTACCCAAGACTAGTTATACAATATTATCATAAAAATAAGGCTAAATTACAGAAAATTTTCCTGTCAATACTCGCTTTTTCACTTTTCCCTCCTATCATTTAAAAACCTACACTTTACTCCCTTGTAAAATAAAAAATGTACACTTTGCCCCCTGCCGTCAGTGTTCCGTTAGGGTTCCGTTAATAAAATATTATTATATATATTTTTATATCCAAAATACTCTCGAGTCCCCATCTCCTTCCTCCTCTCCGACTTCTTCCTCCACCTCGGAGCCGACCTCACCGTCCCCCGCCTCGCCGTCAGCGTCCTCCGCCAGCACGGCTTCCCCGTCCCCGTCCCACTCCTCCTCCGCCACAGCAGAGGCGGGCGCCACCGCTCGCGGTGGAGGAGGCGCGGCAGAGGCGGCGGCGGCGGCGGCGGCGGAGGAGGAGGACGAAGAAGGAGAGGAGGTGGAGGAAGAGGGCCGCGGCGAGGAGGAGGGATGCTGCGAGGTGGTGGTGGCGGAGGAGGGGTCGGGGGAGCGCGGGAGGGAGAGGGTGAGGCATGAAGGGCGGAGGGCGGAGGGGTATTTTGGTCATTTTGCCATCAAAGTTAACACCGTACCCCTCTGTGTACATTTTTTATTTTACAAGAGGGCAAAGTGTAGGTTTTTAAATAATAGAGAGAAAAAGTGAAAAAGCGAGTATTGACGGGAGATTTTCTGTAATTTAACCTAAAAATAACCTTTTAAATTGGAGCTCTTCACCTTTTAAATTTTCTTTACATTTATTGGTGTTTTTTTTCTTTAATTTTACACCAGCGGAAGTATCTGAAAAGTTACTATTTATTTATGTTTTTTTGTAAAATGAAATCTATAACTAAAGAATTATGCAGTTAATTTATGAAACAAAAAATGAAAGGTTGTATGAAAAAAAAACTTTTATAAAACTTAGGAGAAAAGTAAAACTTGAAACTATAGACGACACCAAAGAATATCTCTTTGAGAGTGACATGGCATAATTTCATTTATAAAAAAATAAATAGTTTATTAATTGTTATGTATAATATCAATGATACAATGTGTCATTATTCAAAATTTTATCTATCTAATTTTTTAATCTACTTATTGTAATAAACTATAACAGAAATTTAATTTAATATTAAAAATATTGTAGCTTAGGCAAAGCCTCGGTTGATATAATTTATTAGTGCGCTTTTCATTTAACCTGATTTTCATAAGCAAAAAACTACAGAGAGTACCGAAGTTTGGATGCTAAAGTCTCATTTAATAGTAGAATGTTTAAATCAGCGATCTATACCGTTAAATATGATTTATGATATATAGAGTTTTTAGGAATAAAATTTTATTTTTTTGGGCATCGTTTACTTGATAAGTAAATAATGTCAAAATAAATAATGCAAATTGAATAATTTTCAAAATTTCATAATAAGACTTTTGAATTCAAGATCAAGAATGTTGATCTTAAACCAGATAGTTTAAAGTATTTTTTAAAAATGTGAATATATTTAAATTCTTCTGCACCGTTAAACTACAAACTCGTCATAGTAGCCATTAAAAATTGATAATTTAGAAATGGTTTGATCATAAAGTAAACTATGCCGAAATAATATAAATTTTATTCCTAAAAATTTTAAATACCCTAAATCAGTTTTGAACGGTGTGGATCGTTGATTTGAACATTCTAAAATTGACAACGAGACTATAGTACCGAAGCCTCGATACTATAGATATTATAAACCCTAGCTCTCTCTCTCTCTCTATATATATATATATATATATTAAGAATGGAGATGTAGATTATACATTCCATTTCTGGGGTACAAATTACATTTCTTATGAAATTATTAGTGACAGCTGTTTCCTTTATATATCTGATAATTTTGACTTTTAATAACATTTTAGCGTGCACGGTTCCATAGACTATCTTCAAGTCTATATGAAAAACATAAATAAATAAATATGAGCAAGCATATTTGTTTTTTTTTGTTTTTTTTATCATAGTAGAAATGAATCACCCACGTAGCTCGGAGATGCAACTTACTGATCTAAACAACGATGCCATATATTAATTTTTCTTATTTTTTAGTTTTTGGAACTCGGAATTGTTGTAATTACTTGTTTTAGTAGTCGATCACAATGTGGACCACATCAATAATGTTCTTTTTCAATAGATTATTTACTGAAACTAACTCATTTCTAATCTACCAAACCTATCTATCGCAGATGCTCTGCGACAGATCAAAGCTAAATAAACAACAAAATGAAAGCAGAATATTCCTTTGAATTAACCTGCTCCTCGTTACATCATATACTCCCAGAAATTGTACGTGCTTGAGAAAGAGAGAGGAAAAGAGGATTTTAATTGAGAAATGTGTGGATCTTATCTACACTAGTTCGTCGACGTATGTGGATTTCAATGTTTTTTTGCATCTGTTAGTTATATTCTTATTTGTTATCTGTTCTCTCACCTCTTCTAATCACACGTGGGATCCGACATCTGTGTAAGGACTATTAGAGTGGATCAGAAAATTATGGCCCATTTAGCTTATACTTTCGCGAGCAAAGGTTGATTTTTCGTGTAAAAAAGCGCATAATCAATTATTATAATGATCTATTTCTATATTCCACTATCGATGTAGGTGATTGTAGCGCTTGTCGACGTTGACCCTTAAATAATTTGTATGTACATTTGTCTCATTAAGTGAAAAACCCTACTAACTCTTGCAACCGTTAAAAGATATGCCTTTTTTTTTTATTAGTTTGGTCCATGCACCGAGTCTATAGATAATTAGATAGGATCTAAAGTGGATTCTCATTGGTGGATCCTAATCTAAGTTGGACTAGACTTGGTTTCCATACAAGGACGAGTCTAATTAATATTCGGTGAATATTGGTTGACTCATGCTATTGTGACCGTTCGGTGGGAAAATTAATTAGCTTCGTTGGGCTAATTAATTCACGGCTCCCGATAGCCGTACGACGGTAGGAGAGAGGCGGCCTCGCATGCGGCGTCAGCGTCTGGATCGGAGTCGGCAGCGGAGCGGAGGTTCTCGATCAATTGCCTGAGCGGTTCGGATTATTCGAAGCAACGACATAAAAGATTATGGTTAGAGATTTATAATTTAGTCTTCTCGATTTTACGAAATTTTTTTTGGTAATTTCTTGGAGGTTTCGTTGGAACAAGAGAAATGTGGGGTTCATCATGAGGCTCTTAGTTTTTTATCGAAGAAGACATAATGTGTAAGCTTGTACTTCTGTTTCTTCATATAGCTAGTGAAATATATCTCTCGCTCTCTCCGTGAACGTAGGCAATTGCCGAACCACGTAAATCTTGATTTCTTCTCTCTACATTTATTTCTTCTACCGTTCGTTCGGCTTTCTCTATTTTTTCGTGCATCTTTGTTGGTAGCGCATGACGGCCGATCCATCCGGTTCCCAACAGCAACCTGTAACTCTACCACCACCACTTGAACTAGCTCTTGTCCGTACTCCAAAATTTTTCCGAACCCGGCCTACCACGTCATCGAGGAACCGCACCAATCAAACCTCGAGTTTCTTGTATGGGTTGGTCTATAGACCGGGTCCAGGGATTATTCAGTTTCCCTTGACTCCAAAATAAGATGTGATGCAAATCAAAGAAACTGACACAAGTGAATTTGTCAACGATTTATGATAGAATTATTGGAGAAGTTATTATAAATTTAATTTGGGCCCATACTTTGGTTCAATTCATTTACTTTCCTCATGAGATACCATGGAAAGGGGGATAGTGATTGAAAGAGAGAGGTGAACAATATAATTTAATTAGGGCCGTTTGGTTCGGAGGTTAAAGCGGGGATAACGAAGTTACCCCCACTATTCCGCCAAACGAAACGAAGTTTGGCCGGAATATTTTATCCCGGTCAAACTTCGTTATTCTCGATTATTTCGGAATAGCTGAGATAAACTATTCCATCGTTTTGACGGAATAGCGCTATTCCAAGCTTAATTCTAAATTTAATTAAGATTATAAATTTATTTAAACATAAATTATATAAACATAATATATTTAATTAATAATAAAAGAATAAAATATCCAAGCTAGATTTATAATAAATATTATTTAATTAATAATTTATATATTAATTTATTTACTAATTAACTAGATAATTAATTAACTATTTAATTTATTACTTTAATAAATATTTAATTAATTTTTTGAGTAATTAATTCATTATTTTAATTAATTTACTAATTAAATAATTAATTATATTGTTTAATTAATTAATATTTTGAGTAATTTAATTATTTTCTTAATTAATCATCTGACTATTATTAACTAATTTATTTATTAATTTATTAATTTATTAAATTATTTGTAATTAATTAAATTATTAATTACCAATTAATTTATTTATTAATATTAAGGGTTTTTAGCAATATTCATAATTATTTAGTAGATTAAATAAGTTAAATTATTACTTAATTAATATTTCGTCTTAATTAATTAGATAAAATATTATTGTTTAAAATTATAATTATTCTTATCCTCGCAATTCCAATCAAACCATCCAAACAATATTTTCCTTATTTCCGAGAAAAATCTACTTTTCATCCAAACGCAAAATTGATTTAATCCCCGCTTATACCTCAATTTATACTTATCCCTGGAATAGTCACTTTTTGCTTATCCCCGAACCAAACGATACCTAGGAGTCACCATCTCTAAAGTAGGATGTCCAAGCGAATCTTAAAGCCAATAATAAAAGTTACAGTGAACAATTATTATTATTATTTATTATTTAGATCCCGCATGTCACTTTTTTTTATATTGAAAAAAAATATTGCGTTAGATCCACCGTATTTGATTATAGTGAACGATTAAAGCAACGATGTAGCAACGGTGATGATAAATAGTAATTGGAGCGTACGATAGTGGTGATGAATTGATAGCAATGACGGAAAGGTCGAAAGAACCAAAATAATCTTATGGTTAGCTGCCGTAAAGATTAAGCCGTTTTGGACATGTTGTTTGGGTCGAAGCGTAATCTACTGTAAAATTTAAAGATCAAAACTACATAAATCAGAGCTCCCCTAGTGGCTTGACATTAAATAACAAAGCAACAACAGGTATAGAACACATGATCTACAGGGAGGGCATGTGAAATGCAGTAATTGTCACCCCTGAAACATCAATCTCATACATCAATCAAATTATTCATTATAAAGGTTACAGTATTTTCTAATCAATGAACTATTGGGTGATTAGAATGACATAGGAGACAAAATTAAGAGACTAATAATAACTCTATTAAAACAATTAAAATCTCTGCCGCCAAGAGCTTTTCGTCCAAAAGTCTTTTTTTTTTTTTTCATACCAGTCCTATCATACTCTTATAATTTAAAACTAAAATTTTAAAAAATTATTTAAATTTTTAGCTAGATTGGGTTTAAAATTTATACCAAATTTTTACGTTTACAAGTAGCATTTTCCAATAATTAAATATTTATGGGTAATTCAAATAGAAATAGGAGAAGTGAACCATTATTTAATTGGTAAGATTATCTAAGATTAACACGCAATATTTTACTTCAATAAAGTAAAGAGAAAACTCATTTCACTTCCTATAAAATAAAGAGATAAAAAGAAAAAGGAGCTGAGATATGTAGCATAGATATTATTTTATAAAAAAAAATAGATTTGACTTAGATGGAGCTCTCTATATAATATAAAGGGCTCTCCAAAGGGGAGAAAAAGTGTAGCAGAGCTTCGAAGAGAGAGATTTCCATTCTCAGGTGCGAAGTTTCGATTCAAAGTGTGTTTTTTTCTTCTTCTCCTTTATGTTTGAATTAGTTTTTGTTGCACTTAATTTACACTTATCCATTTGTTATTGTTGTTGTTGTTGTTGTTGTAAACTTATTGGACATTGGAGAGAGGAAAAGAGGAGACTTGGGGAGAAATTGGAACTGGGTTTTGTGTTTTTTTATCATAGCTTCATATTTCTGTCTCCAAAATCCAATTTTTCTCTCCTCTTTTTCAGAATAGAGTGATTTAAATGGGTTAAAGTAACGTCTTTTTTATTTTTATTTTTGAGGCTCTGTTACATTAGGCTTTTCATGTTTTTGCTCTATTGTGATGGGTCTATGATTAAAACTTTGTTTCTCTTTTATTTTGGCTAAACCTCTTTGGACATTGATCAAACTTAACAAACTCTATTCATGCAGTAACAGATTAAAGGAGGGCTTTTTTGTAAACGCCATGTCCTCTTGTTGTTTGGGCTTCACTCTGACCAATCTTATAGTTCATCTCCCCACTTTTCTTAGAAGTGAAAAAGAACTATTTGGTGTTTTCATGGACTTGGATTTGTTAGTTCTTTCTTAAAGATCTGAACTTGGCAAAAATTTACAAGTTAATTTCCTGGTTTTCTTTATGTGACTTGTTCTTGAATTCTGACTCTGTTTCTGATCTTCCACAGGTTCCGATTCGCGACAGACGAAGTTAAAGTAGCTATTGTTTTAATATAATCTCTTCATTTTGTTGCAACCGTGCGTATAATGGGCTGTGTGCGTTCGCGGCACATCAAACACACACCGGGATATGAAGATCCTGTTATCCTTGCTGCTGAAACTTCCTGTAAGCATCTACTAAGTTTCTGAATTTTTTTATTTATTTTTGTGGAAACTTTTAGGATCTAATTTATACTTTCATAATTTTGTCTCATTCAAAAAAAGAAAAGAAAAAAGCTTATACTTTTATTTGCATTAACTAGTTCTGAGTTTGATCACTTTATCCATTCCATGAGCTAATGTTACTTGGTTAATAGAATCCCGATATCTTTTTCACGGTCTCCATCGCACTCTTTTAGTGGTCAGAATCAGTTCACCCTCTTACAGAAATTTGATTTGCTTTATATATCATGGCAGTTACAGTGAGCGAAGTAGAAGCGCTGTATGAATTATTCAAAAAGTTGAGCTGTTCGATAATAAAAGATGGGCTTATTCACAAGGTACCTTTTCATTTATGAACTGGATTATCGATTCACACGCAGTTTACATGATTATTCTTCTAGTTTCGTTACTTAGAATGTGTGCATTAATCATCTTTGAGCAGGAAGAGTTTCAGCTCGCACTTTTTAGAAACAGCAACAAAGAAAATCTCTTTGCGGACAGGGTCAGTGCTCGCTCTTTTTTAAATTGTTTTGTAGTTTCATCTTCCGATCGTGATCTACTATAAATTGAAAAAATTGGCGTCCCAATGAATGACAAAGTTAACAATGGGTTTTTCCTGCTATTCTCACTATACTCGGGAAAAATTTAGTAGCTTGTTGCGTTATACGGTACCGTTCTGATGAGTTTCTTGTATTGCCTTGGCAAACAGATATTCGACTTGTTTGACGTGAAACGCAATGGGGTCATTGAATTTGGAGAATTTGTCCGATCACTTAGCATCTTCCACCCAAATACGCCAGAATCAGAAAAAATTGCATGTATGACTCTATCGTATCCTATCTTGTATGTGATTAATATCCAATCAATTCTTTTGTGGTGTCCACGGTGTAGCTAATTTTCTGTATATAAATTTAGTAATGAACTCATAAAACTGGCATGTTTTGAATATTTTGTATGGCAGTTGCATTTAGGTTGTATGATTTGAGGCACACGGGCTTCATCGAAAGAGAAGAGGTAAAAACCAGCCCCTGTTTCTTTCTGAAGAAACTTTACCGATTTAATAATTTAATCTCCTTTGGTTATCATTTATGTTCGTAACCTGCTACGCGTGATTTTGTATGCATCACAAAGAGTAGTCCTCAAATAGAAAGAACATGGGAGTAATCCTAATTAGTTAACTCAAACAGATTTGTCGAAAGGCCTTATGGCCTTACTATTATAGTAGGGAAAAAAAGATGTCATTTTTAACTAAAAAAGGTTCATTTAGTGACCTAGTAATGTTTTGAAAACTTATACCGTTGTACTGATTCTAAAATGGTTTGTCGGTAAATCTCTCTTCCTTTTTCGCATTAATGGTCTCATTATTCATTTCTTTTAACAGCTGAAGGAGATGGTGCTGGCTCTTTTAAACGAATCTGATTTGTACCTCTCAGATGATGTAGTTGAAACAATTGTCGAGAAGGTAAGCAGAATCTTAGCATGTATTCTCTTTTTCGTAATATCTTTTAAAAAAAAAAGTTTTTTTTTTTTCTCCTCTTGTAATACTTTTGCGTAGCTCATTTTGATGCTGCTTTTTGGCTTACAGACGTTCAGTCAAGCAGACACAAAAGGCGACGGAAAGATAGACCCAGAAGAGTGGGAGGAATTTGTGAAACGAAATCCATCTTTATTGAGGAACATGACTCTTCCGTACTTAAAGTGAGTCTAAATTTTTTTTTTTTTTTAAAAAAAAAATCTGATATTTCACTTCTCTTGTTACCTTCGACTTCACAATTCACATTTCCTAATATTATTAGAACTTCAGTATAATATGCTGCTAATTCCTCTCTGAATGCTTTATCAGAGATGTTTCTTATCTTCGTCTAAGATATTAGGCGGCGCCCTCTGCATTTGTCTAGTACTTTATTCTTGTTTATTCGCATGTAAACCATTGTCCGAGTTCATTTTCTATCTCATGAATGTGTTCAACCAACTCTTTGGAAATTAGTTTACATGCAAAAGAAAAAGATACTTAATTAGTGATGTATATGTATGTATCATCTCATCTTGATTGTTTTGGATCTGTTGTTTCACAGGGACATTACGATGGCGTTTCCTAGCTTCGTGATGAATTCCGAAGTCAACGATGCGGACATGTCGAGCTGATACATAAAAAAGTAAATTAGTTGCTGTCATATATGTCCACTTTGAGAATTTCTGCACGTTTTCGCCGATCTCCATAACATAAAAAGCAATGCGGTACGGATGGGAAAGCTAGTTTCTAGCCAACAAGCGATCGCAGATGACCTGATCAAACTATGTGGCGGTGGAATGATTCGATCTTTGAGGAGAAAAGGATATACCAGTAGGCGCGAGCAAATTCAAACATCCAAGTTTGCTTCGTCTTTTTCTTCGTTCTTTCTCAGAATTTCAAGTCAAGTACAGTAGCATGTGCGGTGCTCGTAAGATTGAGATATAAGTTGTGACTCTTTGTACATTCTAGCTTAAAGATAATGGCTTCTGATCATGTATAATGAGCTTAACCATATCATAATGTTTAAAGCATATTGAATGACTAAAAAGATAGATGAGACATTCAGTGTAGAAATATTTGGTATTATTGAAACTTTTAAGGGACTGTTTGCATGCGTGAATATCTAGCTTGTTGTTGGCTTAAATGGGCCAGCATCCTGCCCTGTGGCGGGAGGCTATGTTGGGCCGAGTCATGTTCGAAATGGCGTGAGGCTGGGTGGGCCGAGTCATGTTCGAAGTGGCGTGAGGCTGGTGGGGCCGAGTCACAATCGAGATTCGTAGGCGCTGTATCTGTACGCTTTAAGTGAATTGATTGCGTATTTCTAACAGCTCGAGCTTTTGGGATTAATGGTTAGCGCCAACGATCCGACACTTGTAAGACGAATCCCTGAGGCTAGGAAAACTTGCAAAAACCAAGCTAATTGTGTATGAAACATACAAATTGAACAAAATCCAATCATGCTCAATTGAAAATGACTTAAAAAAAGTATAAATTGGCCTTGCAGGGGCTAAGTCATAGCCCAGAGAGAGAGAGAGAGAGAGATTCGGGCTACATGGAACAAAGCCATTGAGCGGATCAAACGAGTTGGCCCTTCTCAAACGCCTAAAAAGCAGGGTAACTAACTACTACTATCAAAAGACACACCCTTAGATTAGATTTTTCCCAACACTATAAGTACCATGAGCACCTTCTCTATCTCATTACCTTCACTGGAGTTTCACTCTCATCTTTGCTTCTTCCAAACGAAGTTTATCATTCCCTTGTTATTTCTATAACTTCTATTTGCAAGAAAAAAAAAGAAAAGACAAAGGAAATGGCCGATAAGTCGGATATGAGGTACCAGGCCGGCCAAGCTGCAGGACACGCTCAGGTGAGGAGAAAGTCTTTTGCAATAGTTTTTTTTTTCTGTAAGATAGATAACAGGCTAATCATATTACAGTATATTAAACTAGAGAGGCCAGATAACGGATATTATGCTGAATTCAGATAGAATAGTGATAAAAGTAAATATTGTATCGAAATTCGAAAATGGTTGAAAATGTTTGCAGGTCTACATTTTCAACTATCCGTTTGGAAAATTATTGTGTATATGGGGGAGGTAATTTCGCATTAGTCCTTCGTCGGTTATTTAAATTCATCACAAAACTAACCAACCTATATATGCACTTAAAATCAACCCACAGCATGCATGAGCACTCTAAAATTTATGTTTCATGTTTTTTTTTCTTTTTTTCCTTAACTTTTTTGTATTTTGAGAATTGTGTGAATGGTTGTATGGTGAGTAATAGGTGAAGAAAGATGAGATGATGAACAGGGCTTCTGGGGCTTGTCAGCAAGGCAAAGAGGAGGCAGGGGGCATCATGCAGCAGGTAATTAACCAAAAAAAGAAAAGAAAAAGAAGAAGCTCATGTATGCTTTCAGAGATACGCAATGAGATGGTGATAAATATTTTTGCTGTTCAATTACAGACTGGTGAACAGATGAAGCAGATGGCGCAGGGAGCAGCTGACACGGTGAAGAATGCGGTCGGGATGGGCGGCCCGACGACCACCTCCACCACCAGAACCACCACCACCAAGCCATGAACTGATCCCAGTTTCATTGTTTGCTTACTTTACTTTGCTTCCTCTCTGTTTTGGGCATGGTTTAAGTTGCTTAATTTGTGTTCAATAATGTAATGTTGCTGCAAACTGCATTTTGTCAGCAAGTTTCGTGTTTCGTTTATTCTCCTTTTCCTTAGCATGGAGATTATGTAATGGCCTGTTTCGGCCGGAATTTTGCAATGGATTTAGTTTAGTTGGTTTTGCTCTTTAAGTGGTTGCTGAGTTATATGTCTTGTGAAAAAGTATTATAAGTACACAAATTTTACAGGAACCAATAAAAATATTGAACTTCGATTCAGTAATAATTCGAAACTACGTAATCAGAAACGAAAAGAAAATCAGAACAATGAACCGATGTCGATGATTTACAAGCACTTATAGAATAAATCAAATAATATTGGCATTCAATTCACAAACAAAACATATATAGGCTCTAATAGTCTCTACAAGCTACTAAGAATCTGCTGCACAGAAGAGTAAGTTCCTACAACAGCAATAACCACTCCAATCACTAATATACCCACAATTGCCACAAACTCGACAGTACAAATCCTCGCGGCCTTATAAATCTTGAGGTAACACAAGCACGGGAACAAGACGGTCGCCATGATACTCAGAAACGATCCGATGAACGCCATTAAGTAGGCGAAAAAAGGTATAGTCGATGCCACTACCACTGTGCTCATCACGATAAGAGTTCGTACTGAGAAGCTAGTCGATTTGTTGCTGAAAGCGAGACCGAGCTGTTCTTCAATCGCGGTCGTGATCGGTGAGACTACGAGAGCGTATTTCGCGAGAGGATTGATTAGAGTGGTGTAGATTGCAATTTTTGTGTAGATTTTTCCTGCAGGAAGGTTTAGTGTTACTTGAGATTGTAGATCCTTGCCGTACATAAGGTACCCCAAGATTGCAGTTAATCCGTAGTTGAGAGTGCACACAACAGATGAAATTAACAGCACCTGCAATAAAAGAAATAGGAAACGGTTAAGTCCTGTTTAAGATGATTTTAACAAAAATCATATAATAAATTTTTGGGGATTGTTGGCGATTTTGTATATATCTATATCCTTGTAAAATCATCAAAATGGTTTGGCATTAATTCAACGTACATTTACTAGGAAAAATGGTTTTGCAACTAAATAAATGAAGTTCTTGGATAACTTCAGGTTTTGCAAGTAATATATAATTAAGTAAACACTTTTTTTTTTGAGAGCGTATACTTATTTGGTCCGGCACCTTAAGCGATTTTTTTCTATACTAAAAATACGTAAGTAGTAGTCAGGCATTTGATCAACGAAAATGTTTAGAACTTCTGATTCAAATATAAGAAGCTCAAACAAGGATCTTAAACTTCAAAAAAGAAAACGAACATAATTAGAAGTTTCTGCTTCTAACTTAGGCAAAAAGCCACAAAATCATATCAACTTTAAAAACCAAAAAAAAACAAACAAACAAAAAAGGAAAAATGCTGTGCTTTTGGAAAAATCTGTATATATGCATGCACGTTGCTTACCTTGGAGAAGTGATTTTTAGCTCTCATGGAGGTGTAAATGGTAGGAAAAACTGCATGGCCAGTGAAGCACACGAAATACAAGCCCACAGATGTGGGAATCCCCTTCAAGTTGAACAAATCCCCCTTGCTCTCAAATCCAGTCTCAGCAACTCCAGCCCATATCAACGAACCCGTTAAGATAATCGACGCGATAACTCCCCCGGCCGAAACATAAGCTAACATGCCCAGATTCCGAAACAACGTCGTCGGTAGGATCAGCGCAGCAGCGACAAGTATAAACAGTTGCTTCCCTTCTATTCTCAACCTGCTTATCTCAATAGTTATACCTGGGAACAGCTTATCCAAGTTATCCCCTGCGAGTATTAGGAAGCTGATCGCGACGAGGTAGAGCTCGAGATACATGAAACTCGCTATGACGGTCTTTCCTTTCGAACCGAAAGCATATTCTCCGATATCGGGATAGGTTCTGATTGTTGTATTGGCGCGCATGCACCGCTGGATGAGTATTCCGGTGTAGTAGCATAGGACTCCGACGAAAAAGAAGAGGCCTAAGCTGAGCCATCCACCTTCAGAGAGCGCGTATGGCATTGATAGAACGCCGATACCTAGAAACCGTTAAACATGCAAATAGTTCATCTGCTGACGCATCCAATCGCATAAATATAAATCTACGAAAATGAACGAAACGAATGTTATATATCGTCAAAAAGAAAAGCAGCTTTTCGGATAGAGGCGGAACCTGAAATGGCGTTGGTGAGGTTCAAAGAAGTCCTCGAGAAAGACGTGCCGCAGTTGTCGCGCGTAGGGAGCTCGCCGTCCGCTTCCTCCTTGGCGGTGAGCCGAGGAAATGCGTCGCGCCGATCATCATGGCCATGCAAGAGAGGTTTCTTTAGGGAGACCCCATGATGATCACCATGATCAACATGATCACCATCCATGATTATGGATACCACATGATCATGGCATGGTGGTGATGATGAGGAGCTGGTATTTGGAGAAGATGATTGGAGAGACATCCTAATATATAATTGGTGAAATAATTGAAAGTACTTCTCCTACAAAATTGGCAAAGAGAGTGGTAGCTAATACTTGGCTATATATAGAGATGTACACAAAACATTCACCAATCAATCGTGGACTCACGACCAACTTTTTTTATTTTGTTCTGGGATATATGTTCTGACCTTAATTATATAATCATTTTATTTTGGTCCTTGGTACATAATTTGACTATATTTTACAATTCAGTTTCCCTGTTGACCGAGAATGTGGAATTGCACCTCGTTATTTGACTGGGCGTTTAAGTAATATATACAACTTCATATACTCAACAGTACAGTGTCCACTTAATTATTAACCTGTAGATCCCAATTAATCTAGCTTATATGATTTTATACGTACATGTGTTTCACTGATAACAATTATTATATATAAATATCTTTCGAAATAGAAATGGTTGGTGAGGTGGTGGGAAATTCCCTGTACCTTTCCATTAATATTTTGAGTGTAACATGTTGCTCACATGGTAAATTTTAAACTATGTATATGTTTTCCTTAATTTAATGAAATATGATGGCCTTATGTATGTCCCTTCGAGGAAGGAGATAGCCGAGAAATTGTGGACAAAACTGAGTCTAATTAATGAGACAGAGACTGACCAAAAAAGGGAAACATATAAAGATGACTGTTGAACGTTGAAAAGAACATTGATGATCAACCACTTTTATTTTAGCAGGAATTGAGTAGGCGTCGTCCAACTGATACTTTCAATCTTGATGATCATCTCTTGTATCATTTTAAAAAAAAATTTATAATTGAGATTTTGTATCTTTCGTGCAATTAATACTTTCAATTTTAATTATTTGTGCTATTAGAAATTAATTTAATTATTTTATTAAAAAAATATTTGTGCTATTAGAAATTAATTTAATTATTTTATTAAAAAAAGTTAGATTTTATTGGGTACTTGAAATGAAAAAGTACTAATTAGATAAATGAAATTCAATCCCTTCCCCCCAAAAAAAAATCTGCCCTACCTAGGATATTTCGTACAAGATAAGTATCAATTAAGAAGTGTCACTCAACATTAATGTGATTATTTTATTTGTTTGGTTTGAATGAAATGGAAATAATAGAGTGAAAAAGTAAAGTTCCAAGATAACAAAAAAAAAAAACAGTTTATTTTCGAGAATCTAACATCTTTCTCAGGGAAAAAAAAGCGCACATTTAAGGATCATGCAAAGATTAAATGTCCTTTATCCAAAGTAAAAATTTAAATCGATCCATCTTATTAACTTTTCCAAAAAAATAATTTTAAAAATATTTATAGAGAGGGCGACCACAGATATATATATATATATATATATATATATATATATATATATATATATATATATATATATATATATATATATATATATATATATATATATATATATATATATATATATATATATATATATATATATATATAGTTCCTTGTGTATTAAAGTTTATCCCCATTTATAGAGTGCCTTTCCATGAGTTTTTAAGCTTAATTTTATAGTCATTGGTCTTTTTCATAATGTACAAGTCATCTGTGACATTTTCTACTTGTAGTCATTTCCTCTACTTCATTTCCACAGTGGATAAGGAGAATGAAAACGAGATCATTTGTAAGTTAGTGCAGGAGAATTGAACCAAAGAATATAAATCCTTATAATTCATATTTTTAAATTCAAAGCTTCATGATAATATCCTAAATTGAGAGAAAAACGTGAGAGAGTTTCTGAAAGAGAGATTTTTGTAATTTAGTCTACTCTTTTTATTTGTTTTTTTTTTGAGAAAAATGTAGCATGCTACCTGTTTTATTCATAGAGGGAGTGAATTAAGCTACAGGGGTGAGGCAACCAAGGCCTCGAGAGGGCGAGGGGGCGGGAAAAAAAAAAAAAAAAAAAAAATCCCAAGAAAGATTTATTTTTGGAACTGTCTTGCCGGGAGAATTTGTTCCCAGAACTTTGCCAGTGACTTCGACTTTTGTGCGGCAAGCAGGGCATCCGGCATGGTGTTTCTAAAGATCATCCCATTCCTCATCTCCCAGGTAACCCACCAGCAGGCTGCTAGATTTGGTAGTCTATTGCTTGAAGACTACAGTCCTTTCTTGCTCGACCATCTGTCCTAGATTCATCTCCTTTTATTTGTTGTGCTGCGAATTAATCGAAAAACGTATTGAGAAGGTCTTAGTAGTTCACCTAATTGGCTTCTTCATCTGTTTTGAGCTTGCTGTTATAGATGCCATTTACTACTACGTACTTCATGCTTTAATCATTCACTCCATTACCCATTAATTTCTTCAAGAGATTACGTACTTGCTGCAGTACTCTTGGTACATGTCAACATTTGCTATCAACACAAATGCATTACGAGATAGATTGATCGAAGTAAATATTAATTCGTTCTTAAAATTTTAGATTTTAAAATAGGTTTTTAATTAGATGAATAGCATGAATGCTAATTATTATTTTCGCTGATGTTGTCTTTTGCATTTGTTGTGCTGCTCCAAAGATTTGCAAGTTCTTAATTTTTTTTTTTTTTCCTGAGAACATATGGCTATATATTTTGTCAATTCCCTTTGGATTTTTTCTTTCTTTTTTTTTTTTGCCAAAATTGTAGACACAGATAAATAGAAATCTTCAATTATATGTGATATTAATATTTTAATCTACTACCAAATAATTTATTTGAAATATATATTTTGTCCTATTGTCTTTTCACTTAATTGCGCAATAGAAATTAATCGACCTTATCCACTTTGTTTGAAATAATTCAAACACGATTTTCTTATCCTTTTGGTAGCATTTAAAATAGTATTTTATCTTTATTATTTGCCTTGATCTAATTACACTAATTTCTTTTGCATGAAATGGCTAAATCTTGATGTTTGATTTTATTTTATTTTTTTGAGTGAAAAATTCATGCCTTATGCTTTTGTTTTACCTTTTTTTCTATTCTTAAAATAAATAGTATTGCATGACTCATTTAATAACAATTATTTCTTCTTTATTAGATAGAGAAAATTCAATCCCAGCGTACATGCATGCATGATAACGTAAATGGGGAAGTCAACGGTCAATAGAAGCATGCTAGCCATCGTAAACAAATAAACGACCAATTTAACACACATGGTTTTGATATTTCACAAATGGATAAAGTTTATCCATCACACTCTTCAAGATTATAATATTTTTTAAAAATTAAAAAAAAATTATGGTAAAAGGCCTCATCTTGTGCTTTTATTTCCCATAATACTATTCAGAAACAAATATTGATAAAAATATAAGGGACAATTTGATTGTATACTCCTTAAAAGTTGCAGACTTTTTTATTTATCCTGCTTAGAAGCCTAATATAAAAAAGTATATTTTTAACATTCCAAGTTCTTTCAAATATATCTTTAGAGTTAAATTCTGTTAAGTCAACTATTAGGAATTATCTATGTGAAATTACTATTTTGCCATTTCAGATAAATCCTTCTATGGTCGCCAACTTTTCATATTTGCCCTTAAGTTATGGCCAAAAATAGTATTTTGACTTTTTGTCCTTTTAAATATATTCTTCTACCGTCACCAACTTTTCTTATTTATCCTTCTTAAGGGGCAAAAGAGGTATTTTGACTTTTTTTAAACTCTGGTAGAAATCTAATACGGGTTTAACCGGAGATAACTTAATAGGTACTAACCGGCGGGATTATTTTTGAATAACGGAGAAAAATATATGAAAAATATATTTGAAATAAAAAAGAAGTAATAGTATATAAAATATTTCAAAAGTTTTGAGAGGTATATAGATAATTATCCCGAAATATAATTATAGGCTTTTCAATTTGCTTTTTAGAAGTTGATATCTTTATAGGCTCCGGCCCATTTCTCTCCATATAGTACAAGACCCGGCCCACACTAGCCCCTTAACTTTTTTCTTTTTTTTTCTTTTTCCTTCTTTGACATCCTTCTCATGTATAACTTTTTTTATTTTAATTATTTTAGTTAGTTAAGTGCCTAAATAGAATTCAATGGAACTCAGATGAAAAGAATTCAGTTGAATTCATTTAGAAGTTAAATTTTTAGTTTGGATTAAATCGGAGTTTAATTTAATGCTATTCAACTTTTTTGTTTGGTACAAGACGAGTAATTATTTCAACGTGATTACTTTTTCTATTCTATCCTCGATCATATATATGGTTTAATAAGGAGTGTTATGGGGTTTCGATAATTAAAAATAACTAGTAGTAAATTAATAACTCTTACCAAATCCAACCTCAAATCACGTTATCTGGATAGAATTTTAATTAGTATTATGAGAAAATTCCACCAAATTCTTCCAAATGAATTGAATTTTTATTAATTTAATTATGATACCAAATAATGGATTTAGGAAAACTAGAATTCTAATTATTCCAGTTTTATTTACTACAAAGTAACTAAAAAAATTTAAATTTTAATCATCAATGAATTTGACAAGATTTCCTATTAAATTAACCGACTAAAATCACTCATTTTAAAAAAATTAATAAATAAAAGATAAGAAGGTGTCAATCAAAAGGAACAAGCTTAATTACCATTGAGAGGGTTTCCATGCACACATGCTTTTTTACCGTCCAGGTTTACAAAAGGCTAAAAAATAAAACACATGTTAATTAAAAAAAAAGCATAATTAAACTAATAGCAGTATAACTTTCAAGCTATATATATATATATACATATATAACGGTTGGAAATGGTCAAAAGGATAGATCTAACAGCGAAAAACTCGATAGCATCAAGCGCTTGGTGCTATCGATAGTATAGTAGCAGGACTATATAATATAGATATAACTAAACGATATAAAATATATTTTTTTGAGAGAGAAAGATAGCATACTACTGCTTCATTCAATCACAACAACCATGCACATAAAACGTTACAATGAGTTGACACAGAACAAACATATATAGACATATCCAAGTGCAGACCCTACAATCATTGCATTATTATTTGTGGGAAACTCACTGATTGGTCGCAATAAAAGTAGTACGTACGAGATCACATAATCAACAACCTAAATTTTGTAGCAACCTGAACAACATCATGTCATGGTGCATCAAATCACTGCCGCCGCCGCCGCTGCGATCGTCGTTATTATCAATTATAATAGGCGGCATTTATCGGCGGTAGGACTCTGTCGAGAACTTCGATAACCAAATCGCGAGTCGTGAGCTGCGGGAAGTGGCCCCGCGCCTCGATGATCTCCAGCGACGCCTCCCGTATCTTGCTCTGCATGTACCGCCCGACGGAAACAGGCACCGCAAAGTCGTCGGTGGCTTGTATGATCGTGCAGGGCACGTCGACCTCGTCAAGAACATCTCTTTGGTCGCCGAGGAAGATGGTTCTTGCGACGGCCAACGCGACGTCGGGCCTCATGGCGTAAAAGCTTCGCCCCAGCGTCTTGATGGAGGACGAATTGTTTACGCCGATCGCGGCCAGCACGAATTTCGGAGCCCATTCCTGGAAATTGGTTTCTATGCTTGAGAGTAGTCCTTCAACATCTTCTTTCTCAAACCCCCCTACATAATCTTCCGAGTTCAAGTACCTGTTGGTATAGAATTATTCTGGTGATTAGTCACGAGGAGGTAGATGTGGAGTCATGCTCAAAAAAAAAAAAAATTTCTTTTTTTATATATTTAAGGTTTAAGCTTATATATATATGCATACGATCGAATACACATTAAGGGCATGTTTGGTTCGCGATTGGAATAGGAATGAGAAATGGAATTGGATTGCTTTGGAATGGAAAATGGAATGGCGAATCATCCAAAGACGTTTGGTTCATTATTGGAATGGGTATCGGAATAAAAATTTAAAATTTTTGAGAGGGTGTTTTGATTAAGAGAGAGAAAAGTGATAAAGGGAGAGAAGGAGAGGTGTTGTTGAAAGAAGATTTTGAATAGTTTACTTTGGAATGGGCCAATCCGGTATTCAAAGTCGGATTGGGGCATAAATGGATTTAGTCATTCTCATTCCATAGTGGAATGGGAGTTGGAACCCGATTCCTTTAAAACAAACAACAACAATTGAAATCAATGAATCTCATTCCGATTCCATGGTCTAAAATAGGTGAACCAAACATGCCCTAACAGTGTTAGTTTTTCGAAGTAAAAGCAAAAGAAAAGGCAAAAGCAAAACAAAAAGGTCATCCGTGTGTGTTTGCGTGTGTGTGTGTGTATGCGCAATTCGATCAATAATAGCTTTGATTCGTGACGCGACCCATAAATATAAGCACCTACTGAAGTTTTTACCGAAGTGTTCTTGAGTGAGAGCTATCCAAAGAAAGCAAATCATATACTTTTTTATAAAAAATAACCGCAACTACTATAGCTTTTTAGCCTAAAACACAATTTTAGTGGTTATCTCTAAACCAACAAAGTCTAAGTTTAATTTCTATTTGTTCGTTAAAATTGCAACTTCTGCTACTCAAGTAAAGAGCCAAATTAGGCAAGTAATAACACGCAATGAAGTTAATTAATGATAGGTGCATAAGTCACCTATTTCTCACGATTTTGGTATCATACTTATAACAATTTTAAGCCTACTAGAATATACATGAAAATTATTATACATGTGTGTATATATTTGATGTGAAAATATTAAGGTGAGAAACATATATAGATCAAATTCCATTCTAGGAAAGAAAACTAGTCATATCAAAACCATATTAGACGTACCATGAAACGATTTTAAGGGTGGCTAAAGAAACAGCTAGCTAGCTAGAACCAGTGCTAACAAATTACAACTACAATCACCTTGGGGACGCTGCGATAAGCACGAGGTGCGCAAAGAGATCGCGCCTCTTAATCGACGCAATGCAACCGATCATTCCCGCCATGGAGTGCCCGATGTATATGGCGTCGTTAAGATTCCTCTCATCCATTAGCGCGATTAGATCGTCCGCGTAGGCGGTGAAGGAGTAACTAGAGGGGTCGACGTCTGAGCCATTGCCTGAGAAGTCCCAGTCGAAGAGTAAGATTCGATAATTCTTAGACAAATGAGGGACCAGGCCGTCCCAAACCGCCTGGTTCCCACCGTATCCATGCGCGAGCACTACTACCTTCTCCCCGCTCCCTACCATCGTCACATTCGTGCTCATAGCCGCCATGAGAGATGGACAGACAGACAGATAGATAGATAGAGAGAAAGAGACCGAGGAAGCGGTTTTGGCGTTGGGTATTAGAGGTACTTGGACTACCTATATATTACGAACTTGGAGGTTTTAAATATTGGTGAATAATGAAAAGGATACAAATTAATTGGTGATAAAAATGAAAATGAAAATAAAAAGTTCAAAAAGAGATGTGAGTTAAACATGTTGGAATTAGTTACATGTGTGGTGGTGAGAAATGCCCTTAATTACACACCCGAGAGGTTGTAATAAATGATAATGGTCCAAGACTCTTACCATACATTAATATTATTGCACTAATACATGACCCGAAAATTTGTGTTGTAGACATCAAGTTTTGTTTCTCCTGTTTGGTCGTTTTACGAAACCAACAAAGGTGAATTTAATGGGCACTTTTTGAGGAAAATACACGTGGAATATGAGCAATTAAATAAGAGGAAATGATAGGACGTTGAGATACGAAATCTTTTGAAACGATTAATTAGTGGTAATGTGGTTAAAAATAAACTTTTCTCTCTCTCTCTCTCTCTCTCTCTCTCTCTCTCTTTTATATTTGTTCTAAGATCGATAAAGCTTATCTCATTTGAGCTTCTTTCAACGTCCAAAAAGGTTAGGCGGATGACATGAGCAACAAGAACAAGGAGACAACCCTGAAAAGGTGTCATAGGTGCAGGTTCTGTTCACATGTTCTTGAACGAAAAAAATTTAATCCCTCGGACCTGGTCCACCATGGACCATTCTTCTAGAACTCAATTTTCTCTAGTTCTAAAGCAAAAGGATGTTGAAAACTTAAAACTTAAAATTTTAGTGAGTTCTTTTTATTGATGTTTTTAAGATAGCATACTGGCAGATCAATTCACTTAATTTGCTGACAAAATTTGACCACAATCAGCGAATCTAATCTATCTCTTAAATATATATGAATCACTTAATATCACTTGGCAAAAAATATAGACTAGCTGGTATTTTGCTAACATTGCGTAATCTATTTTCTCAAAATAGATTTTAGTCCAAAAAAAAGAGAGGAATAATCAATGTACTTAAGGTTTTTAAATTATGTAAAATAAATATATTTTTTCTAAAAACTCAAGCTATTGAAAAATAGGTGGGTCATTTCAGCCTTAAAATTATAAGTCATGTTTACCTTCTAATGATTTATATTTCACCAATTAAATACATCGCGTATGCTATACCATCAAGTATAGCATTACTCTGAAATATTTTGATAAACTCATGAAGTCGACTTACATTATATGAAAGGAGCCCAATAGGATTCGAATTGCTGTAATACCATATAAAAATAACAAGAAACAGTAGTTATTCTTTATTATATAATATTCAATAAAGTATATACGCACGCAGAGATAGTCTCCTACGAATTTCGACTGTGACTCAACTCAGCTCGGCCTCGGCTGCACCAACAAAAAGTAGTGAACATGGTCCATGGAAAAATTTCTCCAATAGAGGTGATATAAAGAAGTCGTCGGCCACATGGCGTACAGTAGGAAGAGTCCAAAACTGACCTTTTCGCGCATTCAATGGCCACAGACACCACACTTTATTAAATTAGCTGCTTAATAAATAAATCTATTTTTTTCATTTTTTATTACCTCTAATAATTAATTTAATTAATGTTGGCTCAACCATACATTAGAGGATTCTTCAATGTTACCTCTTATGTGTCATAATTGTGTAAATGACATGAGGGCCCGGTGCGTGCCAGATCTGTATACCAATTTGACTATTGTGACATATAAGTGTTGCTATAGTTATCTAGAATAGTGGTGCGATTTCGCTGAGGGGCTTCTTAAGATCTCGTTAGAATAGTTTGATGAGCAGTGATTCATAAAAGATTGATATGGTAAGTTAAATTGTTTTTCGTCGAAATCTCAATGTTTTATTGGACGGCAAATTTAAAGAAGGCTCGATATATGAAGGAGAGCACGGTGTTTCTAAGTCAGGTATCTTTTTTTTTCCCCTCTAGAATACTGCTCGTGTGTTGATATACGTAATAAAATACTATATAAATTAATTTGTTGGCACATCAACGGTCTATTAAGGACTCTTTTGTAAGGATTCAAAAGTATTCTGTCCATATTGTAAGTAGAAATTGTGATCTCCCTAAAGACTTTTTTAGTAGTTTTGATGCATTGTATTTTTCCCTAGCAACTCAACTGTTCTGCTGAAAATAGGAAACCAACGTAATGGTATGGTACTTTATCTTTTTACCCTAAACACAATTAATGAATCGATTAATCTAACGCAAGAAACAAAGAATTTGATAATTGGTACTTGAGCCCTAGGTCACAAATTCGAAGTATAGTTGTTCCATACTTCAAACTAAGTTTATTTCTTTTAAAAAAAATGAACAAAATAGATCAAAATATAAAAAAATAAAATAAAAATACAAAATTGATTCTGATATTAGCAAATAGAATTATTGAAAATGAAATCTTCTTATGTTAATATGCACAATAGTTTGTTCTCTTTTGATTATCCAAGAGCATCACGTGCGATCATATTTTAACTCAAAAGTATTAATATATGAATTTCAAATTAAAATAATTAGTTAGTGATTTAGTTTTTCAAAATTAATGTCGACACTTCGGTGTGACTCGCTGGGCGGTCGAAAGTGATTACTTTTTTAAAAAAGAAAAAATTATCTGTTAGGCCGGCCAAATGATCACTTTTTGGCTGTATTTTTTAATTACTATCTAAAGCAGCTTTTCGGGCACTAACAAGCGAACGTGACAGTGATAGGCTATGGAAAGCAAAATTAAGATATATACTGATACCTAATTTGGTAGAGTCTACAAAGTCCAACCCTAAAATTATTCCAAATATAAATTTAAGTTACCGACCGTCCCTAACGCAAGTGACAAAATACTTTGGTGGTTGGTACCCGAGGTCCCAAGTTCGAATCCTAGTTGATTCACATTTCCAGCTAAATTTATTTCTAAAAAAAATAAACGAAGCGGGTAGCGTGCTATCTTTCTCTAAAAAAAATATAATAATAAATTTAAGTTTATATATATATATATATATATATATATATATATATATATATGAAGGGTCTCTTTGCTGTTGTATTCTTTGTGAAACGAAGTTATTGATGAGACAAAGTACTCAATAATCCCACAAATTAGAGTCTACAAATCTCCTTTTTTTTTTCCTTTCCTTTTTATGAATTTTGGAAGTTGAGGTGCATCTCTTTTTAGGAAAAATGCTTGATATTTTGTGCTATTATATTGCTCTATATTTTTTTTTGTTTTTGGTGGGTTATTGTGTTATATTTAATTTCTGTTGAGCATGACCTCTGGATACATAACATTGCTATTGTCATTCATATTCTCATGTGACTTAAGCTTCTTTTTTTTAAGGAAACAAAAAGATAAAAAGATAGTCACATGTTATTTTCTTTTGCTCATGATCTCTTGATTATACTTCCTCTCATATTTCTCATGGATCAGAATTAAGTTCTATTATCTCTAAATTTCAAGTTTTTTCAAATTGTTGTTATTACCATTTTGTTAATTTTTTTCACCAACTTAGCTCGTGCTATGCATGATGAGCTTAATTAAATCTTTTAATCACTGTAAAATATTTACAAGTTGAACTAATATTTTAATGCCACTTGGTTTCTGGGAAAATGAGAAAATATACTCGAAATATAAAAAGAAAATAAAAACCTATGATTCTCTCTCTCAGTTCGACTTGAAGATGAGGAGATGCTTTGTACGTAGCTAACGACAATCAATAAGTTTCATGTAAAACACCCTCTTCATCACTAATGATCATAGTCCAACTATATATATCGAGATTATAAAGAGTCGGTGCAGATGATCATAACTCCGAGTACGACCCGATAACACTATCTGCGCAAGATCAAAATAACATAATATAACACGATACGACGCAAATGGGAACAAGTACCATATTCCTTTGATTATTTTGAGGATTGATGGTTAGCAACTGACACAACAAATTATAAGATAAAAGGTGTCCCTTTTTTTCACATTATGGACACCACAAGTTGATTCAGATGACTCCATCGGATCTTCCTACCAAATGCAATGGGTCCAAGTCATTTTGATCCGATTCGAACCAATTTGTTCGCTAAATCGATTCGTAAATTATCTCCATCAAAGAAGATTAAGGTTATAAAAGATTAAGTGGAAGAACAATATTAAAAAGGATATAGTTAATCGGGTCGGGTCCCGTTTGGACGGATCAAATTATGCTTGCAGTGCATAACCTTAGATTATGCTTATAATAACCACTCGTGTTTAATAAACAATCTTACTATTTCATGATTTTGAAAAACTATGTTGTTTCGCATGATATATATTTTATGTTCTAGCTAGTCCTTTTTTTTTCCTTTTGTTTTTTTTTTATATAAATGCAGAGGTTGGGTTCCTTTAAAAAAAAAATTTGAAAAACGATAACATTATTTTTCCACGAAATCTGAAGAAACATTATAAAAATTTATTTATTTTTTCTACGAACCAATCAGAAAGAAAACACTTTCCAACCACAAACACTCCAAGAGGGAAAAAAAATCGGTCACATGACATAAACGATCCTTCGATAAATAGCTAATTAGACCATATATATAGTATACATATCCGTACATATTGGATCCGTATTTAATACCCATGTTGCTATCAACCCGCTTTTCCAAATAAGTGCTTACGCCCTTTAGATAAAAATGCATGTGCTTGTTCACTTTGACACGTAAACTTTATCGTCTAACCACCACCCTGAAAGAGTAATGCTTTGGATATCCTTTATTCAATCCGATAACCATTTTAGATACACGAATAAATAATGTATTCAACGCATCAGTAATTTTCGAGAGCAACTTTGAAACTATTCGAGACAAGACTTTTTTTTTTAAAAAAAATGTGAAGTTATACGTAGCTTTTAGCAATAATGATCACTTTTTCTTCTTCCACCTAAGCTCAAGCGTGACAGCAACTTAGCCTTAATTATTGTGTCCTCTATTGACGTTTGAGTTAGAAATTAACCACAGTATGTGTATTATTGGACTTGGTCATTTTTGGCAGGTTTAAAAGAGTTTTCACAAATATATACAGTCCTTAAAAATTATTTAATGTATTAACATGAATGACTCGTACAAATTTTACATAGGTTTAAAATAACTCGTGAAACATGCATGATTTATGATACAGATCCCTTACGATACTGCTCTATAAAAACTGTTGATTTGTCAACATACGTGATTTAAAAAGCATTGATTAGTTCGTACATCTACATAGATTTATCAACTTTTTTTTTTTTGAGAAAAAAGTAGCACGCTACCTGCTTCATTCAATAAGCAAATAAATTTAGCTACATAGAGTGAGGCAGCCAGGACCTCAGAAGGGCTGAAAAGCACAAGGATAGAGGTTCGAAAAAAAATAAAAAATAAAGTAAAAAAAACCAACGAAAATATCGACCAACGAAAATATCGAGATAAGATCGTAATCCCAAAACAGACGTTACCCAGCTCTACAGGACTCAGCCCACTCTTTTGCCAACACACTAATATGATGAGCTGTTCGAGAAACATCGGTGGGTAGGTTTCTGAAAATGACGTTATTTCTATCGCGCCAGACCATCCACCAAGTGACCGCGACCAGTGTCAAAGCCTTCAGAGCGTCGCTCTGCGGACGCCTCACTAGCAGCCGCTCCCAGACGCTGTTGATATCTTCAATAAAAGGGTAAACGAGGCACTCCCCAAGATGCGAAAAAAAAAGGAACTTACTAACAACACACCCCACTAGTAGGTGATCTACAGTCTCGAGCTCAGCACCACACAAAATGCATACGTTAAATCCTGACCACCTCCTTTTGAGGAGATTGTCCACTGTAGATAGTCTCTTTTTAAGTGCTAGTCATAGAAAAATTTTAACTAAATTTAGTTAAAATTTTCAGTCTCCAGATGGCAGACGTTGCGGAATCGTTAACAACTTATTGACGACACATAAGCGATTTACTATGCGGAACTCGAAGCATTTTTCTTGGTACTATTAATGGGTGGAGGTGTTGGTGGGTGAAAGCAATAAATGAAAACGACCAATTTAGGCAGCAGCGCTGCCATGTATTATTTATTGTCTTCTAGTTGCACATAGTTATTATGATCATTATTAATTATGATAAGATGCTCTAAAAAAGAAGAAGAAAAAAAAGATTGAAATTATGGTTGGGCAACAAATGTAGAAATGTCTCGTCTCTTGTGTTGAAGTTGCTGCTGGTCTAATTAATGAATAAAAAAGAAAGGTGAATGCACTGCTGCGTGACCTACTTTGTTCGGGTACCATTCTGACAATCAGGTTTGGTCAAGCTTACTTTCTCCCGCTTTCATAGAAATAATATTTATTATTAATTTTTCAGTCTGGATGAATACTAATACAACCACAAAATAATAAACTTTAGATATTGAAAAAATAAAAAAAATTAATAATAAGTTATATTTCTTTACTATTGGTTGTATTCTAATCCCACTCTCAATAGAGTAACTTGTATTTTGTCACCGACCGTCTCTAGCGCAAGTGGCAAAAGATTTGGTGGTTGGTACTCGAGATTCCGAGTTCGAATCCTAGTTGATTCACATTTTCAGTTAAATTTATTTTTAAAAAAAATAAACGAAACAGATAGCGTGCTACCTTTCTCTCAAAAAAAAAAAAAATCAATTGTGGGAGTGTACAACAACGTAACCTTTTTGAGGCCTATAAATGCTATGATAATCTCACCACGGGCAGCTGAAAACGTGGGCTTCTGGGTTTTCTTGGGGCCCTCAGAACGAAATAACGACATACAAATCCCTCGCCACACTAATTAAACCGGTGGGCGTCGGTTCGGCAATATATTTTAGACCAAAATTAGCAAACTATTTCTTAATCATTTGTTGAATATAATATATATATATATAGAATCCAGCTACTATCCTTTTAGGAGGATGGGAGCCTTCGTCCTCCTAAATTTTCTACCGTTCGGATGAAAAAATATGCGGCTAGGATGAGAGTGGTTACGGTTAGGTTGATGTGGGCCCCCTAGGGTTGAGTGGGTGGTTGGTTGAATAGTACAATCTAACGGTTGAAAATGATTAAAAGTTAGATCTAACGATCAAAAATTTGATAGGACAAAGGCTTCTATCCTCTTAAGAGGATAGTAGCCGGACTCTATATATATATATATATATATATATATATATATATATATATATATATATATATATATATATATATATATAAAATTATGTTACTATACTATTAATAGTACCACGCGTTTGGTGCTATTAAATTTTCGACCCTTGAATGAAAGGATATGCAGTCAGAATAATAATGATCCCCTAGAGTTGCGTGAGTGATCAATTGAATAATATAATCTAACAAGTAGAAATGATTAAAGAGGTAGATCTAACAGCGAAAAATTCGATAACACCAAGCGCTTGGTACTATCGACAGTATAATAACCGGACTTTATAGATATATACATATCTTTGCAAAAATATGAGAATTGATATTGCCAAAACAAATTTTACTATTCCCAAAATAAAAATAGTTCAAATCACAAATAAATGCAATATATACGCTTCGGCAATATCAATACTTATTTTGACAATATCCACTCTTAAAGAGATTAAATTCATTAAAAACTTGACCAAAAAAAAAAGTTTAATAAACTATCAATAGTGACTATAATCTAGAGGAAAACAGAAATATCTGTTAATTTAGAAGGATACGACGACTCTTAACACCAACCAAATTTGTGTTCGGCGACTTTTTAACTCAGTATGAAAGGATTGTGTCCAAAATGCAACCAAACAGAGCTAAAAGAAAAGTCCAGCGCCTTCTTCGCTACGCAACCTAGATTTATATGTTGCCGTCGTGATTCAAGGACAAGACAAAGCGGCTTCAAAGGCGGCACAGCCAAACAAAACCTCGCTATGAATCAAACTTTCACCACAATATGAGCCTTAGCTTTCCCTATCATTTTGTGTAAGTATCATTTTCAATCAGAGGAAGAGTTTGAGAAGCTTCTGAAACAAGAAGCGTGCGAAAAGCACTACCGAATGAGGAGACACTTCTTCAGTTCCGCAACCGGAAAATGCCGTAAAGCAAATGCTGAAAGTTGCAAAAGTAAGTAGCACAAGAGAAATAAGAATTTGAATGCCATACCTTTCATTCGGATACTCCCAGTTGAAGCGGCAGGAGAGCAGTTTCTCTCGCGAAAATTCAGCCCAATAGTGACTGACTAGAAAAGGAAAGTAGGTTCATATGTAATAATAATTGATATGCGTCGAGTCGGATATGTAAATATGAGAGAATGCATTGTTGAAAGGTAACAAAATGGGAGTACAATGATAATCATGAACAACATTACAGACGAGTTAAAAATGTTCTGCTTCGTGTTACTAGATTGACCAGCGTCGTTGAGACAGCAAACTTGAACTATACGTAACTGTGGGAGTAAATAACGACAATGTTTTACTTTTACTGTGAAAGAGACAAGAGAAGCCCCTGTTTACCAAACCACGAAATCCAAGCTCCTGCAAAGATTAAAAAAGGTGTCACTAGAAAGACCATATTAATCAAGTAACATCAAATACACATTCGCATTTATAAGCACCAGCAGCATCTAGGAATGGTAGTTGATCCGCTCATGCAACCAAACAGATCGTAACTATGTACAAAAAAACCAGCTCAGAATATGGCTAGGTATTAGCATGATAAAGCCATCAAATCAAGAACAGAATTAATTACTTTAAATATTTGGCAAAGCCAAGTTCAGACTTTTCTGAAAAATTACTTAAGACGAAGCAAATCTGAAAAACAAAAATATATTTAAGAAAAGAAAAAATTATGAATTGCATTCCTAGACCAGTAAGTGAATTGGGTAACACTGGGCCATCTTACTCCCCAATCAAAGAAGGGTTGGTTAAATACTACTAGAAATAAAACTTTCTTTCTGACAACAAAGAAAAAGCAACAAAAAACATTAGTATCCTAAGAAGCAACAAGAAGCACATAAGTACATAAATAAAGTGCATCATGTTTCACTGTATAAAACGGCAAAAACTACAACATAATTCATGACGCATTAGCACCACGCACATAATATTGATGCTCAGGCATCTGAAAGTGTTGGTTTGGGGTTAACATGCCAAACCTAGACCAGATACTCAGCCAAAAACGAACTTGCTAGATAGAGCACAAGAAGGCTTGTGTGCTCGGTTACTGCAAAGCATATCGCCTCTACAGTCGATGGCGTGACTACCCTCAAGGAATCATGCTAGGCACATTGACCTTGAATCGAACTTTCATACCAGCACAATTGTCTGGGCTTAACATGCCAAACCTAGACTAGATACTCGGCCAAAAAAGAACTTGCTAGATAGAGCACAAGAAGGCTTGTGTGCTCGGTTACTGCAAAGTAAGGATTTAAGTGCCGCGGCATGGGGTCGTGCCGGAAACTTACCGGCACTGTACGGCACGGTGCATGCCGGGCCATGCCGATACATGCCGGTCATAAAAAATTCATGCGTGCCGACACATAATAGCATGAAATATTTATTTTCTTTAGCAACAAAATATTCTAACGGTTTATTATGTATTTTTATCAAATCTTTTGAACTTTATTGAAAAAATTATTTACTAATTTAAAGAATAGAGGGTTTTGAGCTGTGCCATAGGCACGGAGGCTGTATCGTGCCGATATCTTGTTGGCACGATACGGCACGGTAGATATGGCCCGTGCCGATGGGCAGTTAAAATCCTTCCTGCAAAGCATATCTCCTCTACAGTCGATGGCGTGACTACCCTCAAAGATCATGCTAGGCACATTGACCTTTAATCCAACTTTCATACCAGCACAATTGTCTGGATATATCCATATGCTATGCAACCATGGGATGCTTTTGATCTAAGGAAGCCCAACAAACTATGGGGAGTCCAGCACTCCAGCAGAGAGAATTTATGAATTACCAATGCCAGCCTGACGCTGGACCAGATTTTCCATGCTAGTAGTAGGACAAGGGACCATTTCCTTTTATACTTTGTCTCTGCCTATATAACCAACAGTAATTGCACTAGTTATTAGTGATTTGTTGTCCCATAAAGGGCCCAATAAATTCACCATATAGTCTGATGCTATGGCAACCAAAAGGCTAGTGAAAACCCCACCAAAGCACATGTTTCTGTATGTACTAGGCATTGAAGGATCCTGAGCTCCTGCAATCATGTGATACAACTCAAAATGGACTCAAAACTCCACCTAATCCCTTACATCACTTAGGAAGCATCGTGATCCCCCAGTTCTATAGTTTTGATTATCTTGCATCATTTTCACAACGGCTTGGATGATAAGAAACTCTTTTAGAAAAAGAGATGCCCGTCTCCTAAACTCAAAGTGAAGGCATGAAAATCTCGAAGTGATGGCATGATAATGCTAAGAGCAGCAAATGATTAGAGAAAAAGAAAGATATATTGGAACAAAATCTATTGTTAAAATCCAGCCGTTCGGTTCTATCCAAATGATTGCGATTAGTTCCCTCCACCTGTTCCTCCCGTTCCTCGTCCACAAACAAAATCATGGATGAATTGGCCTAGCTCTAATACCAATTGCTAGAGTTTGAATGCTACCTCACATAAGTGATGGGTCTTTCCTCTTCCAGAGGATAAATGTCTTCCTGAGTTAGTTCACTTCACTAGAAATGGCATCCCTTTAGTACAACCCTTATCTACTCTCTTCATTTTGCATGTGGCCAATAAAAAATTAAGATAGATCCTGAATTAATCTGAAGACCCGTAATTTGAAAACTAATACGCATGTCAACTGCTTGAACATGAGCGTCCGACCAGGTGATAGTTTATGTCCACCTCAAACTCCTCTACCTTAGAGTTATAGAACATGATGCGTTCAATTAAAATACAATTTTCAGTTTTTTTATTTTAAAAAAAGCCAATTTTTTGACTCAGGGCACAGCATACGATCATATAAAATTAATCTATTCTACAGAGGCAAAAGCTGAGAAACATTCTTAATTGATATGAACCGAGTCAGCTGAGCAATTACGTACATATAAAGCAAAATAACATTAAAGTCAACTCTTTTCTGGAGAAGGGGAAAAGAAGAAGAGAGATCGAAAGCCTCAGCAAACACATTAAGCAGTGTTTAGTGCATATATAATCGTGGTTAGATCAAGAGAGTAGATTTATTGATTAAGAAGTCGAAACTCATTAACTACAATCATAAATCTAACACGAACTAGACGAACAACTTAATAGAAACCCTAATTCCAGATCCGAAAACAGAACCTTAGACGAGGGATGATCGGCCCTACCTCAGGACGAGGCCTTGCTAGGGTTTCCGCCCTCGCACTCGGGGCTTTCGTCGAAGTTCTTCGACGGGTACTTCGCCGAAGCGACCCCGACCTCGAAGACGAGGTCGTCGCCGGAGGCCCGGATCGCGGTGATGGACCACCACCGGAAGAAGGCCCTCACCCGGATGCCATCGACGCCGGAGATCCGGCCGCCGGCGAGATTCCCGGTGATCCTCGGGGAGTACGCGGCGAGGTAGTTGTCGGGGGGGAGGGTGATGCGGCAGCGGTCGCGGAGCTCGACGGAGAAGTCGCCGGAGGTGCGGTTGTAGGAGTAGCCGCGGACGTTGCTGGGGAGGAGGCCGATGGGGAAGCCACTGAGCTTGAGCTCGTCGTAGGCGGAGATGCGTTTAGGGTTAGGGTTAGGGTTTTCGGATAGGGAGGGGAAGAAGAAGGAGACGAGGAGGAGAAGAGGTAGAAATTTCGCCATTTTTTTGGGTGAGAAAAAGGAGCGATTTTCGTGGAAGAGACGGCGAAAAGCGGAGTTGTTGTAAATGTAGTTAACTTTGGGCTTGATATGTGTACTCCACTTTTTGAAAGCTGTACCCCCTGTCGCTCTGAATTTTGCAGTTTGCCCCGAAAATGTCCTCAATTTACACAACTCTTGGTGTTTCGGAGAACTCTACATACATTATTCGATCATTTGCTTCTTCACGTGTCTCAATACGTGTTGATAATTTAAGCATCCGTAAAATTATAACAGATGATATAAAGCAAGGAGCCCATGTAATCTAGTAACATGTTCATACAGAGAGTCGGCCTGAAATACAATATTAAGAAGCTTAGAAGCTCCGTTTAAATTGATTTTATCTAAAACTTTTAATCCGTCAAAAAATAACATTTTAGTGACCAGGCCTCCTACTCAGACACAATATGAAATAATTATTTATCTCTAAAAATTTAATTTGTCCGAAAAATATTTCTTTGATTGGTTTCACACCCTCTAAATATTATAAAGTAAACTTTCAAACAAATCGAAAGGGTTAGATAATAAAATTAAAAATTTAAAAGATTAAGTATCCAAATCATAGTCCATAGTTTAAGTAAATCCTGTGTGTTTTCACCAAATATTTATTCGCCAAATTAGTAATATGTTTGGGGTACATTTTCTCCAAAAAAAAATTTACACCAGAATGGGACTTGGGTGTAAATAAACTAAACTACGAGGGTTCATGTACAAAAGTCCTAGGCCTATGGATGTAACAGAGCGTGCAAAATATCAGCTGGAAATTGGATCGGTCGTGGTAGCGGGCGCCGATCCACAACACGAAAACGACTCGAACTCAAAAGCGGGTTCGACCCACGAAGCGGCGGCGAATGCGCGATGCTAACGTAAAAAAGATTCGAGCCTTTTGACTATCCCCTTCGCCATGCAACGTCGTTCTCCTTCTTAGTCGTGACACGTGGAACTCCAGTTAACACAAGTGTCCACTCTCCCAATGTCCACGTGTCCCAATTCTCTCCCACTCTTAACATCCAAAAATAATAATTTGTTGACTGAAAAATATTATTTTATCTATTTAACTTTTTGAAAAACAATAATTCTTAGATTTTACCGACCGTCCCTAGCGCAAGTGGCAAAAGGGCTTGGTGGTTGATACCCGAGGTCCCGAGTTCGAATCCTAGTTGATTCACATTTCTAGCTAAATTTATTTTTATAAGAAATAAACGAAGCGGGTAGCAATCTTTCTCTCAAAAAAAAAATAATTCTTAGATTTTTCTCTTAGTTTTCTGATTTTTTATTCAAAAAAAAAATCTGAAAAGTAATATTTTCTATACAAGTTTTATTTCTAACGAAATAATTTTTCAGAGTTTTTCGGAAACCAAACACTCCCTAAAAAGAGCATCAACTTGGAATTTCAGAATGAAAGTGCTATAAGAACACAGTAATTCAATTATTATATAATTTATGTGATTTGTTTTTCGATATATTTTTAGCCTAATAGTATTGAAAAATACTTCAATACTAAACAGATCTTTAATACAATTTCTTAATTAAGCCTTCTCTTGTGGAGATGTAGTGAATTTTCTTTTTCTTTTTTGTTTTCTGTGGCAAATAAAGTGGTTGAACTCCGCAGCAGCTCTTGGAACGTGGGACGCGTAGGACTAGGTTTTGTATCATATTATTTTGAAGATCAATTTAATTGAAAATAATTCAATATTTATGTTAATAATTAATTAAGACTTAAACTAGATTTCGGATTTTGGACTAATTATCGATTTAAGTTACGGTTTTTATTCGTTTATAACGTAAAATGGAATGATATGTGGCCACTAATATTAACGGAATTTGTTAGTGATAGAGAATTCGATTATGTATGATAGATATATAGTTATGTTAAGAACCATCTTAGCGTAATTTTAACATAGCAATTGAATTTTAAAATGGATAGTAAAGTAAAACAACATTTGAATTGTGTGAATCTATCTTATCTTATTTTATTTATTTGGTGCCACGAACAACGTAGTTTTACAAAGCAATTTGTTGGGCCAAGGCCTAAGACCAAAGTTAACGTGGGCCTGGGCCCAAACATTTCTATAAAACTTAGGTAAAAATGTATAAAACCACCTATTTATTGCACTATTTCGTATTATTTGTATGGTGAATTAATATCAACAAAATATTTTTGCTATTTGTTAAGATAAATTCTGAGCCATTTTTTATTATCGATCTTTTGAATAATATAGTCTCAAAACTAGTTGTAAACTCTCTTCACCATGTACGCGAGTAGGAGCGTCTAAACAAATTCTAAATCATTTCTTACTAATTAATTGATCTTTTGTGTGATACTATTTAATTAGGAGATTAAAAAAGTATAAATTTTGGCAAAATGTAATTAATATACGTGTTCTGTATAACATTATTTAACAGTGACATTTCCCCCCATTTTTAATGATAAACTAGATGGCCTCTATATTTAATGGAGACTACATTTTCTTCAAGATGGGGGCTTCTTGCATTGAATGATGCAGAAATTTAGTATGTACCATAAATAAATATTGTACAAATATTGCAGTTATTTACTTAGATTAATAGATGACAAGTGTACTTTTTCTATTTCCTAGAGAAAAGGTGAATTAAGAGGAACATGATGTCAAAGTGTATTACTCCATCACTAAATAGAGTGATCCAACAAATTAAACACAAAGTGATAAGAGATAATAGAACATGGGGATACATAAACACAATCAATGCAACACTTACATAATCATGCATATATAAGTATTGCTTTCTCATGAAGGCAAAAAAAAAATAAAAAAAAAAAAAAGCAGACATTTTTTAGTAGTAAGTGAAAAAAGTGGATCATTGAATGGTTGGAGGTTAATTTCTCTTCTCATAGATGATTTAAGGGTCAACCCAAATCTCTGCAAATTTCACCTTTGCGATGCTCTCAAGAACTTCAAATGGGGTGATGTCTCCCATCACAACCACCTTCTTGTTCTCCAAGTCTACTTCAAATGATGTTACTCCTAGAGTTTAAGAAATAGTGTTAATTAGTGATAGAGTTAGAGATAGAGATATAAAGAGAGAGAGAGAGAGAGAGAGAGAGAGAGAGAGAGAGAGAGAGAGAGATTTTATTTTATACATATACATATATGCTATTTACTTTGCCCTATTTTGCATGCATCTCTCTCTACAAGTATGTAAAATTATGCACATATTTCTGCAAAATTGGTATTCATGTGCGTGCCCATAAAACTTCATTATTTGAACACACATCCTGGATGCCAAAAGTAGTTGCGCAAAACATGCACTTTTTGCATAGTTATCCTCGTACACGCATGTGTGTAAATTTAAGCACACGCATACAAATACCAGCTCTTCAGAAATATTTATGCACTTTTGCATATTCATATTTCATAGGGTTATAAGTGCAAAAGATGCTGTCTGTATCTCCTACATTAATATATTTCTTGGATAAAAATGTGGGAGTTGCCAAAAGTCAAGAACAGGTCCACACATGTTCATACTACCACTGATTCAAGGAGCTTACTTCTCCATTCCCTATACTTAATTAAAATAATTTTATTGCTTATATATATATATATATATTATTAATTTGTTGCACCTATTCCAATGGTATTTAATACTCTATATCCATGTGACATTATCTAGGTAAGAGATGATTCTTTTTCCCTTCTCTTTGATAATATATATAGGGAATTAAGATCCATATATATATGTTTGTATTAAAATAAGATCTCATGCCAATCAATATAGCTTCTTGGCTAAATTATATTTGTATCTGCTTTTATTTCTGAAGACCAATTTAGATGTGACATTATATTTGCTTAATATGAAGGCAGAGAGACTATATATTTTACATAGTTGTTTCAGACATGCAATTATATAAATGGATAGAAAGTACATTAGACACCAAATAAAATAGAAAGTTTACCAAAAAGCATGTAGAAGATACTTTATATATATATATATATATATATATATATATATATATATATATATATATCCATGTGCTACAGCATTTTTTCTCACAACATTGTTAAACATGTGAAAATTGATTTATATTGGGGTAGAATATTAACATAAATACCCCAAAGCATTTGCCTATAATTCCATTAAGGGTCTGTTTGACCAGACTTTTGATCTGCTTTGGATTCCCGCGAAAGCATAATACTTGATAAAATAAATTACTTTACAACAAAAAACCAATAAAACAGAAAAAGAAAAAGAACAAGAAGAAGTGAGAATTATTGAGTCTCATGCATACTGAATTAAGCTTATTTTGTTAATATTATTGTTTTTGAAGAACTACTAATATTCTATCCCAATATAGATGAACAGTTCTAGCAACTGTTTTTATATATAAGGTTTTCTCAATTTGGAATTCCTTCCTAATTAATTTAATTAGATGAAAAATATGAGTTACCATGGCCACCTTGTTTCAACAGTAAACTCTTGATAATTTTTGCAATATAGGCTATACCCACTGTTGATTCGAAATTGTTCATTTGGTTTTAGAGCAAAGCCCAATAAGCTACTAAAATTAGTTATCTAAACCAAAGTTTTAACTCAAAAGAACACTTAAAAGTATAAAAAGAGAAAATTGCTTCAGAGGAAATTAAACAAAAAAAAAAGAAAAAAGGATAAAGCTTGCTCACATATACCTTCCATCTTTGAAATGTGCTTCTGAACTTTCCTTGCACAGCCATTGCAATGCATAGACACCCTCAAAACCACAGTCTACATTATTAATTAAATAGTAGCAAACACTTCATCAATGAAATAGTAAAAAATAACCAAAAACTTGAAGTATCATTTAATTGGTTATAACTACACATTCTAAGCATAACAAATTAAGTAGAGAAAACTAAGTAATTTACCTTGGGTTCAAGATGAAAAGCAAGTGTCTTTGTTCCATCAACAATGTCTTTAAGCTTTAGCATCTGCTCAAAATGGCTTTTCACCAAAGCCTTTTTCTCAGCATACTCCTCTTCTCCTTCTTCCACAGCATGTACACACACACAGGAATTTGGAGACATTGAAAGAGAGAAACATTCCAAGACCCTATCTAAACCTAGTCTCTTTCCCATTTGGTTTTTATTTATAACACTACTACTATACACACACACACAACACTAAAAAGATCATGTACCACACACACACACACACACTCTCTCCCCCTTAAAAGGAAAGAAAAATAAAAGTAGAGAAAGATCTCTTGATACCCATGAAGCACATAAGGAGAGGTTTCGATATATCTACATGAATAAGAAGAGAAAGAAGTGGTGAGGGGAGTGGTGTACCTAAATTGGACTTAAGATGCAACTTTAATAAGAAGTGGTTCAATTACCCAAAATAGGGTACATAACAACTTTATGATAGCTTAGCTTCATGTGACAATGCACCCTCCCAGGAAATAATTATTTTCTTTCCTAATTCTAAGGGCAAGTGTGCTAGGAGTCAAAGTTTAGTTGACAAGGACAAGTTGGTGAGCTCCCCATGTGATGAGGTTTTGAGGGTAATATTAAGGGAGGAGAGGGTGGGGTACTGGGGAATGAGTATTTATTTAAAATGCCATGAAATTAAGTAAGCCTTCTAGTTGAACTATTAGATCTACCAAATGGCTAAGATTTGGGGTTTTTTGGCTTCATGCATGTCATGTGGGGTTAGATCATTCAAACATAGTTATATAGGGTCAGTTTGGATAAGAATGAAGGGGATTAAAAAGGGGATAAATTAATGGTGCATTAATCATGCAGAGGTATGATCAGCAGAGTGTTTTTATAATTAAAGATGCATAATTAAGTTGGATTTTTTTCTTCTTCTTTTGTAATTTCTGTTGGTGTAAAATTGATCTCATGTACTATATATATAGGAGTTTCACAAGGCAGGAGCTCACATAAGAAAGAAGAATGGAACAACAAATTGGCCATGATACTACTAGAGCATAAATTGTTAGTGACAGATCAAGTACACTGAATCCAATCTACTTTGTCATATTAACATTGACCATGTTCGAACTCACCATATTTACCGACACTAATTTCTACTTGTTTATATTTCCACCTGTAGAGAAATAAAAGTGACATGATTATGTCACAATTTCCTGCTTTGATGTACTGAACATATTGATTTTCTTTTTTTCTTTTTTTTTTTTTCGTTTCTAATAAGAGTAGGTATAGTATATAGTAGTACTGTTCTATTAATATTGTTATGAATAGTACATACGCAAGAAGCGCATAGTGACCCCTAAGTGTAATCATGACCATTATTTGATGGTACAACTCCGTATTAATTATTAGTTGTTTGGTAACAAACAAATATTGTTACGTCACATCGAATTGACAGGCTCACAATTTAGACAACAATAATTTGTTCTAGACCACCGACCCACGAATCACAAAGCAACATTATAACATTTGCATTTGGACAATGACAAAGCATAGAGAAAATATAATAATTATAAGTCTACTTCATATATAGGGGTATGCATACATATATACATACATGCAGCTGTGGCACACAAAGTTTAGTGACATAATCAACGCACTCATTGTAGGCCATGCTCTGTAAGTGGGTCATTAGTTAACTTCAACCTTTTCATGAAAGGAAGCATAATGCAACTATATATATATATATATAGTTGGTTTATTCAGATCACTATATATGCATGTTATAAGATTTTTCAATGGTTTGATGCATGGTTCCAGGTACCACTGCTATATGAGATTAATTGTTGTTCCAAAAGGCGCACCACAAAAGTGCTTGCCACGTTACATTGTTAGAATAATACAATGATGATGAACACCTAAGGGAAGCATCTAATTAACGTGCACATATTGGAGAACAAATTACATCCTGGAAATGCTGGGGTTGGTACTACACTATTCCTTTCTTCAAGAGGCCAAATATATATTATAGTTGCAAGAGTACTAACTAAGTGCTCAAAAAAAAATGAAAAACAAACATGTACTGATAATTAACTTTGCTAACTAATAGCTTTGTCTTCTTGATTATATAAGACTAACCTGGGGTCTCAAATTCTTCCCTCCTCTAAGTCCTGACGTCCTCGTCAGGCTCTCAGACTCACAAGTATCAGGTGATATGAGACTCGTTTCGCAAGCCTTAACCGACCTTGTGGGGGACCCCGCACTCTACCTACAACAGTTATCAGCATGAGAGTCTCGCTCTCCCCGCTGTATAACCCTGACTCAGTCGAGACTTATATCATATTTTCGGCCGGTAATTGGCTCTGATACCAACTGTGACGCCTCACTTCCCAGGGGGTCACCCATCCTGAAACTACTCTAGTCCTAACATATTTAGCTCTCTTAACTTTTTGGGCCTAGCGACCGTCCAAAATGTTATAGCCGGGTTAAGAACTTTTTAACCTTATTATATTTTATATATACCAGAGTACCTCCAACATGTTTCCTCGCAGATCAATCTCGTAAGCAACATTTACCGCAGTCAAAATTTCGAACTCTTTTGTTTGTAGGATCTAGGGCGATGCTTTCTGGAGTAGAAAAATTAAATTAAATGTTTCGGGTACGTACTGAATCGAGCGCGCATTTGACGATTCAGTTAGGGGCCGGAGCCATGCATTAATGGATGGGCAGAGAGGGTAGGGGAGAGGAGAGGAGAGGATACAGTGGGTGTGGCCACTGGCCAGTGATGGAGAAGCATGGGAGGGCCACTGAAGGGGAATGTGACCTGGAGCAACTTGCGCGAGCACTGTGGACAGCACACATACGAGCATGATTTTGTCTTCGATGTGTTAAGCACGAGGACGAATGTGGGGTCTTGCATTTTTTTCCAACTTTCAAGCAGTACGTATCTTTAAATGGTTTCGTATTGTCAATGAATTATAAGTCTGATCTGCTCCTTTCTATAATTTCTAGTTTTTTTTTTCCCTCCTTATTTTCAGCTATTTCGTGCGTGCGTGTCAATATTGATACTTATTGGTGGGTCGTTTTTTTTTGTTTTTTTTAAATGTGTGTGCGTGTTTGTGAAAGAAGTGGATGCCTTTGTGACAAAAATCATCCGGTGCATATTGAATAGCACAAGCATCGGACGAAGATGGCAAGTTTGACTTTACAGGTCACTTTGTTTTCTTCTCTTTTTGATAGCTTAGCTTAGCTTCGCTTCAGGTGAATGATTTAAGGTTCGACCCTGCAGCCTTTATTATTATTAAGGCTCAGTCTAGTATTACAAAAATATTGCATGATATGTGACAAGAAAAATACAATAGAAAAATAATTTATTCCTTTTTATATATAATATAACATTGTATATATCACAGTAAATCAGCCAAGATATAATGTCACACATATTTTTTACTTTTTTTTTGAGAAAAAGATAGCACGCTACCTGTTTCATTCAATAAGTAAATAAATTTAACTATATAGAGTGAGGCAGCCAAGGCCTCAGAAGGGCGGAAAAGCACAAGGACAGAGGTTCGAAAAAGAAAATAAGAAAAATCAACAAAAATGTCGAGATAAGATCGTAACCCAAAAACAGATATCACCCAGCTCTACAGGACTCGGCCCACGAAAATGTCGCACATGTTCCAGCTCTACAGGACTCGGCCCACGAAAATGCCGCATATATTCAATAAAGTTACTGGCCGTTCTAGCATAGTTGGCTAAGACCAAATGGTTGATATCCCAATTCCCAATTCAAAGTCTAGTTACTTCACATGTTTAGTTGAATTCATTTTTTAAAAAAATAAGCGAGACGGGCAGCTTACTTACTATCTCTCTCTCACACACAGAAAAATAAAATAAAAAAAGAGCTTTCCAGTAAAGTTAAAACCAAGAAGTTTTCAAATAAAGCTCCAGCCGTTTGAGCACCGAAGCTTTTTTTAGAAAAACTAGACTTTCTAGTGAAGTGCTTCTACCAAAAGATTTCTCTGCAAGAATATTACCACGGAAGATTTATTCCTACAAACTCCTTGCAGTTACCATAACCACCACGGCAAACTACTTGGAAAAGTAACACAACGAAGAAAAACCATCAATTCACCCTCTTTATCTCGAACCAGAACATGGCAACCATGGCAACGACGGCTCGCAAGCTCCACCACCACCACCACCACCACCACCAAGAAGCAATATCTGCAAATTCATAACTCTACTCAATCAGTGTTCATTTTTAAAATTAGGTAACCAACGTCCCGCCGTAAGGGATAACTAGTAATCGCCTCACCATAGCTCTGAAACAAGAAAATGTGCCAGCCCTGCTGCGTAAATTGTCTCCCCACATGATTGAACAGCAAGAACAGGTGTTGCTATACCAGCAAAAGTCACAATTAAAAGCAATCAGATTGATATAGAAAACTATTTGAGTGAGTAATCTGAAGGCGAAAACAGTTGATAAGGTAAATTAGATGCACATCAAATTAAAAATTGGTGCTTGTGCTAAAAGTCGATGCGTCTCAGTTCAAAGACCCATTATGGAAACCAAGAACTGTGATACAAACCGTGAAATTATGATGACAAGATAGAAGTATATACCTATCATATCGAGGGACGCTAATAAGCCCATAGTGCTCCAGATTAGAAGCTGAAGGTCACAAAGGGGATGTCATGGGAAACAGCCTGCACATAATAGGAATGAAGAAAAATGATGCAAACAGATACAACTAAACAGAAACAAATATGGTGGTGCACTTACCTTAATCTGCTCATTGGGACACGCTCATTTTATATGCATACTTCACTGACCAAAGTTCATTTCTGAGTATCTGGTGAATTATTAGGAGAACATCGATAAGGAAACAAAAGATGCAAGCTGAGACACCATATGGTGCTAAATTTAGAAAGATTAAAAGCATTCGACTTGATATCAGTGAGGATCATTACTAACCTACGAGGTTTGTTCTGCCGTTGCTCAAATTCCTCGTCAGCAGCGTCTGAAATATAAACAACGAACAAACAGATAGTTTACTAAATAGAGATGATAACAGACACAGCTACAAATTAATTTTTTTATCAACTCATCAGAACATGCAATTTAAAAAGGTGTGTGGAGTTTACCAGGTCTTTCCAGGGACTTGAATAATCCAGTAGCTTTGGTTGCACTAGTTTCCCTACAGTAACAACAAATTACGGTCAGGTTCAACAGTAGAGCATATCAAATACATTAATAAAAGAAAAAAAAAACTTCCTCAAAGGACGAGAAGCCAAATAAAAAAAAAAATTGCAATTTTTGAGAAAACGCCAAAGATCGAAAAGAAAATATAAGCAAAAAGATATTACAAATTCATTTTCTGGAAGATCCAATAAACAAAGCTAGATTGACTGAAGAAAGAAAAGAAAAGTAATTGAATGTAGAGAGCAAAAATAACAGCAAGCTAGATAAACATTAGAAAATTTACCTGGAAGAAACAGATGAGGATGTTTGTCCTGAAGATCGCGTGTAGCAGCTACTGTCAAGAGCTATGTATGATGGACAATAAGATGCTCTTAGAGCCCCAGCTGCGTCTGCTAATACTGGCAACCTAATTTCAAAATTGGCAGAAAAAGAAACTTATAATGCGGTTATTGAAAGCATGTATGATAAGTAGCCTAAATTGTCGCTGTTATCTTAATCTCTAGAATTTCATTTTTCCAAATATAGAAGTCGTGAGTCTAGGAGAAAAAGGAGAACTGATTCATTACCAAGTCATTTCAGAATTGCCAAAACCAAGCTGAGGTTGAGCAACATATCCTGGCAGGGCCATACCAACAGTAGGAACACCATGACGCTGACCACTAAACTGCATAACTGTAACACCAAAAGACAGCCAAAAGAAACTTGAATAACTACCAAGTACATCCCCATATAGGTTCTCCACAACACAGTAGTGTCTTCAAAGAAGGTAAAGTTACAGGAAGCTTCCAATAAGCATCTAGAAAAACCTGGCAAGAGGGCTGGAGTTCCAGGGAATCCTTGATCACCAATAAACTGAGCTCCACTGCTTAGGAAAGAGCCCCTTCCAGTTCCTTGGCTGCTAAATTTCCCCTTTCCAGCGAAAGGAGTCTTCGATTTATCTGACCCTGTAAGTGGGTCAGCTACTTCATCTTCAGCCAAACTTGTTGAGAAAGGTTTTGTAGGAGATGACACTTGATTTCCACCCTTAGATTGCCTACTAAACTGCTGGGCAGACTTTCGTGATGCAAGCTGAATGGGTGGTTGGACCGGTCTCTGCTGAACAATTGGGACTTGACTTTGCAGTGCTTTACTGTTAGGAGACCCTCCAATGCTAACACCTCTCCCTTGAACCCTTAAATTCGAAGAAGATTGACCACCACGGATTGACGATAAAGTAAACGCTGAAGAATACAGTGGTAAGCCAGCCATATTTTTCACACCAGCTGGTCGGAGAGAATCATCTATGTATAAACTACTGTGACAAACTGAATCAACAATTGCTTTCCCTCTCTGCAATGAATCATTCAACTTCAAGGAAGGTGAAAGAGCCCTGTTGGTGTTTCTACTTTGTGCAGCCCTTCTTTGGTACACAGGAAGCTCTTGGTTCGATGATACAGAGGGAAAGAAAAGTGGTGAAGCAGAATTTAAGCTTGAGGCAAAAGTATTCTTCCTTGGAAGTACAGGTTCTGGCTGCATGTTTTGAATTTGAGAGGGCTGCTTCTCTGCATTAGAATTCGAAGTGGGTTCTTGAGATTTTGTGGATCTGAACATGCTGTCACACAAAAATTGCCATCAGTAGTCAATCCCACCAAGGGAAATAACATTTGCTTTTGCGAGCAGGCAGAATAAAAATTAGGTTGCAACATACAAACATTACCAGAACAGTGATACCTTTTGAAATGGATGTTTGAACTTTAAGCGCTGCTTTTATTATAACCTTGTAGCACATTTGATTTGAATACTTCCCAACAGGAATTAAATGGTATTCATAACTTTCCTGACGGAATATTGTGAAACCTAAGGGAATGGTCTGTTACTTGACCAAATATTCTGTAATGTTTCCTAAGGAAACTAGATTCTGACAGAATTTCTAAAACAAAACATAATGAGCGGTTAGAAAATGCAATCATTTTTTTTTCTTAAGTTCATGTACCCATTTCAAATAAGCTATAGTTCAGACAAGGTCAGTACATTATTACCAAGAAATTATAAACAACTCACTGCTTGTGTTGAGCTGCGGGAATCTTAGGGTTGTTTTTTGCAAGAGGTTCGTAATGCCTGGGACCTCTACCCCTCACAGTTTTCGGAGCACGGTTTTGATCGTTGTCATCGTTATAGTAAATGTGAGATCTGCTTCTGCCTCTGAAATACCCATCACCAGTACCACGTGTTCTGCCGCTGCCTCGGCCTCTAAACCGATCTTTCGACCTTCGCCTTTCCTAGTAAATAGAAATGATCTGAATGCTTTAAAGAAGCCAAACAGGAAGGTAATTTGAAAAGGGAATATCAAATGTTTGGAGAGAAAACCGATTAAGGAGCTCACTTCATCACGATGAGGATCCTGCAAATTCATCTCTTGAAACCTATCATGAACCCAAGCATGTTCATCTTTTGAATCCCATAGTTTCTGTCCACCAAACATTCTCCTGGTATAAGTGAGAAGGAAAAGAGGGTCATTATACAATACAATGTAAGTCATTCCGAGAGAATTTGCTTTCAAAAGAGCAACTATCCCTGTTCTTTTTCTTTTATTTTTCCTTTGCAACATCAAGCAGAGTAAAGTGGATAAGTCAAGTTGTTCCTCTGACCTCTGTTATTCCCCAACATAATAATGCCAAAAGCTATTAGACGATGCAATTTAACAACCCCGATCTCTCCGCGAATGCTTTGAGGCTCACATCACAAGGATACGTAAATTTAAGGAGACTCATTGCACAAAGAAGCTTCTTCAATCTAAACCAATTTGAACTAATGCTACTGCTGTTTGATTATATAAGTATGAAGAGTATGAAAGCAATGCTATAGCACCGAAGAATGTGATAAAGCAATTGAGTTTTCCATCATCACCTTGCTGCAGCTCAAAGACTAAAGCACAAGCTTCAACAATACATACTACATAAAAAGATTTGCAAAGAGGGAAAAATCAAATCAAAAGCTGCAAAACTCAGAGGAACTCACCGGTGCCGCCCCCTACCATTCGCTTGAAATCGATCATCATGCATGTAGAATGCACCGCTACTGGGCACATCATAAGGCTTATTCTCCTTCTTCTCCTCTTCCACCTGGTCGTTGCCTCGATCACCAAACTGTTTCCCATCTGAGCTCTCCCCTACCAATTCCAAACCCTCTCGCACGTTAACGTGAATCCTTCCTTCAACACCGACACCGACACCAACACATTCTTCGTGCTCAGCTTCTTCTTCGTTCCCCTCCATTACTAGCTCCAATTCCTCCTCCTCCAACTCGTCCTCATCGTCGTACACCTCCGCTTCCCCTTGCCCATCGAATTCCCCCTCAGATACAATCCCAGCTCTCGGATCCTTCCGCGCCACCTCCCCACCGTCCGATCCCGCGCAATCCTCGTCGTCGCTCGCCTCCCGGCGCCGCGTCGCCGGAAGCGGCGCGTCCTCGGGGTCGCTCTCGTACTCCGCCTCCTCTTCCTCCACGGCCATCGATTGGTTCACGAAACCCAAACCCTAATCCAATTCTGAAGCAGGGATTGCAACACCAACCTGAGAATTCAACCAGAGACGGGTTCTACCCCGTCGATCGAGAAAGGTAGGTGGAGGACGAAGCTACTCTAGGGTTTCGAGAGATCGAAAACGGAGACTCCGAAGGAGGGGGAATGGGAGAGAGGAGAGATCGGAGACCTCGAAGTAAGTGGAATAATAGAGAGAGTAGTAGTTTTGGAGCTCAGTTGAATAGGAAATAAATAAATAAAAGTACAGGTTCGTTCGCAAATATTCTATTGTTCAGGGGGTTATGCCAAATTTTCACCAAACGAAGCGACCGCGGAGGGGAAAAGGAGTCTCTTTTCCATCGCAATTTTGAGCCTCGCTCGCGCCCTCTTCCCATTCCTCTCTCTCTCTCTCTCTCTCTCTCTCTCTCTCCACCCTCTACGATGCTTATCTCCATCTCCTCCACGAAACCCTAGTCGATCGTATCTCCTAATCCGCCTCCATTGTTATGTTAAGATCTCTTCTCCATGCCACCTCCTATAGCTCCACCCTCGCATCCTTCTCCTCCCACCTCAAACCCACTCGAATCCTCCGTTTTAGAGCCATAACCTCTCTCAATCTCAACAAGCACAGCGAATCCAGGAAACCCAAATCGAGTTGTGGTACCATGGCCGAGGTTTTGGAGATTTTGGGCCCCTTTCACCTCATCTTCCCCACCTCCGAGGTTCACCTCTACGTGCGCATGCTTAGGAAATGCATCAGATCCAGGGATTCTTTCATGGGTAGTTTAGTTCACGCGCATGTGATCAAGTGCGGATTCGATTCGGATTTACTTGTATCGAATGTGTTGTTGGATATGTACGCCAAAGCTGGGACCTTGGATGGTTGTGACAAACTGTTCGATGAAATGCCTGAGAGAGATTTGATATCGTGGTGTACTTTGATTTCAGGTTATGTTAATCATGGGTTTGATTTGGAAGCATTTGTGCTCTTCAGGAGAATGTATAGTGGCAGTTTGAAGCCGAATCGTTTTGTTATATCCTCTGTTTTAAAGGCGTGTGGGGGATCCAGAATTTTAGAACTGGGCCTCCTAGTTCATGGGATAGTTATTAAATCTGGACTATTTGTTGATAGATTTGTAGAGGTTGGGTTTGTTGATATGTATGCTAAATGTGGAGATGTGGAAAGCGCGCTCAAGTTGTTCTATGAAATTCCCATGAAGAGTCCAGTTGCTTGGAATGCGATGATTTCAGGTTATGTTCAAAATGGATGTTTCATTGAGGGTGCGAAACTTAGTCGGGATATGTGTCGTGTTGGGTTATTCATGGACTTAGTCACATTGAGAATAGTTGCAAACATTGCCGCTGTTCTTGAGATGTTTGAGTTCTGCAAAAATCTTCATGTTTACTCTATTAAGGTTGGAGCGAGCACTGATAGTTTTGTTGTTGCTGAGCTGGTAAAATTACTAGCCAACCTAGGTGACGTAGAGTATATGGGAAAGCTTTTTAGTTTGGTTATAAGGCCTGACACATCTTTGTATTCTTTAGTTATCTCAGGTTACCATTTACACGGCTACAGGGAAGAAGCTGTAAAACTTGCAGAAGCCCTTCTCTCATTGGATCCTAAATTAAGGGAAGGAGATACTGTTACAGTGCTTAATCTGTGCCTTTCAAAAGGGGAGATTATGCAGCTCCATGCTCGCGTATTTAAAGCCGGGCAATTCTCTTATCTTTCGGTCAGCAATGCTTTAATCTCTTTGTACTCCAAAATTGGGGAGATGGTGGATGCTGGCGAAATTTTTAGAGAGATGCCAGCAAATGATGCCATTTCATGGACGACAATAATGGCAGGTTATGTTCAGAATCTTCAATTTGGAAAAGCACTTGATACTTTAAGAGCTTTCAGAAAAACTGGAATACAGTTAGACCAATATTGTATAGCTACTATTATCAATACTTGCACTGGACTACAAGATATAAGTAAAGGCAAACAGATTCATTCATTGGTCGTTATACTTGGATTAGCATTTTCTGATTTTATCACAGCATCTTTACTTCACATGTACGCAAAATGTGGGTTCATTGAGGTCGCTGCTAAGTTGTTCTCTTGCTCATTATCACCACGTAATATAGTCTTGAAGAATATAATGCTTTCTGGGTATTGCTGGAATTCTCAGCCAGAAAAGGCCGTTCTGCTTTTCTTCAGGGAGTGCCAGTCTGGTCTCGTTCCTGACCAGTTCACTTATTCTACTGCTCTCAATGCTTGTGCTGATGTAAGGGCAAAGGAGGCTGGTGAGCAGATTCACTGCTGTGTGGCTAAGATTGGTTTTGAATTCTCAGATGTAATAGTTGGAAATGCTATTATAAACCTCTATATGAAATGTGGATGTCTCGCTAGTGCTTGTAAATTTTTCTACAGCATGAAAAGTTGGAACACAAACTCATATGCAATGTTAATGTTAGGTTATATACAGAAGAGATGTAGCAGCGAAGCTCTCCAACTGTTCTCTAGGATGCAACAAAGTGGCTTGCGAGCTAACCCAGTAGCTTTTGCTAGACTATTAAGGGGTTGTGCTGATTTATCAGCTATTGATCTTGGAAAACAAGTACATGCTTCTATTATAAAGATGGGAATGGTTTCAGATGTCTACATTGATAATGCGCTGGTGGGAATGTATGCAAAATCAGCAGTTAGGGATGAAGCACTAGAAACTTCAGAAGAGCTGTCAATGAAAGATGATCAAGTTTGTGATTTAATAGATAATGAATTTTCTCAAGCTGAGGAAACAGAAAACAACCTCAAAGCATTTGGACTATTTACATTGCAGGAAGTGGAACAAGATCATGGTTGCAATGAAGATACCGCAAACCATAATCCAAGTGTCACTTCAAAGATCTTCGAAACATTTCTACCTGTGACTGTGATTCAAAGTAATCTCAAGTATTCGTCCGTGGTGAACATAATGAATAAAGTAAATGACAACTGTATGATTGAAGAGAATAATGTCTTTGACAAGATAATAGCTAAAGAAGTTGTTCTTAAAAACTCTATGGATTTGGAATGTGCAGGAAATGAGCGTGCATCTGTTAATTTGTTCAACATTATGCAGGAGGATAGCGTCATTTCAGATCAAATTCTTTTAGTTGTCTTCTTTGGTGATAGCTATCTGAAGATGTTCGAGAAAATTAACAGTTTGAAGATTTTGAAGAGATCAGACCATAGAAGTAAGGGCTTGTTTAGCTCAGTCAGGGGTTCTGCAGTGACTGCTGTTTGAATTGTGGTGTTTGAACAAGCATTGACAACTTTTTTCCATTAAAATCCCCTAGGAGTTTCCTGCCACAGCAGAAGCAAAAGCTTCAAAATGGAGTCCTGCATTTGGGATCTAAGCTGGTTTCAGCTTTATGCCATAGCAAAAAGCTTTAGACTTTTTGTTTATCAAACATCTAACTGCAGGCTTTTGGAAGTTGAGAAGTTGTTCCAAAGTCAAGCAATATGGGCACTTTATGGAGTATCACTATGCGTGCTTGCTTGATGACAATAAACAGCAGGAAGGCATAAAGGCTGTTGAGAAAAAAGGCCAGCAGGAAGGTGAGAAAGGCCATGTGTGATCAAATGCTTAAGTCTATATCTGCTCTTTAAGAAGAAGATATACTGAATCTAGAGCAAAAAGACGACTTTGCGTGTCCCTTATGAAGATGAATAGATGGTACTATAGGGCAGGAAAAGAGAGGAGAACACTGTAGTTTGTCATGGATAAAAGAGGGAATGGTGTGAGAAAAGGAGGGCTGGAAACCCCTATATTTTGGTGGTTATTCATCCTTGGCAGGCTAAATTTGATTGGATTGGTCAACAAATACAAACACAGGCGAGTGCGAAATAGTCTAACCGTTGAGGGAGTGCTAAAACTCCTTTGTTTCACAACTGAATCTATGTTTCTTGCAGGCGTGGATGCAGCATTGAAGCTGTGGCATAAAGAGGTCTTTCAATTTATAGCAGACAAATGGCTTCTGAGAAGCTGCTGCAAGCAACCAAGCACAACCGACAACGGCCAAGTTACTGGTATTCTAAGATAGACAATCTACTATTTTTAAACGCTGATGTTTCTCTATAAATTCTCTAATTATATCTTCGTAATGGTTCTTTTTTTTCGGGGGAGAAAACACACTCTTCCTGTCTTGTAACTCTTATCAAATGCAGCTAAACTGCTAAATGGAGTTACCGGTTACCTGAGCTAATCACATAAAAGATGTAGGGACACCAAATATACAGAGAGGCAATCGACAAATATCTTCCTCCGAAATTCTTTGTATATATAGTGTACCTTCAATCCATTAGACTCCATATGTTTCGTTAGGAGTGGCTCATACATGAGTTGGGTGTGGCATGTACTCGCAAATTCTTAGACTCTGCACTAGTAGTAATGCGGTACTCTAATTTGGCTTTCTGTTGCAGGTGTGGAAATCATGGCTTAGAAAAGAAGCAAAAATCAACACTGAACACAGGCACTGGAATTGGAGGTACCCCTTCCCTAATTGTCGCTAGTGACTCGGACATGGTTTTGCTAATGAAAACTTAGTAAGATGCCGTATTGAAGCCTATTTCTGCAATCTAAACAAACATATGATTTTGTTAATCAAGTCATTCGGGAAATCCTATTGATTGCAGCTTTCTCCAGACCTCCGGAAAAAGCATGAAAAAAAAGGCTCGGATGGTACGATCCCTCCGTCACCCCAGAATGAAAGGGGCGATCTCGTAGTTCTTGGTCTGTGAAGATGTGTTGTTAGGTGCTCCATTTTCACCACTTTTTTTTTTCATTTTCTGAATCTGCCTACTTTTTACCAAAAACTGAGCTTCTCAACTTTTTGATTGTGGTTAGAAGTAATTCATTCACTACATCAGGATTTTTCCTTTTGTTTTCTGAGCATTGAACTTGTTGGCATCATATGTAGAGTGGATTGTTACTACCTCTAGCTTATAAAATCCCATTATTTTCGCCAGTATTCTTTCTTATTCTGGTAATTTATGGCTCTTGTGCTTTGACGCAGGTGCCGATTCAATAATCTGGACCAAAAGTTCAAAGAATCATATCAAGCTCAATATGTAGTTCGAGTGTGTGACCACAAATGCTTTGGCGCTGCTTTGCAATAGAATTTTCTATGTCCAAAGACTCTTGTTAGCTAATAATGAAATTGTTTCTGTAGTCTCTCAATGGACAAATTATCAGTGGTACTGCTATCTATCGTAATTTGATTACAATCCAAATGAGATTTGCTAATTATAATTTTTTATTGGCTAAATTACAGAAAATTTTTCTGTCAATACTCATTTTTTTACTTTCTTCTTCTGTCATTTAATAACCTATAATTTGTCTCCTTGAAAAATGAAAAATGTTCACAGAGGGTATGGTGTTAACTGTGATGATAAAATGACCAAATTGTCCCCCCTCACCATCTTCGTCTTCTCCCCAATCTTGCTCAACCGCCGTCTCTCCTCTTCATTTCTTCGTGCCTCGCTCGACTGCAGCTCCAACTCCATTTCCTCCACCTGCTCCTCCGCTCCTCCTGCACCCTCGTCGCCCCTCCATTCTCGTCGCCCCTCCATTTCGACGATGGTAGGGAGGAGATCAGGGTGGGCATGGACGAAGCGTGGGCGAGAGCATGTGTGTGGGTGCGGATGGAGGGGTGGGCGAGGGCGAGGCGGCAGAGGAGGACGAGGCGGCGTGGACGGCGAGGAAGGAGGCGGCAATGCTGAGGGAAGGAGGCTAGGGTATTTTTGGTATAAAAAAAATATAATAATCGGATATAAACGGAACCCTAACTGAACACTGACGGCGAGGGGCAACGTGAATATTTTTCATTTTTCAAGGGAGCAAAGTGTAGGTTTTTAAATGACATGGAAAAATTGAAAAAGCGGGTATTGACAAGGAGATTTTTTATAATTTAGCTTTTTTTATTTTCAGTTTCATTTTTTTTCTTTGAATGCCTTGGGCCAGGCTAAAGATTCTGGACCGAGCCTATAAACTGAATTTAAGGTACAATCTGTGTTGCAGTTCCACGTTATTGGGCCCCAAAAAGCAAATCCAACATCTTTCGGGGCGGATCTATATAATATAAGTCCGAGTCCAACATGACCTGAGTCACAATCACTAGATACACAAAATAAAGATGGAAAAGCACTTCATTTCACAGCAGGAGAATCATCTTCTGCATGTGGTGATAAAGCAATGTTACAACTCTCTTATCTTTGCCTTCAAAGGTGTAGGTACAGTTCAATGACTTACAAAAACAATGGCACAATTGCTGCAGATTTTGCACTTGAATCCAACAAATGTGCTATTTCCAAATCGATAAATATTCTCAAATATGATTGAATGACACCTGAGGAGCAATAATAACCCTTTCACCCCAAATCTCCAAGCTCAGAATATCTCCTCATCAGAAGCTGAACTGCTGTTGCAGAAACCGATATTTCAATTTTTTTTCCTTTCAAATGTTCTGCAACTTAGATGATATTTCCTTATTGTGGTGGGATAACCTGCAGATTTCTCAGAACTTAGAATGAAATGCCAACCCAATGTGCTCTAATCCACACTTACAAACCTCTTATGATTTTGATCTACACCTGATCCTCCTTGTTTCTTGATTCTTGGAGATTAAACCGGCACGCCGTTACTGCATCATTAACAGAAAGGAAAACCCAATCTTGTCCGACTCGTTCGATGAACCCGGATGATATTAACTTATCTGCGACCTCTAGCCTAGGATTTACTAAGGCCATCTGCATAAACAAGTTCGCGTAAATAAATATTTATAAATTTTGACACCATTTTGGATTCACTTTGAATATGTATTTTTACCTTGATTCCTCTTCTATCAAGGTTTGCGTGGACTTCGTTTAACATCCCAATACCAGAGTTGTCAATGGAGGTCACACCTGCACACCAAATGTCTTAAAATGTTGAGTCAAATGAAATTCAGGGATTGAATTATTAAAACTTTAGACTTTGAGAAAATAGGGTCAAAATTTTGAGGGACTAAATCTAATAAACAGAATTTGGCATATTTTCAGGTTAGTCCTGCAACATGAAGTTGGCCTCATTAATCAAGCATGGGTTATTATCAGACCAAATCAGAAAATATTAAATACAAAAGTTACCAAAATCATAACTTTTTAGATGCTATTAATTTGATTAATTTTGGTATGAGCATGCTATTAATTTTCAAACTTTGTCAAGGTAAAGTAGGAACAAGCAAACAAACAAAAGTTTACCGCCGATTTCAACAATAACATGATGTATATCTTCTCCATTCTTCTTGCTAATGCTCTCTTCATCTTCTAACCATCTTGTTATCCTGATATATTTATAGGACAAAAGATGATTTAAGAACTTAAATGGATATAAATTTTGAACAAAGTTGTAACACTTTTTTTCTTTTACCTTTCCCTTAAATAACCAGCATTTGCAAAGTAGATAGGAGAGCCCAGTTTCAAGATGAGGACATTTGGGAGACTAAATGCATCAGGATATTGCTTCGTATCGCGGAACAATTCCGTTCCTCTTATGTTTCCGAGCCTGCATGTTGTAGGCCTAGCTACATATAACAATGCCCTAATTATCGACAAACCTACCTGTCGAAAAGAAACACAAAATTGATTACTATACGACGTCGAATAAATCGAACCATGTACCCTTTAAAAGTATGAGCAGGGATTATTAGTTCTTACTGAGAAACTGAGGCCGATAACCATAGAGAAGAGCACGACACCGAGAAAGGCAACCATGCAGATGCAAAAGTCGAACTTGTCCACTTTGAAGAGGCGTCGGAACTCCTTGATTTCGATGAGCCCAATCATGGCGACAACAATGATCGCAGCGAGGGCCACCAAGGGAGTGTACTTGAAGAGAGGAGCCAAGAATAGCAAAACCATCATTATGCATATCGACATCACCACGTTAGACATCACGGTCTTACACCCCGCGTGGAAATTCACCGCCGACTTCGAAAAGGGACCTGCGAAAATGCTATGCCTGTTTGAATGACTAATAGAGGAAATCACATAGATGACTACATTCTGAACATGAAAGGGTATCAGTAACATGAACAGCTTAAGAAGAAAGAGAACCAATTTCGATTCACGGGGAAATTTTTTTGGCAAATCAAGTACCTGTTGTGAGATAACACGAAGTAAAAGAACCGACGATGTTCATGATCCCGAAAGCTATCATCTCCTTATTCCCGTCTATCTGTTCATTTTTCATCAAAGCTAAGCTTCTCCCCACTGCTATTCCTTCCTGAAATAGTTGAATAATGCGGTAATCATAAGTGCTTATTACAAAAACTTCAAAAATGCTTAAAAAATATATTAGAAGAAAAAAAAAAAGCAATCAAATTTATGTTCTTACCGCGAGAGCTAGGAACCCTGAAAGTAGTCCTGCTTTTATGGCAGTGCTAATGTGGCGAGATTGGAAATTTAAGTCGGAAATTGAGATCGGATTAAGCCCTTTCTTCAGATCACCAACCTGTCGTAAACATTTATAACATGACAATCAACATTGTTGCTCAACTAGGTTTGCTTCAACCAACAAGGATCATAAAAAGAACATTTCAAACAAATATAACACGATAACATATCATCTACATTTATTTGATCCTTTTGAGCTAGTCCTAAAGTAATCTTAATCTAGGCAAATCAAAACTGAAACATGCTAAGGTGTAACCATAAATGTTTTAAGCTCTATTGCAAATTCCACATAACCATCAATAAACAATCACTTGTGCATATAATGAGCCAGAGACAAATAAACCAAATCCATGTTTTTTCTTTGTGACAAAAGTAAATGGCACTTCAAAGTTCCAAGGACCACATTTGCATTGTCATTGTAGCAAGTGGAAATGCAAAATGTCACCAAATAAAGTGCCTAAAGGGCTACGTAAACCCTTCCAAAACATTCAAAAAGGAAAAAAAAATAAATGGAAATTAAGGTTACACAGAAAAAAAAAGAAAAGGAAAGAAAAGAAAAGAAATAAGAATATACTTAACTATAGAGATTCCATGTTCCTCTCCATGCACAAGATAAGCAAAGATACCACCAATTACAACAACCAGTAAAGGAGCAATTGCTGACACCCAGAATAGCTTTGGCACCTTTGTTCTCTGCATTTATTTATTCCCAAAACCATTAGATTTTTCTATTTTAAACTCAACTATAAGCTGAGGCTACATATATGCTTGGTAGATTCAAAGTCATTTTGTTTTTTTAATAAAAGGAATATAGATGATTTGGTAGGTTCAAATATAAAGGAAAAATATATATATATTAAAAGGTGATTTATGTGTTGAGTTGGATTCCCCACTTACCAGGTGCCGAGAGAGGAGCAAAAAGAAGAGGAAGCATATCCCAAGAACAAAGCTTTCCCATCTCCACTGCAAATAAAAAGGGGGAAAAAAAGAAGAGAAAAATAAGGTTAAAGTAGCAACTTAAATTGGAATTATTCACATTTGAAATATCAGTGTAATCACATTCCTTTTACAAGTTATTTAATTGAAATAAGAATCGCATTAAGTTGGTGTGGATCACTCGGATAGCAGGTTAATTTTTATTTATTTATTTATTTGTTTCATTAAGTTTTTTATTTATTTTTGTCATCTGAATTTTAAAAATAATAAATGCCCGTTTAAACAATATGACTTTGAGATCAGAAACAGAAAATAAAAAAAATAGAAAATTCAGATAGTTTAGTATTACGTATGTTCATAACTCACAAGATAATCTCAAATTATGCTAAAATATATATATATGTTTATTTATTTTTCAATAAAAGGTCTTCCCAGCTCCAGTTCATCGCCTCGATTCAACATTAACTATTTCACGAACCAATTAAATAATATTATGTATATATATATATATAATAATTATCAGTATATTAGAAATTTTTATAGAAACTCTCTTAGGGTTGACTTAGTCTACTTGGATCAATGACTAAGCCGAGAATCTAAGACCCGTGGCGTTGACTTAAACATCAACAAATGTACACCGACATCAATGGGCCCCACAAGTTGCTCTAGATTACGACACAGCTATTATACACTGTAGTGGCCCACGTGGAAGCCTCACACCAAAGAGTTGCACTTTGATTCAGGAGAAATTGTTTATGCACCAGGTGCACCGTGGGTCGCATTCTCTTAACCTTTAATTCTACCAAATACTTTTATTAACTTAATCCAATTTAGAAACTTAAGCCATTAAAATTGTACCAAATATATATTATTCAATATCTCTTCTAATTATTATGACTATTATCATGTCACGTCAAACTAATATTTATTTCGATAAACGTACTAAAAAAAACCTTCCTCCTATATATTTTAATTTTTAACGTACACTTATGCTCATTTGCGACTACTACAACTAGGTTCTCACGCAATGCATCTATTCTTTTTTCTAACGCAACGTAAAATTAATATCTGACTTTGTGATAAGAATACTGATCAATTGCTCTAATCGCAGTTACTTCGAAATCTACACGAATAAATTTCTCTCTCAGTGATAACAACAAGTCCAAAAAATGTTAAAAAAACATTAAGGAAAAAGTAGATAAGGGCTTTTCAACCACCTATAGAGAAAGAAAAATATATGGGAAACTACAATGGGGCCAAACAAGTACAAAATCTTTTCAAAGTTTGTATAGTATTGAGTCGTGTGATTGATTGGAACTCAATTGAAAAGTTGGTCTTATCTTTTGAAAGTTTGTATATGTAGAGTCGTGTGACTATAATCCAATTGAAAATTTGGACCAATTTCATAATCATCAAACTCTATATTGCGACCAATTCTACAATGAGGATCTCCATCGTGTGAGAGAAAAAATATATATATCATAAATTGGTTTTACCTTTAATTAATATTATTATTTAGGGTAAACTTCAAATATCACTCTTGTGGTATTTCGCTTTCTCACTTTAGTATCATGTAGTTTAAAATGTATTACTTTAGTACTTTATAGTTTTATTTTTTTTCTTTCTATCAGCACCTCCGTTAACTCTCCGTTAAATCATATATAAAAAATTTTCAGATACCCCACCTATGTTTATCGAATATTTACTTTAGTATCCTGTGGTCTTAACTTTGTCATTAATTTAACGAAAAAATTAACGTAGGGAATAACAGAAAGAGAAAAACGAAATCATAGGATACTAAAGTAATACATTTTAAACCACAGGGTACTAAAGTGAGAAAGCGTGAAACCACAGGGATTGTATTTGAAGTTTTTCCTATTATTTATGAATATATGAATAATAAGGCAAGTTTCTATTTCGGGTAGATACGGATATTATACTCTGTATAACTATTAATAGTAATAGTAGTGTGTATGGGCGTAACGTTGGACGGTTGTAACGCCTCGTACGCCGCTAAAATAGGTACTTTGTACTTATCCAAAACACACCAAAATAGAAATAATATCAAATTTACCCCCCAAAAATGAGTTAATTATAATTAGGCATATATAATTTGTAAAAATTGGCATAAATAGATTTCAATTTTCTCAAATTAATTTTTTTTAAAAATATACTACAAGAACTAGGAAATAATTGAGAAATTCTGGGTTCTTAATTATTAAACTCACCTCGTGTCTATAGTAGAAAATTGAGCGCATAACCGAAACCAAATCCGTTTTGGTGGTGAAATGCTTCATCCCAAGCAACCCCTTCAACTGCTGCAAAATTATTATCGTCGCAGTTCCTCCCATAAATCCCGTTATCGTCGAACGGGATAAAAAATCCACCAATATCCCTAGCCTTCAATTATAATAAATAAAACAATAATTATGATTGTGATTAAGTTAATTAATTAATTACTGGTGCTAATTACATTAAATTAAATGTGTTCATGATGATGAATTTTTCCCACCTGAAGATCCCTAACGCGGCTTGCATAACTCCGGTGAAGAACGCCGCGGTGTAGAACGTGTTGAGGTACAGCTGCGGGTCCTCCGTCGCGGACACTTCCGCTCCGATGATCGACGCGAGGAGCAGCGACGCCGCCGCCACCGTCCCCACCGCCAGGTTCTTAGAGCTTCCGAACACCGCGTAGATCAGCGGCGGCACGAAACTCGAATCTATTACGATAATAATTTTGTTATTGTCAGAATTTCTATAGGACGCGTCCTACATGTGCAGAATCATATGGCGGCATTTTAACAGTGTGACTTACAGAGGCCGATGATCGGGGGGAGGTTGGCGAGGCGGGCGTAGCTGATCCCCTGCGGGATGGCGAGGCTGGCGATGGTGACGCCGGCGAGGAGGTCGTAGCGGAGATCGGAGAAGGTGTACTTGGGGCCCCATTCGAGGATCGGGACGAAGTACTTGAGCACTCTGAAGACCCTGGAGCCGGCCGGGAGGTCGTCGAACCCGCGGAACGGGTTGTCGGGGAAGAAGGTCTCCTTTAAATCGGATTTCAGGGCTTTCGCGAAGGGCCGCTTCGCCAAAAGGTTCACCCTCTGATGGGGATGCTGGTGATCTCCAGTTGTTGTTCCCATGGAGGAGAGAGAAACACAGATTGAGAAACAGAGAGAGAGAGAGAGAGAGGAGGGAGAGTTGGTTACGGAGAGGTGGGTGGTGTGGGGGTGTTGGGGGGACGTATGGGATATATATAAAAGGTGAAAAATTGACGAAGAACCCCTCAAATATTACACATTTTGAAATGACCCTCATAACTGTTTTAATTAAATATCGAAAGAAAGATTATCAAATTTATTCATAATTTTTATCATATTTCATAACGTAGTTAACAACCAAATAGAAATAGCTAAATTTTAAAGAAATAAAAAACGGTGAGGGACGTATTTCAAAATGGCATATTTCCAGGGGTGGGAGGTGGACACGTGGCGGTGAGAGGGAGGGGCAAGCCCCGGATTAGTAGAAGAGCGCGCGCGTGTTTCCCAGTAGGTTGAGAGAACCGGATTTGGATAAATTTGGATAAAGAGGGAGAGAGAAGGATGAACGGGGACAACGCATGGCGTACGTCATAATGAACGTAGATAATTTAAGCTGTTTGGTGCTCCGAAATAATGACTTAACTATAAAAAGTTTATCTTCGCAAAGTCTTAATTTTACAGCACGGCAAGCAGTGGCAGCGATCGTCGGGTGTCTGAACCGAGACTGACTACAGCCCTTGACCATCAAACTCAAAAACTTTCCAATATCACGCATTTTTCCGTAATCCCCCAATATCTACATTCATAAACTCCATTAAAGAGAGTTTTCCCTCTTGTGCAGCAACTTGGGATTGTGGTTCAGGACATCTCTCTTTCAAGGAGGCAGCGGGGATTCGACTTCCCCGGAGGGTAGGGTACCATGAAAGGAAGTTCTTGTTGTGTATATAATAAATTTTGAATATAAAATATACGATAAAAATATCTGTCTCGTTTGATCACCGGCGAGAATAAAAATATCAATACATTATTGGTCCTCAAACTATGAGGTTCGTGACTGTTTGATTTCCAAACTTTGCTAATATATCACTGATGCTGCAATGATGTGGCTTCTTAGTTACTGCTACTTTTTCGATCACAATATTATCACATCACTACTACTTCAGTAACACGTTATCATTAAGTTGAGCGAGAATAAAACTACCAATACACTACTGGTCCTCAAACTATGAGGTTCGTGGCGGTTTGATTTTCAAACTTTACTAATATTATCATTGATGCTGCAATGATGTGACGTTTTAATTATTGCCATTTCACCGATTACAATATTATCACATCGCTAATACATTAGTAACGCATTATCATTCAGTCAAAATAACTTGATTACAACAATCTAAAACATCTGAGTTCAAATTATAATGAACTAAAATTTGAAAACCAAACCATCCCGCGCTTCGTAATTTAAGGACAAAAGTTGTAATTTTGTCTCCCGGAAATATCTATCACTGTTCTTACGCCTGATTATTACCTCATAATTAACACGTGGTTCAACAGCCGCGAGAGAAATGGGTACATTACTAATCGTACTCTAACAGCGAGATGCAGCACAAAAATGCGGTTAATTTGGGTTTGAGCCCACCAAAATTAAAGTAGAGCACAGAATCAACATCCGGTGAAGGGCGTATCTGTGTTCGGGGGATTACTTATCCGGGGTAGGAACTACTCAAGACCCCAACAAATTAAGGAGAGGATGATGCTATATACACGCACACATCCACATAAAATATATATATATATATATATATATATACATGACATAACAGAGAGGGAGAGAGAGAGAAAAGCAATTAAGGAAGAGTAGTGTCCTGTAGTAGTGTTGTTTCGCAGGTTACGTCGCCCTCTTTTCAACGTATATGTATGTGTTACAGTTGAAACAGGAATTGTCTCCTGCTACTTTCCTGTTAAAGTGGAAACTGACTCCATTATGGAGTTATAGGCACATCAAAGAGTCATGTTTTGTGAATCTCAACATGTGACTCGAGAAATTATTAATAAGTTAGCTTTTTATGCGTAGGTCTTATTTGGACGTCAGTATAAGATATCCAAACAGAACCAGAGTAGCTAGTGAATATTTTGCAGCTTAGGACTGGCTGTTACCCAAAAATCAATACATGAACTAATATTTTTCTAAACAAAATTCATAAAAGCTAAACATCCCCGTATTAGATAGAAATCAATACACAAATCTATAAGTCCGTCTCAGACGCTTGACCGCATTAGTGCCGCTAAACACCCCCGTTCTCTCTCTTTTTCTTTTTTTTTTTTATGTTTTGTCTTTTTTTGTCTTTCAATGGCTTTTCTAATTTCAAAGGCCCCGGCTGCTTTCAACCTTGTTGCTAAACTCATTTTTCCTAATAAATGAAGCAGGTAGTTCGCTATCTTTTTTTCAAAAAAAAAATCATAAAAGCTAAATCGATAACTAATTTGTGTGCATATTTTTTGATAATATATTTAAAATACCATTAATAAATCGGCTTTACATATAAACCCCTGATTCGTAATTGGAATATGAAAAGTTAAACAAATAACTAATTGTAACTTGGTATATTTTGGGGTACATGAAGCACTACTCATCCATGTAAAGAATCAATCTAAAGATTGACCTCTTTATTGGACTATGCAATATTGGGTTGGAAGTAATGAAATTCCCTCTTCAGAATAGGACACACTACCCTCCAATATTTAAAAACTAAAGATCATGACTAGCTAGTTGGAAAGTCTGAAGGATTTATGCATGAGAGCAAAATGTTATCTACTGATCAATGTCTCATTTGAGGAAATCATTGCTTCTAAAATCTTCTTTTGACCATTGTCTTATGTTCTAACAAAGATAAGAAGCTTAGAATAATCCTCTTAGCCTAGGGATATTGTACATATTTATATAGCTCTCTACACTTAAAAGTCATAACCTATACATATTTATATTGTACCTTTTTAAAAAAAATTTAAGGAGGCCGGGTTGCTTCAAACTATAGCTTAGTTTATATTCTAAATGAATGAAGCAGTAGCATGCTACCTTTCTCTAAAAAAAAACCTATCTAAATAAGAAAAATGCTATATGTACACCACTTTAGGAATTTACATCTTACACCCTTCAAATGAAAGATTGATACAACCCTTTAGGGTTTTAATAAAAAAAGAAATTTTGATAAGACAAGTGAGTTACTTAATACACAAAACAAGAAGACTATGAGTAAGATTTTATATCTACAGGTGGGGTGTATGATTAACATTGCTTTAAATAATGGGCTAACACTGTCACATATATAAATAACTGACCGTCCTAGCACAAGTGGCAAAGGGTTTGGTGGTTGGTACCCGAAGTCCCGAGTTCGAATCCTAATTGATTCATATTTCCAGCTAAGTTTATTTCCAAAAGAAATAAACGAAGCGGGTGTGCTACCTTTCTCTCAAAAAAAATAAAAATAAAAATATCCAACCAAAGTATACAAATATTTTTGAAAATATTAAAACAATACTAGAAGTTTCTACAAATCACAAGCCACTGCCATAAGCATGACACAATTTTGTTTGGAGACACTGCAAAAAGTGAACTTGTATCATCTCTTTCAAGTGTAACTAAATACATTTCTCTATACAAATAATCAATATATATATATATATATATATATATATATATAGAGCTAGTCTCCTATACTATCTATAGTACCGGGGCTCCGGTACTATAGTCGCTTTTTCGATCTTAGGGTGTTCAAATCAACGATCCACACCGTTGAAACTGATCTAGGATATTTGAAGTTCTTAGGAATAAAATTTTATAATTTTTCGACGTAGTTTACTTTGTGATCAAACCGTTTCAAAATTGTCAAATTTCAATGGTTATTATGACGAGTTTGTAGTTTAACGGTGGAGAAGAATCTAAATTTATTCAAATTTTGATAGAAAATACTTTAAACTACATAGATGAAGGTCAACATCCTTGATCTTGAATTCGAAACTCCTATACTCAAATTTTAAGAATTATTCAATTTCCACCGTTCATTTTGACATGATTTATTTACTAAGTAAACGATATCGAAAAAAACTAAAATTTTATTCCTAAGAACTTCACATACCCTAGATCAGTTTCAACGGTGTGGATCGTTGATTTGAACACCCTAAGATCGAAAAAGCAACTATAGTACCGGAGCCCTGGTACTATAGATAGTATAGTAGCCTCATTCTATATATATATATATATATATTCTCAGCAAGTCTTAGTGCTCCTAGTACAGGGACACCCAATATTTGCTGTGATTTTGGAAACCCCCCAAAAAAAATCTGGAATTGAAGTGTGTGCCACACCCCACCTTTTCAATTTGTGTTTTCTTTGTTTTGGTTTGGGAGGGATTTCAATTTTTATTTTTCAAATCAAGTAGAGTTAGAGTACATGCTAAAGGATCTTCCTAAAAATAAAAGTTAAATCATGTATGGGGACGACAAGTGCCACATCCAATTAACCAAGCTAAATTATTCAGCACAGAATAATTTGTGTCATTTATCAAGCATAAGAAGCAACAAGAATAAAACTAGTAATTAAAAAAGAACTAATGGTCTTAAAAGATGAAAAAAAAAAAAAAAAAAAGCTCGGAATGTTCTTTCAACACAGCATTGGCTTCTGAAAAGTGGAATTACCTGTTAACAGCCTAATGAAACCAAAAAGAAAAATCTATGAACAACTTATCATGAAGAGCATATCCCAGAAATTAATATGTAATTAATCAGAAGCCCTTTAATTTCTCTAACTTATCCCCATCCCTTTGGGGAGAAGAAGAAAAAAAAAAAGAAAAAGAAAAGGAAATTCTCCCAGTTCCAAGATACTTTGAAACATATCTAAACTTCATATTGATCCTTGCGTGGCATATGACTACTTTGTTTTTATTTAATTATAGAATAGCAGTACATTTAATAGAGAGAGAAAGAGAGATATAAAAGAACTAGAAAATTAAGATTGTGGCAAAAGAGACATCCACTTTTTACTCTAGCCCACTTTTGGGCATTGAATTTTGAAGATGAAACTAGAAAAGCATGTCTATCATTTAGACTCTGTGAATCTCATAGCATACTTTACCCAGGAAATATATATATATATATATATATATATAAATCTAAACAAAAAGAGACACATTTTTTAGTGACTTTGTAAGATATCATTTGTCACTCACAAATAGCACCTCCCTCAGTTAACCAAACTCTTCCCAACATACCTCCCTGAAACTCTCTGTGGGATTTGATTGCTCAAATTGAGCATCCGTTTTGGCTATTAGACATGCTCGAGACTAGAGTAGTTCCAGTCACATCATAAGATTTTTCCTGAGCAAATTCTACTAAGAATTCCTGAGCAAATTCTACTATGTTCAGATTTGAGAATATGGATCAAGCAGTTGGTGATGCGGCCGTAATTAAAGCTATCAGAGACCTTATCAGGTTTGGTCAATTAATTTCATTAGAGCGCATCGCAGCGCGCCTAACGTAGACTGCAACCAAAGAATGGACTTCATGAGGGTACGTTCTTTTGCACACGCCCATGCTCTCAAACAAAGCCAAAGTAACTATGTTACTCAACCAAGCTCAAGCAGTTCTGAAACATTTATCATCGACTACAATCCAAATTGGGACATTTCATGCTTGATACTATCACCAAATGAGCAACTATTGGGCAAAGATATGATGGAAATTTAGCAAACATAATGTCATCATCTATTACATTTAGTCAGTCACAAAGAGAAAGAAAAGAAGACCATGCCACTAAGAGAAGGTTGGTGGATCAGAATCCTATTGTTTCCCATTCAAGTATAGGAAAAAGGTGACGAAAAAATTACGCAAGCGAATCCGCTACACCGCCACGTCAAACATGCCAGGATTTTCTTAGGTTAGAAATCTAATCTACCTTTACTAACTATCTCCTAGTGAAATGATCAAAAGTCAAGTTGGTTGGTCTGTGTCAGAACAATAAAAATTAGGATAGAGTAAAAGGACTACCTGCTACATTAGAGTGAGGAAAATCAACTGAGTTCTAGAAACTGAGATATCATTTGAAGCCAAAGAAAGTTAGGTCGAAAGGAATGCCTGTGCTAGAACGGCATCGTTGCGACGTTCAGGATAGGTTAAGGATTTGCATGCAATCTCAGGCGAGTAAGTATCAAAGGACTAGAAAGTAATGAATTAAAGGAGAGGAAAATTGTTTACTCAAATGTTTAGTTTGGACATGGTTCGATATTTATAGAGTCGTGAAATACGCAGGTGTGGCTACTAAATACTTGGGGGCTGAGCCTGGTCGCGACGTGGAACACTTATTGAGGATTCGGTCCTCTGCAACAAAATTACGGGTCATCGACGAAAATGCACTATCCTGGGTTATGAGAAGTACGGAAACCGAAAAAGAACCTTCTCATGCTTGATGTAGGCTGCAGAGTTTCTAGAAGCCTCAGGAAGCACCAAGCCTTGATGCTTCTACCTCAAATTCAATACTACGTATATCGATTTGGCAATCCATGCACTTTTTAAGTGATTTACAGTACATGAATTTTCTTAAAATAAATTGAGAGAGAATGCATCAAGTCTTTCGTGTTTTTCATCGATAAATCTAATTGGAAACACCTATTTATTTAACTGCTCGAACTTGACTCAACCAAAAGGTGTGAAGCCCTAAGTATGCCATCAAACACCACTCAAAAGCTGCTTAAATTACAAATAAATTCAGAAAAATTCGGGACGCAAGTAATCTTAAGAAAACGAAGATTTACTCGAGAAACTTAAGCTGCCACAGAATAGTATTTTAGTAATTTATTTATAATTTACTAAAACTATGAACTAATGGGAATTCGAACTCAGAACCTTCTACGGATTCCACATATAATCCTAACCTTACATTGACAAGCAAGGTTAACCTCAAAAGGAAAAAAAAAAAAAAAAAAAAAAAAAAAAAAAAAAAAGTATAAGAAAAATCCCATACTAAATTGCAGATAAGAAGTACCTTTTTCTAAAGTCACGAACATATCCACTGTAGTCAATGGCTGAATCAGCTATCACTCGGATTTCCACAAATCACTACAAAGATTCTACAAAAAAAATATTCAAAAAAAAGAGAGAAAAAGAAAGAGATAATTAAACTCTGTTAAGAACTCGAACTGAATCAACAAATAGTATATGAAAATATAAATGTAAAACCCAAAAAAAGAAAAAAACAAACAAAAAGGGAATCTCACAAATCACATTCACGTTTCTCAACGACGCATCCTCTCGCTCCCCCACGGGTTACGACGATGGATGCTTTGTATGCTCCTATGCCCGCTGATAATGAGCCTTATTTGGGCCTAATCATGGTCTTGGCCCCAAAAATGGTTTGGGCTCTTTTGGATCCCGTTGTACCCGCAACTATTTTGGGCCATATTTGGGCCTCGTCACGGGCCAGGTCCAAAAAGTTAGTGCATGCACCCGGTGCACCGTGCACCGCTGGCCTAAGAGTCCATCATGGAGGTCTCAAAAATCATAATTTACTTTGCTGAATGTATTAGTTGGCATATAAAACGTTTGAATACCAAAATTCAAAAAAATATGCGGAGAAGTTTTTCTTATTTCTTTTTATGAATTGGACAATGTCTTTTTCTATTCTATTTTGTCGACATTCGAACCTACCCAGTACCTATGCGATGGATTTTCAAAACTTATAACCTTTTATAAATGGATAAGTCTTTTAACTGTTATAAATTATGCCTGATTAGATTTGAATTTTAAAAAATTAAGCTTCAACTATCGAGCACGATGCATGAAGTACAGTATATACCGAATGCAAACAAATAACTTTATGCAGAGGACAGCATGATCCGTAAAAAAAATTAGACATAGTTTGTCTACAACACTGTGTCTCATCATTGCTGCAAATTATTAATTCAAAAAGCTTAAGCTGTTAGAAAGATACAACTAATTAACTTAAAATGTACAGACGCAGCGTTCACAGATCTTCATTGTAATTCGGCTCAATCAGCCTCACGCCACTGCGAACATAACTTGACTTAACACCCTATGCTGATTGATTTCTGCACATGGAATTGATCTCGCTGCTCACTAAAATAAATATAATCTCGTGCACAAGCTTGTAGAGAATATAGTCTTATACAGATTTGGGTCGTACAGATAAATTTTACTGAGTAGGCTCATTTACCGTCACGATAATATCTCCACTTATATACATCAAGCTTTAGATTTTTCCAGATTCCAAAAGTATAATAATGGATTATTAAAAAATAATACAATCATCTCCTTTTTCCGTACAATAAAGTAAGAATTTTTTTTCTGAAACATATATTATATGAGTTATTTAAAAAGAATCAATAATCTAGGATTTTAAGCAAAAAATAATAATAATAAAAGATATTTTTTAAATTATTACGGCGAGGCGAATGCGACATTGGAGCTATCACTACGTCTCATTCAATATAAATATTTTGTGGCCAAGGTCGGAGTAAATCAACTTTAGAAACTTTTGGAATAAGACACATTATTAGTGCGCCTTGGGCGCAATCAGCTTCTTTACAAGTGAATTGACACGTCTAAATTTTGCACCGCAGGTTTAAATTTTAGGGTTAATTGCATATAGATTTCTGCAAACATAACGAATTATAGATATATTCCTATAAAGTTTAACTTTCGTTAGTTATTGCTACAAAAGTCCTAATGTATGCAGAAATGTTCCTGCCGTTAGGATCCGTTAGAAAAATTTAATTAACCACAGTTAAAATGCCTAACTATAATTACTTAATAAGGTGAATTGATAATTTTGCCCGTCTTCCTCTTTCTATTCCTCTTTCTTTTCCTCTTTTGCTTGTCGACGTGGCCCCATCTCGCCGGAGAGGTGGAACTCGGCCACCGGGAAGAGCGGAGCGGAGGTCGGAGTGGTCGTCGTCGCCGCCGGCGGCGAGGGAGGAGATCGCGGCGGGCGATCGCCTCCGCCGCCTCCTTCTTCTTCTTCTTCGTATCCAACTTTTGAAGGAACATATTTTTTAGGATAAAAATATCATTTCACAAGTCTAATGTTAAAAAATAAATAGTTCTCTAACGGTAACAAATCAGAGGAATATTTCTGTATACATTAGAACTTTTGGAGAAATAACTTATAAATATTAAACTTTGCAGGAATATATCTATAATTTATTATATTTGTAGGGACCTGTATGTAATTAATCCTAAATTTTAAGAGGCTGACGTGGGCGGAGAACGAATTGTGGACCATATTTTGTTAGACCAAGGCTACGTAGTTTAGGATATTGCACATGTCACGTACGTGGGATAACTGTTTATACATTTGCTCCACTTGCACACAATCATTTGAGACATTATGATGACTCTTGTTTTATTCTATTAAATTAAGAATTTATTTTGCGTCTAAATCGTAATTTAATCTATGTGTCCCGACACGCGTCGTGTGGACGGATGACCAGAGCTAAGAGCCCAATCTAAAAATGATGAGCAACAATACGATGTTCTATTTGGCCCACGAATTTGAGGTTCTATACAAGTTTGAGTCGTCTAAGAAAAATCATTTTAAGTACCCATAACTTGAGCTTATAACTTTATTTGGCTTTCTCTCAATATAAAAATTGAAATTTCATGAGTGTAAAACTCATTATCTTTGCCCGTCATTTGATTATCTACCTTAGTACTCTCTTATGTTAGTTAGTCATGACACGTGGTGTATTACCTATAAATAAATAAATATAATAGCACACTTACAAGCCCGCGACGAATTAAAAAGCAAAAAAAATGCTCGGCAACTAAAAAGTTGTTATTCGTACCATGTTGGTATGTCATGAATCCTAAGAGGCATAAATCGTCCGCATCGTACTATCATTTAACTATCTAATAGAGTCTGCATCGTATTAAAGATCTATTTAATACTAATAATCAAAGCAGAACTGGGATGGAAATATACAAAGACATGCCTCTTTATTTTTTAGAGGGATCATACAAAATATATGGTAACTAATTAATTACGATGTACAAAACATAATAATTACGTCTAAAAAATGTATTTTTTTATCGTACTTTTTCACAATTTGTGGCGTAATTTTTTCTCAATCTCATAGAGAGCCTCATCATTAATCTGCAAATGGATAAAAATGAGTTTAGATGACAGTTTGGTGCACGGCCTACCACGGTGCACATGGTGCAGGCAACAACTTCCGATTCTAGACACCGGATCAAACCCGTTTTCGGATCGAGTCGGGTCAAAACCATGTTAAGAGACCACCTAGACCCGGTCCAACGGGCCAACTTGCTAGCTACAACTTTAAGCCTATGTTTCCAAAAATGCCCCTCATTCCTCGCCCAAACCTCGTCCCCTCACCGCTGGTACGCAACGTAATTTCCGTCACAATCGGGGTGGTATTATAATAACCTGTGACCGACCACGCCCACTTCCCATTTCAAGGACCTAATTCCTCTGACCGCCACGTGTCGGTCAAACCCGTTCATATCGGGGTAAACGTGAGGCGCTGTCGCCATCTAAGAACTCTCCCGAACCCCAGCAACATTCGCACCCCGGCCCCTTCTCGCCTTTTAAAACCCCCTCGCCCTTTTCTCCTCCTCCGCGTCATCGTTCTCATCAGCATCAGCACCATCATCATCATCATCATCTTTTTAGCACGATCGATTTATTTCGATCGAAAGAGGGCGATCGCGATAATATCTCCTCTTCCCTTTTTCGGAGCACCGATCGTCGTAGCTCTTCGATCTGTATAGAAGTTCGTTCGGTTCGCAGTTTGTTCTAATCCGAATTATATTCTTACGGTTTAATCGACTTAATTAGATCGCCGTTTTTGTTTTGATCTCACCAGTTTAGGTAATTAATCGCGCTATATTGACCGCGATTTGATATAGACATTTTCTTTAAGGTTGTTTAATCACTCGATCTTACGGTATGATCCACTGGATTATATTTAGATTTTCGGGAAAAGGGTGCGTAAAATCGTTGATTAGGAATTAGAAGTTATCTTAACTTATCTGTTTATTATTATTATTATTATTCTTACGTTGTTGTGTTGGATGCACGCTTATTACTGTAGAATCCGTAAATTTATATGCTAATTTTCTTTCGTTTGTTCATCCTTTTTCATTAATCTGCGAATTTCGACTTGTAATCAGATTTGATCTGTTGATGCTTGTTTATTGCTGTAAATGCTGCTGCTGTTTTGCAAATTTTATGTGTTGAATTCATAATTGTCTTGTCTTGCTTTTGACGCTATGTTTTCAGCGTCTGAAGTTTGAAATATCCATCTGTTTATGCTTTTCGTCTTTGATGACTTGGAAGGCGAGTTCTGTTAGACGAATAGACGATTGTTGAGTTGTGACTCCGGAACGCGTTCTGTTGCATGATCTGTTAGCAAATGAGTGATCTATGTATAATTTGTTTGGAAGTGCAAATAATTTTGAGGTGATCTCAACGATACTCTTATTAGCTATTTTGTGTAGCTAACAGTAACAGCTAAAAGAACTGCGACGTTTTATCATCTTTAGGATTTTGTGCTGCACTAATAATAATGCTCAAGTGCTGTGAATTAGACGTTTTAGACATCCGAACAGTCCCTAAGGAATTTGAGCGCGATTCTGTGCAAGCTAGAAGTCCTGCTTGTTGTTTTATTTATGCTGACTCATCAGGAAGACAGAGACGATTGTATTGCTTTATGTTGTTCCTGCGGCTATAGGATAGGATTACTTTCTTGAAACTTTTCAGCGGCAATCTAAGTTATTGCTAATTGAGACTTGGTTCACTTTTACGTTGATATTTATCTTTATGTTGCCAATTGAGACTTGGTTCACTTTTTCTCAGTTGTTGGAAATTGATTATTATAATGCGATGTATTATTTGATAGTCTGTATTAACAAGAGGAATGAGCTTTACCGATGTTGAGTTGAGATTTTCTCAACTGTAAAATTACATAAAACTTAAACAGTTCGCAATTGACCAAATTATGTTGATTTTGGTTCTAGAATACACAGATAATATCCACTATTCTCAGTTGTAGCTGTTGAGCATTTTTTTGGTTGCAATAGTTCACTCTTTCTTTCATCATTCCATCTTCATTCTGTGAAAACCTCTAGATTTGGAATATCACTTGTGTACGGAATCCTTTTGATTTGTAATTATCTCCAAAATGGCTTATAAGTTCCAGCTTTGTGGAAAATATTGCTTGAAATCCAATAATGTTATAATTATATGCATTTCGGTGAATTGTTCATCTTTTCTGGTGAGCAGCAAGACCAGAAAACCCTGTGCAGGATTACTTTGCAGCCTGGTACCTGGTTGGGATCAGGATATTAATGGCTATCCATTTTATAAGTAGGAAAAAGGTAGTTTAATCTCCCAAATTGCCTAGCATTAGGTAAACAGGTGATAGGCAGGAAAACAAGGAGGGACCCATACGCATCTGAAGGATAGCCTTATTGGAGAAGTGAAAGACGGTAGATTTTTTTAATAAAATGTATAAGTAAAGTTCTATGGAGGGGGTTGAAGATGAAGCTGTGAACGACCGGCTAAGGTAGGCCTGTTTATACTCGATATTAAAGGGATTGATCAGCTATACCTTCTAAATCTTCAAACCCTCTCGTCAACCCATATCACTTTCCCTTTTTTGCGTTTGATTCTTGTTGCGTGTTGCTCTTGCCAGAACCTTGGACGGATCTGTTGCTGGTGCACCACTTTGTTCAATTTGCTTTCGGACTTCTTCAAGGGAGAAAGCGATCAGTTAATTAGTCATTACTTACAAAGCTCGTGATTCAGAAGTCTTTTCAGTGCAGCTTAATATTAATTCTGTAGCTGTGCTTGTTCTGATGAATCAATCTATGGGAGTTGTGCTGATTGGAGCTGTTCAACGTTGCTTGGCTTTTGTGCTTGATATAATTTGGTCTTCAGCAGTAATCGACAATCCGAGATAGGGTGTCTCCCTGCATTCTGTATTCAGAGCCATTCTGCTAAATGTCTTCATATTTGCAGGTGCATTTGTTGTATTTGCGCTGCCACAGTAACTTTTGTAGCAAGACATCAGTCATTAAATGGAGGCTGTGGTCTGTCAATCTGAGCGACCTGTTGACCAACACGGGTCAATAGGGAACGAGAATAAAACTCAGGCCCCATGCTCTATATTGGCTGAGCAGAATGACACAACAGCAGAAGTAGCAAATGGTTTGAACTCTTTTGGCAGGGAGCGACTAGATGAAGGACTAATGCAGTATGGGTAAATATTCAAGCCTATATTCAAGCCTCTTTCTTTCCAATACACTGTTGACATACTTTTTATTCTCAAATTGTTTATAAGATTTAAATTGAATGGCTTTTGATGGCCTTCTTCATTGAGAGGGGCAAAGTATAAGGTCAATAATCAATTGAATAGGTTAAATAGGTATATCCATGGTTTAGGACTGCAACAAAAAATGGGTTTGACCATTACATTGGGCCTTAGAAAAGTTTGTGCTATATTTTTATGGTTCTGACTTTTAACTCCTGGTGACAGATGTTCACATTACCGACGAAGATGCCGGATCCGAGCTCCCTGTTGTAATGAGATTTTTGATTGTCGACACTGCCACAATGAAGCAAAAGTAAGATCACCTGATTGATCAGTTTAGCTTTGTCTGATTCTTGTGTAGTATGTTAGTTTGGGAGTCTCACGCAAACAAGGTTCAATCTGTACTTGCCATTTGAACTTGTCATGTCCAGTGAGCATGTGATACGAACAGTTGGTAGTAGATTTGAGTTACAATTTGTCACACAGTTTCTGCGGAATTCCTTGATGTTAGTACAGTATTTTATCGTTGGTGGGCCTGTGATTTCCTTTTTTTCTTTTTTCTTTTTTGTCCGCATCAAAGATATTGGTGTGATTTCATAGTTTTAGGAACAAAAGTTTGTCCTTTATTACTGGCTTTCAGTTTTTCTTGTCCCCCTGGTCACAAGTTTGTGAAGAAATTGGAGAGTTTTACAAACTGATAAATTTTACTTCACAGAACTCAATTAATGTGGATAGGAGGAAGAGACATGACATGCCTCGTCAACAACTGCAGCAGGTTCTTTTCTATTCTATCATATTTAATTATCTTCCTTTTGGCTTCAGAAAATGTTACTTGAGCAGATTCATAGAGTACTCTGGCTTGACTTCTAATGTTTTTGTCAGGTTATATGTTCATTGTGCGGTACCGAACAAGAGGTAAGTGTTTATTCTGTGCTGGTTTCTTTTATTAATATTGTTTGGCATGTGGTATGATGAAGCTCCAGTAACTAAGATAAGATGCATCCTCAGAAAAAGAATGATGTGGGGTTAAAGTTTAACAAAAAGAGTCTTTTATTTCACATGCATGAGAAAGAATCAGGCTATATGAACCTTTCATTTATTCATTGAAAACAATCTCATGAGTTCCATTGTCTAGGTCTTTTGGTGTCTACATGGTTCAGTTACATGAGCAGCCCAGTATTATGATACAGGATGCAGCTTATTCTGTGTTCATAGCTTTATGTGTGTGTGTGTATTTGGTGATTGAATTTTCCCAGTTTATTGATCATAGAAAGCCTGATTTGTCATTATTAACAGGTACGGCAAGTATGCATCAACTGCGGTGTATGCATGGGGAAGTACTTCTGTGCAACATGCAAGTTGTTCGATGATGATGTCAGTAAGAAGACTAGATATTTGGAGCTCTTCTTCTTCTTCTTCTTTTTATGCCAGTATGACTAGGGAAGAAATCTCACTTATCTTTACTGAGCCTTTCCTTTCTCCTTTGAACTTCTAGGTATCAAAGCAACAGTACCATTGCAACGGTTGTGGAATCTGCAGGTTTGGTGCTACATATTGATGTTCCTGCTATATTTTTGCATTGATAGCTTGTGTGTAAATTTGAATGTTCTATTTACATCTAATTCTTTTCTCTTGCAGGATTGGTGGTCGGGAGAACTTTTTCCATTGCTACAGATGCGGTAATGCTCCTATCTTAGATGACTATATTCTGGAGAAATCCATTTAATTATTCAATTAATTAGCACATGGATAAACCATTGATGATGTCTCTTCGTAGATCATATGAGGAAGAGCGAGGGGAGCGAATAATATGTATATCTTGTTTGTTTGTTATCAGGGAAAGAAGTTTTATCCTGTTGTATGCTAATCTGCATTTATGAATTGTTTTGTCCTGTTGTATGCTAATCTGCAGTTATCAATTGTGGACGTTGTCACACATAATATAAACAGTTGTATCATTGCTTTTACAGGAGTTTTCTAATTTAGTCTCATTCTTTGGATGTCATGTTTCTTGATGTCTTCCATCTTTATTGCCATTGCATAATAGTTGCATTTTTTTCTTTCACCTTGCTCAATGAACTAATTTTTTTGTATAAATTGAAGGCTGCTGCTACTCAACTATACTGAAAAACAGCCATGCATGTGTTGAAGGAGCAATGCATCATGATTGCCCTGTATGTTTTGAGGTGAGACTCTTTTCCTTCTTTGCCTATCTGACTTCTCTCTCTGTTTTCCAAATTAATAAAATATCCTTGGTTTGCAGTATCTTTTTGAATCCCGATACGATGTGTCAGTTTTGCCATGTGGTCACACCATTCACGTGCATTGCTTGAAGGAAATGCGAGAACACTTGCAGTAAGTTTATACAGTGCTTTGATCGTTGTCTCTTGTTTCATTTGCTTTGCCCAATGTTTATATAGCTTAATTTGATTACAAATTGTTTCCAGGTATGCGTGCCCTCTTTGTTCAAAATCTGTGTGTGACATGTCGAAAGTATGGGAGAAGTTGGACATGGAGATAGCAGCCACACCAATGCCTGAATCTTTTCAAAATAAAATGGTAGATTTCCCTTGGCCACGTTTTAGCTGCGAAATACATTCACTTTTGAAGAAATTATATTTCCGTTCTACATGTCGTGAGCTATTCTGATATTATCTATCTGTTAGCGTTACTATGGTTGAACCGAAGCTTACTTGACTCCAGTATGTTTAACTTGGTTTAGGAGCGCATTTCACTGGTCATCTGTTTAGAACTCTTCGTTAGATGCAAACCGAAACACTGGCTTTGAAAGTTGTTTTCTGAGATTCCCTAATTTTCCTCTCTTTTGTTGATAGTTCTTTTAACATGAGATAAATTAAACTTTTATCAGAACAGTCCAATCCATGACAAACACATGAAAAGTGTGACGAATCCTCCAATGTTATCATTGCATTGAGATCAATGATTACAGTGCGCATTTTCTGAGGCATATTATAAAACTGATATCTACTCGGCATTGCAGGTACGCATACTGTGCAACGACTGTGGTGCAACGTCGCAGGTCCAGTTCCATGTGGTCGCCCAGAAATGTCAAAAGTGCAAATCGTACAACACCCGTCAGACCTAGTGCGTTGGGGGATCAGTATTTAGCCAAATCTCAATGTGGCGGCTCTTGTTGTTGTTGTTGTTGTTCTGTCGTAGAGCTTTGTAGGCTATTTGGGCAAATGAAAAGGTGGTTGTACTGTTGCGTTCTTTTGTAGTGTTGTTGGCTACCTGCCATCGATTTGTTCGCGCAAGGTTGTCCGCTTCCATAGCTAACCATTGAAATTAGGCTTGTCATCTTGGCTGATAGAAGTTTTATGGCTGTGGCCTGTGGGTCTATACGGAACGTGACATTGGTCCTCGGAATATGGTTGGATCTTTCTCTTGAGCCATTGTATTGGATCAGCTTCATTTTACAATGGTGGCTGCTTGACTTCGGATCAATAGGTTGTGGGTTCGATTCCCACTGTGTTCGAACTTAATTCCCTCTTTGAGTTTTTACATCATACGCTCCTCCTACATTATACACTCTGTCCATACACCATCCTAGGAAGGGGTGGATTTAACTAGTCACATCAATGTGATTAGTAGAAAAGTTTTTGTCAATTTAATTGAGGTCTGATATTTTTAGTTGAAACCAAAGGAAGCTTAGGCTGAAGCCGGCGGAGATAACCGTCCCTCCGCCGACGTATAGACGCGTTTTGCTGCAGTCGTGCAGTTACGCGCGGCGGAGAAGGCCCGAAAAGACCGGTCGAAGACCAAAGCTTGTCGTGTACTAACTTCACCCGACAGCCCAAGTCTTTACTGTGGGAATCTCAAAGCAACAAGCAGCGTGAAGACAACTTCACATTTGTAGGCTTTCATCCCGAGGCCCGAAGAAACTTTGGGCCGGAGCCCAAATATTATCGCGTCTTAATCTCACCTCAGCGGCCCAAGCTCCTTGGTGCACGAATCTACAAGCTGCACGCATCTTGAGGACGATCCGCTCCTCCTCCTCTTCCCCGATCACTAAAACCTAGTAAAACCTCTTCCTTCGCTCGTCCTCCTCTCTCTCTCTTTCTCTGTACCGTCGCCGTCCTCGGGACTCTTCCATCACGTCCTCTTCCGATGTTGCTCCGGCGACCCCCCCAAACCCTAAGACCCCTGCTCTTTCGCCGCCCCTTCTCCTTCTCCTCCTCTTCCGCCGCCGCCGCGGAGGATCATCCCCCGCGAGAGGAGGTCTCGCGGTGGGACCCCTCGGCGCCGCTGGAGTACCTGGAGGGGTTCCCCCGCCCCGACCCTAAGCACGCGGAGACGTTCCTCGCGGTGCCGCGCGGCGCCTCGGGGAAGATCGCGGCGGCGAAGGAGCGCAAGGCGGGGCGGGTGCCGAGCATCGTCTTCGAGCAGGAGAAGGGGGAGGAGGGCGGGAACAAGCGCCTCGTCTCCGTCCCGACCAACCAGATCCGTAAGCTCGTCGACCATCTCGGCCGATCCTTCTTCCTCTCCCGCCTCTTCGACCTCCAGGTCTGGTCCGAACCCGCCGGATCCGGCGATCTCATCGAGAAGGTTCGGGTCCTGCCCCGAAAGGTAACCCTTCATTCTCGGATCAACCCCCTGCTCATAATTTTCCTAAAAGAATTAGAAATTAAATCTGATTTTTTTTTAAGGAATTATAAGCGAAATGGATGAATGAGTAGTTCGATGCTGCTAGAGTAGATGCATAAGAAGTTCGGTGCCTTTAATGCTAGCTAAATCGCATCAGGTTATGCTGGATTAACTTTATAGTGTATGCATTCCATGGAACATAAAAGTGTAAAGCGAACAATAAGATCTTCGAAATAGTGCTTTTGTATGAAGTAGCTGCTAATTTGTATTACATGCTGCGCAATTTGCTAATTTTAGTAGCAGGACTAGATGAAGTGACAAATGTGGTAACGGGTTGTCGGTTTTAGTGGCTTGTTGGTGCTATCACTCATCTTTCTTGAGGATGTTCTCGAGATAGTATAAAGCATTTGGCGATAATGAATGTTCTTTATAGTGACATTACATAGAGAGAATGATTGCTCGCCATTTGGACATTTATGGAACTTTAGATCTAGTATAGCGGCTTTGCTTGCTTTTTTGTTGGATATGTCAAAATTTAAAGGTGGTTCAACTTTGGATTCACTATATACAGTATAGCTGGAGTTATTGTTTCATATGAAATACATGGCAAAAGTGTATCCATTGAACGTATTAAAAAGCTTCCTCAATTTTGTGACTACATATATTAGTTTTTCGATCCTTTAGAGGTTTTTATTAGGAGTATTTGAGCAGGCCTTTATGTTCATCAATAAATAAAGCATAAATGTACAATTTACTTTAGAGCGCTTTATTTGATGAATATGCTCTTTGAATTATGCAGTTGCATCTTCATGCGGGCACTGATGCTCCTCTTAATGTCACATTCTTGAGAGCTCCTTCCTCTGCATTACTCAAAGTTGACGTTCCTCTTGTATTCAGAGGAGAAGATACATCCCCGGGACTTAGAAAAGGTTTGTTATACTAGGATGCGTTTCTTGAAAGTTTCAACGACCTGATGGACTTTTTATTTGCTTAATATGTACATTTTACATGCGTAATTCAAATTTTTGTTATCTCCAACCTCATCTTCACAGTCCTTTTTATATAATTCTTTAACCCAATTCTTGGTAAGGGTGAAAGTGGCCTCCTATTTCTCGTGCATACCATTCCTAGAACTTCCATCTATGAGATTTGTTGTATCTAAGTGTATTGGTCTCATGTTAACATGTCAAGTATGTTAAGTATTTGTTCTAGTACGGTAGATAAAGCTTGACATTTTAGTTGCTAATTTGCTTCAACAACTCATTTTTATGTTTCTGGTGTTGTAATTTCTTGATCGTTATCATGGCACATTTGTATACGTTAAATATCGAGTTGTCTGTCTTTTCACTTTTTTATGGTATAAATGCAGGTAAGAAATTTTAGGTGCTACATGATATAGTTCCTATCTTAAGATCTTTTTGTAAGAAATAAAAGAACCTCTGATGCATCTTACACACTGCAATAGTACTCCACCTTGATGGAGTGGAATTGACATATATTAAGCTGTCGTTACAGAAGTGGGCCGAGTGAAACTTTCCTCATGAACCATATGATCCTAATTATCTGGACTGCTCATCTGATCATTCTAGTTTGTATAACTGCAGTGTCTTTTAGGTGTAATGTGTCTTTTTAAACATAGTTCAATGGAGAAAATTCAAATAAAATAATGTCAAACTGCTGCGTACATTTTATTTATCTTAGTTTTGTTTTCGTATTTTGGATCTTTTCCTGGTAGTCGTCGTTGTTCTATCTTCGCACTCTATGTTGATTGTTGTTTGAAATGCCCTTTCCTTATTGATAACTCATTGGCAAATAAATTTACATCGCAGGGGCTTACTTCAACACCATAAAAAGGACCGTCAAATTTCTTTGCCCAGCCGACATTATTCCACCATACATAGATGTGGACTTAAGCGAGTTAGATGTGGGCGAGAAATTGTTGATGCGCGACCTCAAAGTTCATCCCGCGCTACGCCTGCTTCAGTCACCCGACCAACCTATTTGTAGCATTATAGGATCAAGAGCGCCGGAGCAAAAGAAGTCGAAATGAGTCTTCTGCATCTCCAGCAGAGAAGCCATTACAAAGCTACACACCCAACTCTTTCATTTTCTCGAATCCGCTTCCAGATTATTGGACGAGTGCCGTAACGAAACGCCATATGCGATCATCTATATTATCCTCGGAAGCGGCGTGAATTGTATTAACCCATGTTGTTTGTCCTTGACAGCCATTTTTAACCACTGGTGTAAAAGGATTTGAGCAAAAATAAAGTTTAGGAATCCTCTTTTTGTTTAGAATATATTTATTTACCTTCACGAAAGGTAAAGAAACTTTTTTTCTTTTCTTTTTTTTTTCGTATGTTTGTACTTTTAATAGGCCTAGCTTAAATACCTTGCTATTCTGATTCGCGAGGCATCTGGTTTTATATGATTATTTATTTTATTTTTTTTGGGCATGTTTATTTTCTTCTTCCTTTTTCCTTTCTCCAAACTTCGAGATGAAAACATATAGAGGGTAGGTTTCTCTTCATTTCAAATAAACCAACAATTTGTGTATTACCAAGCACTTTTAATCTCACAAAATTTGAAAGAAAAATAAAGTAAAATTAAAAGCAAGCAGGATTAACGCTAAAGTATACAGCTAACGCCACTTAATTTCTGCGCACACGCAAGGTGTGGTACAAGTAATTAAAAGCTTGATTGGGACTCAGCATTGCACATCTGTTGTTGCTTTTGCGCCCACCTAAAGTTTGTGCATCAAATTACCTCAAAAAGAGAAAAAAAAAAAAAAAAAAAAAAAAAGGGAAAAAGTTTGTTCATCAAATAGCATGTGTAAGGGTGTAGGGTCGGTGGCACAGTACAGTAAAAACATTCGAGATAAATAAATCTTTAAATATATTCTAATAGCGAGCTTTTTACACTACTGTTCATTTGGAAGTAACAGGTCTCTTCAATACGGTTGGAGTCTTTATATTCTATTGAAGTCTCTTCATTATTAATATTTGTCGACAATTTCTTTCTTTTCGGTAGAAGGTAGCAGAAGCTTCAAATTGAAACATCTGATTATAAAATCTGACATTTGAACAATATTATTAAAAAAAAAAAAAAGAAACTGTTCTAAAAGCCAAAACAGATATGCACTGCATAAAAGATCTCATCGAGGCTCATGCAGTGCTGGACCAGCGATCCGACGGAGATCGAATTCAGCAGAAACAGACTTAGGAATGTAAGATACCGTCACAATTGCTTCTAATGAAGTAGTATATACTTCTTTTGTGCACATCAAGCGCCCAAACCTTTGCATCTAAGGCATGTATAAGATCATAGGATGAAGGGAAAGAAAACAAGTGCAGCAAAAGCTAAAGAAAAATGAAAGAGAAAGATAGAAGGTGAATTCTTTGCTTCTAAGGGAGTCCTTGTGCTTTGGATGGTAGAACAAAATGTGTTACCATGTCACAAGTTTGCGAAATACACACCTCACCAAACATTCAATATTTCATTTATCACAAACATGAAAGAACCAAACATCACAAGTAAATAAAATAAGCCAGCATATGTTCTGAAATATCTCATATTCAGTCATAAAACACAACACGGTCATTATGAAAGAAAGAAAAATATTGAAGCCCGTGCAATGGCTGTCACCGCCCTTTCCGTTCGGAATAATAAGTCGACCGAAAAGCTCGCCATTAGCTAAGGGGAAAAAAAGAAAAAAAAAAAAAAACTCAACATGACAATAATCACGAGCAACAATCGCCGGCGAACAACGGCATCTACATAGTGATCATTCATGGCTGCAGCAGAAACAAAGAACACAGCTCTTAATATACGAACGATCAAAGCTGTTCGCCTCGGCAGATGTTGCAGTATTGCTCGTCAGTTATTGATGGGTTCGAAGACACAGTCGTCGCGATAGTTTGGTTTCGAAGAACTAAGAGTGTCTCTCATGGGTTCTTCCTCCATGATAAATATTTCCCGGCACTCGGGGCTGCAGAACGCTTTCTCACCCCTACAATTTACGTGCAAATAAGATTAGAAATTATTAGCTATTTAACTGCGAAATCGAGGATAACAAGCGATGGGCAATACATGATTACTCACAGATATATATAGATGTCTTTCCCTTCACTCAGCTTCTTGTTGCAGGAGCAGCAGATGCTGAAAATGTCATCGCAAAACTTATAGATCGGCAACTCTTGGGAGGGCTCAGCAACAAAAAGAGAGCCTTCGACATCTTGTACGGGGGAGCAATTTGTGCGAGTCTCCAATACACGATCGCGAAAAATGTGAGTTGTTTTTGGGTCGGGGCCACGAGAGATAACGCAAGTATACTCCTCAGATTCTGTGATCTCATTCATGGACTGGGCATCATCTAACATCGGCTGCGAATTAGAACTAGGAAAACGCGGACTATTGGGCATATATTGATCAATAGGTTGCGATAATTTCAACTCTAGCACTGATTCTTGTTGATTCAATTCATAACAAGGATTAACAGGTGCTTGTAAAGAGTTCTCCTCAACATGCAGGTGGGTCTTTGAGCTCGGCACGTTGACCCTCATCTCCGGCCCCAGAAGCAATTTTCTGCTGCTCCCAAAAGCAGTTATGCTCTCATCATTCAGAGAACCCACCAAGCGAAGCCCCACCCTGTTGCAATCCAAGTCCAATCTCTTCGGTTGCGGCCCATACAGGCCAGGTGATCTAGGAGAACTAACAATGGTGGAGCCAAGAACTGAGTAAACCTTAGAATCCAAAGGAGAGGTAGGGCTCCAAATTGACTCATAATCTAACAAGCCCTTTGTGCTCAATCTCACAAAGAGGCCAGGGACTCTAAAGAAGCCGCTTTTATGCGCAAGGGAGTCAGATGAGGAGGTGGGAGCTGAAGCTGCTTCTGCCATTTTATCACCTTTAAGATTTTGATCTTTTTCAGCAGGGCAACTCCTCCAAAATGGGGCAAAAAAAAAAAAAAGGTTCCTGAAAAATGAAAGAACTATATAGAATTAGATGTGAGGCACAATATATAATTCATCATAGTAAGAAGGGAAAGGAAAAAAAAAAAGGAAGAAAAAGAAGTAATAAGAACCCAAATTTATAGATCAACAAGTTTAGGGAAAAAAAGGAATTTTTCACTTGCATGCAGATTGAATGAATAGAAATATACAACAAAAACCATGTTCCTAGTACAACCATCAATACCAATCCAAGATGAAAAAAAGAGAGGAAAAAACAAACTTTTTTTTTTTTTTGTAATTTAGAAAATCCCAATTAAAAAGCAAGAGAAATCATCAAATAGTAGTAGTATGTAATTAGGAGCAAAACAATTAGAACACCCGCCATGGAAGAGCAAGCATTGAAACGGGGATGGAGTAAGTGAATGCATCAGAAAAGGACTAAAATTTACAGAACCATATGATCGAAATCATATCCAAAAGAGAAACACATTGATCAAAGATTAAGAAAAAGTTTGATCAACAACCTCAAAGAGGCGATCTAATCCCACTAACCTAAAATCCGAACAGAGAAAAATGGCCTCCAATGCCAAGATGAAACACACCACAAAATGCCCAAATCAACGATTTAGACGTCACAAATTGCAGGTTTTTGCGGGGTTTTAGTGCAAATTAGAGATACCCAGATAGGCCAAAATCTAGAAAACGCATTCAAGGAGAGACCTTTCTACAAAAAATGAGAAGAATTATGAAACCCACCAAAAAAAAATCTAGAAAACGCGTGAAAAAGGAGAGATTTTTACACATGAAAATGAGATGAAAACACACCTCACCTCCTCTAGTTGTAGTCTTTTTCTCCTTCAAATGTTCCTGTGCTTCAGAGAGAGAGAGAGAGAGAGGAGGAGCTTTTGGACTCGGAGGAGACCCACAAATAAGAGTACTAGAAATACGAGATTGTGTGATGCTCCCTCTCTATCTCTCTCTCTCTCTCTCTCTCTCTCACACACACACACACTGTAGCATCAAAACAAGCCAGGTGGAGCAATGGCTTTGTGAGTACTCTTCTCATATGCAAGAGCTGATCCCTTGCAATCTTAGTTGCAGGAATTTGCTACAACCATCGAGCCCGGCGCACACTTATTGGTTACTTCACCGCGTAATATTTTAAAGGGTTAATTGCATACGGCTCCCTATAAACATATCGAACAGCAAATATATCCTTACAAAGTTTAACTTTTTATTTTAAATCCATGTAAAAATTCAGTGATATTCATATTTACTCATCTGATTTGTTATCGTTAGAGCATCATTTATTTTTTAACAGCAGTTAAGTGAAGTAATATTTTTGCCCTTACAAATATATTTCTCCAAAAATTTCAACTGTTAGAAATATACAGAAATGTTCTTCCAAAAAAATATTTTATCCAATAACATAAAAATGGTAAAAGGGTCAATTTAACTCATTCACTAATCAATGTTAAGTATTTTATTCATGATTAACTATATTTTCTAATGGATCCTAACATGAGGAATATATTTGAAAATGATAGAACTTGTACAAAAATAAAAATAAAAAGTTAAACTTTATAAAAATATATCTATTATTCGATATATTTATCGGGAGCTGTATGTAATTAACCCTATTTTAAAAATCAGTCGGACCATAATCCAGTGCTCAAAATAGTTCTTTATAATAATATTGCAAGATTTTAAAAAGTTCATATATATTGAATCAGTCAAACATGTAGTTTTCCTTTTTGGTATGGAATTAAAAATGTATGGAGCTTTATATACCACTAAAACCAGGACATGGATGTAGACAATGGTGATGTTGTTATGTTAAATATTTTGTAGAAAAGGTTTTGTGGAGAATCTCCCACTATTTTCTCATTCGTGGGTGTCACTAACTCAAAACTTTCTAAAAGCAAAAGAAAGGAAATTGCATCATGGCAATCTAGGAAAAGCTAATTTAATTATTAATTTAATTGTTTTCATAGACTATTAAAATAATTGTACACCATTGACACTCAGCTGATGTTGATTGATTGATTAAGTGCATAAAAAGAATTTTTAATTAGATATAAATATTTTTTTATGTATTGCATAAAACTACAAAGGATTCAGTTACCTATCACAAATTATTTTAAAAAAATTGTTTTATTTAATATGGGTTCCTCCAAATTGCAATTATTTTCACCTTTCTTGAGGCAAAATTAACAGAGAGTTTCATTTTAGTCCCTAATTTGAAAAGTACATTTTTTTTTTTTAGTTAGCTCTCTAATTTTTGTATTTTATTATATTTCCTAATGTTTGCCCTTGTATTGTAATCTTAAATCATGGTCCCAAGTAATGTAATAAGTGATAATTAGTACCAAGGAAATATTGCTAATTACTTTTTGGTTGGGGATGTGTGTGGAAAGTTCTGGGTCATCCTTTTCTGTTTCCTTTTACGCATCTCAAAACAAGTCCAACTATGAGTCTCCTAAAATATTAAATAAAATATTTTAAAGTATTATACAAAATTATCAACTTATCAATAATATACGGAGATTATTTATGACGATCCAAACTTTTTCCTTCTTTTTAAAAATTAGCTTGTGGTTCGTCTAATTCCAAGATCCTTCAAACTAGAATTATACATTATTTAAGAAGTCGAGTTTTTACATTTATTATTATTATTGTTATCTATTAATCTATTAAACTATATGAATTTTTAATATTTTTTGCCACGTTGCAAATTTTTCTTCACCCTCACCGTGTAACTCTTTACTTTTCCTCCACCAAACTTCTAATTGTACCCAGTGTGTGACCCTCTCTCCATCAAACTTTCAATTATAATGCATTTAAACGGTCCCACTAATGTATCTAAATCGTCTCACTGTCATCTACAATTCTCATCTCTCTATCTCTAATTAATTCATCATGACTCTTCATCTTTCATTCACTAGATTTTCAATTAATACATCAAAACGGTCCGCTGCCATTTACAATTCTCACCTCTCCAAATCTAATTAATTTATCAATTCTCTCTCTCTTATTCTTTCATGTACATCGTCGCCTTCCTCCCTCTATTCTTCCCTCTCACTAATGCGCACCCACCTCCCCCCTGCGCCGCGGCCGAAGAGATCGTCGTCACCATCACTATCGCCGTCACCGAAGAAGGCGTCGTCAGGCCCATCCCCGCCACCAACAGTGAAGAACCTTTGGTGAGTGCGGCAAGTGAGGTATACAAGAAAATATTTGATATTATTTTATTATTAATTACTCATACAGTTTCTATCCGCTGCGAAGCGCGGTCCCCTTCACTAGTTATTATTAAGATTCCATTTTGCTTTGAAAACTGTTGAATACTATACAGCGAAAACAAGTTAAGAGCATATATTATATACTAACTGATTTATTGCGGTACATACAACCTAATGTTATTTAAGCAAAAATATATAAAATTTATCTAAACTATAACCCATTTTGATTCAACTATCCGACCTTTCAAAAATTTGATTTTAATATATAGTCTTTCAATTTGTTTGGCTTAAATCAGTCGATAGCTTTTCAAATAAAAAATTTAAACTAATTATTAATTTTAATAATTTTATAATTACATAAATTATATAAAATATATTAATTAAACTCGTGAAGGTAAACAACACATTCAAATTTTGAAATTAATGATCACTAACTTGTTCAAATTAAATAAATTAAAAATTAGATAGTAAAATTAAATTTTTTAACGATCAGATAATCAAATCAAAATAAATGATAGATAAAAAAATTTATGTATATATTTATATATTATTTATAAAATTTAAATAGACACCAATAATAATAATCACTAAGACCCAACAATTTCGCCCCCTAAAAGAGAAAAACAAAAAATAAATATATATATATTTGTTCATGTACAACGTTTGACTAAGCCAAACTAATAGTTGGTTGGTGTCACGGTTCATTGAATCACGCAGTAACGGCCACCATCACAAAGTGGACGTTTGTGGCGTGACCACACCAAACTACAATCTAGTTAATTATTACACTTAGAGCCCAAGTTTTAGAGATCCGTCCGTTCCTTCAAAATCCGACGGTGGCGATCGCAATGGTAGTTCGTAAATAAAAACCCAAAAAATGGGCCGCGTTACACGTGTATCCACGGGCGGTGTACACTATGTACGACTATGAACGGCCTAGGATGCTTCGCTTGGGGAAAAAAAAAAATATTAGGTAACGACAAAATAATTACTAATTATAAGTGTACTACGAAAATTGTGGTAAAAACTTAACAAAACTCACTAAATTATAGGCCATTTTAAATCAACTATTTAATTGTGAAACAATCGTTGTACTCTAAAAATTTAAATTTTTAGAGTACAACGGTTGTTTCACATGATATCAGAGCAGGAGGTCATGAGTTCGAATCACGCCAGACTCCTAACCATTTAATTCAAGTCCACATCGTGGTGCTTACAAAATGTCTCGAGTCCAGACGTGAGGAAAAGTGTTAAATATAAAAATATATAAACACCGTTCTCTAACAGCTTAAACTTTTGGAGTACAACGGTTGTTTCACATTAATTTTTCAAAATTTTAATTTTACTAACTATTTTTTCACCTTGTTTGATTTAAATCATTAATTGATACTTTAGCTTCAAAATATAAGCTAATTATAAATTTTAATAAATTTATATTACGAGGATTGTATTAAATATGGTAAATAAATATGTAAAGATAAATAATGTATTTAAAATTTGAAATTAAAGTATCGTTGATTGATTCAAATCAAATAAATTGAAAGACTAGATAATAAATCAAAGTAAAATTAAAATTTTGTAAGATTGAATAGTCAATTCAAAATAATCTATAATTCAAATGAGTTCTGTACATTTTTACCCACTTAATAAAACTTGTTTGTTTGTTGTACAAAAACAAATTAAATGATTAGATTGCGTTGTATCTTAACATTGTAATCTTCATAATTAAACCCTCAAAATTCATTATCTCTTATAGTTAACCTATTTTTCTCATCAAACAAATTTGTGAAATTGAACAAAAGTTATCAAATATTGCGGTTTATTCGTGGTAGATGATGACAATGATGTTGATTTTAATATTAACCGATAGTTTTGATAAATATAACTAAATACTCACCAGAGATATCGCTTTTCTTTATTAATATCGATTGTTATCTTTATTATTATAGTTGACATAACATCTGTTCAAGTTTTCGTCTAGCAATTATTATTGAGCTTTATAAAAAATTATATGTGTAATCTTACGAACTGAATAATTTAGTTGTTCATCTAATGTTGAGATCGACTGATAAATAATTGACCGAATAATTAGTGTCATCAAATAAATAGTATGATAGCTCCATATGCAGAAAAATTATTATTATTTTGAACGAAAAATATAGAGGGTAAAATCAACAGGCACTAAAAGTTTTAGACGGGCACGTGCGAAGCACGTGCGACACATTTTAACTCTTTTGACCACTTGTGAATGGTGTATACGTGTATTTGAAAATTGAATACACAAAATTAAATAAATGAAAGGAAAAGGAAAAGGAAAAGAAAAGGGGGGTATGTATGCGACGGCGAGTCGTTGTTTTTGTCGTTTTGCGTGACTCAGCTTTTTTTTCTTTTTTTTTTCCGCAAGTTCCAAGCCACAAAAAAAACGACGGGGCGCAGCACGAATCTCAAAGTAATCCGACCGCTCGCGAGGAGCATATTCTGAAACCAATGCCGGGCTTTTAAACGGCCCATGGGCTTCCTCGATAGATTCGTTCCATATTTTATTCGGTGGGCCTCGCACCTTTGCACGTGTCCAGCGCACGTGCTAACCTTGGCACGTGTCGACCCTCGGTTGTTAAGCCGCGGAGAAATTATTCCGTGGACCATGATCTATGGACCGGAGTTCGAACCATTCCCAACTTTTTTTAGGAGCAATCGCCTATATACCCCTGAAAAGTTTTCGACTTTCTGACTTATTCCTCTTACGAGGCTAATATTGAAAATACATTTTTAACGTTCCAAACTATTTTCAATATACCTCTAAAGTTAAATTCTGTTAGTGAACTGTTAGTAATAACCGTTATCTCTGTAAAATTATTATTTTGTCCTTTCAAATATACCCTCCTATTATAACCAACTTTTCTTATTTGCCTTCAAGTCAGGGATAAAAGAAGTATTTTAATTTTTGATCTTTTCAAATATACTCTTCTATCATTACCAACTTTTCTTATTTGCTCTTAAGTTAAGGGCAAAAGAGGTATTTTATTTTTTTTAACTTGGTAGACATTTAACTCACGTTTAACCTAAATTAACTTATAATTTTTTTTAACATTATTAGCTATAATAGTGATAGACTTCTAAGGATTTGGAGTTTCCATGCACAAACAATTTGGAGATTTAGCTCATATCTAACCATTTGTGTTTAAATTTAAATTCCTTTATTTTTTTTTCAGACATTTTTAGGATTGAGTTTCGAAGAGCCGGGTCTATAAACTGTCGAAGATAGTCCATGCATTAATTTTATTTCCTTTATTTTTTTTTTATTTCCACGGTCGAGATTTTATCAAGATGTGATCAAACGGTGCTTTGGCTCGTGATCCGTTGCGTGTACGAGAATTTACTCACGTGCGGTGTGTCTCAGTATAGCAGTAATTATTATTTTTTTTAAAAAAAAGTGTAAAAAGATGATTGTATTAGGATTCGGGAACAGGGTGGAGTGTTAGATTCATGTAACCCAGCATTGTCAAAAGCAATCAAGTTACGAGGATTAATTAATTATTAAAATTTAAGATTAGATAATATTTTATGCTAAAGTTTTAACTCAGTACTCAGTACCATGATTGTAGCACATACTCCTCCCACGAATTACGAAAAATTCGCCTCAGAACCACTCGATATAATTATTAATAATTTACCTTTAATTCAATTATCAAATGGAGTATTATGCACATTTCAAAAATCAAAAACTTTGGCGAAAGAATTTTTTTTAAAAAAGGGTCTAATTTATTTATAAAAAAAATAAATGATTCGAAATACCTCTTCAATGCTTTATACAAGAAAATATTTAGTTGTGCATTGCACAAATGTTTTATCAAAACCACAAATAAAACTAACCATCTTAACCTTCAATTTCACAAAGGACTAGTGGAACTTAATGAATAGTGAAAAATTATACTAAATATCAATGTGAGTAATTATTATAACGACTTAATCTATTAGTAATTTATTAGACTCAAACCACTAATTTGAAATGATTAAGCATGGTTATTATTATTAGAGCCCGTTATACACCAGTTGATGTGACATCTATTTTAAACCTTTTATTGGTAAACTAGTTTTGATATCAAATTTTACTTTCGGTTGGCAAACTAATTTTACTATTAAACATAACAATCTAGTCTACTAGTATTAATAACTTATTGGGCACAAGCCACCGGCTCAAAATACTTAAGTTTAGTTATTATTATTATTGGAGTTTCTTGATGCTTATATTTTCATATAAATTTTTTTTTCTATCGGATGTGGATTTGCGAGGGCATTATAATTTCAAATTGTTTTAGCCATATTATAAATATAGAGAACAATGAGAAGTTTATTTTAATAGATATTGTTCCCTCAAAGCCAATCTATGTATCTCAGTACGCAGATCTAGCATGTAATTTGTTAAGTACATAATAATAAGATTCATTTGTCTGGATTAATATAATATAGAAATACCATTCTCCTTTAAGTTTAATGCTTAAGATAAACCAATTACACTACCAAATTCCTCATTTTGCTTTAGCTGCTTCAAGAATAGTATTATTTGAATGGCAGGCTTTTTTAAAAAAAATAAATAAATATACAGCCTAAAATCAAGGGCTAATGTGGACCTACCACACCTCTAATTGATACAAACACTATCACTCAGTTTAAGCTTAAATAAAAAAGTTTGTGCCACTGTGCAAGCAAACAAAGTGTCTCCAAAAACTTTAGAAATTTAATTTATTCCCCACTAATGGAGGAAATAAATCTCTAACCACCGTCTTGTTAGGTAGTAGAGAGTTGTTAGAGGAAGACGTGGTCGGCTGATTAGGTAAATCGTGCTAAGGACTTGTTTGGCGCAAACCAGTGCTTCTACAGGTGTATTATAAACTATAGCTTTTCGGAGTATTCTAACCGTTTTACTAAACCCGTCAAAATCATCGAAAACTTGCGCGCATATATCCATCAAAGGTTTAGATTTTTATGGAAATCTCCTTCATGGTATCAATGCTTAAAATAACTCTTATGAAAGATACTTGTGAAAATTACATAGTGCACTTTGTATGATATTTTTAATTTATAATTTTAAATTGTTTTAGCCATATTACTAGGAAAAGCTTTGTAGAGCGCAGCAGCCCATGTAGGCCCATTAAGTTCCGAGGCGGTCTCCGTTTGGGCCTTTTCCTAGTAACGAAGGAGCAACTCGCCGGGTCGCGACCCGAACCCGAACCCGAACCCGAACTGAACCTAACCCGGTAAATTGAACTCGGCCAGGTTGCCCGAGTCGACCCGGCTGGCACACGGAGTGGCCGAGTGGAATCGGTCGCCCACCTCTCAGGCTCTCCTCCCCCTCTCTTCCCCAGTCTCCTCCTCCTCATCCCTTCTCCCACCCCGACTCACCGGACCACCGATCTCGTCGTCCTCATCCACCCTTATTCACACACCCCCGCTTATTACAACGCTTATTCGCTGTTTTTATTCCGATCCCTCCATGGACGACACCGAGGACGACGCGAGGTACCCCCCAAATCCCTACCCCCCCAAACCCCGCCGAGCTCCCTTATCCTCCTCCTCCTCCCGATCCTTCCACCGCACCAAACCCCAGCTCCGCGATCCCCCCTACCCCGCCTCGCAATTCCGACGCCCCTTCGCCGCAGATCTCGACGCTCGCAGCGACGACGACGACGACGACGACGACCCCAACGACCTGGATCCCGGCCATGGCGACGAGGACGACGAGGTCGAGCCCGCGGATCGCTACCGCAAGATCCATAGGGAGCACGACGACGATGACGATGAGGAGGAGGAGGAGGAGGAGGAGGAGGAGGAGGATGAGGACGACGACGAGGATGGGCGCGATTCCCCGGATAGCCGCGGGAAGCGGCGGCGGATCGATAGGTATGCTCTAGGGTTCGAGTTCGCCCCGCGCGTGACCCCCGCTGCAGCGGCGGCTCCAGCTCCGGCTCCGTCGCCGGCGCCGGCGCCGGCGCAGGCTCCGGCTCCGGCTCCGGCTCCTGCGCGAGGTTCCCCGGCCACGGATTGGTCGGAGGAGTCGACCTTGGCGCTCCTCGAGGCGTGGGGCGACCGCTTCGTCCAGAACGAGCGTAAGAGCATCCGCGCCGAGGAGTGGAGCGAGGTGGCGAGGAAGGTGGCTCAGGCGGGGAGGGTCCCCTGGTCGGAGTCCCAATGCCGGAATCGGGTGGATACCTTGAAGAAGAAGTACAAGAAGGAGAAGGCGAGGTTGGCGGATCCCAACTCCCGGTCGAGCAGCAGCAGCTGGATCTACTTCAAAAAGATGGACGAGCTGATGTCGTCGCCGCCGCCCCCGCCCCCGCCGCCTGCTCCGTCGCGGCAGCATCAGCCGCCACCGCAGCAGCAAATGCCGCAGCTTCCGATTGGAGTTAATGCCGGAGAGTACGCCTTTGCCCGTTCCAACGGGCACAGCAAGGTGCCGGATAGCGTGACGGATGATGATGTCGATGGTGACGATGATGATGAGGAGTCGGATGGGATGCCGCCGCCGCCACCGCCGCCGAGAGGGTTTAGGGTTTCGTACTCATCGTATAAGATGCTGGCGGAGTCGATCCGGAAGTTTGGGGAGATATATGAGAAGATGGAGCATAGCAAGAGGCAGCAGATGGCGGAGCTGGAGAGGATGAGGAAGGATTTCCAGAGAGAATTAGAGGTGCAGAAGAGGCAGATCTTGGAGAGGGCGCAGGCGGAGATAGCTAAGATTAGGGAGGAAGAGGGGGAGGAGGATGAAGATGCTGAGAGAACAGAGGATGATGATGATGACGACGACGAGGATGGGATCGATGCTTCTGCTGAGAATTTAAGTGGATGAGGTAAAGATCTCTTCCATTTTTTTTCTTTGTTCTTCTTTATCTGTTTACACCTTACATGCTTTTGATAAACTTAGTAGTAGCTAAACTGAATTCGAACCATCTTAATATGAAATGTGAAAGTTGATGATCATTATCATGCTTTTCCATCCTTGGCACCTATAAATGTTTTAACTGAAGTAAACAGTAATTTAACGATCTAGTTGTTGATTTTTTTTGGTTCATATGACAATTAACTGTTTCCCCCTTAGATTATGGGGGTGTCTCAAGCTGTTTGTGAGTTTCCTGAAAGTTAAATATTATATAAGAAATGTGCAAATTGCTGTTTATTAAGAAATAAGGCATAACCAACCCAAAGAAACATGTTTCATTCAATGTGTAGAGCTAAAATAGTCTACAATGTCACTGTTCATTTGTTGTAGCTGATTGTGATTGCATTATTGAGTTGCCAACTTCAGTATTGTGATTTTTGTCTACTTAAGGGGCATTTTATGTGACAATAGTCAGGGCGTGTCGTATCGCCGTAAAAATTAAGTTGGTTGGACGTTCTACAATTTTTACGAAGGTAGAGTTTTCCCCTCAAACTTTCCCAATTTCGTTAGGAGCATATAGAGATATGAGTTGCTTGCCTTGAGTTCTTTCTTTGGCAGCAAGGTTTGTTTTGGTGTTGGAATTATAAAGTGATACCACTTCCATGCAAAGCTGTGATGAGTCTTTAACTTTCTCTTGCAACTTTTCGTCTATGATACTAGTCAGCAACAAGATGGAGAGTAGGAAAATACTGCTATAATACTTGCATTCATGAGGTTTGACATAGCGGAATTGGATGTTTTCAAGAGGATCCGTGGGATGTTCGAATGATCTCTAATAGATTTACTATTGTTCATGTTACGACAGTAAACTTGATCTTTCTTTGAACAATATTGAGGTAAAACTCTCTTTGTAATTGTGGGCTGTTTGTCAGTCCTCAATATTGATGATTGTAATATGGAAAGTCTGATATATTCTTTCATTGGAAAGTGAAATGCTTTGTACACTACTACATTTACGCCTCACAGACGAGATGTTTTCTCTGCCAATGTTCTTGAGACAGGTTGGATGTCACCGGTAAGTTTGCAGGAAATTGCTGCATGAATCAGCAAGATCTGGTGAATATGTTCATAATAAAAGGTAGAATTAGATATCTTATAAATGCACGAGTCATAGACAGATGGGTGAAGAAAAGAAGTTAAAACATAGTATCTGAAGGATCTTGTTGTTGGTTGCTTCGAAATGATATCCTTTTGTCCAAGTGATTTGGCCGTTTCAGCAGCAGTAAATTCAGTGATTTGCTAAGTTTTAGCTGCTTGCTTCAGTTCGTGCCTGCATATTGTGCAATTTGGAGTCATCATATCTTGACATGTTCAAAATGTAGGGTGGAATATCTTTGTTTTCTTACAAGAGTTACAGATTTTAGCTTGTCACTGTCAGTGAGACTATATATACGATTGATTAGCGTTGGCCAGCTTTCTCTTTCTAAAGATTTTTATTTTTAATTTTTTTTTAACTGTTGATCTAACGTTAACTCGCAGATCTGGTTGGTGGTAATTATGTTGCTTATTCAAACTATTAATGTGAATCCTACTTGATCGATCTTTCTTCTTTTGAGTTGCTTTAGATTTTATTGATATTTGGGAGAACTTTCTGCATTGATATGCCCTTCTGATGTATTTTGTTACCTTGTAGATTCATCTCCATTTTTGTTACATGTCATTGTCTATATACAACATTGAGCTTAGCTTTGACTAAGCAATCTTTTTTAGCTTGGAGTTCTCATCCATGTTTTTCTTCTGTTACTTTTTACAGGAATCGAATGTGGCTGAGAGAGCTACCCTGCTAATCATATAGAAAGACGCCATTTGGATTCGAGAGAGCATCAACTGCAGATGCAATGGGAGCTTATATACTTCAAGTGCTCAGAGCGAGCACAAAAGCCTTGTGTTGTCTTATGCAGTAAATAAGCGATTCGTAAAATAGTCTTAAGCTTATGAAAAGATTGGCTAGATTTGTACTCTTTTATCTACATGTGATTTGTCTCTCTTTCTTTTTTTCTTTATTTTATTTGTGCAATTGTAAACCGACTGATCTGCACATCTTTTATTGCTAAATGTGGTTCTGCACGATCTAGTACTTCTTTGAGCACACTCCTGGAACTGGAAAAAGATATCATGAAATCTGGTGTTGACGAATGTTACGCTCTTCGGTAGTGCGTTAGGTATTTCTGTCATCTTGGCTTTTATTCGTATGTTAATGGACCACAAATGTCAGTTTTATATTCCCTTCTCTCTCTCTCTCTCTCTCTCTCTCTCTCTCTCTCTCTTCTTTAGTGGGTTTCAGCCTTGTGAAATGATGTTCGATTAAGTACATGCGTGTTATTAGTAAAAATACTAGCAGCTTTCAATTACAGCATAATCAAAAGCTCTAATTAGGATTTCTTTTCTGGGGCTCATAATCTCCCTGCTTCTTAAAGCAGGAGCTTCAAAATTTTCTGCTCTGCACATAATACTCGATGGGGATGACTGCAGCTTAAAGCACCGACAAGAGTACAGTCAACAAGGCATCTAATTGTGTTTAAATTGATAGGCAGCACAGCAGCACTCCCTTCAATAGCTTGATGTCCCCCCCCCCCATTCTAGTTTTTATAGTGCATTTCATAGCTAAAAAGCCAAGAGTCTCAATTTTCTCAGATAGTCTCGCTCGGAAGAGACAACCCCAAGGGCCTCAAGGCTGAAGCTCTGTAGCTTTTCCAACAGCGAGAAATTGCATAGATCCAAAGAGTAATCTGTTTCAATGAAGGCTTGAGGGCAAAATTGCAGTCCTTGGAGAGTCCAAGGATTACCCATAAAACTATACCTATCTCTTATCTGATAGGAATTTGACACGGAAAGAACTCTGAAACCTAAACCATTGGATACACAGAGAAAACGAAAAACTTCCACCAAACAATCTCCTGCAAAGCCCCCCCCCAAAAAAAATAGAATTGAAAATAGTTGCTAAACAGTAAACATACGATTTTGCCAGTAAAACATCAAGAAGCAAATGCCAACATCTAAGAGCGCCGGCGAGCAAGTAAAACACAACAACCAATAAACGTAAATAAAAAGAAAATATTTTTAACAAGAAAGAGTAAAAGAATGCTAGAAAATATAGAAGCCAAGACAGAAAAAAAAAAAAAAAAAATCGAAAAATGCTCGGTGATGCAGGATAAGATCACAAATTACAAACAGACCAGCGAAAACTCAACGAGGCAGACCAAAATTTATCGAAGTTGTTGCATATCTATCCACCAAGCAAGCTAGGCAAAAAGGCAGAGGCAATGTCTACTACAGAAAGTGATAAAAACTCGGCGTAGTCCCTCCACTTTAGATACAATCTATTGGATGACACATTCGCATCTTCTAAACACCTCACGCTCAGAGTCATCATCTGATAAGCCTTCATCACTGCAGAAATACAATGCAGCATTACGCATCAGATCTCTATTTGAAAGTAAAACAACAATAACAGATGTACTTGCTATAAATATTTCTAATGATTTGCCGAAAATTACAGTTTTTCTGGAGGCTAATGAAGAAGCTATGCAGTGTCTTATTCTCTTTTATTTTATGCGTGTGAACTCAATGTGGCAGGGTTTCTACTTATGGAAAGGAAAAACCTTAGTTTAACCGCATTAGGAAATCATACTGCATTGGGTCCACCTCCCTCAACATCAATCACAAGATATATATATATATATATATATATATATATATATATATATATATATATATATATATATACACACAAGACAGCATAATATTTGCCACTTTCAAAGTCCTTCCTTGGATACTATATATTAGCATATACTGCAATCAGAGTCTTAGACAAGCTAGAAACGAATAATAGGAATTATATAAATATCTGGAACTTAATAGAACATATGACCTAGAGTATTGCCATTATGTCCCGCTAAAAGATCCAATGTCTGAAAAAACAAGGCTCAGAAGTTAAAAAAGAGCAAACCTACTGGGCACGAAGCATCCATCTAAATGATATCGGACTAATCATACTCTGAGCTTATTCTTAACCCAAGGCAACTTAAAATTTATCTCAGGAAACACTTCAAATTTACTTCCAAATACTTATGCAGGTGTCCAATTTTCATTCCCCTTCAGTAAACAATTTACTCAAGGCTGAAACCCTTTGCATGTAATCCTATAAGGTCTTCTTTTCATTCATAGGCTTTCCAGTGCAGCCGCTTAATTATTTTGTTTTCTTCCATGTGCTGGAGCACTATCAACATAGTGGTGCGTCAATGCTATCCTCCCTGCCTCCCACGTTGCCAGTCAGGCATCTGCTTGTTATGTTTGGATTTTAGTTGGTATTTATACTATATAGTAGGCGTGGAATCTAATGATATTTACATGTAGGGTTTACACAGGGGGGGAAAAAAAACTAAAAGATGAAAAGGTTGAGGAAGACAAAGACTTGCTGTTTAATAATAAACAAAATTATATCTAAAATTGTTTCCATCCCATTCGAAAAAAACAAAGTGTTCTCATCTTACCAAGCTTATCAATAAAATAAGTTCACCAACTATTAGTTATATCTCTCATTAAAAGCATATGGAAAGAGAAAAAACACAGCGTCAAGGATAGAGAAGAAAGTATGCAGCAACTCAGCAAAGAATATGTCAAATGCATCAGACAACCTAGTTTAGATTATAATCAGAAAATATCGCAGGAAGATATGAAAGAGAGTACGATGTTCTGAAAGCTTAAAGCATTGATGACAATCCATACCTGACTTCAAATTCTCTTATCTCCGCAAGCTCTTTACCACATGTATCAGTCCACTGAACTTTCCTCCTCTCTATACAACAAGCTATGCTGTTTTCCCCCTCAACCGATTCACGTGCATCCTCACCTTCACTGACTCCCGTTGAATAGTCTAAAGAAAGCCTTTTTAGGCTGTTCTTAAGACAACCCTTCCTCTCATTCCTGATAATTGCATTATGAATTAACACCTTGCTTGTATCAGCTGACGAACTGTCAGATTGCTTAATGGAACCTGCTTTTGGAGAAGACGCATCAAGTTCAGCAGGTGTGCAACCAAAGCAGATGAAGGAAGCACATCTACACGGATTTTGGTTTTTTCTAGAAGCCAGTTGATATTCTCGCTCAGTTTCTTTCTCAACTAGTCGGTATTGGTTCCATGGTAAAATTTTTGTTTTCTCGTCGTTTTTCCGACCAAGGAGCAGGAGAGCAAGGCCATCAGTGTACCCTGAAGCTGAAGAAGAAAAGAAACCACCTCCTTCCACGGCCAGCAGCATTTCCACTGCTCATCCAGTCAACATATACTTTTTGGTTTGTCTATACAAGCAATCATTACTCTCCTTCTGTAACAATCACAATGCACACAAGCTGTCCATGGAAGGGGGAGGGGGAAGGTAAAAAAAAGAAAAAAGAAAAAAGAAATACGCTTCAGATTCATTGTTGGTTCAGTGCTTTGATGATGTTCTCATGGGATGTGGTTTCAGCTTGCCCTTATGTGTGTAATACATACGGGAGAGAATATAATCATCCTGACTTAAACTAATTTCCTCTCGCATACAATCACATCTTTTATGTAGTCAGGGAGTAAAACAAAAAAGAAAAAGAAAAATTAATCACATGTTCACATTTCAGACCAGTTTATAAATTTACATTCTTATTAGGTTAGGAGAAACTATTTCATCCAATGTAGGAAGAACTCACATCCTAAATGCAGTAGAATATACCAAATGGTTCTATAGAATTCGAAAATTACCCACAAAGAAATTCTAAAATCATTGTTCTGGGAAATGAGTCAAAGAGCATATTTATCGCTAAGTTTAAATTTAAGAACAAGCTATTATATGATCCTATTCAACTGGATAAATTAATTTTCGTCTCTGTTTACATACTCTGATACATTTACCATTTGTTTCGAATAAAAATAATTAAATAAACAATCTACAGCATTTACTTAACTTTCTACGCTAGAGTGCTACAATCTACATCGGATCCAAAAATGTGAATCCCTAACAATAAACCTTGTAAAAAGTTACCTAAAAATGCATAAAATCAAATCAAACTCCTAGATAGATCTAAAACATTTCCGATAAAGCAAAAGGAAACATTCTCACTACTAAATCCAAACCACATTTCGTTAAACGGTCAAACCCTAACTCCAAATGCACAATCTAGGGTTTCCATTACCACATTCAGATCTTCTACTAGGTTAAACTAACTTCTTAATCAATCGAATGAGATCGAGATGGAGATGGAGATGGAGATGGAGATGGAGATGGAGATGGAGATCGATCGAACCTGTGCGAATCGCGAGGGGGATTATCGCGCGAGATTTTGGCGACGGCGAAGGGGGAGGGGGAGGAATCGGAGGGTGTCGTCGTCGTCGTCGTCGTCGTCGTCGTGGATCCGAGATCTCGGGGGTGTTTGTGTGTGTCCGAATCGCGGAAGCATGTAACGGGGACGAAAAGGGAAAGGGCGTGTGTAACGCCGATCCGAGTTTTAAGCCTCGCTTCGGATCGCCGAGGAGGGCATTTGGATCGTTGAGCGCCATTCTTTTTCTTTTTTTTTCCTTTTTATTTTTAGCGCGATAAAGTGGAGCTACGTGATGGATGGGTTCTGGACCGTCCGATGGTGAGGGTGTGGCTTCTGATGAAGTATTTGGTGCGAGGACCCAGTCCACCACGTCATCCTTGGACCATTTACCTTTTACCCCACATTTTTCTTATAAATGCATGAATATATACTATTTTATAGGTATCGTTTTGATTCACAAGAAGTATGATTAAACGTATAAAATGACAAAATATATAAATTATTCTAATATCGGCATCTTATTGAAAATCAAGAATAAACTTCTAAATACAATTAAGAAAAAAAAAGTTCCGTGAATGTCTTCGCATGACAACGAAAATTTCAATATTGGAATCAATACTTAATAGTCTAATCAATAGATGGTCCATACATGATGCAGTGGATTGCATTCGGACATTAATATTTGATGATGATGGTAAACTATTTTTCAACGTTATTTTATAGTATTAGAGGAGAAAGCTCTAATATACCATCAAATTATTCACAAAATCCTATAAAAACTACAGTGAAAGAATTTAGCTCTTATATTAGATTTTATCAATTTTGCCGATGAATTCGGGTTTATTTATATTAACTCCTCAAAATCCGATGTCACTACTATCATTGGGAAGTTACACACATACTAAAAAGAAGGAAAACAAAATTTATTTCAATCTCTTTTACTCCCACCAAAATTTGATCTTATTAACCACCACTTAATTTCACATATACTGTCTCATAATATCCTCGATGTTAAGATCACATCTATAGCTAATAGCCAACTGCATCTACCACTATTGCTGATATCTAATGTCGCACAACAAGATATAACAATTGTTGCTATTACTGAGCCATCCATCACCGACTACTATTGTTGTTTGTAACTAGATATCACAATCTTTACTACTATTTTTCTAACCCCTTTTTTTTTATATTTATCATTAGCCGTTACCATCACTACTAGGCGATGAATTCACAGTGGATTCAACAGATTCAAATTCAAAGTGGTTTAACACCTTAAACTATGTACAAAACTTGCAATGAATTAAAATTTAAAAGCATACTATGTACAAAACCCACAATGAATTAAAAATTATTATTTTATATCTATTCTATATTGGGAATCTGGTACTCACCCTGATACTAGATTTTGAGAATCCGTAACCCGCTCTGATATCGATTGCTGTTGATCCGGTACCAGTTATTGGGATTCCGCAACGGAAGCGTTAAATTAGATTTTTATCTTAAACATGTCTCCTCAGCAAAAACTGGTACAATCGCAAAAGAGAGAAAAAAGAAAAATAAAAAAGTATGCGGGTAAAATAAGATTCACTAAATAAGAGAAGATTACACCTGACTCCTCTTCTGCAATAGAGAATCCGAGTCCTTTTTCTGAATCTCTCTCACCCATCTCTCGTCTTCTATAAATTCAAAAAAGACTTCTCTCTCACGGTCACGAGAGCCGCACACGTCCTTTTGCACCCATGCACTAGGTGCATCCAAAATCATGACCCCCTTGGCCATGCCATATGGGTGTGGCTTAGCCATACCACCACCATGAAAATAATAGCACATATACTATATTTATAGCTTACATCAAAAGTTACCCAAATCCTAATCCAATTAGATTTCTACACTAATTAATATTTAAATTTTAATTTAACTTCAATAAATTTAAATATTAATCCTAATCCAACTGGGATTAAACTACAAATCTAAATAAATCCTAACACTTTATGCATCCATTTAATTTGTCATTTATCTGCCCAATTATGAGTGGATCGAATGAATTGTCATTTATCACCAAACGGGGCGGATTTCGTGATAGAAGGTCCCCATCCTATTTTCTTAGTTGGGAGGAATTCGAAACGGGTTGATTTTTATCTAACTTTTTACCTCCACTTATTATTGTTCCATTCGGATCTAATAGGAATGGAAGTAAATTTTTGACAGATTTTTAATAATCGGAGCAGATTAAAGGAGGAAAGAGGTTATCCATTTTCTACTCAATTTTCTTATCAAATTGGGGCGGATTGGAGACATATTATTATTGTTCTTATATTTAACCTTTACTTATTGTTCTATTGGGGATGGATTGGAACACGAGCACCATCAACCCGAATCCATTTGCATCCCCACTGTTAAAATACAGATGGACGGTCCAGATGTCCCGATGGGCGCGGTCTAGGCATGTATACGCGTACGTGGCACAATAACTAAACAACCCTAACTCTCCCGCGTAAAAAGCTCCATGCGGGAATCAGGAGGACCGTCCAATCCCTTTCCGTCCACTCACCGTCGCCACTACATGCCCTCCGATCAAAATCCAAGGGCGTATACACTCTCTCGCATAGAACTTTTATACATTCTACGTCGCATACAGTTCGAGTCCAGCTGGATGGATTCGGTGTTTGGGTAAAGGAGCGGAACGTGCCTTAAGAGAGAGAGAGAGAGAGGAAAGAGAAGTTCTCGCTCTCTCTATCTCTCTCTCTCTTTCCTCGTCTAGGGTTTCCTTACATCGATCGATCGATCCCTTCCCCTTCATCTCCTTGTTCTCCGATCTCGGCGACGAATCCATGGCGAGGAAGCGGAAATCGGAGGCGACGAGGCTCGACGAGGTGGATCGGACGCTGTATTCGACCTTTTGTAGCGCCGCGAACTCGTTGTCGCAGCTCTACACGCAGGCCATGAACCAGCAGAAGCTCTCCTTCCAAGCGGGAGAGCGCCACGCTTTGGTTTGCCCCCTTTTTGTTCCCTCATCTTCGCCTTCCCCTTCAATTCAATTATATCTCAGCAATCGATTTGTTGATATGATATTTGTTATGTTGTTCAATGTTTTATGGTGGGTTTTGGTCGTGGAATGATGGGGTGATCCTGTAATTGAGTTTTGGTGGCTTCTGTAGATCCTGAGGATCTTTTGTTTCTCTTGTTCGCTGGATTTCTCTCTCTTTTTTTCTTTTTTTTCTTTTTTTTCTTTTTTGGGTTTTTTTATGGTGTACTATGCTCCGTTTTCAGGACGCATCTTGTGTTGTCAATTACTCAGATATAATCTCTTAGTCTCTTGATGCTATTAAGCTTATATTCAAAGGAGATGCTCCTAATTGCTAACTGTTGCCATGCCTTGTTAGCCAAGTGTGCATGAGCTTCCCTAAGCCCCTTCGAGTTTGCTAATTGTATATTGCTAACTGTAGTCAATTACTTCTCCGTCTAGTGAATCTTTTCTCTCTTTTTTCCGAGCATTTCGTGGAATTAGTATTTAAGTGTACTTTTAGTTGGATATTCTTTTCTTGCTAAATGATTATTTTTATCCCCTTTGGACATCTTATCTCTTGGAAGGGATCCCTTCTGATTCATTTTGAGTATCTTGTCCAAGTAATAGACCCAAAGCTGACTTCACTTGCAATTCTCATAGTCACTGCCAGTGATGTTCACCTTCAATATCTCTGTGTAAAAACTAAGAAACATCTTTGGCGAACCCTGAAAGCAGTAACTTTCTGGAAAGAGTGAAAAAATAGATGGAATGATCAAGCACACTTGAGTCTAAATTTGCTTCTTCCTGAAATTTTTTAGTCTCATGTAGACATGAAGCTGCTAGCAGACTGGTTAGTTCATTGGATTGCTTGTTCTTCTTCAACGTAAGATTGACAGTTAAGAGTCATGTCTGTCTGATGGTTATGATGAACTAAATCACCGGCAAACTGAGAACTATCGTTGTTGATTAGATTGCTCTCTGCCAATGTTTCGTTTTTTTTGGTTTTTGTACATGGAGAGACCACTCTTGTATTAAGATGTACTGCAATATAGAAAGGAAGCATGTGCGATTCTGATCCCTAGATCCCTTTTTCTGCTTTTAGGTTATATGTCTCATTGCTTTATGTACAGCGACAGCTTCCCTAATACATAATTCCTAATGCTGTCCTGGTTTGCCAAGCAGTCAGGACCAGAGCATGGCTTTTGGATTTAGTTTTTTTGAGTTTCCAGATCTGATATTGTTATGAATTTCATTAAGATACAATTCTAACCCAGATTTAAAGTTTGGTCCGCAAATTATAAATTGAAAACCGAAGCTCCACTAAGTAAACCCTTAACTTTGAAGATTGACATGCTTATGGCTGGCTATAAACTTGTTTTGTCATCAGATTCATGTTACGATATACTCTGATTTCTTGTCAAAATTTTAAGGTCGATTCATAAATCGTCTGCTTGAGTGGTTAAAGTACTAATCAAGTTTCCTACTGCCTTTTCGTTCATGCAGGAGAAGCTCTATCAATGGATCTTGAGACAGCATGAGGAAGGATCAAGGTTGACGGTTGCTGATATACTTGCCCACATCCAGGTTCGATCATGATTAAATTTTCTTATGTTTTGTGGTTCGTTCTTAGTTTGGGAGGCTTTCTCAAGACAGTAAATTCCTTCAGCAGACATTTAGAATTTGATATCCTGCTTGCAATCTGCCTCGTGATGCTGCCTGCTGGTACCATAACATATCCGGTGATCTGTAGGATTGTGATTCTGATTAATCTTTTAATTATTACAACTCAGCTGTACTTTTCAAAATAAGATGTGGTTCGTAATAAGAGATGCTTCTGCAGTTCTACTATTCCCACGATGCTTGTAGTTAGTAATCCAGCTTCACTGGATTGAAGATTTTTTCAACTAAACATTAGTTTGTGCAAAGTGAGTGCAGAAATTTAAAGTGCTAAACAAGTTTTGTACAGTTATGCGCGTGATGCCAATGTCTTTGTGCTTCACTTTTTGAATTTTCTTTTGCTTCAAACAGTCTGGAAGGTGAGGTTGAACTGTTCTTGGTTTACATGACGCTAATAACCTATACTATCTTATACTCTTCATAGAAAGAGCAAGTTGATTATTTTTTCAAACAATTTGCTGTATGACTAGTTACTAAAGTTTCTTTTGTTAACTGAGATAAGCTATATTGGAATCTTGCTCTTCAGAAATTTCTCGATCACATCAAGTTCTTATGAGCAGGTGTTACGCACTAAACCTGCGGCTTATTACAAGAAGATATTGTGCACAACTTTCTTTAGAAAACATTATAGATATAAGGAATTGAAGTTCTGACCATCTCTGATAAAAGCACCGCAACGCCCAATTGAAGCCCTCTTTTTTTTGTCTCTTTTATTTTCTGAAAATTTTCACGTAGTGAATGCATGACTATTGAGTGGTTTTGTTGGTGTCCTCTAAATCCTTTAATTGAATCCACTTCCATATGCAGAACGAAATCGATTACGGAGGAGAAGATGCATCAGCTTCTCCGAGATTTCAGATCCCCCACCAGCACTCCCAAAGCACAATGCACTCCACAAACACGAGCAATCAGCCCCCGTCCGGCTTTTCTGCGCAGCCGACTGCCGGATCAGCTTTCCGGAGCAGCCATTCTGACCAGCCGAAGAACTCGGTCTTCTCGAATGCTCTCTCCAGCCCCGTGCGCCGAAGCCTTCAACCCTATCATCTAGCACAGGGAGGTGGATCTTATTATGTGAATGGTGGTGGTAGGAGCAATGAATTGAACAGGGAGTCAAATTCTCCGAGCCCAAATGATTCAGACATGCACTCGGATAGCCCGCCTCATGAATCTTACTGATGGTTCTATCTATGGGGTAAAAGCTTCAGTGTCAGTTCGGAATTGCATCGTGAACCTTACTAATGGTTCATCCTATGAGGTAAAAGCTTCAGTGTCGGTTTGGAATTGCGTTGTTCTTATCGTTTTAGTCTAAAGAGGGTTGGCAACTCTTGCTCCTTATTGGGCATGTGGAGTGAGCTTTGGGGCATAGGTAAAGAAGAGCCCTAGAATGTATGCCATCCCCATAAGGCTCTTTTAATTTGACCTGGGTTGTTATATCTATCAGTTTGCTGTGTCTCTTTCTTCTACTCCCCTCCTTGGTAAACTTTCATTGTATTGGAAACTAGTCTATACAAGTAGTGTTGTCAACAATATTATTATTATTATTATATATATCAACATGCTATCGATTTATCCGAAATCGTCTATTAGTGAAGCTACAACCGCTCTTGATTTCAGTTTCCTGTGTCTGCATACGAGTTTTGAGTTTCTGCTTTTGCTCCGCTTGAACTTTTTCCTAGCAATAACGAGAAGTGCAGCAAGCTTCATAGATTTATATTATAATAACTTGAAAATGAGCAAATTTTCCAAACATTGATACACTGCACCGCACGAAATTGTTGTTGGATGTTGGGCATAGCCCATCCAACGGCTCTCGTGTTCGCGAATGTGCCCAAACTAAGGGATACAGTGGGCTCACAGCAGGCCCGTCATGGGCCGGTCAGAAATGGACGGTGATCCTAAATCTCGCCCCAGGCATTAGATTATTAGCCCATTGTTATCTTTTTTCTCAATTTTTGATCTCATCTTAATTTCTACACTAAACTCGTTGTCTTCTACATAATAAGACCAAAAAGAAGATCGGGTCCCACATTAAGACAATCGAGTGCTTTAAACACAGAGTTACCAGCTCTAGCATTAAACACCTCACTTCCGCATCATCATTAAAAAAAGTAGGCCCCACAATCACACCCTACTGTGGTCCTTCTCCGCCCAATTATCGACTCCTCTCGGCCACCCTCGCACGTGCGTAGTAGCCCAAACCACCCCCCAACCCTCAAAAAAGGTTGCGCAACCCAACGATCCAACGGCGGATACGCTCTCTAAAGTTAGATAAGTGTCTCGTCCAATCGTGTGCGTTGCCCCTAATGAGTTGGATCACAGGATAATACGTGGGCCCCACCCTTACCAGCGTCCCGGCCCAGCGTCCTTCGCCCGCTCCTCGCCGTCCGTTGCCATCGCACGATCGGACGGTCGGGATCATCTGGGAAGAAATCTAAAGCGTGCCACGTCACCCCACCCTTCTCTGCGCATCCGCACGTGCCTCGTCACCAGGTGTGGGCCCCACCCCCACTCTTAAGTTTCCGTGCCCCTACTATTATCGTTAGCTAGCCTTCCCACAAAATTTCTCCCCAACCGGCCAACCCACATGTGATGCGACGACACTTACTATTCGGGGGGTCATGTTTTTTGGTCCAATTTCGCGGTCGATTTTGTCCGCGAACTCGGATTCCGGATGCCACGTCGTCGAATGCTGCAGCCATATTTAAACGCACGGGTGTGTGTCGCCATAACCAATCATCGCTTTACTTTAACCTTTTCATGCTGTGGATTAAATAAATAGAAAAATCCTTTTCTATATTTCCCTTTTTATCCTTTTGTTGTACTCTTGTCCCTTTTTGACCTCTACTGGCGTACATCCTAGCCGTTCATCTGGACGCTTCGGTGGGTTGATGATCAGATGGACGGCCGAGATGAATGCTTGTTCGTGTAATCTAAGGTGGGGGGGGCACGACGCTGACAACTCATTCGATGTCTCAACTACACTCAAAGTCGAAATGACGATAATGCCCTTGCGTAAGCTGTTGGGGCTCACGGCGGGGATGGGTTAGTTGTATGGGAACGGCGGGGGTATTTTGGTACAGTGAAAAGGTTAACTGAGACCCGGCCTACACCGCACGCTTCGGATCGGATCCGTAGATTTCAAAAAAAGACCCGAAAAAAAATAAAAAATAAAAATAAAACTTCTCGAAGAAACGGAACCCGCACGTTTGGACCGCGACCCCGTTCTTGTTGCTTACCTCTCTGACCAAATTACCCCTCACGAGACCCGGCACATTCTCCGCTCCTGGGGGTAGTTTAGTCATATCACGTAGAAACGAAGCAATAGAACCGTAACACGTGATCAAGCCTCGAGCATAGCATTCCCTAATCGCAAATCCTAGCCGTCCGATCGAAAGTTCCTGGAAAGTGACCGTTGGATCGGAAGAACCCCGTTCGAAAGTGCGTACTGGTCGGGTGCTTGTGCTTCGGAAATTTAAACTAAAACAGGGAAAAAAAATTACATTATCCTAATAATAAAATTAAATTAATTAATTAGTTGGGGTACATGCCATGTGAGAACTCACACCACCCACAAGCTGGTGCGCTCCCATCGCTTCCCCGATAAATACCTCGTCCTGTTCACCACTCCCAACATTTTACTCTCACTCTCTCTCTCTCTCTCTCTCTCTCTCTCTTTGTCTCTCTCTACGATTCTTCGAGGTCCTCTAATGGCGGAAACCTAACCCTATGAGAACCCTAGCAACCGTGAGTAGGGATCGAAGAGAGGCACTACACCATTCTATGGATTCCCTTCTGTTTCTACTGCTTTTGTTTTGGGGGGTCGGATTGAGCAGAGGCGGGGATTTGGAGATGTTGATCTCGTTCAGGAGCTCGCTCCCAAACCCTGGCGTGCTCCAGAGTTGGAACCCTAGTGAGGGGGCGTGCTCCTTCCCCGGCGTCGGCTGCAAGGGAGGACGCGTGGCGTCCATCGCGCTCTACGGCGTCCTCCTCCGCGCCGACCTCGGCGCCGTCGCCGACTACCTCATGGCGATCCCCACCCTCGAGATCCTCGCCCTCCGCGGCGCCAATCTCACCGGAACCCTAACCGCCGCCGGCGGCGCCCCGGCCCCCAGGTGCGGCGCGCGGCTCTCGGAGCTCGACCTCTCCGGCAACTCCCTCGGCGGCTCTGTCGCCGGCGCCGCCGCGCTCGCCGCAGCGTGCCCCGGCCTCCGCGCCCTCAACCTCTCCGGGAACTCCCTCGGGCTCGACCCCGCCGGCAAGGAGACCCCCGGCAACGCGGGTTTCTCCCTCGACGCGCTCGACCTCTCCTACAACAAGATCGCCGGCGACGGCGACCTCCGGTGGCTCCTCTCCGGCCTCGGCCGCCTCCGGCGGCTGGAACTCGCCGGAAACCGCATCTCCGGCGGGATCCCGGCGATCGCCAACTGCTCCTCGCTCCAGTACCTGGATCTCTCCTCGAACGACCTCGCCGGCGAGGTCGCCGCCGGGGTCCTCGGCGGGTGCCGGAGCCTCGCCGTGTTGAACCTCTCCAACAACCACTTCGCCGGTAAACTGCCCCCCGACCTCTCCTCTTGCTACTCACTCACTTCACTAATCCTCTCCAACAACAACTTCTCCGGGAAGTTCCCCGTTGAAACCCTAACCTCCATGTCCAACCTCAAAACCCTCGATCTCGGCTTCAACAGCTTCAATGGAACCCTCCCAGACTCGATCTCCAGGCTCTCCACACTCGAGCTTCTTGACCTCAGCTCGAATAGCTTCTCCGGATCGATCCCTTCGTCTCTTTGTCCTAGTCCTCTGTTTAGCTTAAAAGAGCTCTACCTGCAGAACAATCTCTTCAGCGGTAGCATTCCCGAGTCCATCAGCAACTGCTCCAATTTGGTTTCCCTTGATCTCAGCCTCAATTACCTTTCCGGACCGATTCCCCGCTCTCTCGGAGCCCTCGCTTCGCTCAAAGATCTGATCATGTGGCAGAACCTGCTCGATGGCACCATCCCTGCAGAGCTCTCCAACATACGAACCCTAGAGAACCTCATTCTCGATTATAATGGCCTCACTGGGAACATCCCGCCGGGTCTCAGCAATTGTTCGAGTTTGAACTGGATCTCATTGGCGAGCAACCGGTTGAGCGGTCCGATCCCTTCGTGGATCGGAAGGCTCGGCAATCTCGCAATCCTCAAGCTCGGGAACAACTCTTTCTCCGGCCCGATCCCGCCGGAGCTCGGGGACTGCAAGAGTTTGGTTTGGCTCGACCTGAACAATAACCAGCTCGACGGCTCGATTCCCCCGACCCTCACCAAGCAATCGGGCAACATCGCCGTCGGGTTGGTCACAGGGAAGAGGTATGTGTACTTAAGGAACGACGAGAGTAGCCAATGTCGCGGCACGGGTAGTCTTTTGGAATTCGGGGGTATACGGCCGGAGGATCTGAACCGATTACCGAGCAAGAAGCTCTGCAACTTCACTAGGGTTTACATGGGGAGCACTCAATACACCTTCAACAACAATGGGTCCATGATCTTTCTCGACCTCTCCTACAATCAGCTACAGGGTGATATTCCGAAAGAGCTCGGCAACATGTACTACCTCATGATCCTCAATCTCGGCCACAATTTGCTCTCGGGTCTCATCCCCCTCGATTTGGGGAATTTGCATCATGTAGCGGTGCTCGATCTCTCCCACAATGCCCTCGAGGGTCCGATTCCGCCGTCCTTCTCCGCACTCTCCTTATCCGAGATCGATCTTTCAAATAACAAGCTGAACGGGTCAATTCCAGAGCTGGGTTCTTTGGCAACGTTTCCTAGATATCGGTACGAAAACAATTCGGGCCTTTGCGGGTTCCCTCTCCCTCCTTGTGGACGAAACTCGGGGCCTAATGCAAGCAACGAACGTCAAACGTCTCATCGTCGGGCTTCTCTAGCAGGGAGTGTGGCGATGGGGCTTCTTTTCTCTCTCTTCTGCATTTTCGGCTTAATCATAATCGCTGTAGAAACGAGAAAGAGGCAGAAAAAGGATAACGGTAGCAATTCCCGGGATATCTACATCGACAGCCGATCTCACTCTGGAACTGCCAATTCCAACTGGAAGCTCTCCGGCACGAATGCATTGAGCATAAACCTCGCCACATTCGAAAAGCCGCTTCAGAAGCTCACCTTTGCGGACCTTCTCGAAGCCACCAATGGCTTCCACAACGACAGCCTCGTCGGTTCAGGCGGTTTTGGTGACGTTTACAAGGCCCAGCTCAAAGACGGGAGCGTTGTCGCCATTAAGAAACTGATCCACGTAAGCGGTCAAGGGGACCGCGAATTCACGGCCGAAATGGAAACTATCGGAAAGATCAAGCACCGGAATTTAGTCCCCTTACTAGGCTACTGCAAAGTCGGCGAGGAGCGGCTATTAGTCTACGAGTACATGAAGTACGGGAGCTTAGAGGACGTTCTACACGACCGCAAGAAGTCGGGGATTAAACTAAGCTGGGCGGTGAGGAGGAAGATCGCGGTGGGGGCGGCGAGAGGGTTAGCGTTCCTCCACCACAACTGCATCCCCCACATCATCCACCGTGACATGAAATCGAGCAATGTGCTTCTTGATGAGAATTTGGAAGCTAGGGTCTCCGATTTCGGAATGGCGCGGCTGATGAGCGTGATGGACACGCACTTGAGCGTGTCCACTCTCGCCGGCACGCCAGGATACGTCCCGCCGGAGTACTACCAGAGCTTCCGGTGTACTACTAAAGGCGACGTGTACAGCTACGGTGTGGTGCTGCTCGAGCTGCTCACGGGGCGGCAGCCCACGGACTCGTCCGACTTCGGGGATAACAATCTGGTCGGGTGGGTGAAGCAGAACACAAAGATCAGGGTCACCGACGTGTTCGATCCGGAGCTATTGAGGGAGGATCCAAGCCTCGAGCTCGAGTTGTTGGAGCATTTAAAGATCGCCTGCGCGTGTTTGGACGATCGGCCGCTGAGGCGGCCGACGATGCTGAAGGTAATGGCGATGTTTAAGGAAATTCAGGCAGGGTCTACGGTGGACTCCGAGAGCTCGGCCCCCGCGGCCTCGATGGAGGGGAGCTTCGGCGTGGAGATGAGCCTCAAGGAAGGGAAAGAGGAGAAGGATTAAATGCTCCTCAAACTTCAACTAATTACCATTTATGAAATGGTATGAGAAAATTTTTTCCCCTGTAGCTTGATCAGTCATTGTATTATGTATGGATAGATAGTGCGTCTTCCTCTTTGTTTCGTATGTTTAGTGAGAGTAGTATATCCTGTACATATTATATATATATATATATATAATGATTTTTCTCCAGTTCCAAATCCTATTTTACGAAACATTTTACTGCATCTTATGGCCTCTTTCATTTGAAGTGCTTTTTTCATCTTACTAGATAACAGATAAGTTGATCAAAAATTTTCTTTCATTCGATTGTGCCTGGGAGAAAATTTTGATTGGTACAATTATATATCCTTTTATTTTTTTTGCCTTTTTGAATCACTGATTTTATTGCTTTGGATGATATCACCTGAATTTACTATCCAGGGTCTTTGTAAATTGCAATTCTCTACTGTGTACTCTTCTGACCATCCCAATGCACTAGGATGCAAATTGCCCACATCAAGTCATCAACTGCCCTTCTCTACCCATTTGACTGCACCCAATCATGTGCCTTTACCTTTTGTATTTTAAAATTGGGAAAAACAAGCTTTGGAATCACTTTAACTTGTCTGATTGTGTCTCACTCCTACAATTATTAAAAAAATCTAAGCTTATCATCTAAGTAAATTAATTACAATTTATCCTAATTAATCATCTAGTTCGAATTTTTTATAAGATTTTTATACTGCTGTCGATGGGTGACTGTCGCATGACAATATATATATATATATTTTTTGAGAGAAAGATAGCATGCTACCCGCTACCCGCTTCGTTTATTTTTTTTAAAAATAAACTTAGCTGGAAATGTGAATCAACTAGGATTCGAATCTGAGACCTTGGGTACCAACCATCAAGCCCCTTGCCACTTGTGCTAGGAATTATTAGTGTTACGTGACAATATGTTGTGCCAAATATCTTTTTATTTGTGTCATCTTTAGCTCCATGTATAGTAGCATGTGTTACATATAACCATATATAGGGAAGGTTCTCTTAGGTCAAAATTCTAATTATCATGGCCGAAAGGAAGCAATATCCAACAGTGCTCTTTCTAAGTTTGAAAATTCAAATTTATGTTTCCAAAAAGGTAAAAACGTACTGAATTTATCTAAACTATGGACTATTTTATATCGACTACCCAATCATTCCAAATTTTAACACTATCTAATCTTTTAATTTATTTTATTTGAATAGTCAATAATACTTAGACTTCAAAAAAAACTTGTTTTCATTCTTGTGGCCAACCGTCCCTAATACAAATGGTAAAAAATTTAATGGTTAATAATTGAGATTCTAAATTCAAAATTTAGTTGCTTTGTATTTTCAGCTAAGTTTATTTCTGAAAAAAAAATAAGACGGATAACATACTATCTTTCTTTCAAAAAAATTTCGCATAAGTTTCTCGAATTACAAATCATTTTTCAAATCATATAGTACGTGAAAAGATTAGGCGTGAACCAAAAAATGGGTTCATTATTGTTTCCTTCTCTCTCTTTTTTTTCCCATTTTTCGAAATTTGTGCATAATAATTTCTTTGGGGGAATAGTTGGGTGACAATGTCATCACCTTGTCCTTGTAATTAATAAGCCATCATACAGGGAAGCTTACTGTTTAAAAATGAATTGGCATCATGTGGTGGGCCCTAACATAACCTGTTGGTGGTCTTAAACCCACCCTTATCTGTTGCCAAGAAGGACATGCAGATGTAGGGCATTCAGGTTCAGACTTATCACAGCCTTATGAGTGGCTTTCAGTGCATTATTACAAGCAAATAGTGGTAGTGCATCAGACAGATTTGTAGGGAAGTGTCAGATGACTCGGATCCTATCCTTGGCTCAACAGTAAAGTTGCTCATCTATTGTATTTTGAATGACGAGTTTGCTCATGATTATAGAGAAAAGAGTGCGTAAAATAGTTACTCTCGGTGCTCTGCATTGAGCTGGTGCCACTTTTTTACATGTTGGTACTGAATTCAGAGTGCCCTAGTTGTCATTTGTCTAGTTCATAATGGAATTAAGCGGACACGTAAATTTCCATCCAGTTGTATCCTACTATTGCAAACTACTGCGGGGATTTTGATTTTGAAAAGGGGCATTTACATATTTTGTTCAACAATCCTCAAATCCGAAAGGAGAGTTTTACTCAAATAGATGATCACCCAACTCTCAAAATGAACTAAAAAAAAAAGCATCCATTTTTAGCAACAATTGCTAATTTAAGCTTGAAAATTCCTTTTAGGATCCATAGAATATTGATGGAGATTTCAAACATCTCTACTTAAATCTTCTACTTATTACATTTACTTTTTCCCCCTCAAAATGGTATAATGACACAACTATATGGTCACATGCTATAAGCTCCTTAATTAGATGATCATATATCTTCTTTCCTTGTATATATGATAGCACAAATTCATGTGGTATTGACGTTGCCTTTTCAATTTGAAATTGGAAATCATTATTGTCACACATACAATGATAAAAGAGGCCACCTAGCTAGTAGAGGGGCATTCTCGGAATAGTTCCAAAAAATAAATTTTGAGGGACAAGGGCATTCTTGGTACCCTTATTATTTTTTCGAACTGAACTGACTGAATTTGATCAGATTTAGAATTTTTATCTACGTACAAGTGAAAAAACAAAAAAAAACCTTTGTTAATATCGCTTTCCTGCTCACGTTCAAATATACCGAAAGAGAATCTAAAGGTCATTAATGGCCTCGACATTCTTTTATTAATAAGACTAATCCCTAGACCTAGCTAGGGGACCAGATCAAAAGAGCAAGCGAATTAATCAAATCAACGTTCTAATCAAACACGCGAAATTAATCATGCCCGCGATTTATTGCGTAATAGTTGGGTGTTACACGGGGAGCTACGATATTACGGACGAGTACGCGAACGTGCGGGGCATGCGCATAAATATGCATAGATAGATATATAGATATATAGATATATAGATAGATATGTATATGGTTGGAACTCACCCATCTCCATAGCTTTCGCCGAGCTCAATGGGAGGAGGCATGTGGGTCCATTGACGTTCTCGTTTGCTCCATCGCCAACCTACAGAGTCCTCTTCATAGCTGGATGTTGTTGCTACCTCTCTTTATCGCAATGATAATACATTCATTATGCTACATCCGTTACATGATAGCTAGTAATCAGATAAATCATGTCGCATGCACTGACAGAAACAAATGATTTTTTGAGTTTAATTCAACCTGAAACTTATCGGAACAAATTGTGATTACTCAAAAATGGTCAGGGATTATCTGTATGTTAATTTGAGTTATATCGATATGTACGTAGTACGTACTATTTTAGGAAGATTCTCCATAATTTAATTCACAAGTTAGCATTGTTTAGCAATGCAATTTAATTAGTGGTGAGAATATGTGATGCACGTCACAGTATTATCCATACAAATTAAGTAATCTTAGGTACGTGCCTTACACATTTGAATTTTTTGATAACGTATACATAGTTTCTCATAATTAATTCCACCGTGCATGAACTACTTGTTAGGATGGTGGTGAAATATGTTAAAATTAATTAAAAGATGTAATATGTATGAGTGGGCTAGTGTACTCATAAGAGTACGATCGTCTTTATATTCCTAAGTTGCTTTTGATGATAGAACTTCCGAAGCAGCAATATATACCGTTAAACATGATTTAGAGTATTTAAAATTTATAGAAATTAAATTTCATAATTTTTCGGCATCATTTACCTTGCAATCAGAAGATTTCTAAATTGATAATTTTTAAGGGCCGGTTTGGAATATTACTTGCTAGTTTAACGGTGTAAAATAATCGAAATTGGTTGAATTTTTGAAAGAAAATTTTATTCATTATTTAGATAAAGATCAATAACTCTGATCTTCAATTGAAGGACCCGATCATTTATTTTTTAAGATGTCGTTCAATTTTGATCGTTCATTTTATGTCTGCTAGATGAACTTTATTATAATTTCAAAATATTATGAGATTTATTTTTTAAAAATTTTCAATGCTCTAGATTATACTTAACGATGTGGATCGTCGATTTGAAAGCCCCATCATTAAAAATAATTTATGAGTAGAGAGAGGCCTACATTTATAAAAGTATAGCAGACTCTCTCTCTCTATACATATTGGAAGATTTATAAGCCTCTCAATTGGAAAATATCTAAGTGCTTGCCTTTGAATACTATATCAAAGATGTGACAAAGCAACTTACAAAATGTTATGCTATATTAATGATTATATATCCACCTGATGGATACAGGAGCACATCAAATGCATGCCCACAAAAGGTCATTTTGTACTACCTCTCACTATTAGGCCAGCTCAGTATCAGCTGCACATGAACACACATAGATCTGATGTTTACTTATTATGACTTAAAAAAAGAGACTTTACCTTATTATTAGTAAATATCTTGTATTTTTTTTTCTTTTTTTCTCTCTCTTTTTTTTTTTCAGATCAGTTGTTGTTGCTAGAGTAGCCTAGGGGCATCCAGTATTGAGTTTTTTCAGTTACCATATTCGAGTTCGGAGTTCTACGTTTTGTTCCAGAAATTTTAGAAACTGTCGAAGTGCCTGATAGCCTCGGAGAGTTGAGTGATATTATATCTGTCGATCGCTTTTACACCGCAGATTCAGAAGTTTTAAACTATTTTATTAAATAATAACTCAATTAAAAATGATCTTCACAGCTAAAAATATAATTCTTTCCTATCGTCGAATAACATGCAACAGTACTTTATGATTCATCTATAAAATTCAACAGTGAAACAGATGCGTCTTTTTCAGACGTGTCTGATTAATATCTTTCTGGGTTGGAGGTGGCAAACACGGACGGATTTAGGCTGTGCCTACGTGCGCCGCGAGTCGCAGTCGACCCACCTTCTCGACGTCTCACCTTCCTCTGTACCTTCTGTAGTTTGCGTAGAGATCTAGAGATCGAGGGACCAATTAAGCTACTACAGTTCCCACAACCACTAATTAGAACATTAATTAACAGTACTAATTATTAAGATAAGCTAGTGAAGGAAAATAATTAATGTGACCTTTGAATAATGACAATATTGGAAATTTTCCTCTTCTTTCATTTTCACCTATCTTTCTCTCTCAAAACAATAGATGAAACGGCTAGTTTGCTATCTTTCTCTCTCAAAACAAAAGACAGGTATTTGAAACTTACCGGATTGCATGTTGCGTCAAAACCGAATCGTATTCGAGAGGACCGAGGGACATGGTGGTTTCCAGTGGTTCAATGAACGGCGGGCCCTAACTTGATTTGTTGTAGCAAGCAGAAGACCGACCGATTACGGTTGCGACTAGATTGTTGGGCCATGATTGATTCGGTGCCAGGACATAATTATTCCGGTCTAGCTAGTTTCAGATTAGGATTTGATCTGGGGGGTTTTTATTATTTTTTTGTGGTTCACGCTCGGATGTGTTTAGTTTGAAGATTTTACTTAATCCATGAATATTCTCTCATAATTATTCAACCAAATTATTAGTGAGAATAATACAATTTTTATACAAATTTAGAACGCTAGTCAATACGTACTATGAACACCAACTCTTTTCATCAAACAAATGTTATATCAAAATTTTTAAGCAACTAACAAAAAAATGGGTATTTTTATGATTCTATTGACACTGCCTCTAGAGCAATAAAGGCCAGAGCAAAACACAAAAACAAAAAAAAACAAAAAGAATACCTAAAATTGAGGATCTTAAGGTGACAAAAAGGGGGCAATTAGCTAGGTTCCATGTACTTAAAGGTGCCGTGTACTCAAAAGTACCTAGGAACCAATTAATGCTCCTAATGCATTGACAAAACCACCTTTGTTGATAAACCAACTGGGAATTTTAATTAAAGAGAACATAAATAAGAGAAGTAAAGAAAAAAGAGAGAGAGAGAGAGAGAGAGAGAAAGGACATGGGTGGAATATTATATATATTTATTTGTCAATAAGAGACAAAGTGCTGTGGCTTAGGACTCAAAGTTTTGTACTCTTCTTCTCTAGTGCGTTACAAATTAACTTAATTTTTTGCACCACGAAGTGATTATAAAGTTGGATTAAATTAATATCTGGGTTTTGAGCTCTTGCTTAAGAAATTAAGGCGACATATTGGGGAGAAGTGCTCGAGACAATAAAGCACTAGTTATTATTGTATTGTATCTTTCATTTGTCTTTTCTTTTTATTGTGGGGTTAGATATCTAAAGCACACTCTTAAACAATGATATACATAAAGGGTTTTGGATAATAATTGAATAGAGCAATTACTTTAATGTATCTTATATGAGAAGATCCTTTTTGGCTCTTCTTAATGTGTAGACAAATGGCCTATGAATATGCTACATTAGTGGCCTTAGATTTCTCATCATGAGATTATTAGCCTCAATATTAACACAAAATGTATGCCTCGAGCCCAATGCCATTTTTTAAAAAAAATTAGCTTAAAAAATTAGTAGCTAAGATCTAGGAGTCTATAGCTAGTGGAGATGCTTAAACATTGAGATGAGACAATGTTGTCCTAGTCTATTAAGTGCTTCCACATATTACTTGCATGAGATTAATATATATGTGCAATATTTCATTTATTTACCATGAGAGAGAGAGAGAGGGGGGGGGAGAGAGTAATAAAAAATGTCATGGGTTTTTGTAATGGATATGAAGCCCATGGCAAGTAATGCCTAGACATTGGAACTCTACATTGTCTAAATTAATTAATTAATTTGCTGGCTATTTCATTAATTACCAATGTCACCAAATTCCAAGCTTTCTAGGTAAATGGTAACAAATTAATAAATTAATTACACCTCTCTCTCTCTCTCTCTCTCTCTCTCTCTCTCTCTCTTTTTAAATCTCCTCTATGGGGAGTAGGGCACTCAAGTTGTTTAATTTACTTTAAGATATAAATATATATATATATACCCCATTTTTTATTGCTGCTTTTGAACTAGACACTTTTTCTTTCTCTCAATAGTTAACTAAGCTTTTCTCGACATATTGTTCGAAGCATAGTAATATATTAAGCAACACTTTTCACATTATTTACAATAGAAAGCACTAGTAATTGCTAATACCTAACATAAACCATAGAAAAATTAAAAGAGGAAATACCCATGCTGATAAAGTAGTAGAATATATACATATATATACAGCAAACCCACAGTGATTAATTAATTTGTTGACTAAACATAGATGTAATATATAGTTGATAATATAATGAAAGATACATGCATGAGACAATGAACAAATTTGCTCCTTTGTTAGCTGATTTTCTTAATGTGTGACCAATATATGTATTCTCTATCCTTATGAATTAAGGAACTTGAATGATTAATTTTACTTCCAGTGGGTATTCTTTATTTAGGGTTTTAAACCCACCCTTCTTGATGTATATATATATACTTTCTATATATGGATTGGGACATCTTTGACCTAAAGGGGGCAAACCATGTGTGGTACCAACTAAGAAGAAGCTTCACATCTTCAATGAACCCCTCCTTACATTAAATAAAACCCTAAGCACATGCATGCAAACCCACATGTACACCTCTAATTGTATTTGTATGTATATCTAGTCAAATCCATCAACTACCCCAACATGCAAAGCTAGTGTACAATTAGGTACAAGTAGCTTGATCTCTGGTAGTAGATCTATTCATTCATGTTCAATGAGAAAAAGAAGGTGCCGCTGATTATTGAGCTCAGCACCGGATCGTCTACAATCCCGGTCTTAATTAGGAACTTGTTGCATATATATTACTTAGTTTCTCGAAATATTATCGCAGTATTCGAGCTTAATTTGATATGATCAAGTCATTTTTAATGATAGTACTGGAACTCAATTACTATCGATAATATTCTAGCTTATGCCTCGCGAAAATTTCAAAATCAACTACCATACTATATAGTAGCTAGGTAACTAGGAAATGAAGCTATTAACTCGTTCCCAACTTTAAAGCCATAGTAATTAACCAAAATCACGGAAATTGATATATAGTAACTAAACCGACTTTGCAGCGAAAAGCAATGAATAGAATGATGGTTCGTACACCGGCAGTACAACTCTCATACAACCAACTTTGTACGGAATCACCACTCGTGTTGAACTTCCTCGATCGATCCCCATCCATATTTCCTTCTCTGTCCTCCCTCCTATCGTAGTATTATTATTATTATTATTATTATTATTATTATTATTAGTACAATGAAAGAATCACCGCCATTTATTTTCAGCCATTATGTGCCACAGTCGGACTCTGCGGTGCAATGATCAGACGGCATCACAGAGTTCTGCAATCACAATCCGACTGTCACGACTCGTCGTGTACAAAATCAAACACATACGATCTCTTTAATGCGCGCAGCTTCCGCGGAGTCCTCTCAGTTTCTAAGCTCCAGGGAAAAGTACATTATTACTCAAGGAGTGCATATGCATACTAGTCAGGTATTAAAATCTGATCCCAAATATAATTAAAACAGGTGTATACGTACTACTACTTCTTATATGTGTGTACATAACATATTCATAAATAGATCCAATAACAACCACCAACAAAGTCATTAAGGAGCTACATATATATCACTGCTTAATTAATTATTTGACATGTACACTTAATTAATCGAGCTCACACGTGCGGTGGGGCTCTGCAGCTATTGAGAGCTCTTATTTTCGAGTACTCATGTAGAACGTGTGGCACGTACGTGTAGTGCTGAACTTATTTTTGCGTTGTAGAGGATGCATGGGACCATGCTTAATTAGTTCTCTGATGTGGACCTCCATGAGCCATTATTGTTGTTGGGTTCGAACCGGATTGGATCGATCAGTTGAACCTGGTTTGAATCGAGCCGAATCTGTTCGGTAACTCGATTAACAAAACAAAAGAAAAAGAGAAAAATAAAAAAAGTTGTAACTCTACATCATCACTACACTCATGGCTTTGTCTTAAAATAGAAAGAGCCCAAAACCAAAAAAAAAAAAAAAAAAAAAAATACTAAATGCCCAATGGCTTTGTGGGCCTTAGTAACTTGGCCCATAATAGTCGCATTGTTGTCCAATTTGGCCCAACACAAGTAGCCTCGTCGAATGTTAAACAAATGAAAAAGGCCTAAACCCACCTTTAGCTAAGTTTAAGATCCGGAACGAGCTTCTTCAGAAAAGCTGCTATTAAAAACTACCCAAAAAAATATTCTTTTTTAAAAAACTTATTCTCTCGAGTATTAATAATCTTAAGAAAACAAATTCAAATTAAGAAATTTGTTTGTAAGAGATATTTGTTTTTTCCTTTCTTTTTTCTTAAAACACTTTTAGTACAAATTTCTAGAATCTTTTTTGTTTAAAAGAAATAAGTTTGTCTTGGGCCAAGAGATTTTAGCTCGACCGCTAGATTTGTCAGTGGCCCGGTGGGCTTAAGTTGTCGAGGCCCATTCATTTTCTGGTAATTAGCCGTAACTCCAAAATTTGTTATGAGCCCATGTCCATCACGGGCCTAATTTGGGCTAGAATGGGAGCGCAAGGTTAAGAAACGCAAAATTGGCTCGAACAAAGCAAATGCTAATTATCTACTTCTAAAATTCAGATTAAAATCTAATGTGATCTTAATCATGTAGTGCCAATTCAAATTCTCAGCTTTAGCTCGGGAAAACTCAATACGTTGAACTAGAACATCTTTCCCAAACAACAAAAATCTAAGTAGTAGAAATCAAAATAAACTCCATTTTTTTGTACAGAAATTCAATTGAATATTTTTTATCTGTTTTATCGAATTTATTTATGTTACAATTGAATTATATAATACATTGCAAATTAATTTTAGTGGAAAGCTCTCCAACGATATCTTATTAAAGATTTCTAATCCGTCGCCACGTGTCATTTTTATTTCTATTCAAAAAATATTTTTTAAAATTAAATTTTAATATTAAAATATTTAATAAATTATTGAAAAAAGATAAAATTAATACGGGAGATCCTACGATGAAGTTCCAAATGAGGCGTATTTGGAAGCTCCATTTCATAATTTTTATCCCATAAACATGTCCACAACTCCACACTATGTAAGTTTGTCGTGTGCTCATTATTTACGCTAAGAAATTCACTACAGCCGCAAGTGACCGTCCATTGGATCAATCACGCAATCTCAGCCGTTGGATTCTACGCTGTTTGCTTCCGTAGAGGAGAAATAGTAGTGGGAAAGAGAAAAGAAAAAAAAACACGCGATAAGGTTGGTTGAATCCTCGGCCCCCGATATTTTTTTTCTTTCTCTTTGTGTCTCGTGATCGGTGGGGTTTCCTCGCGATTCTTCGAGAGATCTCGATGGCGATCTCGCTTTGAGGAAGAGGAATCGCGATCGTGGCTTCGCGATGATCGCACGCCGCCGCGGGTTCTTCGATTTGGTTCGGCTAGGGTTTGATTCCGACGATTGATTCGCGAGCAGGGAATCGAGGTCGTAGATCGATCGGGGGCGAAGGATTAGGGTTTCTCGATCGCCATAGACGGAGATGGAGCAGGACAGCAAGAAGAGGGAGGCGGAGGAGACGGAGTTCCAATCCCCCAACGTCCCGATCCTCTGCGCCAACAACTGCGGCTTCTTCGGAAGCCCCGCCACCAACAATCTCTGCTCCAAGTGCTACAAAGATCACTACTTGAGCAAATCCAAGGCCTCGATCGAAGCCCTCGCGATTGCCGCAACCATCGAGGCGAAGGAGCTAGCCGTGGGAGTCGACGAAGCTGTTAAAGTCGATAGATCTGTAGAAGAAGGGGCTCCATCAGTGGAAGCTTCGGCTTCTTCGGCTCCGAAGAAGCCCAAAAACCGCTGCAGCTTCTGCAACAAGAAGGTGGGGCTCATGGGGTTCGATTGCCGCTGCGGGGAGGTTTTCTGCTCGGCGCATAGGCACTTCGAGAAGCACCTTTGCCCCTTCGATTACAGGGGAGCTGGGAAGGACGCGATTGCGAAGGCCAATCCGGTCGTGAAGGCCGACAAGGTGGAGAAGATCTGATCGTCGCCGCCTGCTGAGGATCATCGGTATATATGATCCATTCCTTCTAGTTTGTGCGCGTATTTGTGGTAAATAGGTGTTTAGGTTGCTTATTGATCAATTGCTTGCGCTTGTTTATGTGGTCTGTACAGTTTGGTTGCTCAATTTAGTGTAATTAACTCGATTCTATATTATGTATATGTATAAAATCTTTATTTGGTATCGTTTCTTTCTTTCTTTCTCCTTTGATGCTAGATGCCCTTATTGTGTGCGTCGATAATTATTGGTGAGTTCTTTAAACATCTAAAACAATATCTTTTATAGGTGAAGTTCGTAATTGTACGTACTTGTTATTTCCTTTTGCAGTACAGTTATCTGCTTAAATTCTGCTTCAGGAGAAGAGAATTTACGTTAGTTTGGAAGTTTCAGTCCATACAAGTAGATAGCATAAAACAGTAAGTATGATAACCCTGCTGAATTCTCAGTCATGTTATAAAGACTGTTGCCACCGGGGTCATCTAGTCTCTGTAATGCTTCTTCACAGGTTTTAAGCATTCGAATTCAAGGAATGGTGTGTTATCAGAATTTCTTTTGATTTGTTGCTCATCTTACTGTTAGAAAGCTAGACCTGTTTGGATCAATTGGCACCATGTGTATTCTGGAAATGGTATTATCAATTTACCACTAAATGTTTTATTTTTGCCTGGTATTTTCGGATTCAACATATTGGAGGATTTTACTGTCATCAAATGCCTGGCTTTTTGCGAGATATACCTTCATAGATATATCCAGGTTGTATGTTTAACTTTACAGTTGTCTGAGGAAGGGTTTGATCAACACTTATTATAAGCTTTGAGATAGGTTGGTAAACGCGCAGTAGTCTTGTTGCTATTGTAGGATTTTCTTTCTTTCTTTCTTTATTTTTGTAAAGCTGTTGGAAGAGATTTGAGCATGGAACTTATTGCTGCTGTAGTCTAAACTTGCTGCTTACAGTGAAAACATATTGAATAGATTTATATGTTGAACCACTAAATTTATTACTTGGGAAATGTGCTTCATAATGGAGAGAGAAGTGCTTCCTTGCTAGTCTTCGTGGTTAGTTAGCCTTGTCTAACTGAGCTTTGAAAAATTACATGGTTTTAAGTATTGCTCTTTATTTTCTTGGTGTTGGTATTATACGATGGAGTTCAAAAGCACAGATTTAGTCATGGTTTGAATCTTTCTACTTACATTGTCCTGGTTGAGAGAGTATTTTGTTCTAGCCAAATGACATTTGATATTCTGATGTTGGTGTAGAAATATTACGAATGCTTATACGCTACCTTTCTCATGGATCTCGTGCTTATGTTGTTAATTTGTCAGATGAGGAATCAACTTTTTTGCCATGCTGATTTTCAAAAGACTCAAGGCAGAGTTGATTTCTTAGATGCCCTGCATTTCATATTAATGTTCAATCCAAGTGGTCTTGCAAGTATGTTGTGAAATAATTGAAAAATATGCCAACCAATTTGTCTTGATGTAATATGGATTTATTGTGGGCAGATAATAGCTATTATGTATATCTACTGACGAGTGTTCGTGCAATCTGGATAAGTGGTAAAGTGAGATATGCATTTGTAAAGACTTTGGGGTGATTGTATTGGAGATCTTAAGTTACAGTTTGGTCCCCGAACCTTATTGTTCCGTTGCAATCTTAAGCTTATGGTTAAATTCCCTTTCTGAAATAGACTAAGTAGTCCTCCTCGGCATCGTGAAACTGCCCTGTAGGTGACTATTGGAGTTCTTATTTGGTAGGATTGGTTTTGCTTAGCTGGCATATCACTGCCACCCACAATCCCATTCAAGGCAACTTGTCCTCTCCTTCAACCTGCTGTGCACCGCATTCCTGTCCGTCCCGTGCACCATTCATGCCACTCCTCATGTTGCCATTGTTAACGGTCATTGTGAATGTTTAACTACATGTAGCAAGGCCATTTTGAGATAATGTTGCTAAAATCAGTCCAGATACCAATATTAAAATAGTGCGCGGCCTATGATTGGAATAATCAACTCGTAGCAAGCCTCGAAAACAAAGAATTGAGACTTCATTGACTACAATATCCTTTTTCATTACTTCGACCTTAAGGAGCAAGTGATTTTTAGAGTGTTTTCAACTCGTACCATTTGAGTTAGTTCATCAAAAGCTTGTTAGGACTCGAGAGAGTGTTGATCATCTGATGCTTGAATCTATACGGCCAAACTCATGAATGAAAAAACCAGCTCCCACCCTGGAATCTCTATAGCAATCAATAGCTCCTATTACCACAACATTAACCTTTTCTATTTAGGAGATCACTGTTGGCTGTATATTGTGAATGTAAAAACATGCATAATATATTGCAAGCCAACCATGAACTGAATTTAATTAGGTGGACATGTTTCACACAAACAATAGCTGCGATCCTCATGATCTATGAGGGTGGCATTCTAAGATTCAAGTATTTATGACACAACTAATATCTATATATTGCTCATTAGTGAATGAGCATGCATTTCTAGGAGGCTGCTGCACAAGCCCTAGATTGTGTCTTTTTTAGCTTCATTATTTTCCTTTATTTTTCTTATCTATATTGTTATTACGTAATTAATGTATTGTTGATCACTGGCGATGGTAAAATTTTTGCACACACAGATCATAGAGTAGATTCACATCATTCAGATGGAACTGACACCCTCTTCAGAGACTAGAGCCACCATCTTCTGCAAAAGCAAATCGAAGTCGTCCTGTGTCTTGATTAGGCTTAACCGAGTGTATCCGCTGCTGGCTTCGAATATCGTTCCGCTTCTGGAAATTATTCCTGCTTCCTTGAGAACTTCAGCGCAATCTTCATCCTCCTCGAATTCGCATTTTACCCAAGCATAAGCTGCCACCAAAAACGTTAGTCAGCCTCATTGAGCACATAAGTGGTATGTCTAATCGTAGATTCATTTTAATGCATGCTTAGAATGGCTTCCGAAATAGCTTCTTTACTCGAAACACAGAAGCTAAGCTTTTGTTTTATAAAAAAAAGTCTTCAGCTTTTTACTATGGTGAAAAGCTGGGATGAGTAGCTACTTCTGGGTATAAAAGGAAATTGTTTGGGAGATTATTATGAAAATGTTGAATGCAAGGGCTTCTTCTAATAACTCTAGATAATCAGCAGAAGCTCAAACCAAGAAAAGGGTACAGCAGAGTCGTAGAAAGGGTGATTTTCTTTCTTCTTTTTGTTTTCTTTTTTTGTCGTAGGGATGGTATATATAAGTTCACCTGGAGAAGGGTCTCTCCTCTTCCGAAAGTAGGTACAGTACTGAGGAGAGATTTGTTGGAGGGAGAAGCGATTGGACGAGGAGACGATCTCGTTCAACTTGTGCCATCGATCCTTCAGTGTTTTGTACCCGAACTCAAAGATATCTCCTTTTCCTTCCATCTCAGCTAAGATCACCTTGATGAGCTTCAGAACTCTTAACTGAGTATCTCTCGAGACTCCCATTGTGTTCACCTGCATGTATTGCACAACTTTCTCGTATACTTTCTGATCCTTTATCAGTGCCCACCTTCATAAAAAGGAATTAGACTAGTTACTAGGTTTTTAAGAGCCTTAAATTAGTAGAAAAGAATTTAGTTAAAAAAAAAAATGGTAAATTGGTTCTTTTTGGTTCCCTAAACTTCCCTATATTCTATGTCATTAGATGCCCAAGTAGATAGAAGGTGGATTGTTTGCATTTCTATACATCTATTCTATGGTGTTTGTTCAGAAACTGAAAACAAAAATTTATGAGCCACATTTTTTTTGTTTTTGTTTTTTTGCCTTTTTTTTTAAAGAAGAGTTTCCAAAGATTAATGTCTTTTCGACAATGTATTTATGTATTGCGGTTAATAATTAAAGTAAACAGAATACATACCCAAACCTACTGCTAGCATGGCCAGATGTTTTGGAGCCAGAGAAGACCATGACATCTTCATCAGCAGGGGCCGGGATCGCCGAGAAATGAGGCCAGTAATACGCGTGATCGTAGATCACCGATTTGCCCCCGAGAACTGGTTTGCGCAGGAGCCCGTCAGGATTGTTCGGCGAGGTCACGAACTCGATGAAGTTTGTCGTCGACGCCACCGACGAGTTAATCCATTTTGAGGTAATCCCCTTCCACTCGTACTCTCTACCGTCAAAGAGATTGGTTTGTACTTTGTACAACTGCATTATACCGAAACGAGTAGTGTTATTATTTTGTTATTCTCATTTGAGATGAGGCAATCTCCATTATCTAGGGCGAGATGTGTATGTGTCTAAGATGATAGTCATTGTCTCATCTAGTTCGGTGGCTTAATTGTAGCCTATATATTATTAGTTAGAATTATCTCCATAATATAATGTGTAATTAGTTTCGTTGCCTACCTTCAGGGTGTTATGCTATTAACATATCTCTTTTTGATATTAAGAGATAAATGCATTAGATCTAATTATTATACACTGATTAAATTGGATCAAATTATATGAGTGTGATTCATCACTATCAGAAAAAGGTGCATGCTAACCGCATAGTAGGGAGCAGTGGCGACGACGCTGGCAGGGGAGGTGGCATTGTCGGGGGATAGCGCGTAGACGAGGGCGTTGATCAGCTGGGTGGACCCCGAGCCGAAGACGATGAACTTGTCCTCTTCGACAGCGTTTCCGACCGCACGGTGGAGAGCGCGGATGTGGCGCTCCAGCTCGACGGAGATGAAGCCATTGGTGGTGCTGTAGCTCATGCGGTGCCATCCCGACACGACGATGGCGCTTCCGGCGGCGTGCCGTCGCCAGTAGGGCTCCAAGAACAGTGGATCTCCACTGCAGATGAGGAGCTAAAAGATGAATAAAAACTTGATTTGAATTGGAGCAGGGCTATGGAACTGCAGGGTAATTGTGGGCCATGGTATCTTTTGCAAAAGGCCCCAAAAGTCATTGATTGATTCTGTATGTAGTGGAGAGCACATCAGCATCAGATGTGGTGTGTACTCCCAGTTGTCGTATTGAAGCATTTGTCCGCGATGCTTACATCCCAGGAAATTATAAAAGACAAAGAGCAACCCAAACATGCGAGAATTTTTATAATACACACCAAAAAAAAAAAAAAAAAAGAAAAAGAAATCATTATTGGATATTTTCCCTATTTTCGTATGAATCCACCTCATTTTATGTTGAAAACTTGTTAGTCAACTTTTCTAGCTAATTAGTATCACCTAAAGATGATACTTGGTAGTACTTTATTTGTTAAAAATAAAATTAGTTAGAATACTCTTTAATTTTCGTGAAATCCAAAGCTATTAATATTTTCTCTCCCTTGCACTTCCGTGTCCTCTACTCCACATTACCTGTCTCCTTAATCTTCTGTGATTATTCTAAAGTTGTAGTTTTGACTAATCAGCAAGATTTCTAGTGATAGAGCATGAATATATGAATATACAAAACAAAACAAAGGAAATTTGAATGTGCTGAGCAGTGAAAGAAAACTAGTAAATATAAATTATAAAAAGTGATGGACCATCTTGCATTAAGCACTCCTCTTTGCGCAAGACGTGAGGTTATTGACACGTAATAAATTAAGATGGTAGCATCAACTCATCTTGCATTATTTTTAGTTTCATAAGTTATTAAATCTAATAATCATATAACCTACCAACCATGGTTGTGACATTTACTAAAAATGACGAACTTTTTTAAAAGTATTTTATAAAATTTTCAGCAAATTAAATAAAATAAGCATCTAATTTAATTAGCTAAAAGCACTCAAAGTAAGAAAAGAGAAATAAATCAAAATAAACAAAGTTGAGAGGAAACATTGTAGAATAATCGAGATGGTCGTATCAACTTATTTATCACATATAATGCACTAATGTTAAAGCTATAATAAAATAGCTATTAATTAGACTGTCTTTTCCTAGAGAAATTTTTCATGTAATTCTTTGTCTGGAATCAAGTGACAAGTTTTGATTTTCGATTGTAATCTCACTGTTTTTTTTTTTTAATCTGTCGTCCTTAACGTTTTCGAGGTCCCGAGACCTCTGTAGCTATATTTATTTACTGAATGAATGAAGCGGGTAGGGTAGCGTGCTACCTTTATATCAAAAAAAAAAAAACTCTTTGTTTGGAATCTCGCGGCGGGCCCGGCTCACCTATCGGCATCGGCGGCGCAATCGGGGATGAGGTCGGCGCAATCGGGTCCGGCGTAGCAGGCGTTGCACTCGCACGTGGGGAAGCCGTGGACGATAATTCCGTCGACGAAGGCGCGGCCGTGGCCCGAGCACGCGAGCGCGGCGACGGCCTCGGCCTCGGCCGCTGCGGCGCGGGTCCAGCTGAGCCGGAGCCGAGCCCAGGGCAGCCACGGCGACGGCGGGGGCGGGGCGGAGAGGAAGTGGTAGGAGAAGAAGAACACGTTCAAAAAGAGGGAGGTGCAGAACAGGATGAGGAATTTTACACCCGCCATATTATTATTATTATTATTATTATTATTCCTGCTCTCTTTTTTTCTGAATGTATTAACGAGGGGGAAATGGTGATGAATATATACAAAGGATGGAACCATGCAAGTGGGTTTGGAAAAATATTGTCGTAAAATGTAGTGTCCTAATTGAGTTTTGTTTTTGACATGCCCGGCTTTCTCAGCCAATCAACTTTTCGACTCTTTTCCAAGTTTCTAAGCATTTTTTCAGGCTAAATTATAAAAAAAATTCTTATAAATACTTATTTTTTTCATTTTTTTTAATTCAAAAATCTATATTTTACTCGCTCAGCATTTTACGTTGTTAAATTTAGCCCCCCTCCGTCGCGGTTCCATCAATATTCCGTCCATTTCTTATAATTTATATCTAAAATGTCTTTCAAAATAATTTTTTTTTTTTTTATAGAAGAAGTAAGAGTAATTTAGTTATTTTACCCTCTTCATTAACGCCGTACCTTTCAAAAAATATTTCTGAAATTTTACGGAAACAAAATATAGATTTTTGAAAGCCAGGAAGGAAAAATAGAAAAATTAATATTTACGAAAAGTTTTCTATAATTTAGCCTTTGACTCACTCATCTTCCAAATTCATGCGTTTAATTAATTCATATCGTTCGGAAATTTATCTGAGCTTATGCGCTTAACTTTTTTAATGCACTTAGCATTTGAGTCCATGCAACTAGCCCGCATTTCTCGGATCCAATTTTTGCGACTGCATTAAACCATAATAGAAATTATTCAATCTAAAATTAATTATTTAGTATAAAACTATTAAGTCTGAGCCCACTAATATTATATTTTAAAAAATTAGGCCGCTAACAAAATATTATGTTACAGAAGAGCACTGGATTTAGGTCCCTTTGGAGTTCTCCTAACAAATAATAATACGTACAGTGAAGATTTGATATTATTGGAGTTTCACTTTCTAGTTACATCACATGATAACTTCAATGGGCGTACAATTTGGAATCAATGGGATCTTGTTTATTTTTCTAAATTTTCATTGACTTTCTTGTTTGAACCGTTCTCCTTAACAAAACAGAGAAATAAAGGAGAGATTCCCCAAATTATCGTGTTCTTTTTTTTTTTCCTACTATACCATAATCATCTGAGTCCCTTTGTAAGTGGTTCATACGAATTACCAGGAGCTACAAGAAAGTGACATATATTATATGATAAACAGAATTATTATTTTTTTGAGAGAAAGATAGCACGCTACCCGTTTCGTTTATTTCTTTTAGAAATAAATGAAGCTGTAAATGTGAATCAACTAGGGTTCAAACTCGAGACCTCGGGTACCAACCACCAAGCCCTTTGCCACTTGTACTAGGAACAGTCGGTTATGATAAACAGAATTAAAAATAATGAACTGCGGTTAATACTGTGGGTCTACATATTCAAAAACAGTGGTATTGAATAATCTACTACTCTTGGGCTTGTTGAATGAGCTTCGATAAACAAATCAACCATCTAAAGCCCAAATGATCTTGCAAAAAATGAAGGTGAAAAATTGATTGCCTACTACCATATCCTTCTGTCTCATCTTATATTTTAATCGTCGTCTTTTGACAACCGACAATCTCACTTGAATTTTCGAATAAATTCACAGTTTATATGAACTGAACCAATTTCCTAGACCTTTTTGGATCAAATTGGCACCATGTGTGTATTCTAGAAATTTTATTTTGAATTTACCACTATAAATGTTTCATTTTTGCCTTGCATCTTCTGGAGTACTTTCAACATATTGGAGGATTTTACCGTCATTTGTGTGAGATATACCTTCTTAGATATAATCCAGATTGTCTCGTGAAATGAAAAAAATCAGCTCTGTTAACGTAAAAATATTTAAACACCGTTCTCTACAAACTTAAACTTTTAGAGAATAGCGATTGTTTCGTATAATTTAACATGGTATCAGAGCATTAGGTTCTGAATTCGAGTCACGTCAGATCTCTAGCATTATTAATTTTCTTCCATTTAATTTAAGTCCATGTCATGAGCTTAGCAAAAAGTTTCGAGGTTGTTTCGTATAATTTAACAAGCTCTCACCCTGGAATCTCTATGGCAATCAATATCTCGTACTACAACAACATTGAACTTCTCTGTTCAGGAGATTACTGTTGGCTGTATATATTCCTTGTGAATAGGAAAAACATGCATATATGATATATTACAATCATTAACCAACCATGAACTCAATTTAATTAGGTACAAATGTTTCACACAAACAATACCTATGACGCTCATCGACCTACGAGCGTGGCGTTCTAAGATTCAAGAATCTATGACACACAAATAATATCTACATAGCTCACTGATGAATGAGCATCTGCTATGTACACGAGTCGTTTTATGTATATTTTTATTACGTAATCAACATATCATTGATCACTGCCAATCGTAAAATATCGTGTAGTAGATTCGCACCATTCAAATGGAACTGACACTGTCTTTAGAGACGAGGGCGACCATCTTTTGCAAAAGCAGATCGAAGTCGTCCTGTGTCTTGATTAGGCTTAACCGAGTGTATCGACTGCTGGCTTCGAATAGAGTTCCGCCTCTAGAAATTATTCCTGCTTCCTTGAGAACTTCAGCACAGTCTTCGTCCTCCTCGAATTCGCACTTTACCCAAGCGTAAGCTGCCGCCAAAAATGTTAGTCAGCATCATTGAGCAGAAACATGGTATATCTAAACATGGTATATCTTTTACTGTAGTTTATGATGTACAGCAGTTCAGCTTGTAGATCGTGCTCTGATACCAACTAAATCTGTCACGCCCCGAGCCCACAGCGTAAGCCCACGGGGATGTCAACAGACCCGCCGAACGGACAGAGTTTTCTCTACCCGAACGAAGCGTCAACACAACAGGATTAACAAGGCAAAAATTGTTGAGACCCCCGTCCTCAGCAGGAGGAAGTTGGTGTCACTGTTGTTTACAAGATTGAGAATGTTGCCCACGGACTCACAGACCGTCGAGACCCTAACTGCTCATGATAGGAACACTGGCCTTCCCTCGATCTACATTGAACTGATCTGCGTGGTCCATACATATCACACATCTGTCGGTCAGTGGAGCCTTAAAGAAAATGGCTGACTAACAAGGTCCCATATGCCCACAGCGAAAATTTCGTCTCTCCCGCTGTGCACAAGCGACCCAGGTCTATGCGTTGAGAGGAAAGTAGCACAAAGACGGAAAGAGCTACTACATGAAGAACTGGTTTCTGGTTTCTCAACAAGAACGAAAGTTTTCACAATAAATTCGATGCGATATCTATGGAGGGCCGCATCAGCCGCAGGCCTAATGATGCAGCCAATTGGATGTTAGAAGACATGCAACGTAGCTCAGCTGAGTCGAAAATTCTATAAAGTTCGAGTAATCAGTGCGAGCAATCTTTAAACGGTCATAATTTTTCGCTCATCGATTCATTTTAAGTGCATGTTTAGAATGGCTTCTGAAATTACTTCTCTACTCAAAACACAGAAGTTAAGTTTTCTTTTTCTGTTTGTTTCAAAAATAAGTGTTCAAAAAAAGTTCAAATGAGTAGCTCTTTTCATCTAAAGAGGAGATCTTGCAGAAGCTCAATAAAAGAAAAGGGAACTAAAAAGTCGTAGAAAGGTTGATTTTGTTTCTTCTATTCTTTTCATTTTTTTGTTCTAAAAACAGGGATGGTATGTGGAATTAAGTTCACCTGGAGAAGGGTCTCTCATCTTTGAAAAGTAGGTGCAGTACTGAGGATCGATTTGTTGGAGGGAGAAGCGGTTGGACCGGGAGACGATCTCGTTCAATTTGCGCCACCGATTCTTCAGTGTTTTGTGCCCGAACTCGAATATGTCACCTCCTCCTCCAATCTCAGCTAAGATCACCTTGATGAGTTTATGCACTCTTAACTGGGTATCTCGCGACACTCCCATTGTATTAGCTTTCATGTACTGCACAACTTTCTCGTATACTTTCTCATCCTTTATCAGTGCCCACCTTCATAGAAAGGAATTAGACTAAGTTACTAGCGTTCCAAGAGCTTTAAATTAGTAGAAAAGAATTTAGCTTTAAAACACCTGGTACGTAAATTGCATCAGGGCCCGTAATGTTTGGTACTTAATTTCTGTTTCCCTAAACTTATATTCTATGTCATCAAATGCCGCAGTAGATACACAGATAGTGGATTGTTTGCATACTATACATGTGCGGTGTTTGTTCAGCAACTAAAAACAGAAATTCATCAGTAACATTTTTTTTGGTTTTGTTTTGTTCTGTTTTGTTTTCAAGAAGAGTTTCCAAGGATTAATGTCTTTTTTGATAATCTATTTTATATTGAGTTAGATACTTATAATAGTAAATTACTAAAAGTAAACAGAATACATACGTACCCAAACCTACTGCTAGCATGGCCAGACGTTTTGGACCCAGAGAAGAGCATGACATCTTCATCAGCAGGGGCCGGGATTGCGGAGAAATGAGGCCAATAGTACGCGTGATCGTAGATCACCGATTGGCCCCCGAGAACTGATTTGTGCAGGAGCCCGTCAGGATTGTTCGGCGAGGTCACAAACTCGATGAAGTTCGTCGTCGACACCACCGACGAGTTCATCCATTTTGAGGTAATCCCCTTCCACTCGTATTCCCTACCGTCGAAGAGATTGGTTTGTACTTTGTACAGCTGCATTGTACCGAAACGAGTAGTGCTATTCCTTTGTTATTCTCATTTTTGTACCGGAATAAGTAGTGTTCTCATTTGAGACGAGTAAGGGAGATGTATATGTCTAACATGATAGTTTACTGTCTCAATATGTAGTTCAATACAAGGTTGATCAATGTTGTGTTAGCATACGAACTTGCACGTATAAGCAACAAAACTGCATGGAGCTGATTGAAATAAATTGCAACAAACTCCAATTTCGGTGGCTTAATGAATGTAATCTTGCAATACAAAATATTGTGGCCCCAAAATACTATAAGAATTATCTGTAGATTCTGTACTATGTAATGTGAAACTTTTCTACAGAATTTGTTGCTCATTTCCTTTTTTTTGGGGCTAATTGCATATTTCTTTTGATATTAATACATAAATTCATTAAATTCGATTATTATACATTGGCTGATTTTGAGCAGATGAAGATCAGTGCATGCTAACCGGATAGTAGGGAGCGGTAGCGACGACGCTAGCGGGGGTGGTGGCATTGTCGGGGGAGAGCGCGTAGATAAGGGCGTTGATCAGCTGGGTGGACCCCGACCCGAAGACGATGAACTTGTCCTCTTCGACAGCGTTTCCGACCGCACGGTGGAGAGCGCGGATGCGGCGCTCCAGCTCGACGGAGATGAAGCCATTGTTGGTGAGGTAGCTCATGCGGTGCCATCCGGACACGACGACGGCGCTCTTGGCGGAGTGCCGCATCCAATAGGGCTCCAAGAACGTTGGATCTCCGCTGCAGACGATGATGAGATAAATGATGAATACAAATTTGAATTGAATTGGAGCAGAGCTATGAAATTGGAGGGAATTGTGGGCCACGCCATCTTTTGCAAGGACAACAAGGCATTGATTGATTCCGCATCTAATCTAGTGGGGAGCACATCAGCATCAGATGATTCAGATGTGGCCCCACTTGAATTGAAGTTATTTGTCCACATATGCTTACATCCCAGAATATTATAAAACTCAAAAAGCAGCCCAAAAATCTGAGAATTCTTATAATAATGCCCAGAAAAACAAAATCCAGTATTTGATCTTTTTCCTCTTTTCGTATAAATCCATCTTATATTATATTGGCGACAATTTGAACGTACGTGTTACAAAAAGTAATGGCCCATCCTACACATTAAGCATGTGTCTCTCAATATACATATATATATATATATTTCTTTCATTAACATCAACTCATCTCCTATAAAAAATTTTTTTGTCAAATTGTGCCCCCTTTAGTTTACGCTTAATTATCTAGTGATTTAGCATAAATTTTTTACTTTATTATCTTGTAATTTTTTAATTTTTTTTTAATTTTGTTATTCTATTTGACATATAACTTTTTGTTGAATAAAAATTAAACCACAGAAGAACAAATTATAATTTTTTGAACTGAGGAATGACAAAACAAAAATGAACTACACCACAAAATGAAAATTTAACTTTATCAAGAAAATTTTCAATAAATTAAATAAAGTAGCTAAATGAACTCGAAGGGAAAATTTTAAAACCCAAGAGGCATAAATCAAAGTAAACAAAATTAACCATCGGTTGAGATGTCTAATCGACTATCAATAGTAATATACTATTTAACAATAAAATCACATCAAAACTTAGTAATTTTTTTTCACCGTTCATTCATTTCTAATCAACGGATACGATTTAATTTTTCATAAATTGTGACCTGCAATAGCAGGTCACTTTGTGAGAGGTACCGGTCACCAGGTACCTCTCAGAGGGGCATTATAGTCTTTTAATATAAGGATAATATAGTAATTTTATCTTTATCATTTTTTAAAATTTTTTATCTTTTTGTGTTTCCTTTTTCTCTCTTTACCTTTCCTCTTTAGCCATAGATAAAGAGAGAAAATTTAATAAATTGTATTAAATTGTACCACAAAAGTTTAATTTAAACAATATTAGTAACTCTGTTTTAAATTATTAATTTTAAATTGTTTTAAATTAAATTGTATTAAATTATTAAATTCTGTTTAGCCATAGATATATTGTATTAAATTAAATTGTATTAAGTTAAATCGAAATAGAACCTAAACTCAAAATATTAAATTAAATTTAAAATTTTAAAATACATATTCACATATTCACATATTTTAAAATTATTTGACAAGGCTTTAAAAGGTAATTTTTTTCTTTTTCTTTGTTTAATTACTTAAATTGTGCAAACGAGTTTAATTTTAGAAAACTATAATGCAATAAAATTTATTTCCATACCTAATACTTTAATGAAATGAGTTTAAATTTTTTTGAAATAAGAATAAAATTTTAAATTATTAAATCCTGTTTAGCCATAGATAAATTGTATTAAATTAAATTGTAATAAGTTAACCCGAAATAGAACCTAAACTCAAAATATTAAATTCAATTTAAAATTTTAAAATACGTATTCACATATTCACATATTCACATATTTTCAAATTATTTGACAAGGCTTTAAAAGGTAATTTTTCTTTTCCTTTATTTAATTACTTAAATTGTGCAAACGAGTTCAATTTTAGGAAACTATAATGCATTAAAATTTATTTCCATACCTAATACTTTAATGAAATGAGTTTAAATTTTTTTAAACTTAATTTTAATTATTTTGTTGATTTAATTTGTTAGCTTTTTTTTTCTTTCTAGTTCGATCTAAGAATTTTAAAATTTTATAAGTTATTTTTTAGTTTTGATAACAATTATTT